>CM076579.1:1431959320-1432612251 GCA_034641835.2 Pinus albicaulis | reverse complement strand
TTATAGTCATAGAGAACACTCCACGATGAAATAGGTAACCGCACTGTTACCTACTTTGTTTTGGTAGCATAAAAAGCACCCGATTTTGAAAAGTGGTGATGCAGAATCACCTCTTTTTTTTTTGGAGCACATTTTCGACACTCTAATATTTTTATTTATGAAGTATGAATATTTGTTTTAAAATGTTATTGATTTTCATGTTAATTTTGAAACGTATTGATGCAACATCAACTTTTTTTTTTAGAGCGGTGATTTTCATGCTAATTTTGAAACGTATTGATGCGCATCAACCTTTTTTTTAGAGTGGTGATTTTCATGTTGGTAATAAACACAAAACTTATATATATATATATATATATATATATATATATATATATATATATATATATATATATATATATATATATATAAACAATAAAAAAATCTAAACAAAAATAAATAAATAAATAAAAAAAATATTCAAAAATTATATCAAAAGAAATGACAAAATTTGAAAAAAAAAACACATAATTTAAAGGAAAAAAACCAAAATTAACCAAAAAAATAAAAATAAAAACATCAAAAACATTTTTTTCTAAGTTATTAAAAAAAACCATATCATTAGAAAAAAAAATTAAAATAGAAAATTTAAAAATAATTTAAATTACAAAATTAAAATTTAGATTAAAAAAAAAATATAAATACAAAAAAGAAAAAAATAAATTTTAAATTTTAAATTAAAATAATAATAAGAAAAAAAAATACAAATTTTAAAATTAACAAAAATAAAAAATAAAAATAAAAAAACAAAATTTAAAATTGAAAAAGAAAATTAAAATAAAAGAATTAAAATAAAAAAAACTATCATAAAAAAACAAAAAAATGAAAAAAACCAGATGCAAATAATTAAAAAACAAATATCCATAAATTTACTCCTTTTTTTAAATGAAACTATTTATAAAATTTAAAAATGAAAAACTAAATAAAGTAAAAGATTAAAAAAAAAAAAAAATTAAATCAAAATTTAATAAATTTAATAAATAAATTTTAAATTTTAAAAAATAATTAATCTAAAATATTAGATTAAAAAAAAATAATAAAAAAAAAAAAATTTAAAATAAAAAATTTGAATTAAAAAAAAAAAAAAAATTTAAAAAAAAAATCAAATTTAAAAAAAAATATTAAAAATAAAAAAAAATAAAAAAAAATAAATAAAAATTGATCGTGGTGACACAGCCAATCGGCCTCCCGCCCAGGTGGCGGCGGAGGCCGACCGCTTGGCGGGCGGGGAGGCTGCATGCAACCCCCCGCTTGCCCAGCAGCTGGCCTCTGCCGGCACCTGTGTGGGAGGCCAGAATCTCGCCCAGTGGCCGGCCTCCGCCGCCACCTGGGCGGGAGGCCGATTCTTGGAATCACCCTCCCGCGGCTCGAGGCCGATTTCGGGAATCGCCTTCCCGTGACGCGAGGCCGATTCCTGGAATTGGCCTCGTGCAATCAGCCTCCCGCCATGGGAGGGCGATTCCCGGAATCGGCCTCACACCGCGGGAGGGCGATTCCCGGAATCGGCCTCTCGCCTAGGTGGCGGGGGACGCCGACCGCTGTGCAGGTGAGGGGCTGCATGCAGCCTCCCCGTCTGCCTAGCGACCAGCCTCCACCGCCACCTGGGCAGGAGGCCGATTGGCAGCGCCACCATGATCAAAAAATTCTTTTTTTTATTTATTTTTAATTTTTAATTTTTTTTTTTTTAATTCGATTTTTTTTTTAATTTTTTTTTTAAATTCAAAAAATTTTAAATTATTATTTTTTAATTTAATTTTAATATTTGAAATTTAATTTGTTTTAATTTTTCTTGTTTTTTATTTTTATTTTTTTTAAATCTTATTCATTTTTTTTTTAATTTTTTTTTTTTTTTCTAAATTTTGTTAATAATTTTAATTAAATTTTGTATTTTTTTTTTATTTAATTGATTTTTTTTAAATTTTTTCATATTTTTTTTATTATTAAATTTTTTTTTTCCACAGAAAAAAACGAACTTTCTATTATAAATAGATAGTCTCTGAACATATGCCAAGCATTTCTGAGAGCAAACATTGCCATTCCATTTGTGGGGGAGTGGAATCATAGCTACTTAACACCTGTACAAGATGTTAGCAGCCCTAGGAAGCCAAAATAACCAAAGCAAAAACATTAGTGCATCTCTTTTAACTCATCATCAATCAGTAGTAGAGATGAGAGCAGAAAGAGAGGAGGCACAACCGTGACACACTATCACCAATAAGAGCTGGAAGTAGAAACTATCCCAGCCCCATAAAGTCTATCATAACATGAACAAAAAGAGAGCCCAGAACCTCCTTACATAAGGAAAACAGTTCTGGACTCAATATAGTAGCAGTTTTCAAAGTTTTTTAAAAGTCCACTATACAATGCTGACAAAAACTGAATAATTACACGAAAAGAGGCTGTTCATGGGCATGAACAGTCCCATTCACCACTTCAGCTACTGTCCAGGACCCCAGAGCGAGTTGAGCACCTTCTTTAGATAAGAGATCTGCTTGCTGGTTCCTTTCCCTATAAATGTGAACAACAGAAATCTCAGAGAAAAAAGATTTAAGACAACGAATCTCCTTAAGCAAAGGTAGTAAAATAAAATTCCTGCACTGCTGAGTCCCATTGTACCAGTTGACTACATTTCTAGAATCACCAAAAATCTGAATCTGATTCATCTGTTTAGAAATAAGCCAGCAGAGAAGCAAATGAAGAGCTTTGAGTTCAGCGAAATTATTAGACCCTTGCCCAAGGCCGACAGAGGCTCGAAGAGAGTTTTCAGCAGAGAAATGAATAACCAACCCAGCACCACAAGTATCATTGTCATCAGAAGCACCATCAAAGTAAGCCCAGGGAACTGTTTCATTAATTGTCTCAGGATGGATATTGCGAGAGGAACCTGTAACAGCAGGAGAAGGAATGCTATCAAAAATTGCAGCTCCCTCTACTGCCAGCCTGGCTAAGGGAAAGGTGGACTCATTGAAAATTATCTTGTTGTGAGCGATCCAGGTTCCCCAAGCTATTAAAAGAGGAAAGGCACTAATTTTATCATCCGAAGCCTCCTGCCACCAAGATTTCCAAGCCGTTGGAAGGTTTTCTCCATGCCATCTCAAAGGAATATTTGTCAGACGCAGAGTTTCTACCCAAAGGCTTGCATTAAAGGGGCAAAGGAGAAAAAGGTGTTGTAGAGTTTCTTCTTCAGACTTACAGAGCGAACACCAACTCGGCCCCTGCTTGCCTCTCTTTTGCAGAAAGTCCCAAGTTGGGACCTTATTAAGAAGAATGCACCAGAAAAAAAGTTTGGTCTTTGCTGGGCTTTTAAGTTTCCAGAGAGATTTGGACCACCAACAAGGATTCCCCCAACCTTCTTGCGTCATAAGCCATTTATAACCGAACTTTGGGGTGTAGATACCTGTCTGAGCATGCACCCAACGCAGTTTATCAGCAGAATCCGTAATTCTAATAGAGGAGAGTGAAAGATCAGCAATATACCGGTTCCATTCGTCCATCCACCTATTCTCCAGGTGCAGGTTCGTGCGAGACAGCCAGCCTTGCTTAACAAGGGAGGTAGATCTGGGATCCGCCATCTGGTTTAGATAAAAGAAACCTTCTGAATTTAAATGAGCAACCAGATCGCGGGACAAAGAGAAATTAGGTGAACAGCCGACCCAAGGGTCACATCCCACCCGCACTTGGCTCCCATCACCAACCTGCCATGCCAAGCCTCTCTCAATTAGCTGAACTGAAGCCACAATAGCTTTCCAAACTGTAGATGCATTAGTAGAGGATTTGACTGGGGACCGAACCCAGTCCAGAACAGAGCCTTGACTGATGTATTTGCGCTTGATGACCGAGACCCAGAGGGATTCAGTAGAAATCAAACACCATGCTAACTTGGCCGCTAAGGATTTTGCAAAGGAAACCAAGTTTTTAATACCCCAGCCTCCCCACTCCTTTGGTTTCGAAATTTTATCCCAAGCAACCCAAGGGCTGACCGTGTCCTGGTTTGATCCAGACCAAAGAAAAGTTCTGCATAATTTGTCAATAGAGGCCAAAATGCCTTTAGGGACCCAAGCAAGACTGGCCCAATAAACTGGGATAGCCATCAGAACAGACTTAATTAAAACCAGACGACCTGCCCTTGATAGCCACCTGAAGCTCCAATGTGTTAGCCTTTTTTCAATCTTGGCAAGAAGCCATTTCCAATCCCAAATTCTGTAAGAGTCTGGTTTTAGCAAGAAACCAAGGTATTTGAAATGGTCCTGCAAGGAACGGACTTCAAAGTTCAGCAATATTTGAATTATACTAACCTCATCACCAGAAAGACCTGAAGGAGTGATGGTTGATTTTTGAGAGTTAATTTGAAGCCCAGTTGCTTTTAGAAAAAGATCCAATAGAAACTTTAAGGCACGACAATCATCAATAGACCCATTCAGAAATATCAAAATATCATCTACAAAAAGAAGATGCGTGATCCAGAAGTTGGTGGCCACTTCGATCCCTTTTATATTGCCCAGTCTTTTATCCCTATGAATCAGGAGGCTTAATCCTTCGGCTGCCAGCAAGAATAGCAGTGGCGAAAGAGGACATCCCTGTCTGAGGCCTCGTTCAGGAGTAAAAAAGGAAGTGGCAACGCCATTAATCAGGAGAGCAATATCTGTAGAAGAAACACAACTCATAATCCACCGAACAAAGTCAAATCTGAAACCAAGATGTGTAAGAAGAAGCCTCAAATAAAGCCAACTGAATCTATCATAAGCTTTAGATAAATCCAATTTAACAATAAGCCCTTTCCTGCCACTCCTTTTGAGGCTATGCAGAGATTCTTGTGCAACACCTACAGCTTCATGGATTTGACGACCACTAAGAAAACCAAACTGTTCCGGAGAAAGATGAGAGGAAAGAAAAGGTTTAAGCCTAGCATCAATAACTTTCGCAATAACTTTATAGACACAAGTGCAAAGGGAGATTGGACGAAAATCAGCAAAAGAAGAGGGGTGGTCAGACTTGGGAATCAAAGCAAGAAAAGTGGAATTGAAAGGGCCAAAGACTTGACCCGTAGCTCTGGACTCTTCAACAACAGTAACCAGATCATCTCCAAGAGTTTCAAAAAAATGCAGAAAGAATTCGACAGTCCAGCCGTCCGGCCCTGGACTTTTGTCCTTTTGCATACCTTTAAGGATATCCTCAACTTCCTGTTTGGAGACAGGTGCCATTGTTGCCTCATTTTCTTCCTCATCCACGAACCTAGGGAACAACTGAGCCACACTGATCACTTCTGCAATGGTCACTTCAGATGGAGCTTTAAAGAGATCTTTGAAATGAGTGATTCCAAAAGAAGATAGGTCCTCAAAAGAGGAGGCAACTTCTCCATTCCCCTTCGGTATTTCCCAGATAGTATTTGCCATCTTCCTGCGTTTGGCATAGTTTTGGAAGAATTTAGTGTTTTCATCCCCTGCTTGAAGCCAAAGAGCCCTGCTTTTCAATATCCAGTTTTCCTCTCTTAGCTGTAGAATTCTCCTTCTTGAGGCCTCCAAATCCTAAATTCTGTTCCTCGCTTCAATGGAGTCATAACCTCCTCTTTCTGGATCTTCTAAAAGAGCTAATTCAGAATTGACCTTTTTTAGTTCCTCCTCCTCCTTCTTCTTCAAGTTAGCCGCCCAGTCCTTGGTAGCTGATTTCATTCTCTTCAAGTTATTCCAGAAGAAAGCACTCCTAGAAGAATCAGGCCCACCTGGGTCCACCTCCCAAGTTGAAGCAAAAATCTCTTGGTATGAGTCATCTTTA
Organism: Pinus albicaulis; assembly: GCA_034641835.2. Taxonomy (NCBI): domain Eukaryota; kingdom Viridiplantae; phylum Streptophyta; class Pinopsida; order Pinales; family Pinaceae; genus Pinus; species Pinus albicaulis. The sequence goes on along the minus strand of CM076579.1, from coordinate 1,432,606,440 downwards.
AGCCAAGCAGGGTTAAACCTGAATGGCGATCCAGGTTTCCTTCCAGCGCCTTTAACCTCAAGGAGGATGGGGAAGTGATCTGAGATACCACCTTCATCAATCCAGTGTCTATAATCCGAGAGAAGTTCCATCAAAGGCTCACTTAAAATAAACCGATCCAGCTTCTTTCCCACCCATTCCTGACCAACCCTTCTGTTTCTCCATGTAGGTTTTAACTTCAGGAGGGGCATGTCCACCAGTTGAGCCAAAGAAATATGGTTAAGGAAAAAATCAGAGAGAGGGTCTGCTCTGGCCAAGGCACCCCAAGATTCCGCTTCCCCTAACGAGAAGTTGAGATCACCTCCAATTATTAAAAAAGGTTGGGCTATCCAGGAGGAGCGAAAAATTGAAGACCAGAACCTGTCCCTCTCCACACATGGCCCATAAATATTGAAAGAGAGCAAAGAAAGTTTGAGCTCACTTGAAAAAGGTTCCACAGCTAGCACATTCTGGGACACCCAAGAAGAAACATACTTCAGTTTGATAGGATTGAAACCAGAGACCATTCCTCTGGATCTTCCCACAGCATCAAGAGCAAAAAAGGACCATCTAGGCATCAGCTTAGATAAAATAGAGACAACCTCCTCCCCTTTGCCCAGGGTTTCTTGTAGAAGAATGATATCAGGATTGTGAGCACGCACAAGCTCTTTTAAAGCTAGTCGTTTGGCCTGACTAGCTAGGCCTATGCAATTAAAAGAGAGAACAATCATGGCACATCACCGGGGGGTGGCCGCTCTGCTCTAAGCACCCTGGGGAGAGTCATTTGCTTACCATCTGCTATATCAACAACCACCTTGGACTAAGCTAGGGACAGGTTGGATTTTCTACCTCTAGGCTTTCTGGGCCCTATTTCAACAGAATTCGAGGCTAGACCACCCACTGCGAAGCCCAAACCTCTCCTGTCCGAACGAGGTCTGAGGTTGTATGGAAAAGAATCAGAGACAGAAGACCGAGGGCAAGGGCCAGAAGGAGCAGCCAGAGAAGAAAAGGGCGGAACAGGGATGTCAGGAACAGAGACAAAAACACTATCCAATGTAGGCGAGGTAAGATTTAAGGCCGAGAGGTCACTCAAAAGCTACCTGGAGGGACCAGGCTCCATACAGACATCAACAGGAAAAAAATCAGAAGACGAAGACAAGGGAGGTAAAGAGGGGGCCATACCCGCCTGGATCGCCTTGCCAATAGCAGCTTCTAAGAGGGGAGCCAAAGGGTCAGCCTTGCCTTCGACAGGAAGAGAGGAAGGGCCGACATCATCCATCGAGTTCTGAATCACAGCCGCCACGAGAGGAGAGGAGACCCCCTGAGCCGAGAGGTCCGGATCTGCAACCAAAGGATCCCCATCCTGAACCGAAACAGAGGATTTCTTAGCCCTGTTCTGCCTTCTCTGTCTTCGTTTGCGCTGATGACCCAACGGGCAGTCCCGAGCCAAGTGGCCAGTCTTATGGCATCTGTTGCACCGGAAGGGGAGGTGCTCATAATCCAGAACTTGCAAAAACTCCATGTCCTTATAGTGAAGCGTCATTGCCTCCACAAGACCTTCATGAGGGTTTAGGCTAACCAGAATGCGGGCCACGCTCTTATCCTTTGTCTGCAAGTAGGATTTGTCAGCTTCAAGGTAGGTGCCCAGCGTATTCCCGATCGAAATGAAGACTGAATCGGTCCAGAACTACAGAGGAAGACCGGGCAGCTTCACCCACACCGGTGATTCAGCCATTTTCTCTTTCTGAGCATCGAAAAGAGGGGTCCATCTTCTAAAGAGCACCAGTCTCTTGCCAAAAAACCAATTCCCTTCCAGGACTCTGTCCACTTGTTCTTTCCTCTCAAAGGTAATTGTGAACCATCCTCGTGCCAAGATGTTTATATCAACAGGCAGTCCTGGAGAAACATTCCACATCGTTTGAGCCCACTCTGCAATGTAGGCTTCCGAAAATTTTCTTCCCCTTACTCTCCCCACAACCATGGTCTCGGCTAAATCCATGACGTTTTCAATACTAATATCCACACCAAGCAGGCATTTCGGGCATTCTTCCTTAGATTTAATGAACTTAGCTTTCTTTCGCTTTGTTCCCATAGCTTTCTTGACCCCTTGCTCCTCAGCTACCGGCTTGACAGGAGGATACTCAGTGCGGATAGTCTCTAAAAGGAAAAGTCTCAGTGCTTCGATAGAACACAAGGATTCAAGACCATTGAAAGAGTTATGCTGGACGCCGACCCCTGTAACAGCTTCACACTCCGGCACAACCCCTTCATTATCATAGGCAACAGATTTTGGGGCGAATTCCACTGCCTTACTGGAGGAGACCCTAGACAAGATATCACAATCACGGCCCCCATCCTTCCCTAGTTCGACAAACCCTCCTCCAGAAAGATTCGAAGGCAGGTGCCCCCCCACCACTCCAGCTGGGGTTACCTTGGGGAGACTATTCTCACCCTCAGTCACCCTATGCTCCTTCGATGCCGCTGAGAGAGGGGCTCCCAACAAAGCTAGACCCGCAGAGGGTTCGGCCCTTAGCAAACAGGGGCCCTGTTCAACTTGAAAACCTCCATTCCCTAACCCTACTTCGAAACCACCAGTATCACCAAAAGGAAGAGGGTTACCTTGAAATGCCGAGAGCTGCGTGGCCGACTCGTGGTTGAGAGCTTCTTTGAAGAGCTCTTCAGAGGACAAAGGGCGACAACTATTAGGAAAATGCTGAACCCCAAAAAATAGAAGCGCTCCGCTGCTCTATGAAGTTGAAACCAGTATCCCCGCAGCCTGTCGAGAACCCTCTCCAAGCTGTCTCAGCTGCCAAATCTAACGATGCACGATTTGGGAAATAAAGATCAAGGTTTTTCTCTGAAATTTCTACTCCCCAACAGGTGAGCAGATCCTCCGGCGATGGCTCAAGCTCGACGGAGAAACTATCAAGACCCATTTTGACCGAAAAACTGCCTTCTTAAACAAACTGCCAAAGCCCTCAACCTTCGCTTTCCTGCAGCAACCCTATTCTCCGAAAACTGCTCAAAGAAGCCAAATGCGCATCCAAGGGGAGCCCCCATACTGAAAAGTCAGGATCAAAACGACACGTACCGGTGGCAGGCGACCTCGATGCCTGAGGAGACTGCACGGAAGTAACCAAGCGTCTTCTGTGAAACCCTAACCATCCCTCTCATCCTCCTTTCGTGGGGGGCTATGAATTCTATATTCGCTAGCTTTTATTATTAAATTTTATGTTCAGTTTTTCATTTAATTTTTTAAAATTTAATAAATTTTGTATTTTTTTTTAATTTATTTGAATTTAAATTTTTTATTATCATATTTTTTAACTACATAAAATTATTATATTTTTTTATTTCAATTAAAATTGTGTATTTAAAATTAGATTTTTTTTTAATTAAACTTAATATTTTCAAATTAATTTTTTTTTTTTTTTTTTTTTATTTAGTATATTTTTTAATTTATTTTTTTCAATTTTTCATTTTTAATTGATTTTTAAAGTTTTTTAACTTTTTATTTTAACAATGTTTTTTTTTTCTTTATATTTAAAATTTATTTTTTATTTCAAAATTTATTTGTTATTTTAATATTAACTTTTTTTTTTAATTTAATAAAATCTAATATATATATCTATATCTCTCTCTCTCTCTCTCTCTCTCTCTCTCTCTCTCTCTATATATATATATATATATATAGATATATATATATATATTCTTTTTTATAGTTTAAATTTAATTTATTTTTTAAAATTTATTTGTTTTTTTAATATATATTTTTTTAAATTTAATATTTTTATTGTATTTTATTTTTCGATTTTTATTTTTAATTATTTTTTTCATTTTTTGACTTTTAATTTAAATAATGTATTTTTTTTTTTTAGTTTTAAATTTATTAAAATTTATTATATTTCTTTAAATTTAATTTTTTATTTAATTTTTATTTTTTTTGAATTTAATAAACGTTTTCTTTTTATTTTTTAAATTTATTTTTTTCTTAAATTTTAGGTTTATTTCAATGTTTGAATTTTAAAAATTAAAAAATGTTATTTCTATTTTTAAAAATGTCAAAAATATGACACAACTTTTTTTTTTGTTATTCCAGCATGAACTGGTTTTGTTTTGAGGGTGTTTTTTCAAGCCTTTTTTCAGGAAACAATTTTATTTTTAGCATAATTTTATAAAATCTTGAAATTTGACCTTAAAAAAAAACCAAGTGCGTTCTAGAATACACTTCTTTTTTTGGGGGGGTGTTTTTTTTATGTTTTTTGAGTCTTTTTGGGCTAGAGTTCTCGTTTTGAGGTCAGTTTACCTATTTCATCGGTAACATTGTTAGAGGATTTGGGTTTACTAGGAAACGTTTTTGGTGATTAAGAAAAAAAGTAATCATTTTCGGAACTATACCCATTATTAGCCTCTTTTGACCCTAGATACATTCTTATTACCGAACTATCCTAGTGTTGGTTCCCAGGGAAACATTGCAGTTGATTGTTAACCAAGACAGATCAAATGTGGAGAGTTAGGGACATTTCCACAACACTTGAGATTAAGAATAAATATTTAGGTCCAAAAGATCATGTTTTCCTTTATTGACTATGTTCACAAAACCAACACCCATATGTGATGCTAAGACTCGATATTTATACCCATATTTATCTCTAATTCCAAGGGTTCGCTAGGAAAGGATCATGTCATGGTTTCTAGGTATTTTTCAAGCTACTTTTTCTTGAGAAGATTAAATAGGTCTTAATTCCATTACATATCCATTGACCTTTTTTATGCCTAAATTATTGTTTTAGTACTCACTCAAGCTTATTTTTCTTTATAATATTCAATAATATTCTAACACATTATTTTTTAGTCTTTGATATTGACACCCTCATGTGGTGGTATGCCACTACTACATAATGCACTAAAATATAGTCCCCTTGTGACATATGTTCAAAATAATTATGTCGTCACTCCAATGGGACTCATTTGCCAAGCCCATTAGTACAAATCGGTCGAATAATTAACAGTAAAAATTTTTGTCAGATATCTGACGCTAGAACCTAGTGGTATAAAATGACATACTTGAGACAAATATTTTGTCAGACATCCGATGCCACTCCCATCAGATATCTGACAACGCCATGTTCGACGGTACATATATTTGATGACAAGAATCTTAAGACAGGTCATTAGATAGTCTAGGGGAAATAATCTAACCTCTAGTTGGATAAATGGAAAAAATGCGATGAATATTTGATCGAATGTCGGATGCCATAGACGTAGATTATTGTAACAACCTTGGTCAAATTTCCATGTAAATGAAGTTAATAAAGGAAGAATAATCAACAAGGTCAGGGGAAACTTATTCCAAGATGAATGCTGGGAAAGACATCCTAGTTGGTTTTCATTTGGTTTATTATGGCTAGCGGAAATTGGAAAAGGCTTTGGAAATGCATGAGGCATTAATTGGTAATTTATTTATGAAAATAATAGAAATTAGGAGAAAAGGAAGGTTAAAGGTCACAGGTTGCATGTGAGGAGGAAAATGAAGGACAATAATTGAAAATTTAATAAATTAGATCCCTCGTTAATTAAAAGTCTTATGAGGATGAGTTCACAACATTTGTCAGTATTACCTTTTGTTAGTTTAGTTTTGGAGCTCTCTCTCTACTCTCTCTCTCTCTCTCTCACTCTTGGAAACTTAGAGTTTCCTTGGAACTCTTCAACATTGGATTAATAAACGTAAAGGAAGGACAAAGAAGGTAGAGGGAAGCAAATATCTAGCAAGGAAGAGAAACATCAAGAAGATACAGTGGTATTATTTCCAAGTATCAATTTGCATGTGTGATTTCTTTATTACATTTGGCATGCATGGTACATGGATGTGTGCTTTTGTTTCTCCTGTTGTCATTGTCATTAGTTTTTCCATGTGCACCATTCTTATTTAGCCATGCATTTGATTTCTGGATAACCATGGTGTGATGGAGTCCTCATGTTTGGTTGAGTTGGATTGTTGGATGGACTTGAAGCTGAGTGTGGTGGTCTTAGTATTATTCACAAGGCCTAGGAATCCTAGAATGAGATACATGGTAAAGCGTGTTGAACCCTTAGTGAAATTGAGAGGGGGGGGTGAATCAATTTAACACATTCATGAGCTTTTAAACTTTTTCATTAAGCTTATTTACAACTTAATTTCATGATCAACTTTATGTGTGAACAGTCTTAATATGTGAGCATCTAGTATTAAGATAATGTGACAACAAACTTTTTATGAGAGCAGCAAGTATTAAACAGATTGAATAGATCATATCAAAACATAGGCATCACACATAGAGACAACAGATATAAGTAGAAACCCATAAAGGGAGAAAACCACATCTTATTATTGTTGTGATGCAAAGGCAAGCTACAACTCCCTCCCACCACTGATTTTCTATAGGCACCAACACACAGGAGGCTCCAACCTCAATTCTTCAAGCTACAACTTGCAAGGAAGCTCCAACTCCCTTCAATTTTCTGTAGGCACCAACCTACATGAGGCTCCAACCTTAGTTAGCTACAACTGACATATATCAAGCTACAACTTGATAGGGAAGCTCCAACTTCCTTATTCTATCAAAAGAAAACATTTGCTGATTTACCTTGGAAATCAGCTCTGTTCTATACCTTCCTTTCTGCTATCCTCTGGTCTTCAAATCTCTCTTATATCATCTCTGATTTTTCACAACATCTCTTTCTGCTCCTCCTTCTTCTTATCTTCTCTGCCTCAATTCTGCATTCTCTAAACTCTCTCTGCATATCAATGTGATATATTTTATACAGTTTTCCTCACAACTGTTCGTATTCCACAGTGAATTGAAAGTGAATAGCCCTGACTCTTCGCCTTTTTCCCCCTCATTTATTTGTCCAGCTCATTCAAAAAAACTGTAGCAATTTGTACAAATTTCAGTTTTACAGTGGGGTTTTGATTCCTATGGAGACTTTCCAGTGCATCAAAAACAATATAAACCAATTAAAAAATGTTTAGTACGTTTAGTTACAATATGGATTGCAAATCAACCCATTCAGTTTTGGATCACCGTGTCTTTGTCTTTTCTGTGACTGTCTCTGTCTTTTTCGTCTCTACTTGCTCTGCTGTTCACAACAGTTACATAACTCCTATGTGTGTGTGTGTGTGTGTGTATATATATATATATATATATAACTACCCTTCTTATATAACACAAATCAAATCTTGGAGTAATAATAAAATACCTTTTAACATATAAAATTCCCTTTCGGGCCCACCATCCGAACTTTGTTTTATGCTCTAATGCGATGAGTCTCCTCCAGGGATTTTCGATTGTGATTGATCACAATCCCAAACTTCATTAACCGGTTCCGTTGTGCTACCTTGCTCCGATGTGATTTATTCCTTTGCGATGGTTCTGATGCGATGATCGCAATCAGAACTTTCAATGGTATTGTGTAACTACTCCTTTTATTCCGATGCGATGGATTACTGTTTACTGATAAAAGTATATATATTTCTCTTGTTTCATATATAAATATATATATATATATATATATATATATATATATATATATATAACTACTGCATTAATATATTTTTCCTCTTCAACCTTGATTATTTGATTTCTGCTGATGCGAATAGCAAAGGTCCCACCATTGTAATTAAGTGACTCATATTTGTCGTCCATCCTTCACCAAATCCGGCGGCTGTTCTTCGATCGCTCAATCACAATCGTACATTTCAATTTGTTTGTCACTATTTCTCCTCCAATGCAATGAATCACTTCGATGCACATTAAGCCAGAACTCAAACACATATGAGTCACCATTTATAACATATCGGGTCCGCTTCTTTATCGCAATCACAATCACAACCTTTATTAACATGTTCTGTTGTTATGTTTTTCTTCGATGTGATGGTTCACTATTCACGGATATATATATATATGTATATTGTTTCATATATATATACTTTTCTTCTTTACCTTTTATATATCCTTCAGCTTTAGTTAAAATTATTGAAATAAACATGAATTGAATTTTTTTTTTTACATGGGTAACCCATTAAATAATTGAATGAATTACACTTATCTTAATTCATATTTTGTTTATACTAAATTTTGTTTGAATAAACAAAAATTTTTTCTTTACATGGGGGCCCACACTACACATATACTCTGCCTCTTTTATATTTCCATTTGTAAGGTCCACATTCAAATATTATTACTTCTTTGACCTTGTTTTAATCCATAACTTAGACTCAAACCTCTACAGATAACATATATAGATATATATCCTCCATCAAGATTATATCAAGTCTTTGACTCAGACTTAAACCCGACACTAATATATATATTTATATAACCTTTTGGGCCCCATAGTTTATTTAACGCTTCCACTCATAACATAGACTAAGCCATGCAACATGTTAACATTTCGCTATCAAACAACCATCGCATCACATACAATTTCCTATCTTTCTCTTGGGCCCACATCCTCGTTCAACGCATGTCAGATAGTATATATTATATATATATATATATATATATATATATATATATATATATATATATAGATATATATTTGTTGTGTTAACTGATTGACCTTGGTTAAGAACCCAATTCTTAATACATCAATACTCGATCGCAGAAACCATAATTCATCCACATAAAGGTTCATCCATGTGCATTTAACTATACTTATGTTTTGAAGGTGCATCCTTTTCCTTGATTAATTAACCATTCCAAACATACATATACATGGGTTTCTTTTGCTGTGTATTTGATCTATATCAAGGTTCGTCTTTACATTAAGCCGAAAGTATAACTCTTTATACATCGTGCATCATATATTACAGCCTCTGTTGTGACATTATAATAAAACCCACTTACATTAAAATTCACTTCCAATGCAAGATTTCTTAATGTGTCGCCATAGCCCCACACATCAAGACTTGTTAAATGAGTGGTTTTCATCATAAAACAAATGGGCCATACCTTGACTTATCTCCCGAGCAACTCATTGCGTGATTTTTGTTTGATCTACCAGCCTCCAGATCAGACGACCCTCAATGATATCGCGTAATTTCCACGACAGGAGATTAGCATTCCAAAAGAACGTGATATGAGCGGTTTTGAGCAGCTAACGTGGAAATTTTATACTGGATTGCGTTTTTTAGAAATAGTTTCGCTCCGGACCAAAAGCGGTGCAATATGGGTTGTATTGGTTTTAGAAAACCATCGCCAGTATTTGAACAATGTTTCGATTTTCCTCTTTAACTTCATTTTAATTTGATTCTTTTGTTATTCTTCGCTCGCTCCTTCTCATCTGTTTATCCTTGTTTCATCACCACTGCACTTCCAAACACCAATAACCTTTTTACACAGGTAGTGCAAAACTGTTTTTCTATATTCTCTACAACCTATCTTTGTTGCTCGACCCTCTCTATAGTGTACAGGCAGTGCCTGTCAGTGAATGACCATTTATCTGTATTCTCTGCAACCTGTATTTGCTGCTCAACCCTCTCTACAGTGTACAGGCAGTGCCTATCAGTGAATGATCGTTTCTCTGTATTCACTGCATATTCTACAGCCTGGTTGCTTCAAATGGCCCTGCTTTGCAGCTGCTCGACCCTCTGCATCCTCTTCAGATCTCTTCTTCCTCTTTGCTACTTCTCTACCCCTTTTTTTCTCTTTGCCTCTTTCTGCTTCTATGCTTCTCTCTTTGCCTCTTTCTTCTTCTATGCTTCTCCCTTTGCCCTATTGCTAGGTGTTCCTCCTTTTCCATCTCCTTTGCCATCAATGACAACATTTCCAACAAAGCGCGGATGTGAGCACCTTGATTGATCCTTGGATTCCTCGACCGATGAATGGTGGGATACATGGTAAAGATCAATGGTGAATACCCTTGGTTGGTCCTAGGAATCCCTGGACCTGTAATGGAGAGATATATGGTAAATCCCAAAGGGTGCAGACATTGTAGGCATATAAATCCCTTTACTAGTAAATATGGGATACACAATAAAGTTGAGAGGTTAATATAGAAACATTACTCACAATTTAGTTGGAGAGATTTAGTGGCTATCATGGTTGTTTAGGGGCTACTGATCTGGTGGGGATTTTGGTAAAGGTTGGTTCTATTGATGAGGATTGAGGTGCTTTGACCTCAAGAAGCCCTAGTTGGATTTTTGGTGTGTCCCACATTCATGCTTGGAATATGGTACGGTGGTGATTGACTGAAAGAAATATTTGGTTCAGCTAATCTATGGTCAGGTGGTTCATGGAATTCCCATACCTAGTTGGATTTTGTGCTCATTAATAATATATTATTATCCTTGGTATTTCATGTGTAAATTGATTGGATTATATATGGATTTTATGGTTGTTATATCCTTTTTATTTCTGTTAATTATAGGTTGGTCATGAGTATGTTTTATGCCAGACTTGGTGTATGGACTTCATCATATTTTGATTGGAAATTGAAACTAGAATGAATACATGACCTAATATATGATAATTAAGCTATTTTTATATGTCCACAAATATTCCTTATGAATCTAAGATGAGCATGAGGCCCCTATGCTTAGATCTGTTGTTATGACCTATAGATTACATATTTGTGACATGTTTGATGAAATTCCTATCATGGCTATTAGGGTTAGATAAATTACTTCTATGAGTGAATATATTATTACATTTCATTATTATTAGTATTCATTTATAGATGTTTCATGAAGTTATGAGCAGTGGCCTAAGACTTGACCCTGAAAAAATGGCTCAGAATTCAAAGTCATTGGCACAAAAATTCCTAAAATGTCCACATTCGCTAGTATGACTTATTGTGGGAGTAACTCGAAGGCCCCAGTTGCATGCATGGCTTTTCATGGGAGTAGGTGAGGTTCCATATCAATAAAATTAAATTTACCTCAGGGGTTGGGAACCTGGAATGGTTAGTTGGCTCCTAAAGGTTTTGTAGCATGTGCGGAAGGTCAGATTGGTTTGGTATCGTCAGTTCCAATTCCTTAACTATACATGGAGAGTTTAATCACATCATAGTAACCTATCTTCACATCTTTACCCTATAAAATCATTCAACTTGGGTAAATTTAGGAGGAGGGTCTTAGAGAGTGGTATCAGAGTATGGTTCATCCCTTGGACTAGATGGGTGGTGTGTTGGTGATGCATACATGTCTATTATATATGTGTTCTTTACGTTTTTCATCTATGTGTTTGTTGTGTATGTATGGTTGTGGTCATGATTGCAGTTGTGTCACCATGTGAAATTCGATGGTTGTGGTCGTCATGAGTGTATGTCGGTTATGCGTCGGTTATGCATTTTAATGTTTATATGCTTTTATGTATATATTGACATGGTGATAGTTGTTATGCATGAGTTCATGGTATGTGGATGGTATCGTCATGCATGGTAACTGGATAATGGTTGAAGTGATTTTTATATACTGTTATGATTATGATTATACATGTATTGCGCTAATATGGTTGATCCTATAGATGAGATATCCTCCCCTGCACTAAATTGAGGTATGTTGGTTATGTTTTGGTTTTAGATGACATGGTATACATGTAGGAAAGAGATCAAATATGACTATCAAGATGGTAGACTACAATTCACGAGGCTCTCCCTAAGATTCAGGTGAGCAACATGGTGCTAGGTATTCTTCTTACTTAGAAGAGACATTGTGAAGTTTTAAGGTAGAAATAAGAATTTGTAAGGTATATAATTACAAGATAATTTAGGCATAGGAAAAAAAAGGATATGTTAATGCAGTAATCCTTCAAATTTTGTTAGAATTGCAGATGCATGGACCACTTAGAATTAGAGATGGGTATGAGGAGAGGACTAGTGGGGTATATTGCAGTAGATATCATGGTGGGCATAGACCAGATAGAGACGACACATTTATAGATGTAAATTTTTTGGATAATCTATATAGGATAGGTTATGGACACAGGTTCTATTCTAGTTTTGGTTCTGACAGGAACTATGGTCATCATTGTTATCATCCTTACAAGAGGAGTGACATGGTATATTTTCAAAATGAATTTAAGAAAGAAAAGCTACCTACCTTTGATGGAGATTTGAAGTAACCGAAATATGCAGAAAAATGGTTAGCTGGGATGAAGAATTTCTTTGAGATGCATGGTTACACGTAGAATATGAACACCAAAATAGCTATCTTCAACCTCAAAGGCAAAGCAAAAATTTGGTGGTGTTGAGGCCTTGGAATTCCGCTATCGAAAAATGGAGGAAAACCACCTGGTAAGGATCCTAACGTGGCTACTTTTCCATTTGGTGTAGTGGCTCCGACTGGGGATAATGGGACCAATTTCCCAATGAGGATGATTTTGAGGGTGTTTGATTATATGGCATGCAAATGGAAATGATTTTAATCTATCTTATGCATCTATCTAAACTATTTATTTTACTATATACCCCAAATGTTTCTTCCTTTATGCGATCTGAAAAGGTATCCTTCAATTGTTAGTAATATAGATCATTTAACAATGGAAAGAGATGAAAATTATGTAAAATGATTCTTCTAACAAAATAGTTTCACTAGAATAATTATGAAAAGTATATCGCATTCATATGTGTGATTATACATTCAATAAGGAACTACAAAAAAATATTAGAACAGAAGTGCATGTAACATTCATCTATAATAACATTTCAAATATATATTGCAATAAAAGATGAATATCCATCTATAAAGGAAGACTTAATACAAATAAATAAAATTACGATATGTACGAAGTCCTACTCATGTAAACTGACAGTAATTGATTTGATTCTTCTCACTTTCAATCAATTTAAAGAGTACAGTAGTGAAACATCAGTTAAACTGCTTTAATTATCAAAAGATAACATATGTGTTACATTAATTCATGAAATAATTCACAAACTTACAATAGTGCATTCTTTGCAATTTTTTTTGACAAATTTCTGGACCCTTCTCTAAATTCATGAGAGGGGTTTAAATACTAAACTAACTATTCTCTAAAAATATATTATTCCAAAAATATAGAGGAGGTTTCAAACAACCATCCTCATAGGAGTAACTTAAACTACAATCTAGGAAAATAAAATAACATTATTTATTTATGAATTCTACCCTTTCTCCTGGAGTTGGTAACGAAGTTGAAAAATATATATCATAGGCTTGAGCCAAGCCGGCTACGAAATCCTCGCTCTAACCTGTCTCTTAAATACTATGCTTCAAATTATAGGCTGTGATATTTTTGTTGAATCTGTTAAGGATTGCAGAATCTGATACTGATGATAAGGTTTGATCATAAAATTTCAATAATTTTCTTGATCAAAATTATTTACCTTCTTAGTTACTTCATCCCGTGCATTTGATTTCCATTTACACTGTGCTTCTATCTATTTTTCTTCTGAGAACACTTCAGACGTGTTCTCTTTGAGAACTTCTGATTTTACTAGTTGTTCACATACGGATTCAATAATTTCATTTGATAACTTTGATGTTTTCATTAATGCTTTCTCTGCATGCTTGATTTGTGCTTCCCAATATTTGAATAGAATCTACTTATGAAACTTATCTTCCTGAGGTAGATCAACTTCTTTTCCCCAGTCTAATGTTTTCCATTGAATGTGTTCATTGATCTTCTTTTCAAGTCTTTCACATTCAAGTTTCTAGATAGCTATCTGTTGGATCAATATTTTATTTGAATCACAATAAGAGTCAATCATATAAGATTGATGAAAAAACTATTCTTGTTCTTTCTTTAAATTAGCATTTACATCCAATGCTTCTTTTATGAATTGCTCAGGTTGTGGTTGGCTCTATATCCAAGTCATTGTTGCTTCCATTTGTGCTTTTTTTTCATTGATTTCTATTTTATGCTGCAATTTAAGGCTTTCGAAATCCTCTTGAAACTGGGCCATATTTTCTTTTATTTTCTCACTGGAGTTTGTTTTTTCTTCATTTAACAGCCTCTCTATTTCTTATTCCCTGGCTCCCTTTTTCCTCAGCAACACTCTAACTTCAGTAGCTTTATCATCGGTGGTAGTATCATATGCCCCTACATACTATCATAATTTAGTTAGATGTTCTATAGGGTAATCTAAGGAATATTTCCATAATACATCAGCTGATTCATCTATGAGGTTTGAGACTATTTCATCCATTCTCCTTATTTTTTTCCTCTTAACTACAGCCTTATAGCTAGGACTGTAGAAAATGTCTAGTGAAGGAATTTCTTCAATTTGTAAAACTATCTTTTCTATAGGGTAGGCCAGTATGATTTTTTGGTCATGAGTTTCTGGAACTTGTTGTAGTGGATTAATAGTTTCCACTATCTTCTAGGAATTTTCATGTGTCTGAAAAAATATATAATTTATCAGTATTGGGATTAGCTTTAGGATTTGTTATTGCTACAAAAAAATCCTCCCATTCACTAGTAAAATTCCTTGTTTGTGACTTTTCAGACTGATCTAGCGTGTCATGACTGTGTTGAACTTATTAAGAAGTTGAATCTGTTCCATTTCCTTATTTTTTCTCCTGCTTCTCTATCTCTTGGATTACTTGATCAATTATCTTTTCTAGATTCAAATTTATTTTTAGAGTGATCCGAATTTTGAGATTGATACTGTGATTGACCTGATTCATCCTCAGACATGTATTTTGCTTCATTATCGAAGATGATACTTGGAGTAGGTCTGTTGACATCTTCAATAGTTAACAAATTGAGAGGAACTCTCTGAAATATCCTATTTCTAGATACTTAGAATGCTTCCAAATCATCTTGACTCAATTCACTATATGCAAACTTAGTTATATCTGAAAAATTTTCCATGCCTTGGAAGAGATAATAAAACCCATCTACTTCCTTTACAAAATGCTTCATTTTAAGCTCTGTAGTGTAATTTTTAACTACATCATTTGGATCATATAGCCTTTTTGGCATTTCTGCCAATTTGAATAGATTGATCTTGGAAACCTCCTTGTAAGTATGGCTAATATCATATAGTGAAAAAATGTCACATTGTACATGGAAATTAGGCCAAATGGTCTTCTTAGCATCTTTTAGTTGTTTAGTGATACCATTAACAAGCTGGTAAGCTATCTCTTGTGCAAGAGACTTATTAGGAATAGAATAAGGTAAGACGTGGGGAGAATCATAACTCCCAAATACTTTGACATATGTAAAATTATCCTTTGCAAACCACCTAGCCACAGAAAGAATATCTGCACTAGCCTCTTCAGAAAAGAAACCATAGGCACCTTTTTATTGAAGATTATTTGGTGTATTCGCAATATGACTCCATAAGAAATTTAATAGAAATGCAGGTGGAGGTCTAAATCCAAAAGGTCTCTGTGGTAAATGTGGATTGTGGTAGGGTCTTGGGTAGTCCATTTCCATCCCATGGTAGGAAAATAAAAGAAAAACAGATGGCGTCCATGACATAAGCAGACATATAAAAGGGAGGTATTTCTCCAGATGAAACACTCATTTTATTCCTATATTATGTGATGTGTTTGGCTAAAGTATCAGATAGGATGTTTGCCCAATTTAGAATTTATGAATTGATGATTGCGTCAATCAATGGAACCCATTCTATTGAAATCCTAGTGGTATCAGGTTTGGCAAACAATCTACACAACATACCATTAGCATAACAATAAGGGGAAGGAATTTGGGCAATTGGGTACATACCAAGTTTATCTCACTTCAACTTTCCCTAGTCTTCTTTCCATTCTTTCATGACTTTCATAAGATCTCTATGCTCTGCTCTAAAGCTTTATAGAAAAGCTTTTTCATACTTCTGTTGCAAGGAGGGTAGATGTTACATTTTTTTTAAATCTTCTTCCCTGAAATACCCTATGTCTTCTCCATTTGAATTTTTGAATTTCCTGTCATCTATGCTTAAGTGGTAGATTTCCCACTTAACCATGTCTGTGTAAGGGGGAATTTTCAGTCTTGTTGCTACCTTGTGGATGAATGAACATGTAACATCAAAGTAGGTCGTGTTTGAAGTAGATGTCATGCCTTTTGTAGATATTTTGGTTATTACCTTTTGATTTTCATCTTCAAACATTTTATACGTTGTTTCCCATGATGAACTTCCACATTCCTTGTTGTAGGTAGTATCTGAAAACAAGGGAGACATGTCTAAGTATTAAGTAGCGAGCGTTTGAGAAATATCTTTGCCCTTCCTTCTCATTTCAATCTTCCTTAATTCATTAAATGGTTTCCTGATTTCAAGTAAACAGGGACAGCATTAAAAGTATAGAGAATAGAGAGTCAAATTTGTTGTTTATATCAAACATGAGCGAATAGATATGAATCTTTTAAAATATAACAACAATCATCGATAATAATTTCAAAGTTAGATATCTTACACCTTCACATGAAATATATATCAATCAACTTAAATCCATTAGATCTCGAATTTCGTTTTCATACGACATAATCCATTTTGCATGCTCAAGAAATTAAATTTTGTGAATTCGCATATCACCATATATAAATTTTACCGCTTGTAATGTTTACCCATAAATATTTTGAAATGCAATGTGTGTAAATTGCACATCGCAACTTTCATGCGATAATAGATTTTTTTTACGGCTAAGTAATGTGAAATGTGAGTTGTGCATTCAAAATTCAAGAACCCACGCTAAAAGGACATTAAAAATTTATCTTTGTGGCTTTGTTGGCTCATCGGGTCCGTTAAATCGCACTTATATCTAATTAATTTATGAGTTGATTGTTAAATAAGGTGCAATGCGATAAAGATTTTATAACATTAATTGAATTTTTTTTAAGCTTTCAAGACATAACTTCGAAAAAGGTTATCGCACTTCGCATCTCGCGTAACTTAGAGGATTGTAAATCTTTTTTAAGTTGTAGGTTGTGCCTTCTGCGATGCGCTAAAGGAATAATGCGAAAAACTTAAAAGAAAACGTTTATTTCCTAATTTTTTTTCTTTTTAAAACTAAAAATAAATTTCTTATTTATTTCTAAAGGGTTCCCATTTATAAGGATAAATTTGGGGTGTTGTATAGCACAAAAATTGGTGATTCACTTGGGAGAACCAGATATCTCTGGCAAACTTTTTGAAATTTCTAAAAAATTTTGAAAATAAAAATAGTTGTAGGAATGAAATTTCAAACAAATAATATCTTACTAAGAAATGAAATTTCTATTATTTACTATTCATAAGAATCCCCCTTTAAGAAATATAAGTAGGAAAATCTATATCAATCTTTACTCAGTTCAAAGAGATAAAGAAGGTGGTTCTTATATATCAACTTTATAAAAACTTACTCTTTTATCACAAGTAGAGCCTCTGTTCAAATGAGAAATTTAAGCTTTTGGCAGAGTTACCTTTTACCTAGCAATGATTCACTGTCCCATCTAGTGTTTCTTAAAATTTTAAAAATAAACTCTAATTTTTTGAAAGTTTTCATTTTGTATCAATTTTTTTTTTTTACTTAAAAGCCATTGTCTTGTCTTGGTAACCAAATGATGACAATTCCATTCACTATTTGTAATTAAATTGATCAAGATGGCTCTTGATGAGACCCCTTGTCCTTTTGATATAATCTCAAGTCATTGCTCTGTTTTGGTAGGCAGTAATGGTAATGTGAGTTCAACTATTTCCCTATGAACATGGTAAACAAGCTCTTTATGAGACTTATTATCTTTTAAGATTTTATAATTATAATATTTATTGAATTTATTTCAAAAAATTATAAGTTTCCTAATTAGGGTGAATCATTGGTCCTTTTGAGGATTCTGGATGATAATGTCGATTTTTAGATTTCTTTTCTGTAAAATATGCTTTACTATGTTAAAGATTATTTTCTTGACTGATAACAAAATAGTAATGCTATTTAAGGATGAGATTTCATCAGAGAATAAATAATGCCAGTGAAATCACATATTTCAGTAAAAATAAAATGTATTTTCCTTTCAAATCTTTCGATTGTTTCCTTAACACTTCTTATTTCTATAAGCGATAAATAAAAAAGGATCATCTGAGATTTTATTTTGAAAAGCCAAAAATTTATACTAAGCAACTTTTATTTCTTCTAAGGAAAATAAAGATAGTAGTATACAAGGAAAAGAAGGGGTTACCTCCTATGAAAGTTATTTTTTCAAAATCTTATCATTAACAGGAAAAGAGTATTTTTTTCCCGATAGACCTTGCAGTAAGAATGTTGATGGGCCTATTTCTTCGATTATTTTAAATGGACCTGTTGGTTCCCTATAATTTATGAGAGTGGCAAGAAAAAATTTTGTAGGGGTCACATTAGAACCACTTTGGAATCCTAGGATCTGGCCTTCCTAGATTCAGAGAGGGATCTCTCTATTAGTGTCTTCGAATGATATATCTTTATGCTTAATTATGATATTAGGTTAGTTATGAAGCTCAAAGTAACTTGTTTGTTTGCTTGATTGGTTGGGATGGATATCAGAAGAGGAAAAGGTTACAAGGAGGGTGAAGGTGAGAGCATGTTGAAAAATGTTTCAGCTGATAGGATAGGTCAAAGACAGTGTCAATACATTGGGCTATGGAGTCACAAAAGGATTTAATTGTAGAACAGTTCTAGAAGGATTTCCATGGGGAAAGTATTCTATATCAAAGGATATATTTAGATTGATTTATGGCATGAAACATCAAAGTTTTGTGAAAGAAGCAAAGTTAACAACCAATTAAGCATCTGTCAACTTCAATAAACAAGGAAATCCTTTCAAAGTAACTGTTTGAACTAAACCAAACAACAGGGCATACCATAGACTTCTTTAGACAAACTTTTACTAAAGCACACTTTTCAGACAACAAACCAGTAATCTGAAAGACTACTTTTAGAAAGGAGAAAACGAAGGGCAGCCTAAGATCAGGTAAGAATTTTGAATCTATTCTTCTTTTAGCATACTGTAAAGGGAAACTTTCAAAACAAAAATTAAAGACATGACCAGATGACAGGGCTAACCATAGACTTCCCTGGTTTAGACTCTACTTAGTATGCAATGAAAATATCATTCAAGAACAATGTCTCAAGTTTTACACAGCAAGACATGGGCTCACCAACATTCCTTGACTAGTTATACTCTATTTAATCATTCCAAAATTAAATATTAGAAGAAAAGATAGAGATAAATCTTTTGGATAGAAATAGGGTACTATGCAGTAAATCATACTCTAAATTTTTTGTTCTTTATTAGAGAAAATGGAAAGCATTACAAACATAAGGAAAAACAAATACAGTGAGGAATAACATCACCATTAACATAGACCAGGATCCCATGAATCAACTTGTATTATTGAGGTTCAAACCAGTTACATTCTTTAGGTCCAATAGCTCTTTACAGCTCTAACTTCTCTTCTCAGCCTAGTATTCTTCAATTACATCACATCACTTCAGCAGATGCAGTAGCTAGTTACACTTGATAATAATTCATCTAACAACCAACCAACCCTTTACAATGTGCTCCTCAGGGAGTATTTATAGATGAATGAGGAGGTGGAGTGAAAGAAAGGGTTCTAATGTGTTCATTTAAGACAGAGTAAATGTTTCTCGAACTTAGGGAATTTACATAACCCAAGATAAAGAATATTTAATGTCTTAAATCTATTAAATGAATGTTTCATCAACTTTTGAGCTACTTAATCACTTTTGTTGACTTTTAGGCATATTCGGTAGGCTTGTAATAACTTCTGAGCTATATTTGTAAAATATCTCTGACTGTGCATTCAATTTGTATGCTTTTGAGGAAAATAAACTTATAGGTGGCATTTTTGGTCCTTCGAGGGAGTAATTGCTCCACTGATGTGTCGTTCGAAGCATTCTTTTGGGTGATCTGTCTTGATTGGTCACTTTGAACATGAATTAGACCTTTGATATGCTTTTAGGCCTCTCTTAATCATCTTTAGTCTTTGTCCTTTTTGCTTACTATTTCAACTTTCGATCCTTTGTATTTTACTGCGCTTTATCCATAAACTGCACGGTTTAAGTATTTTAATCTTCAGGCTCTTGACTTTAAACTTCACTGTTCTTCTAATTCATAGGTGGCTTTGGTGCACTGAAAGGTTTGATTTAAATAACCAATGCTCATGACGCATCGATCAAACTTTGGAGATTAACTCCTTTTGTCCCCCTTTCTGCATTTCAGGTCGTTGGATCATCACCCTCAACTTCTGCAACTAGATTTCTGTCGTGGGATGGCTTTTATAAATAACCCCCATGAAACCTGCAAATAAAACATTAAAACGATATAAAAAAACCTTGCATTATGGATAACACTGCTAACAGAGGGGAGAAAGGGTGTTATGGAGCGATGCGAAAGGGGATATATGCATAGAGGGGGGTTTCATGGCAGATCAGGGAAGAACTAGGGTTCAAACTTAACATTTGGCGTGAGAACGTGATAGGTGGTTTTGGAAAACCAGGGATGGTTTTCATGCTGGGTCAAGATGGTAAGTGTTATTGGTCTAAATGAACACGATACGGTTGGATGGATGACACCTGTCCAATCCAAAACCACTTTTTTCACATTAAAATGGGTGGTTAAACCTAGGGAGTAGATTGCGCATGAAAACGTTTGGGGACCATCAGATCTGGGGTTGCGAGATCGACGGTGGAGAGGCGAATATGATAAACAGAGATTTGTGGTCGAGTGGGACCGAATTGGCGTCAACAATTTCATCGGGTAGCGAAAGGCTATTGGGTAGAGTTAAAAGGGGAAGATTGATGGGAGCCGTTGGATGAGGAAGATCGACGGTCAGATCTTACCCAGGAGAGAATATAAGGGGGAAAGGCGGATGGGTGAGAGAAAAGGGGGAAGCCCCCGATGGCCGTTAGATCTTCTAGATCAACGGTTAGAAATGTATTGGGGGCACAATCGTTGGGTTGAGGAGTTTATAAAGGAAAGGGGTTTTAAAGGGAAAGGTGCAGGAATATAAAGGAGAGGAACAGGTCATGTGGGGAAAATGATAGGACTAGGAGCAGTGATAAAAGGGACTGAGATTTAGGTGGGTGGTCATAGGCCTCGGTCTCATGGTGAAGAAAGGGCAGAGGGTTTAAGGCTAAAGGCACTTAAGGCCTTAATTTGTTAGTATGAGCAGAAGAAGCCCTAAACGAAGGTTTTTTAAGGCCTTTTTGTGTTCCGATAGGTTAAAAAAGGCCAATTTAAACCAAATAGAAGGAAATAAATGGTCTAAAGGGGTTTTGGAAACCTTTTAAGGGGGAATGAAGGGTAAATGGAAATAGGAAAGGGGTTTTTTAGAGGAATGAATGACTATTAGGAGGAATAAAAAATGGGGGTGAAATGGAGGAAATTTGGAGGAAATTGTGAGGGTGAAATAATGGGAAAAAGGCTTTGAAGCCATCTTCTTTTGGACCACCAGGGTTTCTTGAAGGATCTTCATAATGAAACTATTAATGAAAAGGATCGTTTTGGATAGGGAAAATAGTTGTGGCTTCAAGAACTCATAGATTTGAAAAAAAATTGTTTCTTGAAGACTAAAAAATTCAATTAGCCATAATTTTATATGACAAAATTTTATAGATGGCTAACAGTGGCTCCACTTGCGCAGGGCAGCTCCTTTGAGGTGTCAAGAACCTTAGACATAAACCTCTAGAAAGTAGACCAATGTCTTATGTTTTTCTGCAGTTTGACAACCTGCTTCTTCTTTAATAATGTTGATTTAAAATATGATCGGTACTTATCATAACCAGATGATTTCTCCCAAAAATATAACTACACAACCTACTTTTCCTAACATTTTTTCTTCAGTGGGTGCACTTGGACTTGCAAACCCTTTTACATAAATCATTTTATTCTTTTCAAAAACAGGAAAAACTGATCTATTGCTACCCTTATTACTTCCTTGAGTTCAGTTTAAATAGTTGAACTCAACAATTCTCTACCTAATATACTATCTGTCAAGATTAATATTTTTGACAGATCTGCATTCTCTATATTCTAAAACAAAAATTTAAAACATAGTCAAATCAGGATTGAACTATCTAATATGCCAGGGTTTCTATGGTTGTATGTACAAACTGCACATAGAATTTATTTGCAGAAGGCTAAAAAAAAATTGTGAAGGCTTAAGATCTGATAATGATGAATCATCCTTCTTTCTTTTCCAACTCTGATTTTGATATGTTGAGAGCTAACTTTTCTTTTTCCTTGGTTCAAATTTTAAGCATTTTAGAACCATTCTTTCTCTATTCTGATCTATTCTACTGATAATCCAAGATTACACAGTTTGTAAAATCCTCTTCACACTAACCTATCAGCATAAATTCAAATTTATTCAATCATGATTAGGTTGTATGGCTGAATAACAGTTTTCCTCTTTTCAAGCAGTGGCATTTTGACTTGCACACTTTCAGATTTTTCTCCTTTTTTGGTATGGGGTTGTACCTCTCCTTTTAAATCTGCCTTCTTTTTCTCTTTTACTATTGTTTTTTGTATTTTAATTCTCAAATTTTCTTTCTAGAAATGCTATTTACAATGAATTAAAAAGCTTTGAATCAAAGATTTTAACAAAAATAATGTTTGATCATCCTGCCATTGACAGGACCTCCAAAATTTTTTGTACCATCTATCTCCTGAAGAAAAAAGGCATTGTTACCAGCAGCAAAATAAATGATGTAAGGGCCTTTCCATAAATTTTCAAACTTTCCCTGTTTGCCCTGATCTTCTTTCCTAGAATCCCATTTTAGTACTTTGTCACCAATTTTAAAATCACTTTCCTTTGTTCTTTTATCAAACAACTTCTTGATGTTTTCTTGTACTTGTTGTGCTCTTTTGTAGACTTCCTCTCTAGTTTTCTGTCATTGCACAATTTGGTTTGTCCTCCTTGTCATATCATTTTCTTTAGATTGCACTTCCTGGATCAACTTCATGACTGGCACTCCCAGACTAGTTGGAAAAATTGCATCTGCTCCATAAACTAGCTGATAAGGGGACATTCCAATTAAATTTTTCACTGTCAATCTATCTGTCCAAAGTGCATGTACTAGCTTATTGTGCCATGATTTTTTATTTTCTTCCAGAAAATTCTTGATAATGTTTACCAAACTCTTGTTTGAGGATTCTGGCAACCCATTACCTTGAGGGTAATAACTAGTAGAATGGCCCAATATAATCTGATATTTATGTTAGAAATAAACCATCTTTTTGGATCCAAATGTAGCTGCATTGTTTGTGATAATTTTCCTAGGAAAACCAAATCTAGACTGGATATGATTTTCAAGGAATGAAATGATAACTGAGTCTATGGCATTCCTAGAAGGGGTGGATTCTATCCATTTGGTAAATTAATTAGTGGCTATGACGATCCATTTATGTTGTGCAGATGAGGCGGGATGGATTTCCCCAATGAATTCTAAACCCCACTGTTGGAAAGGAGCTTCAACAATGATCGGATACAAGGGTAAGGGAAGTAGTTTTCTTTTGTCTTCAAAGATTTGACATTTATGACAAGAAATGACCATTTTGTAGGTATTCTGAAAGAGGGTGGGCCAATAATAACCATCTCTAAGGATTTTTTTCACGGTAGTCTTCCAGTAGAGGTGGCCTCCGCAGTCTCCTTCATGGAACTCATGCTTGATCTTATCTACATCATTCTCAGGAAAACATTTAAGCAATAACCCACTAGCCTTTTTCTAGTATAAACATTTATCTAAAATGTAGTAATTAACAGCTTGTAACTTTAAAAACCTTGCCTTTTTTTTAGGCAAACCAGGAGGGACATTTAGATTAAACAAAACGTACAAAATATCAGCATACCAAGATGAATTAAGAAAATGATCTTCAATAAGTGGAGTTGCCAAATCCTCCTGTTCCTCTAATGCATTAAACATGTTTATATCAAGAGCTTGAAAGTTCGATTCAGCCATTAGTTTTTCTAGTCCTTGACCTTTGATGAGCCTAGTGGGTTTGATTTCTAAATCATATTCTAGTATTACAACAATCCACTTTCCTCTTTTTCCATCAGGATCTTGTGTTAAGATGTCTTGTACTACTGAATGAGGCACAAATGCTATGATGTGTAAGTGTAAAATGTAAACTCTGAATTCTTTCAAAGCTTTGACCGAGGAAAAAATTTGTTTTTCCATTATGTTGTAATTTCAAGGTGCATCTCTTAATTCCTTGCTGAAAAATGCAATAGGCTGCTCTTGCCCCTTTATGTTTTTCTGTAGGAGGGCCGCAGCCACTGTGTGTTCTGATGCAAGTGAAAATATGAAGAAATCCTTTGCAAAATCAGGACTGATAAGAACTGTTGTTTTAGTAAGTGCTTGTTTTACCAGCTCAAATGATTTCTTTGCTTCTAAGGTCCATTTAACTCCTTCAAAAACTCACCAATATTTCTCATTGTCTGAGACTATTGGTATATATTTGACTTGAACTGAGTATTTTTTGCTTTCATAAGGTTTCAAGCATGTACTAGCAGCAAAGGCTAATCCATTGGAAAGAATGTTTTGGTTTCTAGGGACAAAAGTAAGTTGGAATTCAAAAAATGATTTTAATAGGTCCATGAAATCATCTCTATAGGCTCGTAGTCTCGAATTTTAAGCAGGATATTCCCCATTTACTTGCCTAATTATCAATTTTGAATCCCCATGGACTGTTATCCTCTTAGCTCCTAGTTTTTTCAATAGATGTAGTCCTAAGAGGAGTGCTTCATATTCTACTATGTTGTTAGTGAAGTGAAATTTTAATCTGTATGAATAGCCTTCAGCATGGTTATTCTCTATGTTATGTACCCATATGCCTACTCCTGCACTAGTTTTACTACAAGACCCATTAAAAATCATACTCAAAAGAGGATTGTCTTTATATTTATCATTAATTTCCTCTCTTTCTTGTTTATTACAGCTGTCACTGTGTTGTTTTTGAGGATCTGAACTATGTTTATTTTTTTTTTGTTCCGCAAGGTCTTCAATTTGTTGATTAATTTCTCTTTTATTGCTATGATTAGCACTGTGTTGATGACTGTTTTGTAGCTCAACACCTTTATTTTGTTTGCTGTGATTTGTTGAATTAGCAAACTACTTGGATGACTTTTCCTTTCCCTCCTCATTTTCTATGGTTGCCACTATGTTGGCTGATGTTTCATTATCTAATCCTTGCTCATTAGTAATCTCATCATTGTATAAAATGAATGAGTCAAGGTCAGTATGTATAGAATAGAGGGGGGAGTTTTCTGGTCTTTCTTGGCTACTCACCATGTATTTCATGTGTGTTTCCCTATAAAGTCTTCTAGGTTGGCTAAAGATAGGGATGGTGGCATAAGTCATATCCATTTGCATCGTGCCCTGCAATTTAGCACCCCAAGATCTCGAAAGAAGCATACCATATTTTGGGGGTATATCAACCACAACAATGTCCATCACTAAGCTTTTGGCTGGGATTTGTGCTAAATTGACATAGAGATCTTTTATTAGGCCTAGGCATTTTACTCTGCTGGAATCAAAGGAATATAAATCTTTATAAGGTCTGGTTACTTCAAGGCCTAATCTTTCCATTATCACTTTGGGCATTAGTTTATGTGATGCTCCTAAATCAAGCATGGCATTGTGAAATTTTTTATCATGGATGTTTAAGGTGACATAAAATGGAGGAACTCCACCTTCTTGAAATTTTCATTCAATTTTTGGTCCAAACACAAGCTCAGGTTTTTCACCATTTAAGTTAACAAATTCATTGTGATATCCTATTTTCAAAGCCTTTAACAATTGGGACCTATATACATCTTGAGTGACTAACTCAATGAGAGGGATAGAGATTTTTATCTTGGCAATTTCACTCTCTAAGCTGAAAGGAGTTTGGGTTTTGGAACTATTTATTTCAGCCTTTTCAGTCACTATTTTCTCAGAAAAATTAGCTTGCTGGTTTTCATTATGAACAACAGTTAGAATGGTTTTTTCAAGAGCATTAGCTGAAGTTCTAGTGCTTCTCGGGTCATCACTATGTTTGTCATGTATTTGGGTGTTTTTTCCCTTGTTTTGATCAGAACTTTCAGCCACTATGTTTTGTTTTCTGCTGTCTTTTTTAAAGTATTTACGGGGCTGTTTTTGGAAAAAATTTCAAAGGATTTTTTCTTGAGAGTGTCTCGGTTCTTTTTACTTCTCAAGTCATATTGTTTGTGTACTTCCATTATAGAATTGTCAAAGCCTAGTTTATAATCTTCCGATTCTAGGCCTTCTTCCTCATCAGGTATGTATGTGACTTATCCTTCTTCATTGAGGAAAATAGTATCCTCATTGTTTAATCCCAACATGTTTATGTGATTTTCCTCTGTTTATTCTATCGTTTCCCCCTCTTCATCAACTTAATTTTCCTAAAAATGGGGTCTAATCTGTTGATGAGAATCCCTTTTTCTATTTTGAGGAGGGTTTCTCCTAAAGTTCTGATTTTGGTTTTGGGACTGATTTCTTTTTTGAGGAGCTGTTTGATTTTATCTAGGCTAGGCTCTCTCATTTACACTCATCCTATTCATCATTCTTTCCATGGTTTTCACCAAATTATTGAGTCTTGAATCAGATGTGGAAGGTGCAGCTTCATCTCTATATGTCACATTTTTCTCATTTTTCATCATAGCTCTTTTGTCAAGCAGATTTGCCTCAACACTTACTTCCCCTGTCTGCATATCTTATAAGGGGAGGGGTTCCCTTTCTCTTAATTGATAGGCCATTTCAGGATCAAATTCATCAAGGAATTTCATTAGAGCTAGCCCTTGTGGTGGTTTTATATGGATTGGTAAGGCATTGTACACACTATTGAATCTAGTGCAGTACTCTTGAACACCTTCTCCAACATTCCTCTTAATGTTCTCATATTCTGATAAAATCTGGGGAGGGTTCTTTTTGACCTCCCATTTGTTTAGGAATAACTGTTGAAAAGAAGGAAGGTCATTGATACTGTTAGGGGTTAAGCCTTTGAACCATTTTCTTACTTCTGCCCCTAAACTTTGAGCAAACATTCTAAGTTTTATAGTTTCATCATCTATTTCTTGTCTATCAAAGAAATCATTCATTATATCCACATGTTTTTGGGCTGAATTAGAACTACTAGCATCATATAACGGAATCTTGATTGATAGTCCTGTGATAGAATAGGTAAAGGCAAAGGAAGGACTAAGGAAGCATACCATGTTGCCATGATATGAAGTTCTGGGATAAATGGGGGGTTTACAAGTGGAGGAAGGTGATGAAGTGGAGTGGTTTGAATAGTGGATGTATGAGTGGGTGTAACAGAAGTACTTGGACCAGGTAAGTACTTTTGAGTAGATTTAGGAAGAGAGAAACAAAAATTATGAATGATATGAATATCAGGAGGTGTAGATGGAGGGGTTTCTCTCATATCAGTATGATCACCACTAGGTTGGGGTGATCGTGGAGGCTCAAAGTCTACCTGATCTATATCACTAACTAACTTGGTTCTAGATGGATTCCTTATGATAGGTAAGTCAACTTGTGTATTTTGCAGAGCTGCAAGATTTTTAGAAACATATTTTTCTCTATGAATTAGTCTAACAATAGTTGGATTCTTGGATTTAGGAGACTTCCTAAGGATGCTTTCTGGATTGTCAACTATTTCAGGAGGATTTGGGTCAGGATGGGCTCCAGTATGAATTCTCTTAGAAGCCACGATGTTATGTTTTTCTAGACCCAATGATGAGAAAATTTTAGCCAAGTATGACAGTCTTTAAAGGCCAACTAATCTTATGAAAGAAAACTTAATCCTCAAAGTTCTCTTAATTGATTTTGTATGATGTTATGATAAAAGAGTTTCCCAGTGGATTTTTTGAAAAACCAAGGGAAATCAACAGGCCTACTGAAAACTAGTGGAGTCACCAAGTGGAGGATTTTTACTTGTTACTAAGGTCTAGTTGTTGTCCACCATCAACAATCAGAAACCAGTCTTGGCAGACACTTGATTCATTTTAAGAAATGGGATTTTCTGAGTTATGAATTTATCTATTAGTCAGTATTCCCTAGTATGGTCACCAGTATGTTGGTTCCCTGTAATTTATGAGAGTGGCAAGAATAAATGTTGTAGCGGCCACATCAGAACCACTTTGGAATCCTAGGATCTAGCCTTCCTGGATTCAAAGAGGGATCTCTCTATTAGTGTCTTCAAATGATATATATTTATTCTTAATTATGATATTAGGCTAGTTATTAAGCTCAAAGGAACTTGTTTATTTGATTGATTGGTTGTGATGGATATCAGAAGAGGAAAAGGTTACTAGGAGGTGAAGGTGAGAGAAAGTTGAAAAATGTTTCAGCTGATAGGATAGGTCAATGACAATGTCAATCCATTGGGCTATGGAGTCACAAAAGGATTTAATTGTACAACAGTTCTACAATTATTTCCATGGGGAAAGTCATATATATCAAAGGATCTCTTTAGATTGATTTGTGGCATGAAACATCAAAGTGTTTTGAAAGAATCAAAGTTAACAACAAATTAAGCTTCTATCAACTTCACTAAACAAAGAAAGCCTTTCGAAGTAACTGTTTGAAGTAAGCCAAAGGACAGGGCATACCATAGACTTCTTTGGAGATAATTTTACTAAAGAACACTTTTCAGACAACAATCCAGTAATCTGAAATACTACTTTTAGAAAGGAGAAAACATATAAGAAAACGAAGGGCAGCCTAAGATCAGGTAAGAAATTTGAATTTATCCTGCTCTTCGCATACTCCAAAGGGAAACTTTCAAAAAAACAATTAAAGACATGAACAGAGGATAGGGCTAACCATATACTTCCCTGGTTTAGACTCTACTTAGTATGCAATGAAAATATCATTCAGGAACAATGTCTCAAGTTTTACACAACAAGACATCAGCTCACCAACATTCCCTGACTGGTTATACTTTATTGAATCATTCCCAAATTAATTATTAGTAGAAAACATAGAGATAAAGCTTTCAGACAGAAATGGGGTACTATGTAGTAAATCCTACTATAATTTTTCTGTTTTTTATTAGAGAAAATGTACAGCATGAAAAACATAAGGAAAAACAAATACAGTGACGAATAAAATCACCATTAACATAGACCAGGATCCCATGAATCAGCTTGTATTATTGAGGTTCAAACCAATTACATTCTTCAGGGCCAATAGGTCTTTACAGCTCTAACTTCTCTTCTTAGCCTAGTATTCTTAAATTACATCACATCACTTCAGCAACTATTTACACTTGATAATAATTCATCTAACAACCAACCAACCCTTTACAATGTGCTCCTCATGGAGTATTTATAGATGAATGAGGAGGTGGAGTGAAAGAAAGGGTTCTAATGTGTTCATTTAAGACAGAGTAAATGTTTCTCGACCTTAGGAAATTTACATAACACAAGATAAATAATATTTAATGTTTTAACTCTGTTAAATGAATGTTTCATCAACTTCTGAGCTACTTAGTCACTTCTTTTGACATTTAGGCATATTTGGGAGGCTTGTAATAACTTCTGAGCTGTGTTTGTGAAATATCTCTGACTGTGCATTCAATTTGTATGCTTTTGAGGAAAATAAACTTATAGGTGACATTTTTGGTCCTTCAAGGGAGTTGTTGAGCCCCAAGATTTTTCTTTCTTCCATCATACTTCACTCCATTTTCTTTTGTCCATTGTTATCCCAGGCTCAAATGATCAATGTAATTAGTTAAAATTTCTTTAAGAATGAATAGCATGGCTAACTTGCTAAGTTTTGTGATTTTGTCATTGTAATGCATTTTGAACTGAAACTAGCTACAGAATGCAGACATTCCGTAGCTAGTTGCCAATTCTGCAGTTGTCTTCACGTTCAAGCATGTTCCATGTGTCCTCTCAGGAAAAGCCACACATGGGTATATTCCACATCATTTCCTCAACGTTTGTTGCTCACCATGAAGAATGAATGGAATTCTGGACGTGGTTTTGTACGTCGGAACTCACACAAGGAGGCAGACTCCTAATAGGACAAGGACAGTCCAGATGTCCTTTGTCACTTTACGCTGCCATATTTAGAGTTCTAGTATGATTTTGATATGAAAAGACAATGATCCCCATTTATCTCAAGTTCTGTTATGAAGATTTGTTATAAATGTACTCGGGAAACCGAGAGACAAGTTCTAGATTTTGATTAGATTTCATGGATTGACTACTATATTTCTGAAGACAAAGAATACTCTGTTTTAAGTTATTTTCCATTAATGAAGAAGACAGCATTTCTTTGAACGCGTTGAGTTGATCTTGAGTTAGATATTGTGCTACTCTGGTGGTAGAGGGCCCCTGCCTCCTGAACGGCTTTACTTTCGCAATTTAGATAAGTATCTTAGTTCGTTTTCAAGTTTTTGAAGTTTGCGTTCATAGTTAATTTCATTAGTCATTATAGCTATACTTGTTCTAAGAAACTCTTCCAAAAGATCATTATAATGAATGAGAAATGGCCGTAGTGTTATAGATTTTATTTGCAATTCCTTTCTTTCATTATCACAGTTAAACTTACTCTAGTAAACTCTTCCAAGATATCATTATGATGACTAAGGTATAACTGTGATACTGTAGGATTCAGTTTTTTGTTGACACTAAGTAGCATAGCTAATCTTACTCTTAAAAGCTCTTCCAAAACATCATAACAATGAGTAGGAAATAGATGTGATGTCTTAGTTTTTAATTGTATTTGCTTTCAGTTTTCATGTTTGCATTCAAATGCATTGAATTGTACAGCCATGATTGTTCTAACAAGCTCTTCCAAAATACCATTCATGATGAACGAAATAGGTTGTAGAATCCCATAGATTAATTGCATGATAACTTAGTTAGGGCACTCTGGAGGCAAATTGCATTTAATTCATGCTCTGTTATTTCGTTTCAAGTTTGATAATGGCTTTTTTTAATTTAGCACTAATCACTGTAGACTAGTAGCATCCGAGTTCAGTTCTAGCTTAGCTCACTGTATTTACATTCCAAGATTAGTTGCCATCCATTGCATTTTAAATTGCATTAGTTGTTAAACTTAAATACCACGGTCCTCATTATTTAAAAAACTTCTTTTGTTCTAAACCTATATTAACTCATAATCATCTGGATAGAAGATAGTATCAGTATAAGGCCTGGAGTACTTTTGCAACCTTTTTACCATTTCACAAACAAGTTTTTCCTCAAAAGACTATTCTAAAAGGAAATCTATAACTTTTGAGTGAGGTTTAGTGGTGTCAAACTAAGTTTCAGAACAAAATTAGGAGCTAGTTTTAGAGTAGAGATCTTATGATGTTACAAATGTTCTTTTCCAAATATGTTTCAACAAACCTTTAATCATGGATGAGATGTTGTATCATTATAAGTTGATTTTTTAATTGTTTAGTTAGGAGAATTTTTACACTTAGCTGCCCATTTCTCAAGCTCTTCCAAAATATCTTTAATGAAAGAATTGGACAGGTTAAGTTCATGTTGTGATTTATTTTCTTGAAGTCATTATCAAGCTTTGTATTTTGCTAAGTCATAGTTTAGGTTTGGTTCTGTCTTAGTATTTGCATTTGTCATTTGTCATCAACAAATTATGCTCCACTCTGTTTTTAACCAGTAGCTTCTTTCCACCAACATTTAGTTCTTTCCCTTGTAAACATAAAACCATAAAAAGACCAAAAACATCATAAAACACTAGACACAACGCAGTAAGAAACAAACACCTAGGCACATACAGTGCACCACACTTCAGCAGTTTACCAACCCTGGTTGACAATTAAATGAACTCAATTTAGGAGACTAGGTTGAGCACAAACATGAGTAATTGCTCCACTGATGTGTCGTTCGCAGCAGTCTTTTGGGTGATCTATCTTGATTGGTCACTTTGAACTTGAATTATGTCTTTGATAGGCCTCTCTTAATAATATTTAGTCTTTGTCCTTTCTGTTGAATGTTTCAACTTTGAATCCTTTGTCTTTTACTGTGCTTTATCCATAAACTACACAGTTTAAGTATTTTAATCTTCAGGCTCCTGACTTTAACCTTTAAACTTTAATTTCTCTGATCTTTAAACTTCACTGTTCTTCTAATTCATAGGTGGCTTTGGTGGACTAGAGGGTTTGATTTAAATAACCAATTCTCATGACACATCGATAAAAATTTGGAGATTAACTCCTTTTGTCCCCCTTTCTGCATCTCAGGCCGTCAGATGGTCACCCTCGGCTTCTGCAACTAGATTTTGGTCATGGGATGGATTTTATAAATAACCACCATGAAACCTAAAAATAAAACATTAAAACAATATAAAAAAAACCTGCGTTATGGATAACACTGCTAATAGAGGCAAGGAAGGGTGTTATGGAGCGATGCGGAAGGGGATATATGCATAGAGGGGGGTTTCTTGGCAGATCAGGGAAGAACCAAGGTTCAAACTTAACGTTCACCATGGGAACGTGATATGTGGTTTTGGAAAACTAGGGATGGTTTTCACACTGGGTCAAGATGGTAAGTGGTATTGGTCTAAACGAATGCGATACAGTTGGATGGACGACACCTGTCCAACCCAAAACCACTTTTTTCATGTTAAAACATGTGGTAAAAACCTAGGGGAAGATTGCGCGTGAAAACATTTGGAGACCGTCAGATCTAGGGGAGCCAGATCAACGATGGAGAGGTGAATGCAATATATGGAGATGTGCGGTCGGGTGGGACCGGTACTAGCATCAGCAATTTCATCGGGTAGCGAAAGGCTATTGGGTGGAGTTAAAAGGGGAAGATCTATGGGAGCCATTGGATGAGGAAGATCGACGGTCGGATCTTACCCAGGAGAAAATGTAAGGGGGAAAGGTGGATGGGTGAAAGAAAAATGCGAAGGCGCAGATGTTCATTAGATCTTCTAGATCAATGGTTAAAAATGTATTGGGAGCACAATCGTCGGGGTGAGAAGTTTATAAAGGAAAGGGGTTTTAAATGGAAAGGTGCGGGAATATAAAGGAGAGGAACAAGTCCTATGGGGAAAATGATAGGACTAGGAGCAGTGATAAAAGGGACTAGGATTTAGGCGGGTGGTCATAGGCCTTGGTCTCATGGTAAAGAAAGGGCAGAGGGCTTAAGGCTAAAGGCGCCTAATGCCTTAATTTGTCAGTATGAGTGAAAGAAGGCCTAAACGAAGTTTTTTGTGTTCTGATATGTTAAAAAAGGCCAATTTAAACCAAATAAAAAGAAATAAATGGTCTAAAGGGGTTTTGGAAAACTTTTAAGGGGGAATGAAGGGTAAATGGAAAGAGGAAAGGGATTTTTTAGAGGAATGAATGAATGTTAGGAGGAATAAGAAAAAGGGATGAAAGGGAGGAAATTTGGAGGAAATTGTGAGGGTGAAATAATGGGAAAAAGGCTTTGAAGCTGTCTTCTTTTGGACCAGCAAGGTTTCTTGAAGGATCTTCATAGTGAAAATATTAATGAAAAGGATATTTTTGGATAGGGAAAATAGTTGTGGCTTCAAGAACTCAAATATTTGCACAAAATTTGTTTCTTAAAGACTGGAAAAATCAATTAGCCATCATTTTATATGACAAAAGTTTATAGATGGCTAACAGGACCTAGCCAGAGTTTTTAAAACTTCGTGCATGTACCTTTTTCCTCATGCGCTCTATCCCATTTCAATACCATATCACCAATTTGAAAATATTTTGGAGTAACAAAAGTTGAATCAAATGAGGCTTTTACTATCTGTTGATGATGTGCATGAGTCTGTTTGGATTTTTCTCTTTCTTATTCTAACTTAAGAATATGACATTGTCTAAGTTGTAAAGAAGAAGCAGGAGATTGATCAATAAATTTTACTAAGGAAGGACAGGGAATAACTACATTGGTGGGAATTACAACTTCTTTTCCATAGGCAAGATTAAATGTAGAAGTTCCAATAGAAGCTTTTTGAGTTATTCGATCTTCCCAAAGAGAAAATATTAATGACTTCTACCAATTTCATTCATTTTGATCAATAGTTCTTTTGATTATTCTAATCAAGTTCTTATTTTTAGATTTTTCCAAACCATTTCCTTACGGATAATAATTTTCAGAATACTTAAGTTTAAAACATCTTTTAATTGCAAATTCCATCATAGCAGTTCCTTAGAAGTAATATGCATTATCAAACATTAAATAAATAGGTAAGCCAAACCTAGTTATGATATTTTTATCGATGAAATCAATGATATTTTCAGAGTTGGCTACTTTTAATGGACTTACATCCACCCATTTAGTAAAGTAATGTGTAGTTGTGAGAATATATTTTTGTTGTTTAGAAGAGTTAGGAACAATCTCACCAATTATATCTAATCCCCATTGTTCAAATGGTTGTTTGATATTGGCTGGTTGTAATGGGAATGTTGGCTTTCTTTGTCTTCTAGATGTAATTTGACACACTTTGCATTTTCTTGCATATCCATGAGCGTCGTTTTAAAGTGTAGGCCAATAGTAACTTGCATGCAGGATTTTGTGTGATGTTGTATTTCCTCCAAAATGTCCTCCAGCTGGTCCATCGTGGAATTATTGCAAGACTTTCTCTGCTTCTAATTTTTGTAAGCATCTTAAAAGTATAGAATCAAAATTTCTCCTAAATAACACATCGTTGATTAATTCATATTGTTTGGCCTTTAATCTTAAAGCTCGTCTTGTTTTGTAACTGAGTTGATTCAGAGCATATCCATTCTTCAAATAGATTAGTTGATTGTCACATTGTTACTTGAATCTTCTTCTGATGATATATGGGATTCTCCTGTAAGCATTCTGCAAAAATATTAACCTCTAATAATTTTAGGGGGTCTAATTTCTACATCATATTCTTGTAAAATGGTCACCCAGTTAGCCCACTTTTCTCCTAATTTTATTTGCATCAAGAGTTGCCTCACTGTAGAGAATGGAAGTATGATTTTAGTGTGAGTCTTTAGGAGAAAAGGTCTAAAATTATTTATAGCCTTAAAGACAGAAAATGATTTCTTTTCAATAGATGTATAATTTAGTTCTCCACCTTGTAAATTTGAACTGAAAAATGATATCGGTGCTTAAATTTGTTGGTCATTCAGGCGTGTTAAAACAATGGCATATGATGTATCTGATGAAAAAGTGTATAATGTAAAAGGATTAAGAAAATTGGGGGTAGTCAGGAATGGGGCATTGAAAATTGATTGTTTAATCAAACCAAATGCTTCTCTTTAATTATGTCCCCATTTAAAGACATAATTTTTCTCAATCATGTTCTTTAAAGGTAAAACAATTTTTGAAAATTCATGGACAACCCTTTTAACAAAATTATTTTTCCCAAGGAATGACTGCATAGTTTTCTTGTTATGATGGAAAGGAATTCATTTTATCTCTTCAATTCTTTCAGGATTAATATCGATACCACTTTTTCACACAATGAATCCTAAAAGTTTTCCTTCATCTAATGAAAAAAATTATTTCTTTGGATTCAATGAGATGCCATAACTTTTGCATCACTCAAAGACATAATTTAGGTCATTCACATGATTGGTTACTTGTTTAGAAAAGACTGTAATGTCATCTATATAAATAACTATTGTTTTGCTTATGAGCCCTCTAAAATCAGTGTCCATAGCTCTCTGAAAAGTGGCGCTTGCATTAATTAATCCAAAAGGCCTATTTTGATAGACATAAGTTCCCCACATATTTTGAACGTAGTTTTAAATCTCTCATATAGATGTACAATAATTTGATTATATCCCGAGAATCCATCTAGAAAGGGCATGAGTTCAAAACCAACTACTGTCTGCAGTACTTGTTCCATAGTTGGTAATGGAAATTTGTCCTTCTGACAAGTTTTGTTTAAATTCCTAAAATCATTGCAAATTCTAATATCACCATTCTTCTTCCTGATAGGTACCAAATTCGACACCCATTTAGAATGCCTGACTGGAAAGATGATTTTTTACTTGAGGTGTTTGTTCAATTCTCTTTTAATTTGAATTTTTAGATTTGGATGAATTTTCCTCAATTTCTGTTGTATAGGATTTTCTTCTGAGATCATAGGAATCATGTGTTGAACCACAGAAGTGTCATATGTTTTAAGATCAATATAATCCCATGCAAGGAAACTTTTGTACAATCTAAACAATCTGATAAATGATATTCATTCTTTGGAAGGTAGACCTAGACCTAAGCTTACATTTTGAGGTTTTTCATCAGTTCCTAGATTTAGTAACTCAAATATTAAAGTAGAGCTTTGTGTTTTTGAGTTAGTCACTCTTTTAAACCTATATTTTAGATCATATAGGTCTTCTAACATGACAACAGATTTAGGAATATGATTTTCGTCTTTCTCTTTGTTAATTTGAATGTCATGTTCATTTTGATCAAAAATTTGACTATCATAGGATCCTTAAGATGTTAAAAAATCTATGATATATAAATTGTTATTGAATACTCTCCAACTGGTAATATTATCAGGAATAGATGGTATAAAATTCAATTCAATAGAAAATCTATTGGGACTAAATTCTTGGGATGGGTTTAACTTTGATGCTACATTAGCCAATAGATATTCACTAGCATTCTGCATTCTAGGTACAGAAGAAATGTTGAAGGCTAAGAAATGAGTAGATAATTCTTGGAATAATGATTGGTAATGCTTTAAATGTCTAGAATTACAATGAATAGTATCTCTTACTTGTCTAACTATGATTTCTTAATCTCCTAGAACTTTCAGATATTTGATGTTAAGATCAATGGCTTTTAACAAGCCTTGAACTAGTGCTTCGTATTCAACTACATTTTTTGTACAATCAAATTCTAATCTGCAGGCTAACATGGTCTTTTCTCCTTCTGGGTTTATTAAAATACAACCCGCACCTGCACCATCTTCAGATTTAGAATTGTCAAAATAAAGAGTCCAAAACAAAGAATTAACTACTTTTCTATCCGTAAAATTTATACATTTGGAATTATATGGATGGAAAAGTTTCTCAATCTATGAAACAACTACATTATCAAAGAAAGGTGATGGTTGAGCATTGAAATTTCCCAAAAATGACCCTGCTGAGTAGTTTCCAATAATGTTGTTATTGAACACTACTGGCCCATTTACTCCTTTAAAATTAGTGACTTTGTGCTTCATAAAAAATTCTTGGTCTACCCAAATTTGATTTGGCTTTCCATTATATGGTAACCACATATGTGACCAATATATTGCTAAATAACCATGTAGTTTTTTAGACCAATACTAGTTTAAAAATAAGTCATAAAACTCAAGAATATCATCCACTAATATATCAATTATTTGAGTAACTTTGGGGTTTGATGACAATCTGAGGAAACCGAATTTATTTCTCCTACCACCTCTACTCTGGTTCTATCAAGTTGTACAATATGAATGGGTGAACTCTTTGGAGTTATGTTCAATTTAGTACAAATTGATTTAGGCATTATGTTTGATGAAGCTCCTGAGTCTATTAAACAATTATGGATGTTTTTGTTGTATATCTCATAGATTAGGTGAAATGGAGGAGTATGAGAGATGGATTGATCACCTATCATAATTAAGTCTGTAGCATCAATTTTCATTGAAGGAGAAGCTGGCTTACCCATGTCATTAGCAGCTTATACTATTACGAGAGAAGGTAAGTTTGAAGTAGGTACCACATTTAAGTCTCTAAGTAAGATTTTTTGTTGTTGCATCAATTTAGTAAACTCATGGATTGAAATGTTAGCTCTTGTTTTCTTCATATCTTCTACTACATTATGCTCAATGGTGTCTGAGACAACCATTGTCTTAGATGTAGGTGAAGTGTTTGAAGTGACAGGACTTGTTTGTGTATCCTTTAAATTAGACTTTTTGTTTACCAATTTGTCTTCAGCAGGAGTCGAAATATTTTGTTGTTGATTTGGTTGTGTTGCTTCAGTAGTTTTTTTTCTCATTGTGCTCACACATAAAGATTCAAGTTGTTCTTCATTTGGTAGGATGAAATTCCACATTCCATTTAGTTCAACTTCTTCTTTTTCGTCATCTTCTTCTTCTTTTGTTTACTCTTCCTCTATTTCTTTATCAGATTCAACATTAGATATGGTATTTGGAGGTTGAGTATTAGATTGAAAGCATTTCTTGAGGTAGCATTTTCAACGACTTATTTATTGATATCTGCCATGTCATTTTTCATGGTTTTGAAAACTTGTTGAAGACATTCTACGTCGAAAGGATCTGTTGATGTCTTCTTTTTGGAATCGTCTTTGAAAGGCACCTTCTTTGATTTTCGATCTTCTTGACAATTATTTTTCTCAAGAGCGGTTATGTGTTTCTCTACAGATAGAGATTCTTTCATATTTGTTGCAAGTATTTCCAGTTCCGCTCTATCAACAAATATAGCTATATTATATGGAAGGGATGAAATATACTACACAATTTAAACTTTTTCACCAGGAACTGTTGTAGCAGGAATTGTATTCAGTAATCTATTAAATATTGAATTGAAATATTTTATCTTTTTACTTGTTTTATCTTTTAGATTTCACAAACAATTTACGAGCATAGAAGTGGTCGTGTCATCCCCAAAGTTAGCTATAAATTGTTCTTCGAACATATTCCAGCTAGTTATAAAGGGGGCAGGTAATGAAAAATACCAGGATCCTGCAGATACTTTTAAAGTATATGGAAATAATATTACAATGAAACCATCTTCAAATACTCCATTTAGATTGACATCTAACATAAAATTGTGAATGTGTTCTTCTACCAGAAGACCATCATCAGGATTAAAGTTAGGTAGCGATCTTTCAGGATTTCTGGGAAAATCATGAAGAGGAGAGGGCATGTTTATAGCCCTTGGATTTCTCCATAGGTTTACATTTGGTGGAGGTTGTTGACCTGCAATTGGATTTTGGTTAGGTTGGTTGGGTGGATTTTGAGTTGACGAAGAGCCAGGCTGAGTGGTAGGACCTGTTGAATGGATAGTAGTTTGAGTACTAGAAATAGTCAAAGTAACAATGATTGTTGGAATGGAATTTTTTGAAATGAGTGGAGGTAATGGAAGTGAATGGGACAAGATCTCGTTGGTGATTGAATCTGATTGGGTCCTCTTTACTCTCTTTCGAGTACTATCGATGGGAAATTAAAAAGGGAGAATTATTTTCTTTTCACTTTTTGATCGAGTTAGTATTCTTCAAGGTTTTAAAGAAGATGAAATATTGATATCCTATATTTGAGAAGATTCGGGATTTTCAGTAGAAATAGATACTATCTCTAAATTTTCTATCAAAGACTGAACTTCCGGGGATTCTTGATGGTAATCAAGAGATAGTATGGATTGAGTATCACTAGGAGACTAAGGAGAAGGATGATCAACTTAAAATTTTAAATATGAGGATCTAGATAATTTTCTAAAGTTTATGGGGATCTAGAGGGAGAGAGACTCTTCGATTGATGTTTAGATTGATCAAATATTTTTGCCATTAATAGGGATTCAAGCCCTCCTTCTAGTGCCATAATGTTGAGGCTTCGTAATTCCACTACCAAAACATGGGGGAAAACCATCCGGTCTGGACCTTAAAGAAACTCCTTTTCTGTTTGCTGTAGTGGTTCCGACTAGGGATAATGGGACCAGTTTCCCAATAAGGATGATTTTGAGGGTGTGTGATTATATGGCATGAAAATGGAAATGATTTTAATCCGTCTTAT
Source organism: Pinus albicaulis (assembly GCA_034641835.2). Classification (NCBI taxonomy): domain Eukaryota; kingdom Viridiplantae; phylum Streptophyta; class Pinopsida; order Pinales; family Pinaceae; genus Pinus; species Pinus albicaulis. The sequence goes on along the minus strand of CM076579.1, from coordinate 1,432,566,773 downwards.
GCATCTATATAAACTATTTATTCTACTATTTACCCAGGATGTTTCTTCATTTATGCAATCTGAAAAGATATCCTTTAACTATTAGTAATATAGATCATTTATTAGTTGAAAGAGATGAAAATTATGAAAAATGATTCTTCTAAGAAAAATTTTGACTAGAAGAATTATAAAAAGTATATCTCATTCATATGTGTGATTATAAATTCAATAAGAAACTATAGACAAATATTATAACAAAAGTGCATGTAACATTCATCTATAATAATGTTTCAAATATATAATGCAATAAAAGATGACTATCTATCTATAAAGAAAGACTTAATACAAGTGAATAAAACTATCATATGTACGAAGTAATACTCATGTAAAATAACAGTAATTGATCTAATTCTACTCACTTTCAAGAAATTTAAAGAGGACAATAGTGCAACATTAATTAAACATCTTTAATTATCAAAAGATAAAAGATGTGTTACATTACTTCATCAAAGCATTCACAAACTTACAATAGTGCATTCTTTGCAATTGTTTTTGAAAAATTTCTGGACCCTTCTCTAAATGCATGAGAAGGGTTTAAATACCAGACAATGTTCTAAAAATATATTATTACAAAAATATAGAGGAGGTTTCAAACAACCATCCTCATAGGACTAACTTAAACTACAATCTATAAAAATAAAATAACAATTTTGATTTATGAATTCCGCCTTTTCTTTTGGAGTTGGTCAGAAAGTTGAAAAATATCTATCATAGGCTTGAGCTGAGTTGGCTGCAAAATGCTTGCTCTGACCTGTCCCTTAAATATTGCGTTTGAAAGTACGGGCTGGGATATTTTTATTGAATCTGTTAAGGATTGCAAAATCTGATACTGATGATAAAGTTTGATAATTTTCTTGATCATACTTATTTACCTTCTTAATTACTTCATCATGTGCGTCTTATTTCTACTTCCACTATGCTTCTATATGTTTTTCTTCCGAGAACACTTCAGACGTATTATCTTTGAGAAGTTCCACTTTTACAAGTTGTTCACATATGGATTTAACAATTTCATTTGATAACTTAGAGGTTTTCACTGTTGCTTTCTTTGCATGCTTTATGTGTGCTTCCCAATCTCTGAATATATTCTCCTTATGAAACTTATCTACCTAAGGTATATCAGCTTCTTTTCCCAAGTCTGATGTTTTCCATTAAATGTGTTCATTGATCTTCTTTTCAGGTCTTTCACATTCAAGTTTCGGGATAGCTATCTGCTAGATCAGTATTTTATTTGAATCACAATAAAAGTCAATCATAGAAGCTTGATGAAAAAATTATTCATGTTATTTATTTAACTTAGCATTTACATAAAATGATTCTTTTATGAAATGCTCTAGTTGTGGTTGGATTTGTATCCTAGTCATTGTTGTTTCTAGTTGTGCTTGATTTTCAATGATTTCTGTTTGATGCTGCAATTTAAGGATTTCGAAATCGTTTTGAAATTGGGCCATCTTTGCTTTTATTTTCTCACTAGAGTTTGTTTTTTCTTCATTTAACAACCTCTCTAGTTCTCGTACCCTGGCTTAATTTTTCCTCAGCAACACCCTAACTTCAGTAGCTTTATCAACGATGGCAGTAGCATATGCCCCTACATACTGTCATAATTTATTTAGATGTTTTGTAGGGTAATATAAGGAGTATTTCCATAATACATCAACTAATTCATCCATGAGGTTTGATATTGTTTCATTAGTTCTCCTTCTTTTGTTCCTCTTAACTACAACCTTATAGCTAGGACTGTAGAAAATTTCCAGTGAAGGAATTTATTCAATTTGTAAAACTATCTTTTCAGTATGGTAGGCCAGTATCATTTCTCGGTCATGAATTTTTGGAACTTGTAGTGGATTAACAGTTTCCACTATCTTCTAGGAATGTTATGGTGTCTGAAAAATAGATACTTTATCAGTATTACGATTAGCTTTAGGAGTTTTTATAACTTCATAGAACACCTCCCATTCACTACTAAAATTCCTTTTTTGTCACTTCTCAGTCTGATCTAGTGTGTCATGATTGTGTTGAACTTCTTGAGAAATTGAATTTTTTCCATTTCCTTCTTTTCTCTCCTGCATCTCTATCTCTTGGATAACCTGATCAATTATCTTTTCTAGATTCATATTTATTTTCAGAGTGATCAAAATTGTGAGATTGATGCTGTCATTGACCTGATTCATCCTCAGACATGTATTTTTCTTCATTATCCAAGCTGATACTTGGATTAGGTCTGTTGACATCTTTGATGGTTAAAAAATTAAGCGGAAATATCTACAATCTCTTATTTCTATATACTTTGAATGCTTCCAAATCATCTTGACTCAATTTTCTTGATGCAAAATAGGTTATGCCTGAAAACTTTTCCATGCCTTGTAAGAGATCATAAAACCCATCTACTTCCTTTAAAAAAGGCTTCATTTTAAGCTCTGTAGTGTAATTTTTAATTACATAATTTGTATCATATAGCCATTTTGGCATTTCTGCCAATTTTAATAGATTGATCGTGTAAACCTACTTGTAAGTATGGCCAATATCATACAGTGCAAAAGTGCCGCATTGTACAGGGAAATTAGGCCAAATGGCCTTCTTAGCATCTTTTAGTTGTTTAGTGATACCATTAACATGTTGGTAAGCTATATCGCGTGCAAGCAACTTATCGAGAACATAATAAGCTAAGACGTGGGGAGAAGAATAAGTCCCAAATACTCTGACATATGTAAAATTCTCCTCTACAAACCACCTAGCCATGGAAATAATATTTGCGCTAGCCTCTTCAGAAACCCTTGGGGCCTTTTTATTGAAAATTATTTGGTGCATAGGAAATACGACTCCATAGAAAATTTTATAGAAATGCGGGTGGAATTCTGAATCCTAAAGGTCCCTATGGTAAATGTGGATTAGGGTAGGGTCTTGGGTAGTCCATTTCCATCCCATGGTAGGAAAAATAGAAGAAAAACAAATGGCATCTATGACATAGGTAGAAATATAAAAGGGGGGTATTTGTCTACATGAAACATTCCTTTTATTCCTATATTCTGTGATGTTTTTGGCTAAACAATCAGATAGGATGTTTTCCCAATTTAGAATTGATGAATTGATGATTGCGTCAACCAATGAAACCCATTCTATTGAAAACCTAGTGGTATCAGGTTTGGAAAATATTCTACACAACATAACGGAAGCATAACAATAAGGGGAAGGAATTTGGGCAATTGGGTATGTACCGAGTTTATCTCGCTTCAACTTTCCCTAGTATTCCTTCCATTATTTGATGATTTTCATAAGATCCGGATACTCTACTCTAAAGCTTTGCGGAAAATCTTTGTCATACTTCTGTTGTAGGGAGGGTGGATGGTACATTGTTTTTAAATCTTCTGCCCTAAAAGACCCTATGTCTTCTCCCTTTGAATCTTTGAATTTACTATCATCTATGATTAAGTGGCCAATTACCCACTTAACCATGTCTGTGTAAAGGATAATTTTTGGTCTTGTTGCTACCTTGTGGACGAATGAACATGCAACATCAAAGTAGGTCGCTTCTGAAGTATATGTCGTACTTGTCGTAGAGATTTTAGTTATTACTTTTGGATTTTCATCTTCAAATAGCTTATACATTTTTTCCCATGATGAACTATCGCATTTCTTGTTGCAGATAGTGTCTAAAAACAAGGGAGACATGTCTGAGTCTTCAGTAGGTAGTGTTTGAGAAATATCTTTTCCCTTCTTTCTCATTTCAATCTTCCTTAATTCGTTAAATGGTTTCCTAATTTAATGTAAACAGTGAAAGCATTAAAAGTATATAAAATAGAGAGTCAAATTCGTTGTTTATAGAAAACATGCACGAGTAGACATGTATATTTTCAAATATAAAAAAAATCATCGATAATAATTTCAAAGTCAGATATCTTACACCTTCACATGAAATATATATCAATCAACTTAAAGCGGTTAGATCTCAAATTTCGTTTTGATACGACATAAGTCATTTCGCATGTTCAAGAAATTAAATGTCGTGAATTCACATATCGCCATATATAACTTTTACCTCTTGTAATTTTTACCGATAAATGCTGCGAAATTCGATGTGCGCAAACCACACGTCACAACGTTTTTGTGATAATAGATTTTTTTTACATCTAAGTTATGAAAAATGCAAATTGCATATTCAAAAGTCAAGCAGTCGCGCTAAAAGGACATTAAAGATTTATCTTTGCAGTTTTTTTGGCTCTTCGGGTCCACGCAATCACACTTATATCTAATTACTTTATGAGTTGATTGTTAAATAAGGTGTGATGAGATAAAGAGTTTATAACGATAATTGAAGTTTTTGCAAGCTTTCAAAACATAACTTCAAAAAAGGTTATCACACTTTGTATCTCACATACCTTAGAGGACTGTAAATATTTTTTAAGTTGTAAGCTATGTGTTTTGCGATGCGATAAAGGAATAACACGAAAAACTTAAAAGAAAACATTTATTTCCTAATTTTTTTGTTTTTAAAACTAAAAATAAATTTCCTTTTTATTTATAAAGGGTAGAACAACAGGTGGGAAGATGTCAAGCAGGTTAGGGACATCGAGATAGAGGAGTTGTGTTGGCATGAACTCAAGATACTTTTCATAAAGAAGTACTTGTCAGAGAAATAATATGACAACAAAGCCAAGGAGTTCTATGAGCTAAATATGGTATCGATGACAGATGAGGAGTATACGACCAAGTTCTAGAGTTTTTACGGTATGTAATGTATCTTAAGGATGAAAAAGTGAAATTTGATAGATTTTTTAGTGGATTGTTGTTAGCATTTAGATATTGGAAATAATATGATGAGACTTGGTCACTTGAGGAAGTTATTGGGAAACTGAAGCATTGCTATGAGCATTCAAAGTGCAAGGCAGAATCTCAGCAAGGTTGTAAAGAAAAATAAAAAGCTAAAGGTAAATGGAAACCAAAAACAACAAGACCTTAGGATGAAAGTGAGAAAGAGATTTTTGTAGCTTATAAGAAGGTAAATGTAGCTAGACAGGGACATGGGTCATAGTCTGGAGGGAAACAAAATAGAGGTGATGGTATGGGACAATTTCAGTGTTGGATATGTGTCAAGGAGAATATCAAGAGAGATCACCCAGTGTATCAGGCTGGTAGGCCTAAGATCTACAATGTACAGGAGGCACATACTGTTGGAAATTTTGGGTAGAGAATTCCTCGTATCCATTGAGCGTTGAACAATAGGAAGGCATATCACTAGGAATCTATCATTGAGATGGAAGGTAAGCTTTTTGATCAAGTTTCTTCTATTTTTATTGACCCTGGATTTAATTATAGTTATGTTAACCCTCACTTGGTGTATAAGTACTATTTGAATAAATAGGATGTATTCGCAACCTTGGTTAGTGCAGTTTGCGACAAGTAAAAATAAGAGAGTTCATGATTGGGTAAGATTTTTTGCATTTGAGTTGAATGGTATGCCTATATCAACACATTTGAATGTCTTGTCGTCGAGGTCACATAGTATGATTTTGGGAATGTATTGGATATATATTCATGGGACTAAGGTGGATTGATATGAAAAAGTTATTTTGTTTGAATTACAATGGAGAACATTGTATCTTGTAGGGAAAGAATAAGGAAACATTAGTTACAATGGTGACAACTATCCAGGCAAATTGCAGTCACAAAAAAGGGTGTATGTTATTCATAGTGAATATTTCTAGTGATAAAGGTAAGGAGGATGAGGATGAGATTATATTAGTTATGTACCCGATCTTACAACAGTTATAGAATGTGTTTCTGGTAGATATTTCAGAGTTTCCACCTCATATATAAGTGGAGTTTTCTACTGAATTGATACCAAGGGCAACACCAACATCAAAGTCACCGTACATGATTAGCACTCCAGAGTTACTAGAGTTGAAGTGTTAGTTCAAGGAAATGATTGACAAGGGATACATTATGCCAAGTGTATCATTGTGGGGTGCACCATTATGATTTTTGAAGAAGAACGACAATACTCTTATATTATGCATTGATTACAGGAAGCTGTAAAAGGTAACAATCAAGAACAAATATTAATTTCCTAGGATTGATGACTTGCTTAATCAGTTGAAGGGAGAAGCAATTTCTCAAAGATTGCTCTGAGATCTCGATACCATCAGGTACTCATTAAGGAATAGGTCATTTATATGACAACTTTCTGGACAAGGTACGACCATTATGAGTTTTTGTACCATTTTGTTTGAATAATGCTTCATCTACCTTTATGTGCTTGATTAATAGTGTATTGCATCCTTATCTAGACAAGTTTCTTATTAGTATTGATGACATATTGGTATATTATAGGAATTAATAAGAGCATGTAAAACACTTAGGAGCAATATTGATATTGATGAGAGAGAATCAGTTGTATGCTAAGGTCAGTAAATGTAGTTTCTTTCAAACAAAGGCACATTAATTGGAACACGTTGTTTCTAAGGAAGGTATAACACTAGATCCAGAAAATATAAGGGTTATCATGGAGTGGGGAGCTTCTACAAATGTGGATGAGGTAATTTCATTTCTGGGGCTATTAGGTTATTGTAGAAGGTTCATCAGGAAAATTTCCCAGATTTCATATCCTATTATGTCATTGTAGAGAAAAGGTAAGAAATTTGAATGGACATAGGAATGTGCAATAGGCTTTGAGCAACTGAATAATTTTTTACAAATTATTTAGTGTTAAATATTTCATATCCAGACAAATAATTTGTGGTGCGTATAGATTCTTGCAAGAGAGGACTTTCTAGAGTCTTAATGCAGGAAGGACAAGTAGTGTGCTATGAGTCACGAAAAATGAATGAAACTGAGAAGAATTATCTGATACATGATCTTGACTTGGAAGAAATCATCCATGCATTAAAGATGTGGAGGAAATATATTCTTGGTAGGAGGTTTTTATTGATGAGCGATCACAGTGGATTGATGTATCTATTTGACCAGCTGAATCCGAATGTTAGGCAAGCTAGATGGTTGGCCACAAATAGTGAGTTTGATTTTGAGATCAGATACATGAAGGGAAAGGAGAATAGGGATGTGTATTCCCTTATTAGGAGGATAAAGGTGAATCATATACCAATTATTAGTTGTTATTGGAAAAACTTACAAGATTGTATTTTACATTAGTTTTTATTGGACAAACTTACAGGATTGGATTTTACAGGAAGGAAAACCAGATGACAGATACATGGAGCTTATGCACATGTTACAATAGGTTATAGGTTATAAGGATATTATTTTTCGTCTTATAGTAGATGTTTTATTATATTTAGGGACATGATATATGTTCCGGACAACAGTGAGCTCAAGTTAATTTCTTGAGGGAGTTTCATTCTAAACCATATTCAGGTCACCCAAAATCAGAAGACATTGACAACCTTGAAGAATTTTTATCATTGGCCAAATATGCAGAAGGAAGTGGCAGAGTTTGTGGCTACATGTTTGGATTGTTAGTAGGTGAAGGCAAAGTGTAAGCATCATAGTGGAGTAATGCAACCTATTATTATTTCCAAAGTAGAAATGGAAGCTCCTTTCCATGGAATTCATCATAGGCTTGTTGAGGACATCTAGACAACATTATTCCATCATGGTTGTGGTGGATAGGTTGACAAATATATTAAACTCTATTCGAGTGACCTATACATATTAAGCTATTGACATGGCATGGATATTCATCATAGATGTGGTGAGGCTGCATGGTGTTCCAAGGAAGATTGTACGATACATGGATGCTAAGTTCACTTCCAAGTTTTTGAAGGAGTTGTTTGCAGGTTTAGGGATAGAGTTCGGCTTTAGTACAACTTACCATCCACAAAAAAATGGAAATAAAGAGAGGGTGAACACGATATTGGAGGATATGCTGAGAATGTATGTGATGCATACACAATGAAATTAGGAAGAGTATCTACCCCTGGTTGAGTTTTATTACAAAAATGTGTATCAGGACTCTCTAAGGAACATTCCATTTGAGGTACTCTATGAGGGGATTTTTAATAGTACCATTAGTTGGAGTTATCCAATGAACATGTTTTTTATAGGACAAAATATGTTGGAAGAAATGGAACAGTAAATGTAGGTAATCAAGAATAATATGAAGGAAAACATAACATGCATAAATGTTATGAAAACTAGAACCAGTTGTTTAAAGGGTTTCAGGTTGTGGAACAAGTGTACTTGCACATCAAGACCAAGAAGAGATTCTTCCAGATTGGATCATGTTCCAAGCTGGCACCTCCATTTTTTGGAGCTATAACATTATGGAGAGGATTGTATGAGTGACATACCAACTTGCACTGCCTCTCACAGTGAAAGTCCATGATGTTTTCCATGAGTTATTTCTTAATATGTTGATCATGTGATTGACTAGTCTATATTATAGATGGAGGAAGAAGGATAATTTCAAAGAGAACCATAGTGTATTTTGTAGATAAATATTCATATGCACCATAATCGAGGAATTGAGCAAGTTAATGTGAAGTGGGAGCACTTTTGCCCTGAAGAAGCTACGATGGGTCTCATTCTTGAAGCCCATCAGTGCAAATTGGTCAAATAAATGAAAGGGAAAATGGATGTGAGATATATAACACTAGAATCTAGTGGGATAAAATGACATACACGAGACAAATAATTTGTCGAGCATCTGACACCACATCCATTAGATATCTCACAAACTCATGTTGTACAATCCAAAAATTCGATGATAAGAATATGAAGATGGGATATTAAATAGTTGACAGGAAATTATCCAGCCTCTAGTTGGATAAATGGAAAAAATGTGATTAATATTGAATTGAGTATTTGATTCCATAGACGTCGATTATTATAACAAACCTGGAAAAAATTCCATGTAAATAATGTTAATAAAAGAAAAATAATAACTAATTTTAAGGGGACACTTATGCCAAGATGAATTTTTGGCAAAAAACACTAGTGAGTGTTCATTTCTTTTATTATGGCTAGGGGAAATTGGCAAAGGAAATGGAAAAGGATTTGGAAAAGCACGAGGCATTAATTGGAATTTTTTTTATGAAAATAATTGAAATTATGAGAAAAGGAAGGTGAAAGGTCACATGTTTCATGTGAGGAGGAAAATTAAGGAAAATAATGGAAAATTGAAGAAATTAGAGGGCCCATTAATAAAAAGGCTTTTGAGCACCATTTCATAGCTTTTGTTAGTATTTCCTTTTGTTAGTTTAGTTTTGAAGCCCCCTATCTATTCTCTCTCTCTCTCTCACTCTTGGACACTTTTCTTGGACCACTTCAACATTGGATCAAGAAAAGAAAAATAAGGAAAAACAAAGTGAGGGACTACAAGATCTAACAAGGAAGAGAAACATGAAGCAACTAAAATGGGATTATTTGCATGTATCAATTCGCATGTGTGATTTCCATGTTAGATTTGGGATTCATGATACATGCATGTATGTTTTTGGTTCTCTTGTTTTCATTCGCACAAGTTTTTCTAGGTGTGATAGTGTTCTTTAAAGTTTCCTTTCCATTTCAAGATATTCATGCTGTGATGGGGTTCTCATGTTTGGTAGAGCTGGATTTTCGGATGAACTTGAAGTTGAGTGGGGTGATCTCAAAATTATTTGCAAGGCCTAACAATCCTAGGATGGGATACATGGTAAAGCCTGGATGTGAACACCTCGATTGAGCCTAGGAATCCTTGGTAAATCTGAATGGTGAATAACCTTGATTGGGCCTACAAATCCCTTGACTGGTAATGGAAGGATACATGGTAAATCCTAGAGGGTGGAGACCTCATATTCCTATGAATCTCTTGACTAGTAATCGTAAGATACATGGTAAATTTGAGAGGTTGAGACAGATGAATTCCTCATGGTTTACGTGGAGAAATTTGAAATCATCCATGATTGTTTAGGGCCTAGTGATTTAGTGGGGATTTTGGTAAAGCCTATTTATATTGATGAGGTTTGAGGTGGTTTGGCCTCAGGAAGCCTTGTTTTGTTTTGTTGTGAGTCACACAGTCATGCTTGGAGTATGGCACTGGGGTGATTTCCTGAAAGAAATATTTGGTTCATCTAATATATATGATCTGGTGGTTCGTGGAAGTCCCATACATCATTGGATTTTTCATTCATTAATAAGATCTTGTTCTCCTTGGTATTTCATGTGTAAATATATTTCCTTGTTTATGAATTTTATGGATTTTATATCCTTGCTATTTCTGTTAATTATATGTTGTTCATGAATATGTTTTATGAGAGACTTGACATATGGATTTCATTATGTTTGGATTAGTAATTGAAACTACATTGAATACATGACCTATGATATTATAATGCAACTATTTTGAAATGGAAACAACGCTTCCTTACTAATCTTAGATAGGTATGAGATCCCTATGCTCAGATCTGTTGTTACGACTTCAAGATTACATATTTGTGACATGTTTGATGAAATATTTGTCATGTCTAGTAGGGGTCATATCAAGTAATTATACCCGTGATGGTAATAGTTGATATTTTTATTGTTATTATTCATTTCTGAAAGTTTCATAAAAAAATTTGCAGTGGCCTGAGACATAGACCTCAAAAGGTCCATAGTCATTGAAATTTCTGTCTCTGGGAGTGATTGGAAGCCCTGATTCACATGCATGGTGTTGTAGCTCCTAGAGACAATGTATGGGTTGAGGAGAGGTGAGTTACTCGGAATTTAATATCCCAAAATGGAATAATGCATTGATACTAAAACACAATATAAGAACTACAACAAAAAACAATAAATCTAAATATACATCAGAATGCACAGAAATAGCTTACCCATTTTTTTATATGGGAGAGGATTCGTTACATAATGTACAAAATATGAGGGAATCTAGCCAAAGAGATGGCGTAGAATCACCTTGTAAACATGCTACAACTAGAACTGCGTAACTGGTGAGCTTACAAGAAGCAATACTGCAACATCCCTTTTGCTGCTAATGTACATGAAGCTGTTGAAAAAGGAAATGTAGATATATGGAGCTCAAGACCTATGATGATGCTAAAAATAGAGATCCAATCTCTATGATGGATGCCCAAGATAACCCAGAAAGGGTTTCTCATATGTCTTAATCTAATAAAACCACCCTCTTAGGGCTTCACATATACACTGCTGGATATGTAGATCTGAAGCTAGATCAAATGATATGATGGTTGCAACTATGCACAATCAGATCTATGAAACAAGGGGTGATCACTTCATGAGATCCTTGGTCTAAAAGCTCAATATCTCGCTCCTCCAATGTCCTCCACTGAAAATAGCTGATGGATGAAAAATAGCTTCAAAAAATTGTGCTATAAGAGAGGGAGGCTCAATAACCTGGTGCTACATGTGTAAAATCAGTTCCTTAGTGATGGAAATAATAGATCCAATGTGAGTAGATGATCCCTCATAGGATTTCCATCTGAAATACTGGAAACTTCCTTCCTCCAATAGATCTACAGGAATGGACTGTGTAATCCTTGAAGGGACTGATACTACATGGAGGTAAAATCCAATGGCCTGAATTCCAGATATAGATCTGCTGCTCCTGGAAGGCTGAATGTGAATAACAAGTGGTAGGATGAATCCTCCACTGGTTTCCTAGCTAAATTCCAGAAAAAACCTCCTGAAGATAACACCAATGCCTGTTAAGGAATGTAGTACAACCCTCTTCCTTAGAGATCACTCAAGCGAAGAGGTGGGATTCTCGCTTGGGAACACCCATTGCTAAAAAACACTTGCAATATTAGCTAAACAACCCAATAATGGCTAGAGATGTCCTAAGACAAATCTAGATCTAAACAGATCAAGAAATGAATAATCCAAATCATCCTTCTATTGTGCCTCCACCTTAATTATATAGATATGAGTGTTCTATAGCGTAGGCCCACTCCAAAAATGCATTTTACATGTGGAAATAAGTCGCCATGGTTGACTGTGTTGTTTCTCCATGTCCTCCATCATGTTCATATGGGGTGATCACCCTCTCCATCATGTGTGCATTAAATGCATAACTTCCTCCACTAACTTATCATAAGTGCTATATGATCTTCTTTGAATGCACTATGATCTCACTTGACCTTATCAAAGATCCTCATGATTTTAAATTTTAGATCCATGATCTTATTTGACTGTTTCATCCTCCATAACCTATCTCATAAATGAGACATGATCTCTATTAATGGAGCTTCTCCACTACTCCATGATTTTAGATCTAAATCTATAATATCCACATACACACCTAAAACACTACAAGAAAAAAGCACATTGGTGAGGGGCGAAAATGGTCACCATAAGCTCATTGGTGAGGGTCAAAAGAGCCTTCATCACCAAAAACTGAACGTCACCAAAGGTGGCGTCGCTGAAAGTATAGGTGTTATGGTGAGATTCAAGGTCCATCACCAATAATGATTTATAGTGACGAATAGTGACAGTCACCATTTCATATGAGAAATGGTGATGGACAATAACCTTCGTCAACAAAAAAATGAACATCGCCAAAGGTGGCGTTGCCGAAAGTATAGTGTTGTGGTGACATTCAAGGTCCGTCCCAAATAATGATTTATAGTGACAGATAGTGATTGACACCATTTCATATGAGTAATGGTGACATAAAATAGCCTCCGTCACCAAAAAACTAAACGTCACCAAAGGTGGCGTTGCCAAAAGTATGTGTTGTGGTGAAATTCAAGGTCCATCACGAATATTGATTATAATGAAGGATAGTGACCGTCACCATTTCATATGAACAACAACGATTTTTTGTTCTAGACCTTTCATGGCCGTCACTATTGGTGCATATATATGGCGACGTTCATTGACCGTCACCATAAACTCATTGGTGACATCAAGGTCCGTCACGAATATTGAATATAATGACAAACAATGAACCTCACCATTTCATATCAACAACGACAATTTATGGTGATGAAACTTTAATGGTCGTCACTATTAATGCGTATATATGGTGGCGTTCATTGACCGTCACCATTTCATATTTTGGTGAGGGTCAAAAACTGTCACCATAAGCTCGTTGGTGATGTTCAAAAGAGCATCCGTCACCAAAAACTGATCTTCGTCATTCAATATATATGAATATCAAGGCATGATGGAATTTAACCACCAACCTCCTGCTTGTAAAGCGGGTGCTCTTCCATTGAGCTAGCACCCTTTAAAGAATTAGACTTTAAACTAGAAATTGCCTCTAAAGGTGCAAAGATACACCAAAGGAATAAGAACCAGGAAAACTAAAAGAATTCAGTGTCCTTGCTCCTATTTTTATTCTATGACACTCTACAAAGTATGATCTTGATCTATGACGTATTTGTGCCTAGTGGTTCTAATTTAATGGTAAATGTTATATTAAGATAAAATAAATGAATAACTCAGAGGCCTTACGGGCTAATTTTTAATCCTTACACCAAAATCTCTTAATATTCAAGTCTATGGAACAACTCGTTCAAAGTTTAAACTGAAGTAGATTTTAAATGGAAAACCTAAAACCAGCTAGGTAGTTTACAAGTTAACATTTTGGATATAGCTTCTGTTCAATTTATATGACAAGTTATGCCATAACCTTGAAACTAGTTTCTTAGCTAAAACACTTTCTCAAGTCAACAATGACAAAGAAAAATAGTCATGGCAAGCAAAATTCTCTTGTTTTTTCTAACGAGGGTGCATGTAACTTCATAAAGGTTGTATGAGAGTATCAAACCATAAAAATGTTCACTAAAACATGGAAATGACAAAGTCTTGTTAAGCAACAAAATTTTAGTTGAATATATGAAAAGCATCGAACTAAATGATATAATTAAACTAAAAGTAACTGTAAAAAAATGAAATTGCCATCATATACCATCTGGTTTGGTTAGTTCTTCAGAAAGAGAAAGTGCAATTCCATGATCCAGCTCCTCATCTTGATTATGTAATGGACCATCCTGAACAAAAATTTCCACATACAACAATCAATGTTATTGTATTGGTAAGACTTTTGATATAATCTATCAAAGCATGTACTATGTAGGAGAATAACTGGAAAGCCCAACTAGAAATTTGAATCAGAACATAACAATATAAAACAACATGCAACAGGAAAGGAACAAATCCACAATTTGAGAAATATGAACAATCCATGAACCTATTCTTATATATTGATATAGATAATGAAATAGAAATCTAGATTTATGAAATTCAAGTATCACACAACAATGTCTTGAACAAATCTCAATATGTCAAATAGTATTTTTTGCATTTGGATTTACCTTGCAAAACCTCAGGAAAAAGTTTCCATAGAAACAACCAATAAACATAACAACATGGACCTCAGGAGCAATTGTGCAAGGGATAAAATATGAAGGTTAAGCTCTAGAGAATTCAAAGAAAATGATGAAAAGCGTATCTAGAAATAACTAAGAAACCTCTAAAGTAAACCACACATTTATCATCGTGACTAATACACTTGCAAAAAAATATCAGAATAATTTATGAACTATTCCACTAAAATATAGTTTCAAATTAATCAACTTTGTTAAAGTTAATAGATAGAAGATTGAAGTTTAAAAGACAATACACTCTGCTGAATTAGGGATTACCATGGCATTAGAGGACACATGCCAAAATACATTATCATCTCCAAATGCAGCCCTACATAGTGTCCATATGACACTTTGTGACTTGAACCTTTAAAAGGCTTGCTCAACCACTTCATCGTTTGAGATCTATTCTGAGTACGATGGTACAATGTGACATGCATGTCCCAAATAACATGAGCCAACAATGAAAACCATAATTAAATTATTAATGCCTTACTAATTTAATGCTTGAAAAGACGAAAAACATGAATCCAAGAAAGAAAATGATAAGGTTCTCGTTAACCAACTATTGTATTTACAGATATGGAAGAATTGTTGATTGGTTGTTTCAGAATTTAAAGCATTTTACGTATTATCTCAAACATATGAAAAGACACTAAAATTACCAAGGTCATATTTCAACATAAATCTTGCAGAAAATCTTTTTCTTTGAAATTTGTTTTTTCGTTTGGGTTCGGGTTTGATCCGTTTGGGCTTCAGGTTCAACTTGTGATTAGATTTGGATCAGGTTTGGGCTCAAGTTTGAGGTTCAACTTTGCCATTCACCGAACCTTAGAAAATTTCAATTTTCTTTTAGGTTTTCCAAATTCAAAACTTGAAGTTTCAGGTTCGGCAAAAATTGCAAGTGACACATTCACAATTGCACCCCTAGTCATTGAAATCCTAATTTTTTCACCCACAAACGTCAAATTATATGTTTTATGAATCTATCCGAGCTTAAAATGAAATGTGCAGTGGAACACACTTATAATTACCATTCAAAACTTTCACATTTGAAAATGCCCTACGAAACACGCCAAACTTGCAATATTCACAAAATATTAAAATACGGCCTTGGAAATATAGTCAACACGGTATGTTGTATACACTAAATAGATTTGGACAACTATATTTAGGTCAAAGTTGATAGCTAATCCACATTTTAAAGTTTCAGAAAAAAAGGCAAAATATACTGCATCACAGTCTAGATGAACATAAGCTTTATCAAAATATCATATAAAATTAAGTCGCCCATTTACAATTGTAAATCTATACAGCACATGGCCATCTTGAGAAAATGAATCATTCACCTAGGTCAAAAAATGAAATTGCATTTTGTCATTTTCCAGGAAAAATGAAGACCAAATATAGTTGCCATTTTCCTGGGCCCCTTGACCAAATAAGCTGTCCAACTAGGTCGTATGATGAGGAATTTGCATCCCTGCCATTTTAAGTAAAACACAAAACTGCATGTCTATGTGGGTAAAATGAGCTTCATTCCTAAAATACTATTAGCAAGCCTAGTAAAACATTAAACTGATCCCAAAATCCCACCATCGGCCAAGAAAATGTAGAAACCACAACGAAATGCTTTGGGGTTAAAATGACCAAAAAGACATGAACACACTGGTTACTCTTTAAATAAAAGAGGCAATTGAAAGAAAAAAGAAAAAAAAATCTCACAAAAGAGAGACAAAGAAAAGTCGGGGAACCTAACAAAAATAGAGGAAAAGAAAAATAAGACAAGGAAAAACTAAGTATAACTAATGAAAAGTGAAATAACCAATACTAAAATTTTAGCAGATTTTAACAGCAAAAATTAGAAGCACTAGTCAGAGAATGTGAAGCACTGCAGAAACTAATTGACTACCAAAACATCAATTTCGAAGTTCACACACTGGTTCAAATCCTCTATATCATATTACTTTTTCTTGTCAATCGACATTCCCAATCTGGTTAGGGCATTTCAAGAAAGTCCAACGGAAGGTGGATAGATGAGCAATTCAAAGCAAAACCAAAGACAATTTGACCTTGCAAATTAGAAAAATTTTTAAAATGTAAAATAGATGGTTAAAACCTAACCGACCACAACAATAAAAAAAAAAGTTTCAAACACAAATAAGATTCCATGTAAATGTAAGCACTGCAAATATTAAATTTAAAGGGGGCAGAAAAGAGTAAAGCTAAATGAGAAGGCTATAAAAAGGGTAAATGGGAAGGCTAACAAAAAATCAAAATGTAGCAAAGAAAGACACCAGAAACAAGAAATCTAACCAAAACATAAAAGCAAAACTAATTAATGATTTTACCAAAATGGAATTCATCCTCAACCAAAATTTAATGCAATTTTTAGCCCCACTAGCCTATTTTTTATCATATCCAATATCTAATGTTGCCTGATTGTGATGTGCTGCAATAGGAAGAGCATCTTTGCCTTGGAATCCCAAACCTGAATCATGAATAAAGTAATGAGTTGTGTTTCTTTGTATCATGCAACAAAAATGGAACTAAATTAGGATTTATGGATCAAGGAACTTACACTCACCATTCATGTTGATGCCACAGTCCTTGCCAGGTCTGGTTTTAGCTTTTTTTTTACCTCTAAAGTGCTTCCATCCAACTCCGAGGAAAACCTAAGATAAACAGACAATTTACAATCATTTTTCAATTTTACACAAGGAATTTCCCTTAGGTATGCTTCCATATATAATAAAGTTCCAATTAAAACTTGATTTATGAAAAGCACAAAGGCAAGAAACAGATATGATCTTGATCATAACATACAAAGAAAACAAATAATACTTTTAGAGACAATCATTGAAATAGAGTTTACCTTGTAGCCCTTGCTTTTTTCTTGTCACCTTCCAAGGAAGCAGATTTCACATCTACTCCAAATCTAGCCAAACGTGCTTTCTTCTTTGCTTCATCATCAGCAGATGAGCGCAAAGCAAGTCCAAACCTAATAAATTCTAGAATGGGGGAGAAGAAAGGAGATAATGCTTAGCTATTGAGATCCATAGTGCTTAGGTAATGAAGATCTATAGAGCTTGAATGTAAGAAATCTTGGAGAGAATATTTTGAAGAAGGAATATAGAAGATCTGCATTCCAATTGAATAAAATTCGTAGATGTAGCCTCAGAGAGATGGAGGGGTGAATTTTTTTACCAATTGGTTATCTCTCCCCTACTTACGTGCATATGCTTCTTGATATGTTAAGTTAATTTACTTACATTTAGGTGTTTATGCACTATAATTGATGGATTAGCATGCTTATTTAAACCTCTATAAGCCATAGTCAATTAAAATATCTTCA
Source organism: Pinus albicaulis (assembly GCA_034641835.2). Lineage (NCBI taxonomy): Eukaryota > Viridiplantae > Streptophyta > Pinopsida > Pinales > Pinaceae > Pinus > Pinus albicaulis. The sequence goes on along the minus strand of CM076579.1, from coordinate 1,432,549,061 downwards.
CACTGTAAACAATGGTTAGAGTAGTACTGGACCCGTCATCAGCTCATTCTTAGATATATCCGGATAATTTTCTCATTTTTCAAACTAAATACAACCTAGGTGGGATCCTTTGATTTTGGGGAGACCATGGATAGCCACCACAGATGAATTTATCGGATGTAGATATGGATATATGATGATCAAAAATGGCAAAGCCACCAAGAATTCTAACCTTTACCCCTCAGTGAAACCCCGTATGGATTTGAATAGTCTCTGGTGGGACGAGTTTGATCCTAAATCTGATTTTTCCCTACCTCCGACACTTGGAAGAGCACCATATTTTAAAGATGAAATAGAGGATGAAATCATTAATCTATTTATTAGAAACTCACTCTTTGTTTGTTTTTTTAGAGATCCAAGGGAAGGAGATGAGGTAGAAGATGTAAATATTGAACATATGAAAACCATTCTGCATACTGACAATAGTCTAGTTGAAATTGAGCCAAGAAAATACTTAAACATTAATCCTAACTTGATTTTTGAATAGAAAAAATTACTGATACAACTCTTATAGAAGTATAATAAGGCATTTGCATGGGATTACACTGACATGAAAGCAATCCATCCCATCTTGTACACTCACCAAATTTACCTTAAATATGGCTGCAAACCAGTTATACAAACGCAATGCCGAATGAATCTCGCACTTAAGGAGGTAGTGAAAGAGGAATTAAAGAAACTTTTTAATGCCACTTTTACCTATCCTATCTCTGGAAGTCAATGGGTGTCTCCAATTCTCATTGTTCTAAAAAATAACAGCAAGTGGAGATTCTGTGTAGAGTATAGAAAACTCAATAAGGCCACCTAGAAGTACCATTTTCCATTACCATTTATAGACAAGGTATTGGACACTCTTTCTAGGATTTTTTTTTTTCATTCCTAGATGGGTTCATTGCCTATAACCAAATACATATTTCATCGAAATATCATGATAAGATAACCTTTACTTGTAGATGGCGTACTTTTTCATACATAGTCCTTCCTTTTGGCCTCTATAATGTGCCAACAACCTTTTACAGGGAAATATTAGGTATCTTTCCGGATATGTTGAATGACTGCCTTGAAATATTCATGGATTATTTTACACCTTATGAAGATTATTTTGAAACAAAATTAGTTAATTCGGAAAAGGTGTTAGAGCATTGTGTACAAAATAATTTTTCTTTGAGCACTGAAAAATTCTACATGATGATGACCGAGGGGATCATGCTAGGACATTTCATCTCAGCAGATGGAATCAATGTAGACCCTGCAAAATTTGAGGTAATATCAAGAATTCCAACTCCAAGAACTCAAAAAGAGGTATGTAGCTTTCTGGTACACACATGGTACTATAGGATATTTACAGATTTTTTTTCAAAGATTCCATCTCCTTTGTTTCTTCTCTTATGAAAGGTGTGTAATCTATGGATAGGGAAGTGTGAGAAAACCTTTTTAAAGATGAATAAATGTGTAACAACAACACCTATTTTTCGAGGACCAAATTGGAATCTACCATTCCATATTGCTATAGATGCATCCGACATGGCTGTAGGTGTTGTTTTGGGAAAACTAGAAGAAAAGAAGCCTTATGCTATCTATTATATCAACAAGAATTTAACCCCATCCAAAGTCAATTACATAGTGACCGTGAAATAATTCCTAGTAGTAGTGCATGCTATTAATAAGTTTCAACATTACATCAATGGGTGTCAAGTATTTTTACCCACTGACCACTCCGCCATTCGATTTTCAATGAATAATCCAATTACTAATGGTAGATTCACATGATGGTTATTGTTGTTACATGAATTTGATATCACTATTTTAGATAAACCTAGAAAGGATAATGTAGTTGTTGATTTTATTTCTAGTTTAACTATACGTGATACTTGTAGTTGTACTAAGGATTTTTTTCTCGATGAGTATCTTTTTTCCATATCTACTCACTCACCATGGTATGAAAATATAGCCAACTATCTTGTTGCAGGAAAATTCCCACACTATTTATCTTCTAGAGAAAAAAGAAAGATCATACAACAAAGTGTCACTTACTCTTGGATAGATGGAAATCTCTATCACACTAGATCAAACTTTTAGATTCGGCGTTGTGTTAGAGAAGATGAGATTATTGATATCTTGAAGGCTTGTCATGAGGAGCCCTGTGGGGGGCACTTCACAGACAAGAGGACGAGGTACAAGGTACTCTCAACGGGGTAGTACTAGCCAACTATATTCTTGGATGCGAAGAAGTTTTTGAAACAGTGTGATATCTACCAAAGGATGGTCTAGCCGCTCCAATAAGATGAGATGTCATTACAACCTCAAATAGTTTTGGAGACCTTTCAGAAGTGAGCCTTAGATTTCTTAGGGCTAGTTAATCCTTCATCACAATAGAGGTCATACATATTGGTCTATACAGATTACATCACAAAATGGGCTGAAGTGAAGGCACTAACTAGAGCTACAAAGTAGGTTGTTTCAGACTTCATGTCTGAATATATTTTTGTTCACTTCGGGATACCCACGAAGATAGTGATAGATGGGGGGGCCAAATTCACATATCATATGATTTAGAAGATAGATGAGAAGAATGGAATTCATCAGAGGATGACTTCACCTTATCATCCACAAGAAAATGACCAAGTGAAGACTACCAACAAAGTTATTGAGGGAATTTTGACAAAGACAGTAGCTAGGCACTGGAGAAATTGGGCAAAAATTTTTCCAGAAGTACTGTGGCCTTACAGAACAACATGGAGGAATACTAGAGGCTTCTCACCTTACGAATTTGTGTACGGTAAGAATCCTTTATTTCCCATAAAGTTTGAAATAAAAGCATTGAGAACAACATTGCAGGTAAATCTGGATTTGGGCATAACACAAACGCAAAGTTTGAATCAACTCAATGAGTTGGAGGAGGAATGACTGGTTTCCATTTATAAGACAAATATAATTCAACAGGAAAGAGCTATATGGTATGGTCGTTTCATTAAAAAGAAGAAATTTTAGAAAGGAGATTAGGATCTCCTGTATGATTCAATATTCAATGATTTCAAAGGCAAGCTCTGCACGAGATGGCTAGGTCCTTACAAAGTAGATACAATCTTTGACAATGGGATTGTAAAATTGGTTACCATTGATAGTGATAAGAAACTGTTACTGGTTAATGGGCACCGTCTGAGTTTATATCATCAAATTTATTCGAAGGATTTGTTAATTAAAATACTGGCATACTATGATCTTCATGCCACAGCAGCATGGGGTCAATCCCTTGTGGTGCCTGAAATTTGATTTTCCAATAAGTGTAACAGTTGAAAACCACTTTTGTGGCAGATGTTACACCTATTTAAAAAATATATAATAATAATAATAATAATAATAATTAATTATACACAAAAAAATATATATGATAATAATAATCTTACTATGAAAACCTCTTTCGGGGCGCAATCAAACAATATAGTAGAAGTTGAAAACCACTTTTGTGGCAGCTGTTACACTTATTTTTTTGAAGAACATCATCCTTTTTCCTGCATATTCCACATGATGGTGTTGCACATTTGTTTTTGGTTTTTTATTTTTCTTAACAATAAAGGTTTTATGAAGGATAGTGCATTGGATGTTTTTCTTGTTACATATGTAACAACTGACAATTGCCAACAACATTTTTGAAATTTGGTCGTCGTCCTGAAACGAAAAAATTATTATGATAGCTTGAAGGTGACCAGCAAGACCATTGGAGAAATTGTGCCATCACATCAATCTCTTCCTCCATGTCCTTTCATGTATGTCACCAAAATGGCAAAGTTAGCATCGTTTAATAATTGATGATTATGGAAAATTAATGATAATCCTTTTGATAGTCATGGACTGTCATCATCATTAAATTTGGGGGGGGGTGGGGGGGATGAATATGGTCATAATCATGAAAAATACATTAGCCTTTAGATACCCCATTAATCACACGATTACCAATTTAATACCATATCAAGCAATCATGAACGAATCTTGTCAAAAAGTGGATTTTTAGTTGAAGTAAGAAGTTCTCCATAATTGGGAATTAATATAAAGAATTTGTGGGAATGAACCATTAATTTAAAACCCTTTTCAGCTTTCAACCATCGTGACATTCTATCATCTCCTTCCTCTAGAAGTTCTTTCGCCCTTGCTAAAAAATTCTCAACCTAGAGATTACAGAGCAAGTTGTTGTAATATAGCGAGTAGTACATTGATACCCTTGCTAACTGAGCTAAAGGAAGTAATAAATGGGATAAAAAAGCAAGATAGGTGAATCTACGGAGAGGTACGAACCATATTCTATTGAGGCATTGCATAATTTCTAAGAGGCGTATTAGATCTTCAAAGATGTCAGGTGGCTCGAGTATTTTCAAAAGTGTAAAGTTTCATATGAAGTAATTACAATAGATTTCGTGAGAAACGTGAACAACTATCAGACCAAATTCAGGTGCTTGCAGTTGAAGTAACAAAGGAAGTTTTTTCCCAAGTAACATCATTGACAGCCAAAGGAAAAATTTGGTTCAAGAGGAAGGTCAATGATCCTTCTTCGAAAGAGGATTTCCTTGAAGGAGAAGAGAATATTGAGAATAAAGGAAGAGGGGTCAGTAGGTTTTCAATTCCCCAACCCTGCTAAAATCTTTCTCTAAATATGATAAAATATATCACCTTTGAAGGGAGGTATAGTATTGTTTCTAATTATCATTTTCCCTTGTTGAAAAATCTTTAGCATCAGTAGAGAAATAACCTTCCATATTTCTTGTTGGGAAATATGAATCATATGGATGCAGTAGTCAAAACGGTAGCACACCTAGAAGCTTGTGTTACCAATCACAGCCTCATGAATTTAATTGTTTTGGATTCTTTTAACAAGAAAGGAAAGAATTGGGAGGAGTTCAAACAAAAGAGGCCCAGAACAAGCTGAGGAAAACATGTTGGGACTTCGGGGGAAAATTAGGAGGAAGCTAGAAGTCGGGCTCAGTCTTCTAAGGTCACAATTGAGCAAAAGCTCCTTGAAGAAAAATGGAGACAAACAACCAAAGAAAAGGGTGAAAATCAACATGCCTACAAAACCGCCACCTACAACTGAAGAACAGGAGGAGGCATAAGATCTGAAAGAAGAAGAATAACAACCTCAATCAGAAGAACCCCACTCATCAAGTGGGGATGAAACTCAGACACTGCTTATAGAAATTGAGGATTTAAAGAAATAAAATGAGTAGCTGAAGTAGGAATTAGTCAAAGCGAGGAAATCTGAAGCCTTAGGGTTAGAGAACCTAGCTAAAGTTGTTAAGAAATTTGGAGGGGGGGGGGGGGGGGGGATTCTAGGATCAGTATGTGTGGCATGTTCCCAAGAATTACCAAAAATATGATACAATGTTTGTCTTGAATGCACCTTCACGAGGGAAACTCAAATAGAACTTGGGGAGGGTACTCCACAAGAACTTATTACAGATACTTTTTCTCCACAAGAACCATCGGTTAAGGCAAAGCCTCCCAAGGTAAACAACCTAGAAGCCGACACACAAGAAATTGTAGAAGCCATTATTGTTACAGAGGAAACAACAACAGATAAAGAGGTTCACCAAGGAAAAAAATAAAACTACTACTACACAAGAACCCACCTATGCCATTTTTGTTACACAAGAACCAAAAAATGAGGTAGATCAATCCCACATGAGATAGGCTGTCAGACCCACAGTTGATATTGCATGTAGTAGAACATGAGGCTCCGATGAAGGATGAAGCTTCGAGAAGACTTTATTGATCTTTGAATTGTAGAAGTGGAAGGAGGAGGCTCTCTCCCTTCAAGAGGGAGTGATCTCACTAGATGTACTTCAGAAGAAACTAAGTGCCCTGCAGGAAAAATGGGTAGAGAAAGAATTGAAGAGGAGCTGGGTGAATGGAGACGAAGAGAAGCTACAAAGAAATATGAGGAAGAGCTACTAGTGTTACAGCATGAGGTTCGATATTTGACTATTGATAAGAAGAAGCTTCATGATCTTTCCCTCAACTTGTTGGGGTGCACGCGGCTTTCCCCATCCTACCATAATTTTCTTTGGGAGCACTATTATTTATTTTATTTGAAGTCTATCATGGAAGACAAGCCTTATGTGTACCTCTACCCACACTTTTTATGTTGTTTTTCACACCATTTATTTTGATGAACATAGCTTGTTGTGCGATTTGTTATTGCATAACATTATTTGTGAGCATGCTAGCATGAATTTGGTGGAAACTTTATCCTCATATATGGGAGACCTACAGTTACGTTCCCTTGACATTTCATTCATGAGAAATAAAATCGAGTTTCATCTAACCGTGAAATCAATGAAGACTAAAAAAGAAGACAACGTTATGGGTTAGAGAAGAACCAGGAAGGGATGCTAAATTAAAGATGAAATTAAAAGGTTTTTAAGTACTGCAGGGTTGAGGGGACCAGCTGCTACCTACAAAAGAAGAATCATGGAGTTCTATCTCAATTATTTTTCATAGATGAAGAGATGAGCACTGACACGGTGCGTCAAACGCACCGAAGCAAGTAGTGTTGAGTTACAATAAGGTGATCCTTTTGTATTACAAAATTTCGTAGTTGATGTTACAGATATAGCAGAATACACTTGAACAGTAAAATACCATGGCACCTTCTGGATTGGATTGAAATTTATATTTCCTTCGATATGGTTTCCAGTGGAAGAATACCAAGACCACTATGCATTGAGCAGTCATGAAGAAGTGTCCTGGCCTAGACAATTGTTTGCTACTTAGGGGTACAAGTCTCTAGAAAAATATGCAATCGACCCCTATGAATCCACGGACCTACATAGGAGGTATAATCTGGGGAGCTAAGATTTTTGCAAGAGGAAATGCAAGTACTTAAGCGGGGGGAGATGTTGGGTATCATTTTTATACTCATTTCCTACATTTTCTTCCCTCATTTCTTCCTTTTTGACCTCCAACCTCTGGGCTATACTTACCTTTTTCCTTTCCTTTACCTTTAAACATCATAACTCTACCTTGTTTCATTACTTCACCATTATCAATAATTATTACGATGTAATGTTCCCTTTTTGGCTAACTGAGTTAAACATTGGGAGAAGTTCTTTAGCATTTTGCTATTCCTTCCAGATATTATTTTAGGCATAGGGACTTGGAACATACAGGCACACAAAACCAATTGGAAGCATGTTGTTATAGCGTGTTGTTACACAGTGTCACTACTACACGTAGCGTCAACACTTTGGTTGTCACATCATTTTTTGTTACACCGTGATGTTGTTACATATCTAGTGCTATAGTTGTGTTGTTGTTTGCGTATTGCTAGATACTAGATGCTGATCTATATTTGAAACATGTTATGCTACTTATATCATATTCCAAAGACAGATGTAGGAGTTATCATCTATTTTTGTTTAGAATAACAAATTTTGGCAATTTTGATTGAAATCAATGCTTTCACATTTAGGATTTTCATTAGGGGAATCAGTTGTAACTATATTTACTTTATTTCGACTAGCATGAGAATCAAAAGATTCTCATGACTCATCAGTTCCTCATTTTTTTGGAAATTTAATTATTATATAAACACTATAACCTTCAAGGCTAGGGAGTTAGCACTGAATAATATCGACATTTTGACTCTGTAACTTGTTTATCACCATAATACATAATATCGTGTTAATGTTACATGTGTTGACTGATCTAATTCTCATTTAGTTCTTAATTCTTCCTGTGCCCTGCTAAGGAGAAAGGGCCCTCCTCTTTAGCATGGATTGTGGTCATAGGGTAGCTCTATGATATCTTATGTCTTTGCATATTAGTGGAGTGCTATTATTTTTGTGTCAGTTATAAGTAGATCTACTTAGAGTTACTAGATATTATTTTATTTGAAGTGTGGTTATATTCCTCTACATCATTTTTATTCCAGCATGAGTGTTAATTTTTGCAATTGGTTCAACAAAGATTTCTCCTTGTTTTATTTATGCTTATGGTATGATGTATCAGCACAGACAGTCCAACTACCATTGAAATAAAAGACGTTCCTGGTCGATAATTTATGTGTACAATCTCAGTCATTTAAAAGTGATTAACAAGAATAAACACATAGGTTGATCGACCTAATGTTGGTTTGTGGTGTTAGGTTGGTTCCCTTAGGGTGTGTTTGGTTCATTACCTTCGTGACCTTGGTTATCGTGTAGTTTTTCAGTATGGTTTCCTTTCCCGTTAGTATGTTTCTTGAAATTTTGGGGATTAGTCATGCTATGATGAGCATACACCTGACCTTGAGGAGGTAGTGATTGTTGTCGTAGAGGCCGAGAAGGCATAGGAGGCAGGGGCACTGATCTCAGAGGGGCTAGAGCATTGGGTTATCCATAATGATAAAAAGGAGATGGAGCAAAATTTGGGTAAATAAGTTGAACAAAATTTGGCAGTAGCATCGAATGATGCGGTTGGAAAAATGCATGAGTCATGATTTGACCATGATACAAGTTTCCTGGAGGGGGATAAGTGTTGGAGGAATTAGTCCCCCTTTGGGGTAACAATAAAATCATGTGAGGAGGAGAATATGGATGTGAAAGAGATACAACGATACTGTCGGTGACATGAGATGCCTCGGGTGCATCGACACCACCAATTCTACGAAGATGAGGTAAAACAGTATAAACATAACCAGACTGGGTGTATATCGGGTCATATTTTAATGCGACTTGGAGAGATTCTTCCTCAAACAGAGGAAAATGAGATGAAGCATATTTACATATGGGGGATAAGATAATTCTAAGAAACTGATTTATATAGACATGGTTGTAGAATGTAGGATCTCTAGAAAATCTCCTTCTTCTATGCCATTCTTGGACATGGTCGGAAAGGCGGGTGGCAGAGGATTGAAAAAATACGATCACCAGCTCGGTATCGGTATCAGAATGGAGGGGTAACTAGAAACATGATATACAATCTCTATCAAGAGTCACAAAAGTGGTATGAGATGCAGTAGGCTAATCTACATGGCACTTTACATCTTCTCTAGTGACCGTACGTTGGAAAAAACGAAGGTGAATGAAGTCATCAGTGATGGAATTATATGAACACCACATATGAAAGGATAAGACATGATTATTGGGGTCCTCTCCAGTTTTTTCTTCAAACTTAGGAATCTCGGAAGGAAGCCTAGCTGGCATAGTTAGCCAACTTGCATCATGGAGTATGGGGTCATTGATTAACCGGCTAAAATTTGGAAGGCTTAAGCCTTCCATAAAAGGTCACAAAGGAGTAACCAATATGGTTCCAGTAGCGATTCCACTAGTAGTGGATCAAGCATTAGATCCAGGGCCACCACCAACTTGAGGAGTTGCACCTAAATTAGCGCCTGACATGGTGAAGGTATGAGGGTGAGGGGAACTAGGGTCGAAATTAAATGAATAACTCGATGAACCATAATCAAAATCGATATTGGGAATCGGTGGAGGATAAATAAGATAAATAATGATTTATCTATTTATTTCTCATAATTGGGTTAAATGTGACCAAGAATATTATTTAAACAATGGTTTAGTTAATTATTCCTAGAGGAAAATCAAATAAATAAGAGTTTATTTAACTATTCCTCATGAGGTTTCTTGTGTTAACTAGAAATAACTTAATAAAATATGGTTTGTTAAATTATTTCTTATAGTGAAAGAAATTTTACTATGGTAAAATTGGTCTTACATGGTGTACCTCGATCTATCTAATTAGAGATGGTTAGATGACCAATTTTTAGTGATTGCACTATTCTTTTGAACATTATTGAAGATTTGGGATACCTTGGGGTTGGGGGTTATTATTCTTTACTTTAATTGGTAAATGAGAAGCTTAAAAACTTTACCAATTTATCCTTGATTTTCCCATGAATATTAACAATTTTATTAAATTAAGTTGATTTTTTATAGAGCTCTAAAATTTGGTTCTTTTCATTTAGATATGAATTGATATTCAAAAAATGGTGACATACAATCTTTTTTGTGAGTGGTTTGACATTTCATTATCCAAACAGAGCATTACAAGTGAGAGCACTTTTTCCTATTGGCCTTGCCCAATGGGAAAACAACCCAATAGTACAGATTTATAATCTTAATATTACATATGTCTAACTTATGTCATGGGACAAAAAGATAATATTGCCAAAATATATAGAAATTGTGAAGAAGAAGTAGACCGAGGGACCCTAATCTACTTAGCCACATAATCTAAAAAAAATATTTTCCATATGGCACTATGAAAAAATAAACTTTCTCTAAACAATAGTTTATTTAAAAGTTCACCACATTGTGACCTAGATGGACATAGCCATAGTATGTATCTTCTTTGTTAGGTTGTGAGTCGCCTAGATCCATAAATCCCAAATGCATGTAGATACCAATAGGAACTCTTGATTTTTTATCTATAGTAGGAAACTGAGATGACTGGCCACAAAATATTGAACCACAAACCATAAAGACATGCCTACTTAGGTCCTTGAAATAATGCCTAATGACTTGAACCTTTGAATTCCAACCAAAGAATGTACCTGCTATGGTGTACATGACCGACATAGAGTAAACCATATAAATATTGAGAGAATCATATCTTTGGAAGGAAGATTTGAGCAGAGACCAAGGCTAAATTACACTTTGAATTTTCAGAAACCAACATTTAGAAGCTATGATCCATACGATTTATAACATAATGATGTATTTGACAGTTGAAGTTGATCTAAATTCAAATATATGGGGGAAAATCATCTAAGAAATTACTATGAGACAAGCTTGATATTGAAGCCTCACTAAATTAATAAGCATACTTATACAAGGTATAAAATTATATGAGAGAAATAAATCATTAAATTTAACCTTTGTAGCCAACTCAAACCCCAAAGAAAACTTGCAAACATAAGATGATGAGGAGAACCCATTGAGAGATGAAGAGAAAAATAAAATATCCAACTCTAAGAGGACCAACAAAGGGATTCATGGAAGCTATGAGAATTATAAACATGGCGACCAGAAGCATGCATATGTAACCATTTTGAGAGGGATATAATATTTCACACCAAGAACAAAGGTGCACCTAAATAAGGGCACCATGATGCCATGATTCCAACCCCCACCATAAATGGGAGGAACTCTTCAAGGTAATAATTGTTGAGCATTGGAAAAGGTATGCATTTGCCATGTATTTCTTTATCTTTTTCCTTTAATAGTGACTCCTTTATATTCTAGAATGATAAAATATTGAAGAATTACAATAGCATTGAGGATATTAGTGCTTATTGAAAAATTAACTAAAGATTGTCTTCTCTTCTATATAGGAACTAAATGAAGTGGGAAGCCACCATCCGGAAGGAAAAGAGAAGGCAGGTGTAACTGCTGTCCCTTCAACAAAAGGCCGTAGCCAGACAAGAAGATCAAGGTCAGAGTGCACAGTCAAATTAAAGAAAGGAACAACGCGACACCAGTGAAAGAGGACAAAATGATAGATGGAGAAGGAATATAGAGTGAATCCCTCAGGATCTATCGATCCTGAGGGATCACTGCTCAAGGTTATTTGTACTTCTTGTTTCCTCCGCTGGCTGTTATAAAAAGAAAAACACTTGTAGAAATCGGGAGAGACATCTTACGATTATTCAGATTTCCTTTTGTAATTTCTGGATTGTTCATCGACTCTCATTAATTAAAACAAAGTACAATTTCTTGTAAAATCTGCTACATATGACTAATACATAAATTTGGTTGTCGTTTCATTATTTGATACTAGATTAGTTCGGTGGTGCTTCACTAGCAGCTAAGGGCCCGGCCCTGGTCGATCCACTTTTTATTTGTACCTTTATTTTCCAATTCCAGTCATGTGATGGTTTGCATTAGTTTTCATTTTCTTTAAACCAAATTTCTTCACAGTTACCTTAGTTTATAGCTTACTATTTGATGATTTATGAAATTGGTGTGTTGCATCAGTGAATCACGTTGTCGGTCCTATCACACAACAAGAGTATTTATTGCTTTATAACTTGTATTGTTATGCTTTGTAGATACAGAGCTTCGCTATTCAGGATTGCTTTTCATTTCCATTAATATTTTTTTGTTCATTTCCATTCATATATTGTTGCTCATTGCCATTAGAGAAAGTTTGTTGTTCATTTCCATTAATAGATTTGTTGTTCATTCCTGTTAATTAGCTTTACTGTTTATTCCTTTTTTCAAGAGTTTGGTTCTGCTTTGGAGTGTTATTAAACAAAGCTTGTTTAGTCTATTTTCACCAGCAGCGTTAGTGATTTAACACAGTTACCATTTCCATTTAATTTCTTTAGTGTGGAATTCAAGATCATCAACTGTAAAGGACACTGGTTATTACTGCCTACGTTCTCAGATTTATTACCTTGTCGATATTTTATTTCATTTATATCAGTTGAAAGAGGAAAGAGTTATCACTAATACATCCTTGACTAATGATTGTTGAGTGATTTTTTGAACTACAGAACATTGAGTTTCATATTGTTATAATTAGATTTCATTTTCAAGCATCCATTTACTCTTGTATTTAAGACACTGTATTGCACATTGAAGAGCATTACTCTTAGATTAAATTGCAGCCTTAGACTGAGTACACTCTTGAGATAAAAATTTGTACCTGGATTGATAATTAATGTAGGATGAATAGGAGTTAAAAATACACCTTTTATACCTCAAAATTTTGGCGTCGTTGCTGGGGAGAGTGTAGCTATTGAGAAAAGAGTGATGTATGTTTGATTTTTTCTATTAGGGAAGAAATGGGTATTAAAAATGGAAGGTAAGAACCTACGTACTGAGTGAGGAACATGCTTGTTCATCTACACACTTCACAACAGAATTGAATGAAAATTTAAGGTAGGAATCAATGCTTGCATTTTTTTGAATGACTAGAAAATTTAAACAAAACGAAATTCCTCCTAGACCTGAAAAACATAAAATACCGGTGACCCTTGGGCGAATAACTTTTATCAACAACATTATTAAGAGAGTTGAATCTCAGCCGTCATTAGGCCCTAGAAAAATTGCTTATAACAGCCTACTAGTTCCCTTCGGGCCACAAAATGACCATCTGTAGCTTTTTCTGAGGTGCATAGTCAAACAGAAGAGAAAGATTCTGAAGAAATTGAGAATTCTCGCCCAATATCTTTACAATATGGGAACTCTAGTAATCTCTGTGAAGGGGAAGGAGAAACATGGGAAGTAGAAAAAAAAGGATCCCCTCTTGAAGTAGTCTAAACACTAAGTAGCCCAGATGAGGGAAGTGTTGTCAAAATGATCCAAAACAAAGATGAAGAACCTGAAGAACGAAAATCCCCTCGGATAATAGTTCAGCAAGGGACACTCATTATTCTAGACCAAGGAAGTGTTGTTAAGGTCATCCCTATTCCTTCTACTCAGTCTAGGAATAATTCCCTAGAAATCCCAGAAGGATATTGGCACATATTTTATCAAATGGCCCACAACCAACAACCACCCCAAACTTCCACACTACAATATCCCATTGTGGACACTGTAGTTAATGCACCAATTAAACCCATTCCTCTCCAGCATATTCCTACATTCCCTGGCTTAACATTGGAAGATCTAGATGCATTTCTGTTTGAATTCGATGTATTATGTAGAGGGTATGACTATACCACCGATCCCCAAAAGTTAAAATTATTCCCCTCCACATTAAAAGGAGCATCTCTACAATGGTTTATGGGTTAGGTGGAGTTTCCATAAATGACTGGGATCTTCTGAAAGCTACTTTTCTAAAGAAATATCAGGATTATTGTAGGTCGAGGGAATTAAAGGATGAAATATTTCATATGAGAGAAAAACCTAATGAAACATTGGAGGAATATGTAGAATTCTTTCAATACAACCTCCAGAGATCACCCTATGCATCTTTACCCTTACCTGATAATGTGATAAAAACTACATTAATTAAAGGGATGAAGGAACAATGGGTTGAGACATTAAACATGATGGGAAAAGGTGACATATATCAGGAAAAGTTTGCTAACATTATTGATTTATGTATCAGGAGTTCAAGAGGTAGCACAAGACTAAAACCAGCACAACGTGACATGATCAAAAGGGATAGCAAGACCTCTGGTGGAGGTAAAAATCGCATAGAAATTGGTAATCTATTAGAATATTTCAAAACTGATATTCTAGGAACTGTAACAACGCAGCTTGATATCATGGAAGCTAAATAAAAGCAAGTATAAGCAGAACAAAATTTGGCAATATTTTGCCCTAGATGTAGAAAGAAACACAACCATAAAGAGTGCCCTTTGGATACAGTCCAAGTCTGTGCCATCTCCATGAAAGATCACTCTACAGAAAGTTTCCCCTCACTCTCGAGATCAAAAGCAGTCTACAAAGAAGCGGAAGAAGAAACAGAAATGGTATACCTACTCAATCAACGTCGTCAATAACAACCACAAAAAATAGGTATGCCCATTGATCCATCCTCTTATTTTTAGTCTCCTCAGTATAATGCTCAGTAATATAATGGAATGTGGAAAAACTAGCCACCCTTTCCCAGTTGGTCACAGCAGCCATTTCCTACACCACCATGGCCAAATCAAACAAATCAAACCAATTGGCCAAACTTTCCTTACTGTCCACCATTTTGGAAAAATAATACATATCCAACACAATGGTCCCCCTCCACCTCGCAGATTCAGACCTGGAAGTTGAACTAACAAAGATCTATGAATCAACTAGTTGGAATGAATCCTCTCTCTCCACCTACACTGCCAGCACCATATACATTGCAACAAAATCCCCAGAGCAACTTAAGACCGCAACTCCCAGCCCAACCCAACCAAAACCCTAACAATAGACTGGTTCAATCTGTTCAAATAATCGAAGCACCAGAACTAGAAACGGAGTTAAGGGAGTGCAACAACCTTCAACTAAGGTCTGGGCACATAATAGAATCAGAGGGAGAAAAAAATGTTCAAGTTGAAAATATGTTACCTTCAGAACAAACACTGCAAAAGGAGAATGTGGTTACACAACAAAATCATGAGCAAGAAACCACCTCTTCTCCACCATTCCCAGAAGGACTAATCATACCTCGTCCAATAGAACATCCTGATTTGGATCTTCTGGGAGAACTGAAAAATTTGTGTATAAAAATACCACTCCTCCAAGCTATCCAAGATATTCCCATTTATGCAAAGACCATAAAAGAACTATGCATAATAAATCCAAAGAGGAGAACAACAAATAACCCAACTGTCCAAGTAGTCACCACTCTATCTGACTTACTATCAGGAAGAAAAGCACCTGTAAAGTATGAGGACCCAGGAAATCCTATAGTTATAGTGCAAATCAATGGAAAATCATTTCCAAATGCCTTAGTTGATTTGGGAGCTGCAATTAATATCCTAACAACCACCACTTGCAAAAAAATTGGCATTACATCATTATATCCAACAACAACCTTCTTGGAATTGGCTGACCGATCGATAGTCAAGCCAGAAGTCACACTACATGATGTAATGGTATATGTAGACTCTTGGGAATACCCTACCTACTTCCTGATTATTAACCCAAAAAATCAGCTAGATGGACACCATTTAATCTTAGGTAGACCTTGGCTGGATGCTGATGCCTACATTGGCTGCCGGCAAGGCAGCATGACTATAACTAGAGGGAGTTATGTCAAGAACTTAGCGCTATGCCCTCTAGCCCGACCAAGCCTAACATTAATAAAAACAAAGAGACAGTCTGTATCATACCTCATAGAAAACATTAGATCAACATTAACTATAGAAGATGCCCTCAACTTTAAAGACCAAACAAAGGATGACATCATTAATAGTTTTATCAACCAACCAAAAACCAGATCCCATTTGCTATTTCACATGATCAAGGCAACATTTGATAGTGAAGAAGAATAAGATCCCTTGAAAGAAATTCAAGAACAATCTATACCTACCACTTCTGTTTACAATAGAAAACCTATAGAAATTGAGTGAGGGAAAACTTTGAATATTAACAAAAATCTGATTGTTGAACAAGAAGAAAAATTGGTCCAACTACTGAAAAGATATAAGGAAGATTTTGCATGGGATTACCCAGACATGAATGGAATTGATCCCCAGTTATGTACGCACCACATTTATACAGAAAAAGATGCTAGACCAATTCGCCAACCCCAACGAATATTAAACCCTCATCTTAAGCATATTGTGAAAGCTGAATTACAAAATATTTTGGATGTCAACTTTGTTTATCCAATATCTCATAACAAGTGGGTCTCTCTAGTAGCAGTGGTGCCAAAGAAGAATGGAAAGTGGAGGATATGTGTAGGCTACAGAGAAATAAACAAAGCAACCCAGAAAGACCACTTTCCCCTTCCTTTCATTGACCAGGTATTAGATACATTAGAAGGGAAGAAATTCTTTTCTTTCTTAGATGGCTTCAGTGAATACAATCAGATTCATATTGCCCCTGAAGACCAAGATAAGACTAATTTTACCTGCCCTTGGGGGACATTTTCTTACATGGTTTTACCCTTTGGTCTATGCAACGCCCCTACTACATTTCAGAGGGCCATTCTCAACATATTTTCAGATATAATAAATGAAGGGCTTGAAGTATATATGGATGATTTCACACTTTATGGATATGATTTTGAGGCAGCATTAGAAAGATTGGAAAAGGTGCTTCAAAGGTGTATTGACATCAGACTCTACTTAAGCCATGAGAAGTGCCACATGATGATGACCGAGGAACTCATATTAGGTAATTATATCTCAGCAGCTGGAATACAGGAAGATCCAGCTAAAATTCAGATACTTTTTTTAATACCTACTGCTACCACACAAACAAACGTACATAGCTTTCTTAGATTTCCAGGTTATTATAGAAGATTTATAGAGAATTATTCTCAAATAGTTGCACCTCTATATGCACTAACAGGGAATGCTAATTTTAATTGGACAGATAAATGTGACCATGCTTTTGAGGATCTAAAAAATTTTCTATCAACAGCCCCAGTGCTAAGGGGCCCAAATTGGGATTTTCCATTCCAAATTTCATCTAATGCCGCAGACACAACTATTGGAGCAGTCCTTGGGCAGGAAGAAGATAAAAAACCATATGAAATTTATTATATTAGAAAGAATATATCTCCTGCTGAATTAAACTATACTGTGACTGAGAAAGAAATTTTAGCTGTAATACATGCTACAAATAAATTTGGACATTATATAACTGGGTATCCTATAGTTTTATATACAGATCAATCTGCCATAAAATTTTCAGCAAATCAACCTGTTACAAATGATAGAGTAACAAGATGGTTGATTCTATTGCATGAATTTGACATCAAAATAAAGGATCGACCAGGAAAAGAGAATCCTATAGCTGATTTTTTCTCATGAATGCAAAAAAAAACAAACGTAGCGGTAGTTGTGTTGGGTATACGACAAAAGTCCCACATTGACTAGAAGTGGGGAGGATCATGGGTATATAAGGATGGACAAATATCTCCATTGGTATGAGGCCTTTTGGGGTAAAGCCCATAAGCAAAGACATGAGGGCTTATGCCCAAAGTGGACAATATCATACCATTGTGGAGATATGTGGTGTCCAGAATCTTCACAAGTGGTATCAGAGCCATGCCCCGAAGTTAGCGAAGTGGATGAATCCTCGAATGTCGAACGAAGGTGGTGGGCCCTGGTAATATCACGATGGGATCCATGGATGAGCTCGGTTAGACAGGCGGTATGCTCCGAATTCTTCATGGACGTGTCCTGGTCCCAACACGGTGAAGAGGAGTTGACCTGGGATAGAGCAAGCTCTCGAGGCAGGTGGTGCTCCATGTAAGGCGCGTGCTTCCAACGCATTGGAGCGGAGAATCCTGGTTGGTAGAGAGTGGACGGATGGATAATCGTTTGAGGGGAGGCTCGATGGTCCTTTGTTTGAGGGGAGGATTGTTGGGTATATGACCAAAGTCCCACATTGACTAGAAGTGGGGAGGATCATGGGTATATAAGGATGGACAAATATCTCCATTGGTATGAGGCCTTTTGGGGTAAAGCCCATAAGCAAAGCCATGAGGGCTTATGCCCAAAGTGGACAATATCATACCATTGTGGAGATATGTGGTGTCCAGAATCTTCACAAGTTGAAGATCAGTTCCTAGATGAACATTTTTTTGCTGTTACTGCAAGAACCCCATGGTATGCTGATGTTGCAAATTATTTAGCAGTGGGTAAATTACCTGAGCATTTAACGCCCAATGAACGAAAACAAATAGTAGAGCACAGTACCTGATTCTCTTGGATTGGGGGTTACCTATTTCATACCGGAACAGATATGCACATCAGAATATGCATCCGGGAAGAATAGATGTTTGACATCCTAAAAGCATGCCACGATGGGACATGTGGCAGACATTTTGCAGATCACAAGACCGGTCACAAGGTTTTACAAACATGCTATTACTGGCCTGCAATTTTTAAAGATGCTAAAATGTTTGTACAAGCCAGTGATAGTTGCCAAAGGGCAACATGCCCTGGACAGTTTTATGAAATTCCTTTGAACCCATAGTTATTAATCGAGCCATTAGAGCGTTGGGCGCTCGATTTTGTTGGTCCTATTAACCCACCATCAAATCAGAAAACATATATACTGGTTGTAATAGAGTATGTTACTAAATGGGTTGAAGCAGAGGCACTTCCAAGAGCTATAGAGGACTCTGTAATACAGTTCCTTTTCCAAATATTTGTGCGATATGGCCTCCCAAGGGACGTAATTATAGATGGAGGACTGCAATTTGTAGGTAATAAAATCTCTACAACATTAAAAAATTACCACATTCAGCACAAAATCACGACCCATACCACCCACAGGCAAATGGCCAAGTAGAGAGCACGAATAAGGTGATAGAATCTATACTAACAAAAAAATTTGCATCACACTGACATGACTGGGCTTTAATATTTCTAAAAACCTTTTGGGCGTACCGAACAAGATGGAGAAATACCACTGGGTATTCACCATATAAATTAGTATTTGGAAAAGAACCCATATTTCCAATAGAATTTGAAATTCAAACATTATGAACAACCCAGGAGGTGGGTTTGGATTTAAATGAAGCCTAGGTCAGCAGATTACAGCAAATCAATGACTTAGATGAAATTATGTTCTCCGCCCTCCAGCACACTACATTAATTCAACAGTAAAGAGAAAAATGGCATGATGCCCTTATTAAAAATAAAATCTTCCATGAATGAGATTGTGCACTCCTATATGACTCCAGGTTTCAGGATTTCCCCAGAAATCTCTAGACAGGATGGCTTGGACCTTATGAGATACAAAAAGCGCATGATAATGGCACCATTACATTAACTACCATTGATGGATCTGGACACTATTTCAAAGAAAATGGTCATCGACTACGACTTTACCATAAACTACTTAATCGGGAATCCTTTTACCAACAATTACATGGAGATTCTACAATGCAGATTCTTGTTGAGGAAGATAATTCCTCCTCAACACTTATTCGATGAATAATTCCTTTACTTTTGAAACTTGTACATAAGTTTTTCCTTTTAATTTTTCTTGTATAAACTATTTTTTGTACATATTTTATTTTTTGTGTTGTTCCTCTTAAAGGAACAACAATCTTGTTCGCTTTTATTTTTTGTCGTGTTTGTCTTAAGGAACAGCTGCTGTTCCTCTTAAGGAATAGTAGTCATTCCTCTTAAGGAACAGCGTGTCTGCATGTTCATCTATCTGCTTCTCCTTCCAAAAGGAACAAAATTTCCGCTAACTGTTTTTGTTGTTCCTTTCAGAAGGAACATCATTTCCGTTGAATGTTTTTGTTGTTCCTTCCAAAAGGAACAACATTTCCACTAATTTTTTTTTTCGTTCCTTTCAAAAGGGACAACATTTTCGCTAAATGTTTTTATTGTCCCTTCCAAAAGGAGAAACATTTTTTTTTTATTTCTTTCACTATTCCTTTCAAAAGGAACAACAATTTCGATGATTGTTTTTGTTGTTCCTTTCAAAAGGAACAACATTTTTTCTGATTGCCTTTGTTGTTCCTTTCAAAAGGAACATCATTTTTTTCCGACTATTTTGCTGTTCCTTTGAAAAGGAAAATCATTTCCATAGATTGTTTTTGTTGTTCCTCTTAAGGAACAACAATTGTTCCATTCAAGGAACAACACTTTTTGAGTGAATTTTTCTTTCTTAGAACAATATTTTGAGAATTTTTGAGAATTTTTCATGATCATTTTAAGGAAAATATACAAATTTATGCAAGGACACAAAAAATTAAAGGTTAATGTAATCAACATATCAAAGAGAAATTGTAATATTTAAAAAATTTCTTTGTATTGATAAGAAAAAAGGAAAGGACACAACTATCTATATCAATTTGTTGTCTTTATTTTCACTAAAACTAATTTGATTAATTGTTTTTATCATGTTGGTTCTTCCCTAATCCTCACAATTCTCTTTGAATTTTATTATTGAATAAGAATAAGAGCATACTTTCCTCTATTGAGATGTTCAGACTTCTTCCACCATCCCTACTCTTAAGGAGTGTTGAGCCATCCTTTATGCATCAATAGGAAAGTGCTATATAAAATAAAAAGAAAAGAAAAAATACATCTATACAACAATTCTATGATATGTTAGATGGAGGATAGGGTGTCTCATGACAAGCCAACCTACCATGATCATAAGGTAGAAGTGAAGTGGCTTTCCCATTATGGCCACCACACCAGGGACATGATCCAATGGGAAACTCATAAAAATAAACAGTCCTTGGGACATGAGGTCTCATCACGAGCCAGCCTACCCACCTTTCACTCCTTCATATTGAATGACATTGTGATTCATCTGGTTCCCAAAACAGCACAATGGCCTCCATCATGACATCATAAAGAACTTTTCTAGGCATATATGAAGGATTATGGTTCCAAGGGTGAAAAAGCAACTTTGTCAAGGTTATGAACATCTGTGGGCAAGAGAGCTCTGCTGATGGTATTGGAGTATTATTTTTCACTACTCAATAGCAATTTAAACCCTTTTATTATATATTTGTCTTACATACAAATGATATTATGATCCTAAACCCTTTGATTGAACCTTTATACATGAAATATTGTTTATAAATCAATCATAATGGTTGAAGCGAATATTGACCGAATAAGCACTTTTATTTATGACTGCTATCCTTTCCCTTATTTTCAAATCATTACATAACATTTCATATCTATTCATGATTTCATAATATGCCTCGATTTCAGTAATTCGATAATTTTTGGATCATATCATAAGTATGCATGCCTTTCTATATTGTACAACTACCTGCGGTATGTTGCTCCTACATTTGACGGTCGAGGGCGACCTATCATATTTCAGGGGGGTGCGGTGACTTTTAAATATGCCTGCATATGAGTCAATTCCCTATGTTCATCAATTCCCTAAAATAGAAATTTTAACGGTATTTTTTTCGATATGCATGGGGAGCTGTTCCATTGCCATTTCTGTGTATTATTGTGAAGAACTAACAGTGTGCAGGATTTAGACGAAATGGGAGGACGAAAAATACATAGTGAACCTCTAGTACTAACAGTTTCTGACGTTGCACGAGAAATTTTGGAGAGTGCAGGGTGGATTACATACCTTACGTGACTATAACAGCCCCATGAAACTGTGGCTATCAAATTTTTGCAAAACTTTCAAGAGAGTTATTCCATGGTAAGAGGTAGGAAAATAACAGTGACAAAGGCAGTAATTACCTAGGTATCTGGAATATCGGCAGTTGGACCCATATGGACCCATAAAAAAGTAAAACTTCAAGAGGCCATGAACATCTTTCGGGATGAAGGATAGACCCTGATCGTCAAAGGAAAAGGAGTCTAGCCAACAACTCTGGGAGAAAAATGGATAGAACTGGCCAGAGTAGTGCAAAGCTACATTACATGCAACGGAAGAAAGGATGTGGTAATACCACGCCACCTTAAATTATTAATAGTACTAAAAAAGAAGTAAGCCATTAATTTTCCTATATTTTTAAATTTTTTACTACATGATGCTGCTTGGAGCACAAGGAAATCCTGTCATACAAGGATGGTAGTAAGCCACCAATGTCTAATTCGATTAATAGTTAGTTACAGACTTGCCCAACAGTAGACTAGCTGGGAAGAATTGGTATTCTCAATTGATGGAGGAACAACCTTACCTGCCCCAAAATGAAAAAGAGTCACCAGCACAAAAAATGAACCTCTGAAACGTAGACAGTCCTCCATATCAAGAAGAAGCAGAGGAATGGTGGGAAGCCTTCAGGGTAGCAGCAGCAGCCAACCCATGGAATTACCTAGTTCTAAAGAAGAGCAACCCATGCAACTTGAAGGAGGAGAAGATCATGAAGAAGAAGAAAATAATCATACCAGTGGAGAAGAGTACGAAGAAGAAGAAAGTAACCATACCAGTGAAGAAGAAAGGGAGGAATCAGAACCTCCTGTAACCTCCAGTATAAGCCCCTGCAGAATCCATTATAGGAGGATGAATTAGCCCAATTTTTTTCCAATATGAGTGAATATATACAAATCCACAGTCCGCTCAATATCAATATTGAGATATAGCAATTGCAGGAACATTCTGTCATCAGCAGGGACACGTTTGAGGAAATGCATGTTGAGGAGGCAGAAGAATAAACCTCTCAGAAAATGACAGAACAAGCTAGGGTTACTTCCCTTGAGGTACCTAGCCTAGAGAATGTAATTACTGAAAGCATAGAAGCAAGCCTGGGTGAGGACATGGCCACTCGAGAGCAAACCCTAGTCGAGAAACCAAGTACAGAAAAAGGAACAACTTCTCCTTCCAAGAAGAAGAACAAGACAAATGAACTTGAGAAGCTGTGGAGGGAATGGAGAAAGATCCAAAAATTAGTAAAACAACTCAGGTAGAAAATTAGGGTGCTAAAAAAGGGGAAAGTCTCTAAAAGAACCTCGAAAACGAAGGATGCAACCATCCAAGTGGAACCCCATAACACAACGGCCATGGAGACTCAAACCGAGTCCATATTCATTCAGGATAACAAGGAATGGCAGGTAGTTGTTACAAACGTAGTTGCCCAAACTGAAAATGTACATGTCTGTAATAAATATGTTCAGACCGAGGCACATTCCTCTAGTAGTATGGCCAACAAAGAGACACAGACTGTAGGCACTCGACATTATAATAAGAAAACCCAGGTAGATCTTCAACCCAACTTTTTTTTGATAAAATACCCTGGTATAGAAAAACTCCAAGAGGATCTGGCACAGGCTCAGAGGGTAGAGAAAATCTCGAAGAAGAGACTGTTCCCAAGAAGAAATACGAGAAGTTACAATAGCAATTAAAGGAAATCAACGCATCAGAGGTAGAAGCTTTCAATAAATTTCGAAAGGCAGAAGAAAAATTTGAATAGGTAAGAAACATATTAAAAATAGTCAGGAATCAAATGGATACTCTCTATTCTCTATACACAAATTTTCTAGCATGTAGGTGCCCTACCAAAAATTATGCTTTGTTTTTATTCGAAAGATATTTGCAGTTAAAAAGTAAGGCTGTTAAGGCAGGAAAACCTATAGAACTAGAAACTGTAGATGATTTTATAAGCTACTGCAAACTCTATGGAGTAAAAGTCCAACGCCTACTCTGTGAATTTTATTTGCACAATTTTATATTAGCGGAGGAAATCGAGACAAATCCCAGTCATTTTTTGTGTGATATCCAATATCAAGAATTCATTTCATTTGCTGTCAACCAGTTAAAATGGCTCAAGGCCTATAACACTTTTTAGAGCCAAGAAAATGGGTTAGACCTTTGGGTTAAGGGTGAACCAAGACACCCATTACAATTTTGGACTAGGCAAAAAAGCTCAATGACAAAGGAGGGTGTGATCCAAAAAATGGGACCCATACACAAAGCAATAATCCTCGATGGGGTAGAATATTTTCTATCCATCAGAGACCAGGATGTAGTAGCAGCTAAACATTGATGGAAGATTTCTAATTGGAATATTCAAGACAGAGAGCCATTCAATTACCAAAATTTTGAGTTAGCTGCCAACCGCCTGGTTATCTATAGTAACCTCATCTCGAGGGAGGGACCATATTGGCTAGTTGTAGATACCAAAGCCCTATTATTTGGTACCCTGCAACAGACTATAAGGCCAAATATGAATTACCTGAAGGGCAGATAGGGCATGTTTTTGAGGTTTTAGCTGCAAATCATGGTTTTATACCACTTAATGAAAAACCCTCTCCAGCCTATTCTCTAATTGCTTTACATGTAAACTATGGTTTTCACAAGGACATGAAAAAGGGTAAGCAGGGGAGTCTATTGAGCATTGGAAAAGGTATGCATTTTCCATGTATTTATTTATCTTTTTCCTTTAATCATGACTCCTTTATATTCTAGAATGATAAAATATTCAAGAATTACAATAGAATTGAGGAGATTAGTGCTTCTTGAGAAATTAACTAAAGATTTTCTTCTCTTCTATATAGGAACTAAACGAAGTGGGAAGCCACCATTCGAAAGGAAAAGATAAGGTAGGTGTAACTGTTATCCCCTAAAAAAAAAGGCATAGCCAGACAAGATGACCAAGATCGGAGCCCACAGTCAAAATAAAGAAAGGAACAACGAGGCACCGGCGCAAGAGGACAAAATGACAACCAGAAAAGGAAGATAGACTCAAATTTATCTGTACTTATTGTTTCCTCCGCTGGCTATTATAAAAAGAACAACGCTTGTAGAAATCGAGAGACACATCTTATGATTATTCATATTTCCTTTTGTAATTTCAGGATTGTTCATCAACTTTCGTTATTTAAAACAGAGTAAAATTGCTTGTAAACTCTACTACATATGATTAATACATAAATTCGGTTTCCATTCCATTATTTGATACTGCAGTAGTTCGGCAGTGCTTGACTAGTGGCTAAGGGCCTGATCCTGGTGGATCCACTTGCTATTTGTAGCTTTGTTTTTCAATTCCAATCGTGTGATGGTTTGCATTAGTTTTCATTTCCTTTAAACAACATTTCTTCACAGTTACCTTAGTTTATAGCTTATTGTTTAATGATTTATGAAATTGGTGTGTTGCATCAGTGAATCGTGTTTTCGTTCCTTTCCACACAACAAGAGTATTTATTCCTCTATAATTTGTATTGTTATGCTTCGTAGATACATACATTCGCTATTCAGGATTGTTTTTCGTTTCCATTAATAGTTTTCTGCTCATTTCCATTCATAGATTGATGTTCGTTTCCATTAGAGAAAGTTTGCTATTCATTTCCATTAATAGATTTGTTGTTCATTCCCGTTAATTAGCTTTACTGTTTATCCCTTTTTGCAAGAGTTTGGTTTTTCTTTGGAGTGTTATTAAAAAAAGCTTGTTTAGTCTATTTTCACCAGCAGCGTTAGTGATTTAACACAGTTATCATTTCCATTTAATTGCTTTAGTGTGGAATGCAAGATCATCAACTGTAAAGGACACTAGTTATTACTGCCTACGTTCTCAGATTGATTACCTTGTCTGTATTTGATTTCATTTATATTAGTTGACAGAGGAAAGAGTTATCACTACTGCATCCTTGAATGATGATTGTTGAGTGATTGTTTGAACTATAAAACATTGAGTTTCATATTGTTGTAATTAGATTTCATTTTCAAGCATTCGTTTACTCTTATATTTAAGACACTGTACTGCACATTGAAGAGCATTACTCTTAGATTAAATTGCAGCCTCAGACTAAGTACACTCTTGAGATAAAAATTCGTACATGGATTGATAATTAATGTAGGATAAATAGGAGTTAAAAAGACACATTTTATACCTGAACAATAATTGAATGAGATCATGCGCCAAAAAGATCGAGGAGGGATAACATAAATACACCAAGTGCCAATAAATGGTCCCCTTGTGTGATAATTGAACAATATTTACCAATGATCAGGAGAGAATTATCGAAGGGTCTAGTGACCTCCGCTTCCAAATGTCCATCATCATACTAGCTATAGGCAGTGGGATCTGAAACTCTATATCGAGGGTTGACATACATACTTACGTTATTACGAAATATCCCCCATACATAATTGTAGAGAACCTCTCAATGTAATGATATCTATATTATATAATAAATTTCATTTTATATTAAAAATGTAGAAATGAAAAAATAATATTTCACTAGATTTTAACTAACTCTGAAAAGTTCAAGTATTTAATATATACATTATTTTATTTACTATATTTTTTTTTGTTTTCTAGTTTATGTGACTCTTAATATTACCGACACACTTAACCTATGGCTTGAGTAGTTGTGACCTAGGGGAATTCAATCTATCAAAACCATATGGGGATCATACCTAGCCTGGGCCATACCAGAACTTACACCACAAAGTGCCTTAACATAACACCTTGTCACCATCTACTATATGCATCCTGGGAATTTTATTTATTGTAATATGATAATTTCCATTACTAATAAAAACCAATCAATCTTATCATTGTAAATATTTATATTTATATATGCGAGTGTGGAGAATGGAGTTGAAGATTTTGAATTGAGCAAGCAGCTAGGTTCCTAGTTACCATTGTTTCTCCCCCTATATATATCATTTTGTTATATATTTGGGATTTTATTTATGCTTGAATGAAAATTTTCTTAGTCTCATGATATATCTAGAGTTTTTGTTGTTTAATCGAGGGGTCTTGGTTTTCATCGTGCTCTTTTTGTTTATTTTCCATGCATTCCTAGCTCATTGATGTTTTTCCTACTATCTAATTATGATCTAATATTGTTTATCAAGCTCTTGAGTGGTTGATATCATATCCTGCTTTATAAGTCTCCCAAGAATTTTTTTAAAAAATATAGAGGAAATTCCCTCTCTTTTTCTGGGATTTTCCTTCTCTATGAATAAGAATATCATTATTTTGAAGGAAAGAGGGTTGATTGGGAAGTTTACTATAGGCTAGCTATGATTATGTTTCTAATTATATCTCTGTTAGTTGAATAAATCATGAACTCGTTGGTAATTTCTATTGTGGAAATGGTTATTATGATTTTCCTTCTGAAAACAAGGAGGATAGGGATCAAATCTATAGATTTGTACCTTATTTCATGGCAACTAGAGGAATGTTTCTCATCCACTTCCCTCTGGATTTCAATCCCATGATGGAATATTTTTTCCACTAGTGTGAACCAAATTTCCATATATTTCCCTTTTTTTTTAGGTGAAGGAATTTTCAAAGATCTAGGAGATAAATTAGCTCTATTCATTTCCAGTGATAAGAATAAGGAGAATAACACTTTACATTTATTGCCATCCTTAGGCCCTCTATTATGAACATGTTCCCTTTAAATGTAATTTTTGGCATGCGTATGGGAATTTCACAACAATTTGTCTTAAGGCTCGAGTTTATAAGCCTTCCTATAATCCTCTATCCTAATCTCATAGTAGTAATGAGCAAGGAACATTCAAACCAGTTACTAGGAAAGACAAGAAGCATTGATTAAGAGATTGCATGCTAGCAAGCATAAATCTGATCAACAAAATTCCTCCAATAATTACAACAAGACACACTCTTCAGCCCATAATGGAAGAAATGTGGTAATCACCTAATCTATATACATTATGATTCAGAGACGTTACATAAACTAAATAAATAAATAATATTTAAAATAAAATTAAGGTAAAATAATTAATTTACTGTTGCCAATTTTTGGGCACTTGAAAACCCATTATTTCGACAATGTTATTCTTATGTATGAAGATATATATATATATATATATATATATATATATATAGCCAACTCAAGTCCTTAACTCTCGATCTACCAAGAATCAAGAATGATTAAATATCTTCAGTTGAGAACCTTTTGTAGAGTCAAAATAAATTTGATCCCTCTTGGTGGTTGGTAAATTTGAAGTTAAGATGGTAGATATGAATTTTTAAATCCCCCAAAAGAAAAATTTATGCATGGTAAGGCCTAAGTTGATTAGCAAATCCCACAGAAAATGTTTCAAAAGAATATTAATTCTTCCATTGAGGAAAAGCCTTCATTCAAGCGTACTGAAGAAGAAGTTGATAGAGGATGATGAGGAGATCAGACGTCATTCTTCTTCTCCTTCCTATTCAAGCATGATAAAAAAGAAACTACATTCTTCCGCTTCTTTAACAAGGAGTAGGAAATAATAAAGCAAGAAAACCACGAAATATGGAGTGAAGAGTTCTCTTCCCTACTGCAGGTCTACCAGAGTGTTGATTTTTCTCAAACCATAGAAATGGTTTGTTTTAGTTTCATCATGTGTAATCAATTTGTAAGAATATACTCATGTTCTCAGGAATTAATAAACACAATTTTTAGAATGGATAGTATTGGGTCTTTGATCCCCTTACTCTTTTACTTGGAGGATGGTTTTTAGCTCAACTATTTTTAGTTTCATGGAAGAAATTTTCTTTCAATAATCACTTTGATTTATTTGGTGCTTTCTCCTGATGTATATTTTTTCATCAAGATGTGATCTATAACACAAGATGAGGGAGATGTGTAGGCACAATTTAATATTCTATCTTAATATCTTTTTATTTTTTTATCTTTAAATAAGTTAATTATATATATATAATTAATTTGGAAAATTCATTAATATTTACGAGAAAATCAAGGATAATTTGGTAAAGTTGTGGAGATTCTCATTTACTTATCACAATAAAGAATAAAAACCCTGGGCCGCAAGGGTTCGCTACTCATCAATAATGGTCAAAACAATAGGAAAGGGCATAATATAATGAAAATAAAAATGCAAGACACTTCACCACCATGGACCTTACTTCATCCACATTGCATTGATTTAAAGACCCTTTTGTATTGTGAGGATTATTTGCACATAATTCATGGAAGAGATAGAGATACATGAGGCACTATATCAATCAATGGATAAAGAATAGTTTATGGTTTATATTTAGGGTTGGGAACATGACCCAAACAAAAATTATACCATAGAGATAGGATTTTTAGTCTTGGCATAAGAAATCTATGGTGGTGCAAGGAATAGCCTCAATCATAATTCATCTTTGAAGACATTTTTGAATCCTTTGTCAAAGATATCTTCTCACCCACCATAGCATTCTTAGGTCAATAGGTAGTGGGTAACATGATGATGAAGGGCATGCAACATCGCTGGTAGGGAACATAATTAAATTGATGATAAATTAGAGGGCTCATTAGGTTTGAAAAGATCTCATTCTAATTATTGTGAACCCTCTAGAATTTTCCGCTAGATGGGCTATCACACACAACATCAAAATCCCAGGCGTTTTCAAATAAAAAGTCACTAGGTTGTCCCTAAAGTTCTGTCTACCTTATAGTGTTTCTTAAGTGTCTTTTTCTTTTTTTCTTTTTTTTTAATATTTTCACTCACTTTGATTGTGTCATGTCAAACAATTAAACATGATTGACTAAGACTCATACCTGAAATGCTTGTAATTTTTTAATAAGAGTTATTAATTAATATTTTTTTTAGAAAAATATATATAGTTTATAATTATGTGACATTTTTTTTAGCTATTATGAATAAGAAATGATATTTAAATTAAAATAAAATTAAAATTTTTAAATAATAACTTAAAAATACATATCTATTAAAGGTTTTATAATAATACTGTATTTATGACATAGTTTTCGAAAGTTGGAAAGTTGAAAAGCGTAATGTTGTATATTTTACGTTTTAAGATGGTTTTTCTTTACTTTATTTACATAGAAGTTGTAAAATTAAATGGGAGAAGTTCAAAAATATTATCTTATAATGAATTTCACCGAGTTAAAAAAAAACAAAAAAACACATGAAAGTATGTGAAATTTAAACTTTTATAATTTTATTCAAATAATTATGATATCCAAATCAGAAAATTAACCTTTTGTCCCCATTGTGATTTTTTATTTTACTCTTATGCTCCTTAACGATGGAAAAACTAGCTTCAAATTAAAATTTATTTGTAATTTATTTTGATGGAAAGAAATAAAATAAAATAAAAGTGAGTAGTTGCTTCATCAATAATTTGTCATTTAATTATTTGATTTTTAATATTAACAATGGTAAACCTAGCTTTAAATTAAAATTTATTTGTAATTTATTTTGATGGAAAGAAATAAAATAAAATAAAATAAAAGAGAATATTTGCTTCATCAATAATTTGTAATTTATTATTATTTTTTTTTGGTTTTGTATGTTTTGAATAATTTTTCTAAGGTTTAATTATACCAAATTTATAAATCATAATTTTGGGTTATATATTCTACATAATTACGCCGTAATGTATCACTATTTGAAAACAATATATCTATTGCCTTGCTATCCTTCGCGTTCATCATTTGAACTTTTGTTAGATGATTAAATTCCCCTTCGTCATTGATTTGAAGTCATTACTTATTCACTAGATGGTTGGTTTTGAGGCATGGATAAGAAATAAAACCCATCGTTTTCGAAATTCATCTATGTTGGCAAATCTTTCAGCTCTTCAGCAAAAAGCTCAGCAGCTAGAGGCATTAGTTCAAGAAGGCCGATATGATCAGCCGACTTCAGAAGTTATCTTGTATATTTTTTCTGAACTTATTGTGAGCGCAACATCTATGTTATTCTCGATTCAAAACCGAGAAATCGTGAGTCCGACATAGGTGGATGTTCCATCAGTCCTAGAAACCAGTGCCTGCGTTGAGATTGAAGGCGAAAATCAAACGTTGCTGGTAGGGGTAGTGTTTGGGAAATAAGAAAACCCTAATAGAGAAACTAATGTAGGGTTTGAAGGCGGAATCAATTTATAGGAGGAGAAATCTCCCGCGGACATAAAAACAGGGGGAGAAGAAAAAATTTCTTCATATATCATAGAGATAAATGAGGATGATATTCTGGCAGAGCACACACATTTCTGTGAGATCTATGCCAAGGGTTTCAGGCACGATGAAAATGTTTGAATGCACATGCTAGCCCATGGAGACAAATAAAATATGAACCAGACACTCATGTCAAGGCTGCCAGAGCAGGGCATCAAGTTGCCCTCAGATTCTTCTCCTGCCTTGAGGACGAGAAGGTATTCCTGCCCGTTCGAGAGATGCAAGTGGAACAAGCACCACCTCAATTTCATGCCTTTGAAATTGATAACTTCTTTGAGGAACCATTACGAGCGTAGCCACTACCCGAAGATGTATACCTGCCAGAAATGCAGCAAGTATTTCTTAGTCGTGGGAGACCTCAAAACCCCTGGAAAGCACTGCGGGCACAACCCGTGGTGGTGCTCCTACGACACCATGTTCACTAGGAAGGATAAGCTCTTCAGCCACATTGCCCTGTTCCAAGGCCACAAGCTGCTCCTTCGTGACCAAGAATTGGCTCTCCCTCCTACACCCAAAAGACTCAAGGCCACCAGCAATGGCGAGGCAACTATGGCACAGTCTGTTGGCGATGATCACGATGTAAGTATCACAAAATTTCCCACTGGGGATTTATCAGGTCGTGCTGAAAAAAATTTTTAGGGCTACGGTGCTGGGGACGATTATCTATTCTTTTCACGAAAAGTGAGTTAGATGGGCCATCGACAAAACGAAGTGGCAGTTGAGAGTCGGTTCTCAGAATCTAACTTTTGGGCTGATTTCTTAGGGGAGTTTTCTAATGCTTGTAAATAATCTTAATGAAATTTTTTTCTGTTTTTAATTGTTCCTTTGTTATATCTATCGAGTGAGTGGATTTGTTTCGAGGTTTTGGAATAGATTTCATGGCTATCACTTTCTTACAATGCCACAACAATATTATCACAAGAAATTTACCTATTAAGTTTTCATAATAAAATATATACATTTGATCAGGAAAATTCTAGCCTTTTGATATATTTTTTTGCTATGTATAGTGTTGGAGATTATCTATCCAGTTGAAATTATCTTCTGACATTTTAGTTTATAAAAATTTCATGGAAATTATTGCCATTGTTTGCAATGGATTTTAACATTTACCACACAATGGAATAACATGTGTGATGGTTGAGATGCTTCACTCTTATATAATGGAAAGAGTTATGGAATGTCCATGTGGACAAGTGAGATGTATGAGATGCCTTAATTGTTACAATAGGTGGGGATAGTGATTCATTCTTATAACATATGGGGATAGCAATGCTTCAAATGTCATTTAATTGAGATGCTTTAAGGATTATAATGGGTTTGATACTTTCAGGGTTTAGATGTGATCAATGGTTTAGATGATGTGATAAAAAATTCATATGTGATAAATGAGATGCATTCAGGTTTACAATGGGTGTGATAATCTCAAGATTAAAATGGGTGTTGGTTTCTTTCAATTGATGATAGCGTTCATATGCCCTGATAAATGAGATGGCTTCAGGTTTATAATGGGTTAGATTATTTCAACCATTTATAATGGGTGGCTGAGGATCATCATCCATCGAGATTGCTTTATTTCTTAACTGGGTGTTTGAGGATCTACATCCATTGAGATGGATTTATTGTTTACATGGGTGTGGGATATATTTCCTTTATAATGGGTGGACTATTATCACTTTAAACCTTATTACCTAATATTTTTTCTATAATTTATAAATATAGTGGAAATATTCATATCATTATTTTAGATATATTTATGTAATGATTTTCTATTGTTAATGCCACTGTGATTTTTAATTGTTAAAAAAATTGTTAAACTTTATAGAAAAATGAGTGAAAATTAAAATCTGACAATGTAAAGCCAAAGATTCAGGACAAGGAAGGCATCCTCTTGACGAGCGGCATTTGATATTTTTTGAAAACATCCAGAAGGAATCCAAATTACCAACCTAATTGTTCCTATGTTATTATTTTCTAGGGAATAGGGAACTTTATTAGGCAGTGCAACCACATCTATGAAACTGTAAGTTGACTTGTTAGATTGAGTGTTGGTTAATTGTGGTGTTTATCTATGAATTTTACCCAAAATTGAACAATATCTCCCTCTGTTTGATTTATCTTTCCATAGGTACAATTGCTTTATTATCTTGGTTGGATTACATTGTTCCTTCGTCTCAGCATCTAGAATCTTTGGGTATCTTTATGAATCCTTTTGATAGATCGATTCACCACCTTTCCTATTAATTCGGAACTCATATGAATGTGCGACTTGGTTACTCCATTTCCCATATTAAATTTCTTAGCCCATGGCCGAGATCCTATGCCAACTATTTTCATTATTTCACATAGTCCTTTAATTGGATATTATGTGCATTATACCCCTCAGTTCAAACTTGAGAGGGATTTATATTTCATTTTTTACCAATAATGTACAAATGCTTCATTGGAAGTTTATTTTCACACTTATGCCTTCTTTAGGTGTAATACCATCCATTGTCCGGTGTGGTTTCTTTCCTATGAATTTAAAATATCATTTTATGGAATCCAGTATAGAAATACCCACTTAAATTTTCCCTGTGAACAAGAACTCTAAGTCCCTAAATTCAAGTTATGGATCTACTTGTTTATATCGCATATAGTCCATTTTTTTAATGTAATTTATATTTGTTAGTTCTAGTTTGGCTCCAATACTTCTCAGATTGATTCATTGGCTTTAGTACTATTGTGTTAGCTCTATTATTGTTGTGATAGCTTCAGTGCTGTTGGAACTCACCAAGATCTATATGTGTATGTATAGTTCCATAAATGCAATTTTTTAACTATACCTATTTCTTCTGGTGTTCTTCACCACACGGATTAATCTGATATTAACTGTAGGATGAATTTTCATTAAAATTATTACTCTTGTATTTCAGTTCTAATGTAACCTGTAACCCTGCAACGAAATTCGAAATACATTATCCTTCTTTTCTCCCTATACTCTATTTCGAAACCATGTGTCTATTTTAGTTCCATATGAGACCTGTTACCATTGGTCAAATTACCAATTCATGAATTTTTATAGTTTTATACTTTCTGTCTGTTGTATATGAACTGTATAATCACTGTCCATTTATTTCTTACTTCAGGATAACCACGAATTTGGCTAATGTTGGCTTATAATGTGATTACACAAATATTTATTTCCTTACAATATATTTCCAACCAAATAAATGTCGCCCCAACATGCGCATCAAGAGGATCCTACCGTCTCTCCTAATTTACTTTCATTATCTAATGATCCTCTCCCCCAATTCAATTTAATTATCTAACTCGTTGTTCTTTTTCAGATATCACTATTATTCTAAGAGAAATTATTAAAATTTACTCTCTCACTGATTTATCATTACATGGGGGTATTTGTGTGTTAGGAATTTACTCATAAATTGAGTTAGTCTAAATATTATAAAAATTGCCTCTCACTAATTTATCATTACATGCGGGTATTTGTGTCTTAGGAATTTACTCATAAATTGAGTTATTCTAAATATTATAAGCATAATACTATAATTAAATTGAATTTTCTTCATTATATGCAAAGCCTTATTGTTAGTAACAAGCAAAATTTAAGCCATTGTTAAACATATTTTGAATCTTCCTTACTTATTCCAAAAAATACAGACAAACCCTTTAGTCAAAATTGATAAATACAAGTACGAACCTTACTTAAATTAAATTTACAAAACTCTTTGTATTTACTTACATAATATCAACTCTATGGTTTACATTATCAAAGTGTTATATTTTCCTGCAGTGATACCAGTTAGATGGGTGATTATTCTGATTGATTTATTGGTGCATCAAGGTTTGGGAAAATCTAAATCCTTTCCTTTTTAACCGTCACCACTCATATATTTCAATAAGATAAATAAAATTCACAGTTTCTTGAAATTGTTCTTCTACAAAACTATAAATATTAGTGAAAAGTGTAGATATAATCCCACCTGTAGGGAAGATATCCCTCTTTCTATTTCGAGGCAGTGTGCTTGCAGAGTATATCATCTAGCTGTAGGGTACACCATGTGATGAGGGTTCAAATGCTAAAACATGAATACCTTCAGAATTGATCAGTAAGAGGTTTTGTCTTAATTTCTAGATTATTGTTAGATCGCTAGGAAAGAGGAGGGGAATTAAGGGGAAGTAACCCACGTTCTCTTTCTTGTGGAGTTTTTGAGATTTTAAGTTGTATTTTCTATAAATTCTCATATTCAAGTTCCTGATTAAATTTTTTTATTATTAAACTCTGCTTTTGCAAATTTGGCCTATAATGTAATGAATATAAAGCTTTATGAAATCAAAATTTTGCTGGATAAAGTTCTGTGTTTCTTTTATTTCAGTAAAAAAATTTCACATGATTAGAGTACATGACAAATATAATCCCACCTGTACATAAGATAACCCTCTTTCTATTTCGATGAAGTGTGCTTGCAGAGTATATCATTTAGTTGTAGGGTATACCATGTGATGAGGGTTCAAATGCTAAAACATGGTTGCCTTCAGAATTGATCAGCGAGATGTTTTGTTTTATTTTCTAGATTATTGTTAGCTCGCTAGGAAAGAGGAGGGGGATTAAGGTGAAGTAATCTATGTTATTTTATTGCGGGGATTTTGAGATTTTAAGTTGTATTTTATTTGTGCTTTAGGCATTGTCTTCACATGTATTATATGATGCAATTTTCTGCTATTGTTAAATATGGTTAGAGCTAACAATATGGATTTTAGACTAAAATGAAATTTAGATTTCCAGTTTTTAATAAGATCACGTGTCCAGAATTTTGTGGTGTTCTCTATGTGATCGGAAATTGTTCTCTATATGATTGGAAATTGGGATTTTTTGTCAAGATGGCTAATCCCATTATATAGACATAGCTGAATTAGGCCAACAAATTGGATGGATCCAATTATGTTAATTGGAAATTCAAGTTGCGGAGATTGTTGGAAGGCTATGGAGGTTGGACCATCACAAAGGTAGAAGTAGAAAAACCTATTACAAGTATGACAACTGCATCAATTCAAGACTGTGAGAAGCAGGAGAAAAAAATCAAAGGTATTGCTAAGAATTTTTTGTTAAATATAATATAATCTCTCATATTCATGAGTGCAAGACACCTAGTGAAACCTGGAATTCACTGAAGTAATTATAGGAAACCAAAAATACAAATCTAGTACTCATTTTGAAAAGTAAGCTCTTATATATTAAATGGGAAGAAAATGAATACGTTGGTGCCTTTGTTTCAAGAATTAAATATTTGAATGATAAGTTCGGAGATGTAGGAGAATCAATGCCTAGTATTGATCTGGCAACCATTATATTAAATGGAATCTTAGAGGAATACCAGTTGTTTATTGCATGTCTTGAAGCAATAGAAAAAGCACCAAATTTTGAGCAATGGATAGGTATATTAATGCAAGAAGAAGAGAGGAAATAATTAAAATCCCATGAATCCATATTTAGCACATATGGAAAAGAAAAAATTATTCAACCGGAAACAAGGAAGGGGAAGTAAAGGTGGAAGTATATCTCAGAAAATACCATTTGAAAAACAAAATCAAGGTATGTCATCTGTCCAAAATGATTATAAAATAAAATGTATTTACTGTGGCACATGTGTGCATCTTCCCATAAATTGTTATAAGAAGAAAAGTGATGAATCTAGGCATACAAATAGACCACAATCAACACATTATGCGGGAGAAGCCTTTATTTACAATCTCAAAAGTCTTAAGTTGTTCATGTCTAATGTTGCACTGGTTTCTGAAATGGATAATGATAATATAGGTTTTGTGGACTTTGGAGCTTCGATTCATATTGCATGTAATAGGATTTGGTATGATAATTTCAAGGAGGTATACAATGGTGCTAATATTTTTCTTGGAGATGATCTCCGACATAAAATAAAGGGATGTGGGGATATTTCTATAAAATTTAGAAATAGAAATGTGAGACACATTCATAATGTTATGTATGTGCCTAGGATCAAGAAAATAATGGTCTTTGGGTCTACAGTTATAGATCAAAATATGAAGGTTGAATTATTCAAACTACATTGCCTAGTGAAATATTTGATGGGTCACTACAAACTTGTTTCTTCACGAGTCAGAGTTGGAGGTTCTTACAAGCTTGATGTTACATATATTGACTTCTACAACTATGTTGATAGAAATTATTTGGGATGAGAGGCATGGTAGCATCAATTATCATGATTTATTGTTCCCGTGGAGACAAAGTATGGTTGAAGAACTCCCTATGTTAAAAAATGAATATGTTGCATGTGAAGGTTGTGCATTAGGAAAAATTCACACAGACAAATTCCCCTCTAATTTTGATAAGCGAAGATGAGATGTATTACAAGTTATGCATTTTGATGTTTGTGCACCAATGCAGACCATATCCCTAGCGGGTACTTATTATTTTCTTCTTTTTATTGATGATTTCACAAGGTACGCATGGGTGTACTTCCTTAGGAAAAATATGGATGTCTTTGAGTATTTCAAAGAATTTAAAAACATGGTATAGAAGTAAACAATTAAGTTCATAAATTTTTTTTCTCATATCAAGGGGGAGAATACAGGTTGGGGAAATTCGTCAAGTACTACAAGGATCATGGTATACTGCAGCAATTTATAGTACCCTACACTCCACAGGAGTATGGTGTTGCAAAAAGGAAAAAAATAACATTGGTGGAGTGTGCATGAAGTATGGTGAAAGGTAAGAACCTCTCAAATTCTTAATGGGGAGAACTTGTTAGTACAATTGTTTACTTAAAGAATAGAAGTCCAACAAGGTATCTTTATCTCAAGACTACATTCAAAGCCTTGTATAGTTTTAAACCAATAGTTCATTATTTGAGGGTGTTTGGATGTAAAGCCTTTGCACATATTCTGAAGGAGAATTGAAATAAGCTTGATGTTAAATCCATTAAATGATTTTTTTAGGATACCGTCCAAAATTTAAATCCTATAAAATTTTTCATCCTCCTTCTAACAAAGTTCTTGCAATTAGAGATGTAATTTTCCATGAGAAGCAATATGAAGTAAAAAGGGATAAAAAATAGGAAAGATGCCACATTCTTCTTATAGTTGAACACAATAAAAAAGTTGTAGAAGGAGAATAATGTGAGAAAAAAAATCTTTGGGAAGAATTCAGTGATACGAATATCACCAATAGTCATAGCTTATCCAGAAGTGGAGAAGTACTTTCAGAGAAAAAAGGTGAAAACAATGAAGTGAGAAAGAGATCGACTTAGCATATTCGACTACTTGAAAGGTATAAGGACTATGCCCTTATGAATAGTGTTCTGAATGTCCTAGAACCCATGATTTTTAATGAGTCTAATGAGCATCAAGAGTGGAGAAAATAAATGGAGGAAGAATATGAATCTATAATTAAAAACAAAACATTGGAATTGACCGGAGTTCCTAAAGGAAAAAATCCCATAGGATGTAAATCGTTGTACAGACCGAAATTTAAGCCATATGGTAATATATATAAATATAAAGGTAGATTGGTGGAAAAAGGGTACACACAAAAGGAGGGAATTGATTATGCAAAAATATTTGCACTTGTAGCTAAATTAAATACTATTAGATTTTTAATTGGATTAACTACAAAGTGCATTGACATTTGCACCAATTCGATGTAAAATCTTATTTTCTAAATGGTTATTTAAAGAAGGAGGTGTATTTGACACAACCTTAAGGCTTAATGAAAAGGGGCAGGAACATTTAGTTGTAGATTTAAAAAAGCTTTGTATGGACTAAAGCAGGAACCTAGGTAATGGTATGAAAACATATATTCCTTCTTTATTCAATAGGGTTTTATGGGAAGTCAAAGCGATCCAAATATGTATACCAATTTTGATGCAAATGGGCATATAGTAATCTTTCGTTTGTATGCTAATGACTTATTTATTATAGGAAATTTAGTCAACTAATTGATGAAATTAAGGTGAAGATGTCACAAGTACTTGAAATGAAAGATCTTGGTGAGTTACATTATTGTCTAGGTCTTAAAATGTGGACAGATGTTTGTCAATTTTTTGTTATTTAGGATAAGTATGCCAGAGAAGTACTTAAAAGGTTTAATATGGATCAATGCAAAGTTGTTTTCTTATAGTGGAACATAATGTGAAACTGAATTTTGATGATGGCTCAAAGGAGGCTGATGGTACAAGATATAGAAAACTAGTGGGAAGCTTGAATTATCTTACCAAAACTAGACTTGACATAACATACTTTGTGAGTGTGTTAAGTTAGTTTATGGTGAGACCTCTAGAAAGCCGTTGGAGAGAAGAAAAATGAGTACTTAGGTATCTTAAAGGAATAATTGATTTTGGTCTTAAGTATAATAATACATTTGGCATTGACTTGACAAGTTACTCAGATTCATATTTGACTAGTAATATAGATTATATAAGATATACTACAAGTTATGCATTCAGTATTGGATTTGGGATTGTTTCATGAAGAAACATGAAGAAACATATTGTATCTTTTTCATCTACACAGGCAGAGTATAAATATTTTTGTGCTACAAATTGTGAAGTTATTTGGTTGAGGAAGATGGTGGAGAAGAAAAAAATAAGGCTACAGTTATGAATTGTGACAAACAGAGCTCAATCAATTTGGAAAATGATCCAATATTTCATGCAAGGACAAAGAATGTTGACTCTCAGTCTCATTTTATTAGAGAAAATATATCATCTCACAAATTTTTTCTTGAATATTCTAATACTTGTGAAAATGTTGTTGATATTTTCACAAAGCCCCTTGGAAAGATTAAATTTGAGTTGTTTAGGGAGATTTTAGGTGTGCAAATAAATCCTTTCCCCAGTCGGGGGGGATTTAAAATAATGGAGAATGGATTCGTTATGTAGTTTTGACTATGTGTGTATTTACGAGTTAGATCCTACCTTTTGGGAATTTGTTTGATCTCTCTAACTAAATGGACTAGTGTAATACACCTATTTTTGATTGGTTATTAAATGAATGTTTAGCAGCGCTACTTGGGCAGCCTCCAGGGGCAAATCGTCTCAACTGTGAACTATGTGGTTCATTCCAAAATTTTGTCAACCATATTTTTTATTATTGAATAAGTATTATTGAATTTTATTTTAATTACCAATAATTAATAGGTGGATGGTAAATATTTAACATTTATGAATATATTAGGATAAAATATTGAGATTTATCTCAAAAATAGTTATGTTATTTTTGTTTTTCAATTTAATTATACAGAAAAATTAATACAATTAAATTAAATTAAAATATGTATAAAAGGTTTTAACATCGAAATGAGTTATGTTTTTTGGACATGTAGTAGTAATAAACCATAGTATTAGGTGACAATATTGTAACAAATCCTATTTAAAAGTTAAGAATTTTTATGGTAAAATAGAGATACATCTATATAGCTAAGAATCGTGTTACCTATTTTATTTTAAATATACATATACTTAATTCATATTCTAATTTTTTTATAACAATAATAATAATCAGACTATATTTTAGATATTTTTATGATTTTTCAAAGTTATGATATTGTAAAATGTATGATGTGTTATGTATTTGACACCTATAAATATATACCAATGATTTAAATTATATCATTATTTTAATATAGAATAGAATAGATTTTTTTAATAAAAATTATTGAAATATTAAAAACAAGTAAATATAATAAACCAGTTTTGGTGATTTTGAATGATAACTACATATTTTTAAAACCTTGGTCTCTTTAATGATTTGATAATGGTTCGATAATACTTACCCATTTGAATGTATCTAAAAAGGTATATAATAGCTAAAATAAGTGTACATTCAATGGTTACTGCTCCACATTTATTCATTTGGATTGCAATGAATATATTTGATCGACTCTACTATATTGTATCATATCATTTCTTTTATAGTGCCATTATAGCATTCAAAACTTACAAAAATTATTAAAGCTACAAACATAAGGTGGGGCTACGTCTACTTTTGTCCTTATGTACTTTGTTTTTTTGATTAATCACATACCTTATGATGAGGAAGTATGAGTGAAAAACCAAAATTGTTAGTGGAAATGTCAATCATACCATAGGTGCATCCTTGAATGATGTTGCATGTTTATTCCTGTTCATTAATGTGGCGTAATGATTGCAGTGATGATAGACCTACATGGGTTTTTGGTATTTGAAAGTGTTGTGTTAATTGAACAAATAACAGGCAACTAATGTGTTAGTTCAAGTTAACATCACCATTCTTATGACATTTTTATGATATTTAATTGCAATATAAATATGAAAATTTCACATATTATAATATGATATAAACGAATAAAATATAAAAAATTGAATAAGTTTTTAAAGTATATAATTTTTATTTATGGAATTTTTCCTAACTAAAAATGATTTATTTTCTTTTAAAATTGACATACGATTGTTTATCTAAAACATAATGTCTATATTCATATTCAAATGTTAGTTTAGTAATTCTTATGAGACAAACCAATTGACGATCAAAGTATGAAAAGTTCAAATCCCCTTAAGAGTAATTTAGTCTATAGAAAAGGATTGAGATATACTACAAAAGTATAATAGTAGTAGTTGAAACTAACTTTCTGTGACAGTAATATGAGATCGACCGCGTTGCCAGTCCTCCTTTACACAAAAATAAAAAAAATAAAAAAATATTAATTTAATATTAAAATGATAAAATTTCTTGAAATAAATTTTGTCACTTTACTCACAATACAATCACACGTGATGGAAATGTTTTCATTACATCTAAATGATATAATGTTACATGTCTGGTGGAAATATTGTCATGTCATGTACATGATATGATACATTAACAAATGATAGAAAATACTTGCATTAAAAATTAAAATTAAAATTATATTTAGAGTAAACTATCATATGTAAAATTTAGAATTTTTTTGCATTAAATAATTTACTTTTTGTAATTTTATGTTGTTATTGGATTGATAGTAAACTATTTTAAGTAAAATTTAGAGTTTTCTTGCAAATATTTTTTTTTTTTGTAATTTTATGTTGTTTCCTTCTATTAGACAAAAGATATTATATTTTCAACTCAGAAAAACCAAAATATTTTAACCTTCCCAATGAGAAACCAATTATGTTGACCATCTAGTTATTCAATAAGTAGTCCAAAATATGAATGTTTCTAAAATTT
This sequence comes from Pinus albicaulis, assembly GCA_034641835.2. Taxonomy (NCBI): domain Eukaryota; kingdom Viridiplantae; phylum Streptophyta; class Pinopsida; order Pinales; family Pinaceae; genus Pinus; species Pinus albicaulis. Next base: position 1,432,506,871 of record CM076579.1, on the reverse strand, counting down.
TTAAATGAAAAAAAAGAAAAACATTATCATGAAACCAAGTAACATTGGTCAGACTCCCAAAAGAGACTTCCAATGAAAAAAGAAACATACTACTCATAACATAAAAAGACAAGAGCCAGGTCTTTTTCACTAGAACCCGGAAAAGATGAATGAGGAATATATGGTATGTGCTGATAATTTATGTCCATCCTATTGTCTAGACAGATCATATGAAATATAAGATGATGTTTATCGTTCCTATTACCTGTCACAATGTCCAAAATACCTGGTTCATTTTCATGCTTACCTGAAGTGGTCTTGCCAACAAGGTCTCCATCTGCTAGTGTAGAGACAAAGTTTGGATGTACAAAGTGTGATTCATCTAGCATGTTCAGCGTTTGGGATGACATCCTGAAATTCATTTATAAGTACCACATCACATACAGGTCGTTTATGTTTACCCTGGGTACTCACCATCCCTCTATCATGTTGCGGTTTGCGATAGATTTTGAGTCTATTTTTCTCAGGTCTATATCTTAACAATGAATATGACCCTAACCCCTTCACATCCACGACGACTGTGTCTACGACCTATGTTGTCACCGTGTCTCTCAGGCGAGGGTGGTCTCACCATCCTCTCAAGCGGGAAGCCCCTAAGCCTAGAGCTAGAGACTAAAACACATTTCTTGGTGGAATGATATTTTAGGGTGCTTCACCCTGTGGATTTAAAAATTGAATAGAAATATTTATTGCGAAGAGTGTTGGACTAGTAGGTCATCCAAACTCTATTTACACTATATAAAGACCGTATATTTAAATTCTACAATCATTAAATAGTAAATTCACCTGTAATGGAGGATCCTACCAGCCACCAATCACCGTCCACCATAGTATGCCATTAATATAGAGATAGAAAAGTTTTGAAACAGAATGTAAAACCCTTCCATGTACCATGAAAATTGGAACCCTTCCCCATGACTTAAGGCTTGTTGTAGGTTGGTTACCAGTTTAGAAAATAAGGTTTCTCCGTAGCAGGATAAATGAATTAGTTGTACGATTGGAATTATTTTTCCTAACATTATGATTGTTGAAATTAAAAGTCAAATGGTCTACGGAAGCTATGCGCTTAAAATATTCCATTCTAGAACACATATGCAGAGTCTTTAAACCCCATAACCAGAGTATGTTTCGAGGTTAGAAAACTGTGATTTTTGCTACGTTTCCCTCTCACCCCCAATCCAAATCTACATAGAGAATAAACCAAACATATAAGAAATGGCAATTAAATTGATGCAGAAAATTCTCCAATAAAATTCCTTTCGACAGACACATCTCCTCCTTCAAAGCAATTTCAGTAATATGAATTCCCTCAAAATGAAAATTCCCGAGAGGGAATTCAGAGAAGTCAGAAGGAACATACCCACAAAATATCAGGTAGGAACGAGACCTCAATTTTTTTACTTCTTCCACATTGTATCTTCTCAGCACTGACTTGTGAAACTAGTGAACCTGTCTCGAAGGAATTTTCATGTTCAGGACTACCATCTAGTAAATACTTCACACCAAAATCCCTGTTAGTTATAGTCTTCAAATGAACACCCTCTTCCTTTCCAGGCTTCCATGCATGCAATTTCATGTGTGGGGGTGGCCACACCACACCCTCCATTCATTAAATTCTTTTAATTCTATCGCGAAACTTGTTGGGATACCAATAGATCCATTTGGATACCTCTCACCCTTATCAAGTATATGCATCAAATAATTTTATTTAAAAAATAAAATCACAATTTAAATTTAGATCTCTATTAATTGATGAGTTAGTAACAATATTAAATCAATTTAATGTATAAATTTGATATATTTTCAATCAAGTTAATATAATCACTTCACTTATGTTAACATAATATTTTATTTTTGTAATTTTGGTGGGACTACATCTTCATCATTTCCATTATATCATTCTTATTGGGGAAGGGAATTGAACCAATGACTTCACATCAAGGAATGTCTTAAGAGAGCACCTGATCACTATCTATCCAAAACCCTATAACTAGCACAACCACATTATATTTACTAATGTGGTTGATATACGCCGATAGGCCTATATCCACTACCCATCACATTAATCTATACATCAATAACTAAATATTATATATAATAATTTTATTATATTAACTTGAAATATATATATTATATATTAATATGAATATTTATTAATATATTAATTATGATTAAAATCACAAAAATATGTTATATATATTACTAATATTTATTGATATATTAATAATATTATAATATTTATTAATATATTAATATTATAGATGGTTATATTATTAATAAACCAAAAGAACTAATAATATATTAACAATATATATTATATCATAGTTGGTTATATTATTAATAATATATATTAATAATATTAAACCCAAAAACATAAGAAAGTAATAAACTTTAAGAATTAATATATTAAAATCAAGAGAGTAATAAGGCATATGAAACAATGTTTAAAAACAAAAAACCTAAGAGATTAATAAACCCTAACAATTAATATTTTAAAGTGAAGATATTAATAAACCCAAGGGATAATTAATATTACAAACTCAATGTCATCATAAACCAAAGGTTTAAATATTATAAACCAAAGGAATTGGTGAACCCAAGGGATAAATATTATAAACATAAGGGATCAATATTAAAAACAGAAGAGATTAATAAACCATAAGAATTGATATTTTAAACTAAAAAACCTAATAAATTAATAATCCATAAGAATTAGTATTTTAAACATAAGATATTAATAAACCAACGGGATTATTAACATTATAAACCAAAAGAACTAATAGACCCAAGGGTTTAATATTATAAAGCAAAGGAATCAGCGAACCCAAGGGATAAATATTATAAACCTAACGGATGAATATTATAAACAATAGAGATTAATAAACCCTAATAATTAATATTTTAAACTGAAAAATCTAAGAAATTAACAAACCCAAAGAATTAGTATTTTAAACTCAGGAGAGTAATAAACCGAATGTGTGATTAACATTATAAAACAAAAGAACTAATAAACCCAAGGGTTTAATAGTATAAACCAAAGGAATTAGTGAACCCAAGGGATACATCTTAAAAACCTAATTGATCAATAAGGCTAAGGGCAATATTAAAAACAATAGAGATTAATAAAACACAAGAGTTTAATACTATAAACCAAAGGAATTGGTGAACCCGAGGGAAAACCATTACCCAAAAAATTATAAAAAAAAGGAATTGGTGAACCCAAGGGAACTGATTTAAACATTGAGGCAATTGTTGTCACAATGCAATGTTGGACCAACTATGACCAGGGTTGGCCATGGCTGATTTTCATATTGAGAAAATGTTTGTCAGAATGTGACATTTGATCATTGATGACATTGATCGATTATTCATATTATAAACCAGAAGAACTAATAAACCCAATATTTTAATATTATAAACCAAAGGAATTGGTTAACCCAAGGGACAACCATTACCCAACAAATTATAAACCAAAAGGAATTGGTGAACCCAAGGGAATTGATTTAAACATTGAGACAATTGTTGTCATAATGCGACGTTGGACCAACTATGACCATGGTTGGCCAAGGGTGATTTTCATATTGAGACAATGTTTGTCAGAATGCGTCATTTGATCATGGATGACATTGATCGATTATTCATATTATAAACAAAAAAAACTAATAAACCCAAGGGTTGAATATTATAAACCAAAGGAATTGGTGAACCCAAGGGAAAATCATTACCCAACAAATTATAAACCAAAAGAATTGGTGAACCCAAGGGAATTGATTTAAACATTGAGACAATTGTTGTCACAATGCGACGTTGGACCAACTATTACCATGATTGGCCATGGGTGATTTTCATATTGAGACAATGTTTTCCAGAATGTGACATTTGATCATGGATGACATTGATCGATTATTCATATTATAAACCAAAGGAATTGGTGAACCCAAGGGAAAATCATTACCCAACAAACTATAAACCAAAGGAATTGGTGAACCCAAGGGAATTGATTTAAACGTTGCGACAATTGTTGTCACAATGTGATGTTGGACCAACTATGACCATGGTTGGCCATGGGTGATTTTCATATCAAGACAATATTTTTCAGAATGTGACATTTAATCATGGATGACATTGATCGATTATTCATATTATAAAGCTAAATAACTAATCAAGCCAAGGGTTTAATATTATAAACCAAAGAAATTGGTGAACCCAAGGGAATTGATTTAAACATTGAGACAATTGTTGTCACAATGTGACGTTGGACCAACTGTGACCATGGTCGGCCATGGGTGATTTTCAAATAGAGACAATAATTTTTAGAATGTGACATTTGACCATGGATGAAATTGATCGATTATTCATATTATAAACCAAAAGAACTAATAAACCCAAGGGTTTAATATTATAAACCAAAGTAATTGGTGAACCCAAGGGAATTGTTTTAAACATTGAGACAATTGTTGTCATAATTGCGATGTTGGACCAACTATGACCATGGTTGGCCATGGGTGATTTTCATGTTGAGACAATATTTGTTAGAATGTGAAATTTGATCATGGATGACATTAATCGATTATTCATATTATAAATCAAAAGAATTAATAAACCCAAGGGTTTAATATTATAAACCAAAGGAATTGCTGAACCCAAGGGGATTGATTTAAACATTGAGACAATTGTTGTCACAATGCGACGTTGGACCAACTATGACCATTGTTTGCCATGGGTGATTTTCATATTGAGACAAGATTTGTCAGAATGTGACATTTTATCATGGATGACATTGATCGATTATTCATATTATAAACCAAAATAACCTATAAACCCAAGGGTTTAATATTATAAACCAAAGCAATTGGTAAACCCATGGGACAACCATTACCCAACAAATTATAAACCAAAAGGAATTGGTGAGCCCAAGGGAATTGATTTAAACATTGTGATAATTGTTGTCACAATGCGAGGTTGGACAACCTATGACCATGGTTGGCCATGGGTGATTTTCATATTGACACAATGTATGTTAGAATGTGTCATTTGACCATGGATGACATTGATTGATTATTCATATTATAAATAAAAAATAATAATAAATGCAAGGGTTTAATATTATAAACCGAAGGAATTGGTTTACCCAAGGGAAAATCATTACCAAACAAATTATAAACTAAAGGAATTGGTGAACCCAAGGGAATTGATTTAAACATTCAGACAATTGTTATCACATTGCAACATTGGACCAACTATGACCATGGTTGGCCATGGGTGATTTTCATATTGAGACAATGTTTCAGAACGTGACATTTGATCATGGATGACATTGATCGATTATTGATATTATAAACCAAAAAAAACTAATAAACCCAAGGGTTTAATATTATAAACCAAAGGAATTGGTGAATCCAAGGGAAAATCATTACCCAACAAATTATAAACCAAAGGAATTGGTGAACCCAATGGAATTGATTTAAACATTGAGACAATTGTTGTCACAATACGATGTTGGACCAACTATGACCATGGTTGGCCATGGGTGATTTTCATATCGAGACAATATTTGTCAGAATGTGACATTTGATCATGGATGACATTGATCAATTATTCATATTATAAAGCTAAAGAACTAATAAACCCAAGGGTTTAATATTATAAACCAAAGGAATTGGTGAGCCCAAGGGAATTGATTTAAGCATTGAGACAATTTTGTCACAATGCGACGTTGGACCAACTATGACCATGGTTGGCCATGGGTGATTTTCATATAGAGACAATCTTTTTCAGAATGTGACATTTGATAATGGATGAAATTGATCGATTATTAATAGTATAAACCAAAAGAACTAATAAAACCAAGGGTTTAATATTATAAACCAAAGCAATTGGTGAACCCAAGGGAATTGATTTAAACGTTGAGACAATTATTGTCACAATGCGATGTTGGACCAACTATGACCATGTTTGGCCATGGGTGATTTTCATGTTGAGACAATATTTGTCAGAATATGACATTTGAACATGGATGACATTGATCGATCATTCGTATTATAAATCAAAAGAAATAATGAATCCAAGGGTTTGATATTATAAACCAAAGGAATTGTTGAACCGAAGGGAATTGATTTAAACATTGAGATAATTGCTGTAACAATGCGACGTTGGACCAACTATGACCATGGTTGGCCATGGGGGATTTTCATATTGAGACAAGATTTTTCAAAATGTGACATTTTATCATGGATGACATTGATCGATTATTCATATTATAAACCAAAAGAATTTCAGAACCTAAGGAATTGATTTAAACATGGAGACAAATACATACAATCCGACGTTGGGTGAATCATGCACCATGGTTGGCCATGGGTCATTTTCATAGTGAGACAATATTTGTCGAATGTGACATCTCACCGTTATTAAATTGATCGATTATTCATATTATAAACCAGCGTTGTAACTAATAAACCCAAGGGTTTAATATTATAAACCAAAGGAATTGGTGAATCCAAGGGAAAATTATTAAAAATTACAAGTTATCAATAAGGCCAAGGGATCAATATTGAAATGTAATATACAACAAACCCTAAGCATAAATATCAATTCAAAATCAAGAAAATTAAAAACCATAAGAACCAATATTTTAAAAGCAACTAATTAATAAATGGAAGTGGATTATAATTATTATAACCAAAGACCATTAACCCAAGGGTTAATATTATAAACCAAAGGAATTGGGGAACCCAAGGGAAATCTTTTTGAAAACATAAGAGATCAAGAAAGCCAAGGGATACCTATAAAAAACAAAAAAATTTAGTAAAGCCACATGATTATTAATATTATAAACAGAGGGGAATAAACATGGTTTACCATGCTTGATTTAAACATTGAGACAATTGTTGTCATAATGCGATGTTGGACCAACTATGACCATGGTTGGCCATGGGTGATTTTCATATTGAGACAATATTTGTGAGAATCTGACATTTGATGAGGGATGAAATTGATCGATTATTCATATTATAAACCAAAAGAGCTAACAAACCCAAGGGTTTAACATTATAAACTAAAGGAATTGGTGAACCAAGGGAAAAACATTACCCAAAAAATTAGTAATAGAAATAAAAATTATTAACAAGCTTAAGAGATTAACAAAGTATTATAAACCAAAAGAATTAATAACCCAAGTGTTCAATATTAGAAAACAAAGGAACTGGTGAACCCAAGGGAAAAATATTAATAACCCAGGGGACTAATAACGCGAAGGGAACAAAATTTTAAACTCAATGTTTAAAATGAAATATCAATAATGTTAGTAATTCAATATTTGTATTTTAATTAATGTCAATGTATATATTATTTTTAGTCGAATATTAGTATCAAATACAGATATCTTGTCATTGAACCAAACCACAACATATTCAGCAAACCACATTGATAAATATTTTTAGTTTCATGTAATAGGAATAGGGACTTCAATCTTTATTTTTAATGAATGGCTAATATAACTGGCTGTATATGTCTGAATGGTATATCACAAACAAAAGAACAATAGTGACTAAAAAAAGGAGGTAAATTGAACAACACAAAAACAATGTGTTAAATTTCTCATATATTTAATATTTATCTGTTAATGTATTCATTTAATTAATACATACAAAATTATTATACTAAATGAAAAATGAGATGAGAATAAAAACAATTATGAAACATTCTAATATCAAACCAAAAAAATAACATTGAAATTAACATACTTTAAACACGTAAACCTAAGAATTTAATAAACGATAGTATTTAATATTTTAAAATGAAGAGATTAATAAAGTGGAGGGACTATTAATAATATAAACAAAAATATATAATAAAACCCAAGGGTTTAATATTATGTAAACCAAAGGAATTGGTGAACTCAAGGGAACATTATTAAAAACATAAGTTATATCAATAGTCTCTCCGTTTATATTAAGATGAGAGTGTTTTTCATAATGTGAAATTGGACAATGCATTAGTATTAAAACTCCAGGAATCAATAGAAAAACTCCCAATATTTGAATTTAATAATGTGAACAGAATATTATTACAAAATCGAAAGAATCTGAAAAATCAAGGAATCAATGTTATAAACGCAATTGATCAACAAATACAGTGAAATATTAATAGTATAATCATAAAACATCAATAAATAAAAGGGACCATTAATATTATAAAAATTGAACATCAATAAACAGAAGGTATTATCAATATTATAAACCCAAAAAATTATTATTAGAAACAAATATTATTAATAAACTCAAGTGATTAATAAAGTTGAAGGTTAAAAAAAATAAGAAAAAAATTCTCAAGTTGAAGAAATTGATAAACACAAATAATTAACCCAAGGGATTATTCATATTATAAACCAAAAAACTAATAAACCCAAGGGTTTAATATCATAAACCAAAAGAATTGGTGAGCCCAAGGGAAAAATATTAATAATCCAAGGGACCATTAAGGCCAAGGGAACAATATTAAAAGCAAAATAGCTTAATAAAGAATACGTCCCAATATTTTAAACATAGAGAAGGATTTTTAAAGTCACATGAATATTATTATGATAAAACTCTAAGTGATCAATCAACCTATCGATTGTTAATATTATAAGCGAATAAATAAAATAAACTAAAATGATACTCAATTCCGGCATCAGTGAAACCAAAAACAAAAACACTGAAATTAGCATATGTTTTTTTGTTGTCTTTACATAAAGAAATCCCACTCACAAAAAATGGGACTCAAAACACTCCATCAAAGGTCATTTATCAAATAGCTCTCTTCAAGAACACAAACTGCATCTACCACAAAAAGGAACACCAATTCAAATCAACATGATAATGATCACGATACTTAACGCTTTCCAACCAATCCCTTCTTTTCTTTGTCCCAACCTCCCTCATGTGCACATGCAACAGGTATTTTACATTCATTCTCATTTCATCAAGTAGATGAAGATGCTCATCAATAAAAGTAGGATGGAGGACATGTTTTCTATCGAGCTTGTTCTGAATGTAAGAAACAAGACTGATGAGTCTAGAAATATTTTCCACCGCTTGATTATAATAGATCCCATCATTATTATCCATACCTCCATTGAAAGGGAAATGACAAAAATATAAAATTAATACAGAGATAGAAAGATTCAGTAGATATACATCTATGTGCATAGATATATATATATATATATATATATATATATATAGATAACACCACATTTGTATTGTTTTTAAAAAACTTAATCTTAAAAACATCATGCTATAAACCTCATTACAAATAACATAAACCTCATTATAAATACATATTGCACACATGAAATGAGTGATTAAAAAAAAATGATTGATATGACCCCTATTACAATAATCAACAAGAAAGCACAAAATTTTAAAATCAATGTTTAAAATGAAATATTAATAATGTTAGTAATTAAATATTTGTATTTAAATTAATGTCAATGTATATATTAATTTTAGTCTAATATTATTAACAAACATAAATATCTTGTCATTGAACCAAACCACAACACATTTAGCAAACCACATTGATGAATATTTTTAGTTTCATGTAATAGGGATATGGACTTCAATCTTGAATTTAATGATTGGCTAATATAAACTCGTTGTATATGTATGAATGGTTTAGTATAAACAAAAGAATAATAGCGACTAAAAAAAAGGAGGTAAATTGAACAACGACTTCTGAAAAAATGATGTATGAAATTTCTCATATATTACTATATTGCATCTCATGAATGTATTCAGTTTAATTAATACATCAAAAATAATTCTTATACTAAAATGAAAAAAGAGACGATAATAAAAAAACAATTATAAAACATTCTATAAATATGCCAGAATACTATTAGCTACATGTGATGCATGATATAGAATTCCATCTTGATTTTTAAATTCGGCTGGCTCATATAACCTGTTTTTTACTCCGTGAATGGTTCATTGTAAGAAAAATAACAAAAAATCGACATTATAAAAACAAGAAAATTAAAACAACAAAGCAAAAAACGATGTATAACATTCCAAAATACTACTATGAATTTGATGAATGTAGACATCTCATTAATATATCAAAAGCATTATTATTATATTAATAGCTGCATATCATAGTGATCTGGACTTTAATCTTTCCTCTTCTTTCTTCCTAACTGTAACATATGCACTATTATTCATCTTAAGCATAATTGGCTGATAAGAGAAAGGCGCAATGCAATGCGTAAACCATCTATTGATTTCCGACTTTGATATGGCTACGATACGCGCCTTGTTGTTCTCGTATCTGCGAGTATCGATTGATGCCGCTCTCCAAAGGTCAAACCTTGTGACTTGTGAATTGTAAGCGCCCATGCCATCTTTAAAGGAATTTTTTTCCAATTTCCTCTTATCACTCGGTGTGATAGGTACAATGTTTGGATTGAGTCGCATCAAATCATATCACTCAACATACTTATCAAAAATAACAATGGTGGAACATTGGAAGCTAGTGTGGCTTAGTGTTAGGGCATATAAAATATTTCCTTCACATACCCAAGTGCACCATTCACCAAACCAGCTTCAACCCACAAAATTACATGTCAACATAACACTGCCGAGCTACTGCACAACAAAAATTCACTGGGCTCGGTTGATCATCATTGGCACCACCGATTTCTCGAATGCCTTGAATTCACAGATATACATTGTGCAATTGGAGCAATTTGAAATGATTTCAACATATGTATGTTATGGAAGGAGACCAAATTATTCGTTGGAAACATGTGAGCTAACTGCATTAAATAAATCCCTTTTCTCTAAGATGCAACCTGGATATCGCCCTACGACATAACAAAACTCCCAATCATCAAGAAATGTGTTCTGCTTTTCGCTATGTTATTGAGGACTCTGACGAAAACAAGATTGTTTCTCATTACTCCCTTGTCGCATAAATATTGTGTGTCAAGAGTGGCGAACAATGTTAGAAAATTTTCTTTCCATAATACTTTCCCCGTTGTAGTACATACATACAAAGGCTATCTCTCATAGGAGGTAGCTAGCCAAGGTCACCCACAAGGATGATGGATCTACCACCAAGACAATTCTTTTTATCCGGAAATGCTTCTCAGTAATTCGAGCATCTATCCGCATGAACAACCTTGATCCTAAAAAGCTCGATTTCATCAATCAATGTATGTCAAATGTGCCTCATTTCCTCTTCGAATAGTGCCAATGATTTGACCTTGTAGTGGTTTCATATCTCTAATTCCAGGATTTTCTAAAGAAGATGTATTGTTTTTTTCATGTATATTGAAAGTAGTTTCTATTCCCTGTTGGGGCAAGAAGAAGCAAAAGGAATTTTTCCATTACTTGATATCTTAGACTTTAAATACAATGGATAAGGAAAGACTTGCTGCCAATGCCTAAGGAAGGTTCTCCCGAATAATCATAAGAAGAGCTTCACTAATCTTCATATTCAGAAGAAAAATGCCTTAAAACAATTTCAAAAGCAAGTCAAGTTTTGTTTTTTTCTCTACCAATGAATACGGAGTAGGTGCAAATGTTCTATTTAGAATGTCACCAATATCACCCCCTTGTTATTGCATTCCTTATAAAATTGACATATTTCTTTCGAGCCACGTCATCAAAAATACTCACATTCTTGCCAATCAAAGGATGATGATCGAAAATCACTTCTGACCAAGGGTGTGAAGATCATAAACATTGGCACTATTTGGTGGAGCCAAGCAAGAGAAAATTTTCCACTCTTGAAAATCACCTTCAAGATTCATTTCCTGGTTAGAAAAATCACCATCTTCTCCATCTTCAATATTTTCACCAATTGATGGATTTCGATCAACATGCCAAGCTCAATATCGGAAATTCCTCCGACTTTTCAACACACTAACCGAAAGCCCTAATATCTCACAAAAATGTCATGAAATGGCTTGTACAAGAGACAATTATGTCCAGCAAAAGGTTTCAAATTCCTCCGAATCCTCACCAGGAATAGAATACTGCAGGTCACCCGAACAATCGCATGAGCATCTCTAGGCTTCCATGGATATTTTTTACGCTTGCTATCAAATGTCCAAGATCTTGTTGTTTCTATCAAATATATATGTTGAAGGAAAGAAGGCCTCTTCTGATAATGTTGAAAAAATGTATTTTCAGATGAACAATGCAAGCCATCCCTTGAAATTGTTGTGTAACCAGCTCCAAAAAGAGAAGAAAAGAGATATCAACGCCTTAGAAATAAGCCACTTCGAGGGGGAAACCTCCAATACATTACATAAATGAACAAATCTTGGATGATACAATTTACAAAACCTCCTTTCTATATATAGGAGTCCATGGGGCCATAATGTAATCCTAGTGGGCCACAATGTAATCCTAGCCGACCTAACAATAATAATTTAAGGGCACAATAATAACAAAATGGTGGTTACAAGGGTACAATAATAACAATAAGGGGTTTACACTAACAATAATAAGGGGCTATACTAGTGATATAGGGACCTAACATGCCCCTCTCCTTCAAAAAAGTGTTGTCCTCAACACTTGAGTTGCTCTGGGTGCTTCTGTATAAAATTCTCATCCTCCCATGTAGAATCTTCAGTGGGTAAGTTCTTCCACTTGATGAGATACTCTGAAATTGATCGATTCCGTAGCTGTCGAGTTCTTGTTTCCATGACTGCTTTAGATTCCAATATGATTTTTCCTTCCTCATCAAGTTTTGGCAATATTGTTTGAACCGGAAGATTTTCACCTATAACCTTCTTTAAGCATGAAACATGGAAAACTGGATGTACTCGCGAAGAAGCAGGAAGCTCCAATTTGTATGCCATAGTACCAATCTTTTGCAACACCTTGTAAGGACCATAGTACTTTGGCGATAATTTATTATCCTTCTTAGCTTGCTTGAGGGACATTTGTTTGTATGGTTGTAGCCGTAAAATACCCAATCTCCTACATCAAAAATTCTCTTGCTGCGATGTTGATCTGCCTGTTGTTTCATTCGATTTTGTGCCAAATTCAGGTTATCCTTTAAGAGTTGGAGAACTTCTTGCTGATGCTCGATGTGATCTTCCACTGCTTGAACCTTCGAATTTTCCCTTAAAGATGATGTGATCGATGGTGGATGATATCCATAAAGTGCCATAAATGGGATCATTTTTGCTGCAGTATGGAAGGAAGTGTTATACCACCATTCAACGAGAGGTAACCACTTGACCCATTGTGTTTGTTTATGAGATACAAAACAACGAAGATATCCTTCCAAACATTTATTTACTATCTTAGTTTGACCATCAAATTGAGGATCATAAGATGAGCTATGAGCTAATTGAGTACCCAAACAAGAAAATAACTCCATCCAAAAATTCCCGTAAAAATGGAATCTCTGTCGCTCACAATAACCCTTGGGCTTCCATGTAGCTTTTGAATTCTGTCCACAAATGTAGTAGCAACTGTACTTGCTTTAAATGGATGAGATAATGCACAAAAGTGTCCATACTTGGTAAGTTTATCAACTACCACCATGATGACATTCTTTCCTTCAGACTTAAGTAAACCTGTGATAAAATCTATTGAAATATCCTCCCAACGTTGACTTGGAATGGATAAAGGTTGTAGAAGTCCCCAAACTTTTGAATATCCAATTTAAGGCCATCCCAAAAAAATTCTTTCTTCACCCTGTGGTAAGTTTTTAAAAATCCTGAGTGTCGTCCTAAAGGAGAAGTGTGCAATTCCAGAAGAATATTTTGTTTTAGTTGGGAATTATTACAAAGATATAAGCGATCTTTGTACCATAAGGAATCATTTTTCCAACTAAATGTATCAGATGTACTAGGATCTTGCTGCAACTTTTGAATGAGTCTCCATACATCTTTGTCCTTCTTCCATTCATCTCTTGCTTCGGTTATCCAATCTAGTTGGATAATAGAAAGGGCACAAAGCAATGCTTCCACCTCTTCATTATTTCTTGAGAGTGCATCTGAAACAACATTAAGCTTTCCTTTTTTGTAGATTATTTCAAAGTCATAACCCAACATCTTTGTGACCCATTTTTGCTGCTCTTATGAAGATAGTCTTTGTTCCAAAAAGTGTTTCAGACTATCATGATCAGTTTTTACCTTGAAGTGTCTTCCCATTAGGTAAGTTCTCCATTTCTTTAGTGCATGCAGTATTGGTAACATTTCCTTCTCATAAATAGGTTTCTGTAAATACTTTCCTTTGATTGGACGACTTTCAAAAGCAATGGGTCTTCCTTCCTGCATTAAAACTGCACCAATTCCATTTCCTGAGGCATCACATTCCACAACAAAGGTTTTTGTGAAGTCTGGCGTAGCTAAGACCGGTGCTAGGCACATTGCCTCTTTAAGATGTTCAAAGGCCTTAGTTGCTTCAGGAGTCCATGAAAATGCATCTTTCTTCAATAATGTTGTTAGAGGTGCTGCTATTCTTCCATAATTCTTAACAAACTTGCGATAATAGCTTGTTAACCCGAGAAATCCTCGCAACTGCTTTATCGTCTTAGGGACTTTCCATTCCTTAATGGCTTTAATTTTTTTAGGGTCTACCTTAACATCCTCATGAGATACAATATGACCCAGATATTCCACCTCTTGTACTCCAATGAAACATTTGGATATTTTTGCATATAATTGTTTCTCTTGAAATAGTTTTCGCACCCTGTCAACATGTTGAACATGATCCTTCCAAGACTTGTTGTAGATTAGTATATGATCAAAAAATACTAGCACAGATTTTCTAATGAAGTGTTTGAAAATGGAATTCATCAACCCTTGAAATGTAGAAGGTGCACTGGCAAGGCCAAAAGGCATGACTGAAAATTCATAATGACCCTCATGAGTTTGAAATGCTGCTTTCGGAATATCTTGAGTCTTCATTCTAATTTGATGATATCCTGAATGAAGATCCAACTTGGTAAAATAAATTGCTCCATGTAATTCATCCAATAATTCATCAATCACGGGAATGGAAATTTATCTTTAATGGTGAGCTTATTGACCTATCATCTGCAGACATTCGCCATGATCCATCCTTCTTGTGTACCAATACTACGAGGAGCGAGAGAAAGAACTTTGACTAGGTTGAATTATACCCGCCTCTAACATTTACGCAATCATACGTTCAATTTCGCTCTTTTGGAAGTAAGGATATCTATAAGGCCGAATGTTTGGAGAACCTTCACAATCACAGAATCAAATGAATAGCATGATCATGATCACAAATAGGTGGGAGTCCTCTCGATGTTTCAAACACCTTGGAATGATTGTCCAAGACATTTTGGAGATCTGCAGAAATAGATGATTTTGATGTTGGAACTTCTAGTGAGCACAATTGTGCAATTATGCCTCGTTGTTCTTTATTTAGAATTTTTTTCATTAAATTAGAGCTTATTATATTTCCTGTCTTCCCTGCAATACTCCATAATTCGACTTCCTTTCCTTCTAAAAAAAATTCAAGAAAAATTCTTGAAAATTAAAAGCTATCGTCCCCAAAGATTGTAACCATTGTACTCCTAGTACAACATCAGCACCTTCCATAGGAATGGAAAGCATTGGACTAGTCAATACATATTCCCCCATGGTTAGCTTGATATTATGACATGTTCCCGAGCAATTTATAGTTCCTCCATTTGCAACCATTACTTGACATTCTGGTGCTGGGTATAGGAAACAATTTAATTCCTTTGCTACCTTACAATGAATAAAATTATGGGTGATACCTGAATCAATCAACACTATTACCCTTTTCTTCTTGATATGTCCTTCTATCTTGAGAGTTTTACGAGTGGTAATTCCTGCTAGTGCATTACACGAAATGGCCAGATTCATTTCTTCCTCTTGTTGTTCATTTTCTTCTTCTTCTTCACAATCTATGTAAAATAATTTCTTCTCATCACACTTATGACCTTTAGTGTATTTGCTATCACAAGCGCAACCAAAACCCTTTGCTCTTTTTTTCTTCAGTGTTGTGGTGTGTCCAACCTTGTGAGTTGTGGAAATATAGATGTTAGCAACACTTCCTTCTTTATAGAATTGAGTGGTAGGCTTCCTTGTCGCCATAACTTTGCATTCAACTTTTCTTTCAGCTTTGAATGCCTTCTCGATGAATTAGGTTCCGAGTAACGAACTTCATGTTGGATGTTATCCTTTAAAGTGCCTATGAAGAAGATGGAAATCCTGTGTTCCTGCGGAATGATGATTGCTATATGTTGGAAATTTTAGAAGTCCTCAATGTGCTCCACCACTGAACCCTTTTGTTTGAGATTTATCAATTTGCTAAAGAAGGTGTTGCTCTTTGTATCCTCATAATTTGCTATCATTTCCTCCTTCAAAATTGACAAAGTGAATTTTTTTTTACAGGATCAAAGCCATCGATACCATACAAATGTATTTTGTTCTAAATGTAAAGTTACAATGCATACCTTTTGTGTGTTTTTCACATTATTGAGATCAAAATATTGCTCCATCTGTAGTATCCATGTTACAGGATCCTTGCCATCAAACTTCCTCATATATCATTTGGGAATATGGTGGTTCTTCCCACCAACATTCGAGTTTATGAAATCATGATTAACATTTATTTTGTTCTCATCATGAGGGTCTTCTCCTATATTTCCACCATTAGGAATCATTTCTGGTTTTAAGCTTGTCATCAAGCCTTCCATGTATGCTTTTAGATCATTCTTCATGTTTTCTATGTTGTCTTTCATGACATCCATCTTAGCTTCCATGCCCACTTCCATGCCATCCATCTTAGCTTCCACGCCATCCATCTTAGCTTGCACCGCCTTTCTTCCAACCATCCATCTTAGTTTCCATGCCTTTCTTCAAAACTTCCATTCATTTTTTGTTGCTTTTTGCGAGAGTGAAATTTGTTGCACTTGCTCTTGTAATTTTGATAGATCATGTTGCAATTCTTCATCTTCATGAGTCATGGTAGAGCCTTCTGAAGGCTTAGTGGGTGTTGAATTCTTTTTAGGGGCCATTTTAGAATCCAATATTGATATCTATTCTACAATATGCCCTTGGGATAAATTTAACTTGATTATTCAAATAAGACTTGTGCAATTTGAAAAAAATACACACCTTTTTCTTGATTTGAGGAGCTCGATATTGAAATTGTATTATCTTTGTGATTGCAGATCTGAAATATCTGAAATTAAGCACTGTAGTAGCCCTCTAAATTCTCTTTTGAATGCCACAGGTCTTACCTAATTTGGATTCACCAAGACAAATTTGTGTCCAATCTCCCACAATGACCTAATTATGGACGGTTAGTAGGCGAACTTGTCCGCTTGCCCGTAATCATTGTTTCATCCTTTGTCTCTGAAATTGATAGCCAAGAAACTACAGTCCATGTAATTGTGACCAATTTTTACGGCACTCAAATCCACTGCCTAGAGAGAGAGTTATTGAACTTTTCCCATGATCACCTCTTTGAGATGAAATTCAGGAGCCTGAAAAAGCACTACCTTCCACAGATCATATCTCCAAAAATATTGCGAACCAAGCTCTGAAATTTTTTGACGAATTTCCCCAGGATTTCAGCTTTGCACCATATGAATTTCAGACTCTGAACCTTCGTACAAAAAAATTTATAGCGCAAATTCCACGATGACCTGTTTATGAGCCTGAAAAAATACCTAACTTCCCCAGATGATATCTCCTCAAATATTGCGAACCAAGATCTGAAATTTTTAGAAAACCTTCCTCAAGATTTCTGATTGGAGTCTTGTAAAAAGTGGTCACAAGTACACGGTGTAGAAAAACCAAGCTGCGAAACTTCGTAGAAAAAAAGCTATAGCGAAAATGCCACGATGACCTGTTTGGAGCAGCGAAACCCTAGAATCCAAAGCTCTGATACCAAATGTTGTGTAACCAGCTCCAAAAATAGAAGAAAAGAGATATCAACGCCTTAGAAATAAGCCACTTCGAGGGGGCAACCTCCAATACATTACATAAATGAACAAATCTTGGATGATACAATTTACAAAACCTCATTTCTATATATAGGAGTCAATGTGGCCATAATGTAATCCTAGTGGGCCACAATGTAATCCTAGCCGACCTAACAATAATAATTTAAGGGCACAATAATAACAAAATGGGGGTTACAAGGGTACAATAATAACAATAAGGGGGTTACACTAACAAAAATAAGGGACTATACTAGTAATATAGGGACCTAACAGAAATTTTCCTAAACACCTTTCTTCCAACATTTAACGAAAAAAATTGTCGACTAAACACAACAAGAGGCAGCTTAAGCAACATATGACATGTTTCTTGTGCTCCAATGTCACGTTCAATGACTGTTTCTGCAAGAAACCTCATGTAAGCACATAAAGCATGATCCTTAGAGGAAATAGAATTTGAAATTCTAGTTAACATATCATGATAGCTTTTAGACCTTCTCTCTACTTTTGATGCATACTTAGCAATATATTTCAGGACAACATGCCAAGAAAGCACTAGTTGGCAATCAACATTTTCATGCCACATTGTTAGAAGGTCAACGTTATGTACATTGAGACTATCATAATTTCTTGCCAGGTCATATTTTTTTCTTCCTTGATCATCTATGAACAATCTTGATTCCTCAAAAAGATCCCATGGGGCATTTTACCGATAAGCGAGAATAGTGCCCCTTTTGCGCAAACAAGAATCTACACTACACTTTGTGTGCCTTTGGACATGGTTCAACAATTCTTCATAATCATTATGAGGATTGCAAGAGAAAATTTGATTAGTATTCAGTAGGCAAGGGTCATCATTGAGACTTCTTGGAACCATTATATTGCAACGATGTATTTCACGTGGATTCCATGCAGTTACATAATTGTCAAAGAATCTCTTTGCATGTTGCAAATCACAATCATTTGACCAATCAAGTCTTTCCATGTTAGGAGCTCCTTGCAACCATAGGAAACCATGGATATGTGTTGAACCTCTATGTTGCCACTCATATCTGGAAAAAATGAACACAGAGTTACTATGAAAAATATGAATGGAAAATCAGTAAGAAATTGACAATGAATAGAAAATAAATTCAAGAAAACAGACCTGTACCAGAAGTCTTTAGATTTAAGATATTTTTGGATAACTTCCTCGCGAAATATATTAAATCTATGGTGCATAAATGTGGCAACAATATGAGGGTACTGGATAAAATTTTCAACTTCCATATGATTCTCATTTAAGGAACGAGAATGTGAAAGTACAAGCATGAGGCTATGCAGCTCTAACCACTTTGAGTTAGTTGCACTCAAATTAAAAGACAAAGATGGACATCCCAACTGAGTAATCATGTTAGTCAATTCAGCCCAAAATTTAGTCGAGTATGCCCTTGTACCTTTTAGAGAAGACCCAAACCACATAATATTCTTAGCCAACTTATTATCTGGTAAATCAGAAAGTTGCTGATGCAAGTCATCAATTGTTGTCCGTGAGTTATCATGTAAATTTTTCTTCACAAAAACTGAAGCAGTTTCTTGGCTACGTTGCCTCATTATCATATTAAATAGGTAATATCGGAAGTAAGGATGGCTTCCAAACCTCTGATCATAGTATCTAAGAAATGCAATACATACTCACGAAGTTCAACAGTACAAATGCGTGGTTGCAACCAATCAACAACACCAGTGGGGAAAAATGTGGGGAATGTCTTATCTAATAACCCCTCAGTATTATATTCATTCACTGGAGATGTTCCCATACTCGGAAAATCCATTTCATCAACATATCAAGAATCAACATTATCAAGAAATGCTCTAATTTCTTCCACTTCTCTCCGTTCACTGGGTAGGCGAGCGATAAAAGACAAAGGATGAGAGGGAAAATGGTTAAGAGGAAACCCTTCATTATTAGCTGCACTGAACTTAGATTCTGCAATGTCACAATCAATAAATTTAAGCCTAGAGGAGACATCTGTTGATATTTCAGGCAGAGAATTCACTGAATCATAGTCAATTACAACATCTCAATAATATTGATCACGTTCAATTTTGAAACGCAATGCATCCATAATGCGGGATCATTATACATGACATTCATAATATTTAGACTGAGCAACATGTCTCCTCACAATTAGAAAGTAAAGATCTTCAACATGGCGCGAAAGAGTTTTTGCAATTGTAGAAATATTTTGGGGAAAGCTAATTGTGTGTCCGCTGTACTTATATTTCCCACCTCGAGCATGTGTCACTTGCAAATAGGATTTACGCGTGCTATTAACATTTATTCAACTTGAGTAAGAACTCTTAAAATATGAGGTTTCTCACTAGGATCCATGTTATTATAGCCACAAAAACGATGTGAACCTCCTTCATTCTTACATCGTCTACAAACAGGTCCTTCAGGATCTCTCAAAACGTGGATTCCAGGATATGATTCTTTGCAGATGTGACACATTTGGACAACTGAAAAGCTATCTAGCTTTTCTCGAAATATTTTATGCACTGCAATAATATTTTCATCAAAATAAATATGATTTGTATTGGTTGGACCATGTGGAGAATGATGTGGAAGAGTATAATTTCTTCTAAAATTTATTTGATTTTCAGCACCACGAGGCTCCCTCACCAAATTTGAAACATGTGGAATAGATCTATGACATGGGCTTTCCAAATTTATGGTCTGCATTTCTGGAATGTGAGAGTATGAAAAGGTTTCTTTAGCATAATTTTTTTTTAAATTGAATGTCCAAATAATTAGAATTGAAAAAATTAAAAAAAAAAAAATTCATTCAATATTTACATTTGTTTGGCGATGTGGATGAAGTGTACGAGATGGTTGCTCTTCACTTCCAACATCAGTAGATTGAACATTTGGCAAGTTAGTTTTGACGCCTCTATTCAAATTAGTTGTTTCCTCTTAAAAAAACTTAAAATATTTTATAAAAATAAATGTTTAAAAAAGATAGATTTCTAATTTTACAATTAACAATAACTGAAAAAAGGAGGAAAATATCAAATGCATTCAACATCTACATTTTGTTGGAGATATGGATGAACGCTATGCGATGGTTCCTCTTCACTTATAACATCAATAGACGGAACATCTACGAAGTTAATTTCTATGCCTCTATTGAAATGAGTTGTGTCCTGTTTGAAGAAAAACAAAATATGCACCAAAAATTCAAATAAAGGAAAATCAAATCAAACACATTGAACATTAACATTAGTTTGTCGATTTTATTCTCGAGGAGAATTCAATGGATGGTTATGACATGCTTCATATTCAAATCTCATATTAGGAGATGGAAGACGCGGGGAGAAAATTTCTAGACCTCTATTAAAATGAGGTGTATCCTACTCCAAGAGAATAAAATACCTTATCACTAAACAAATGTAAATAGAGGAAAGTAATAAACTAGCCACTATTTCATCAACTATAAAGATATCATTGGATTACCTCCATTGTTCCACGCAAAATGCTATTAGGGATGATTGTTTCTGTTCGTGGGACAACATTATTTTGAGAAGGGAGATTGGAAGATACGATGTTTCGACCAGCTGGATCCAAATTATCAAACAAATGGCCAATCAAACTATCATCCAAGTCATCACATACAATGTCATCATTGCTTCCACCATGGATATTTTGCAACCTTTGGCCTTTCTCACAAGATGCAATTGTAGAGACAGAAGGGTTAGGGTGAACATTTGAATCCACGTTATGAATATGATGTTCCTCCCTATTGCGAGATGTTTCCTCAATATTATGATAATTTTCAGGAGAGCGTTGAAAAACAAAATTATGTTGACGAGGAGCATATTCTGGCAATGAACTACCAAGCAGAAATGTTCTTTCCATGATATCATCCATAGTACGATACCTATGAGGAACCATAAAATCATTTTGAATATTATTTTCAGTCGTTCTTCTATGATATTTAGCTCTCCTATGCTCATTTATTGTTTCCTTATTTTGTTGATACCATAAACAATGACTTTCATTAGACTTGTCACGCGATGCCGGTGACTTATTCCTTTTTCTTGTACACTTGCTTGTACCTTCAAATGGCATGTATACAATGAATAATAACATATTTTTTATAGAACAATAAACATGGAACAGATATAATATATCCAATATAAACTAGCAGAAAAGGATGAAAAAGGAACACATTTTTTTCCACCCACAAAACAAATTAAAACCATTTACGCTATTTTTCCAACCAAATGGCTAAAAAGAAAAATGGATTTTTTCAAATGGCCAAAACAAAAAAGGATTAAATTTCATGTATCATATTATAACTGTAATGGGAAACCCATATAAATGGAACAAAATTCTAAATAATTATATGAATTTGAAATATATCTAAATATTTGGAACTATATACCATAGAAAAAACCTAAAGATATAACATTGTTTGAGAATCAATGAGAAAAAACTGATGGAAACACCATGTATAGACTAAGTCACAGTAATTATGATTTTAGAAACAAGGAGAAATGGATAACATCCAAACACATTCAAACGGAATTAAGAGGACTAAACGCGACAAAAAAAATAAATATTTTCAAGAAAATTGCAATGGAATTCAATATCCAGCATCCGCTACAAACACATATAGAGGACACCTCCTCAGAATGGAGCCATATAAATATCCATAGTCTTAGCATACATACCCAAAAGTATGAAAAGTAAAAAACAAGGAAATATTTTCCATGAAGACAGAGAGAATAGAAAATGGCTAATAGCCTATGACTCCATGTCCACATCTAATGGTGGAATCTCAAATATAGAATCCATGCGTGGAGAAATTACAAAAACATTTCCATACTTGATCAAATTGTTGCAATCCTGCAACATTGGAGACTAAAATCCATTCATTTGTTGATTAGTTGAATTATCAATATCTATTGGGAAGCAAAGGCCAGCCATCATGTCATATAATAGGAAAGGATCTTCGCTGCATTTGCACATAGAAACCACACCTTGGACTGTTCGAAAAGGAAGATAACTAGGACATTTCATATTTATATATATAGAAATTTCTTCCAACAAATTCCATCTAAAGCCCTAATCATCCTCAAAGTAATCAGTTCTTCATTCAATACATGGGTGACCAAATTGAAAATTATCTATTTCTTCAATTGACCATATGGAAGTGGAGCCATCATTGATAAGACATATCAACTGATTCTTGCATACTGCCAATGACATACACCGAATGTCAATGATTGGAACAAATGAAAATCCCCAGTCATTTTTTATTACATCAAACCAGTAGATTGTATACCCATATCGAGGATAATCTTCATACTCTATGACGAGATAGAGCCAAAACAATTTACTTCTATAAAACACTCCATTTTGAGGGGGTGAAGTGCCACCAAATGGAAGATCAGCCCTTCACCAAACCCTATCAAGAATACTGTAAAAATAAAATTTAGACTGAATTCTATCATAGATATGTTTTTGAACAACCCAGTCATATTTGTTGCTGCTCACATTCTCGAATAATGAAAAGAATCCCCAATATCTAATTCGTATTCGTCCAATGTTTTTTAAGGCCTTTGTAAATGGATTCATCACAAAATAGTTTCATGAATGGGAGAATTATTTTGGTAAGGATAAAACCACCATTGGTCCAATAGTAGACTCCACCTTGTCTCTTGAATCTATGAATCGGAAATGAAAACGAGATATGTGCCCATTTTGATTAAGGTATTCAGCAGCAAAATAATTGTCTTCATCATTGACGAAAGGAACCATAAATCCAAATTCATTTGTACAGATATGCTTGCAACGCAATAAGAAACAAGGATTTTGCATAACAGTCTTCCATTGTTGACAAACAGTGCTAAACTTTATCACAACCGATAAAGGGAGACAAAGGAAAAAAAATTCAAGAATTTCAAATGGAATACAACTCCTAATAGCTAGATCCATGATAAAACAAGGAAATCACCTAACATAAAAGAAAACAGACGTGATATCAACAAAACAAGTTTCAATTAATGGTGAATAGAATAAGCAGTATAGAAAAGCAATTTTCAATCTACAAATATAGTAACATGCACATATACATAATGTATAAAATTATATGACCCACAAGAACATTATTACAGTAGTTAAAAAGAACTCACAAATTTACTATTAATCTTAATAAGTATTTTTCTTATGTTTGTATTAATGTCTATATTTCTTAAGCCAAAAATCAAAGCTTGATTTGTGGCTTAAGAAATATTAATTATATATTTTAATTAAACAGATATAGCACCAATATTTTTGTTATCTACATTAATTTGACGTGGGGGAGTAAGGGACCAATATTCACCTTAGGTTTCTTGTGGATTGAGCATCCACCAAGTACATAAAATTAGGATGCAGTGAATGGAACATCAATTTTATTTCAGAGTTCTCAACTTCAACAATGGCACTAGAGTCAACCTTATTACACAATGAAAATGGAGGATGACAATGGACAAAGGGAACAACAAGTTCCTCCTCGAAGATGGGAGGTGTAATCTATATTATTTTTTCATAAAAAATATTAAAAATATGGTTATTAATTTAATATTATTTCTATTATCAATTAATAATATTATTAAATAATTAACAATAATAGTAATATATAATAATTAATAATATATTGAATTAAATAATATACCATAATTTAAAAATTATTCAATTAAATAAAAAATTCTTAAATAATTAAATAATATACCATAACTACTACTACTATTATTATTATTATTATTGTAAATTAATAATAATAATATAAATAATTATAATAATAATAATTTATTAAATTACGTATTTTTGTAATATTATTATTATATATTTATTATTATGAGTTTAATATTACATCTTTTACATCATAATATTTGTTGCAATACTCACCTTCCTAGCCTTTTAAGATGTCAAAATTATAGTGAGCTTGGGAGGCTTCTCTCTAAGCCTTTTGAGCATAGGAATAAAACCTTAAATCAAACTAAATAACTCTTTTCTTTAGGTCCGATAAACCAAAGATTGGTCTTAATGGCCGTTAATCACCACCACCATCATCATCATCAGTTTATGTATATTTCATTTATTATTATTATTATTATTAATTATAATTGAAATAGAATAATATTAATATATTTGTTAAGCATAATAATATTATTATTGTATATTTAACAATATATATATTTTTTATTTATTTATTAATTTATTAATAATAATAACAATAATAAATAATTTGCAATAATAATAATTAATATTAAATTGATTATAATAATAATAATAAATTAAACCCTAATATTAATATATTAAGACCCCAAAATTATAAAATAAATATATTGAACCTTAAATCTATACACAGATTTAATGACCACAGAGAACGAATGAAAAAGTCTACACATAGAACACCATGCTTTTTATTTGTTGCAAAGACACTTCGTTAATGATCCTCTGTTTTACTTTATAAACTCTGTTTTCTGTGTTGTAATCACAACAACAGGATTTCAAAGCAGAGAAACATGAATTTTCCACCTCCTTTTCAAAATTTATGTGAAGATTAGGAATCATATACTAAATGAAAGTCACATTGCATTAATCTAAAATAAAAGGAATGTTGACAGATCTGTTCCAGCAGGTGAACAAGAATCATCTTCAAAATAAGGCATCTAAAGGTTGTGTGTTGTATAACAGGTCATCGCGAATAAATTAAGTCGACATAAAAAATTATATACAATAAAATATAAATAAATTTATACAAACTACTACATGTGAAATGGGCTTAAGAGATTAAAAAAAAATGGAAGTAAAAATAACCCAACCATAGTTCTTAAAAATACCTCAAATTTATTTGAGACAAAAATATTCTAGACTAATATGTGGGCTTAGTCAGCCACCTCATAGATTTGAGCTCATATTAAAACAAATTCTTAATGATTAGATTTTTATTTGCATGAAATAAATTGCACTAATTTTGTAATGAAATTGAAACTATCTCATAAATGTGAGATGATATCACGCTATCATTTGAATATAAAGAAAAAAATATCAATATAATTATAGGTCCGTAATAAATCCTAATTCTATAAGTATGTCAATAAATAATTATGTTTTATCATTTTGAAATAAAAGGAAAAAAAAAAATATTTCAATAAACAGTTTCAGTAAATGATGAAGGAATGGAAACTGTGATATAAAATTACAACAATGAATATAAACAAGTTCTAAAGGCATATAGTATTCCAAACATGGAGATCTCAAACAAGTCAATTCCCATTTTCTTCAAAATTAAACACCAAATTTGATTAGAATATCAGTTTTTTTGAAGTACAAAAGATTTCCAACCCCTTCTCCAACGAAGAGGGTTGTATAAATATTGAAATTACAAAGTGAGAAAACATGGATTTTTTTTTCATAAAGAGGAATAAACAAAATCTTGTTTATTTGACATAATCAGTCAGCTTGCTTTTTCAAACACAAGTTTTCTTCCATCTGTTGTGCGGATGGTTCCAAGACATCTATGTTTTGAGGGGGAACAATTTCTTTCTCATTATCTCTCACTAACCAGGACCATTGAGTGTATATCCGAAGCAATTTAGCTAAATAAACATGTATTGAGATTTCAAGATTGACTTGGCATTGATTGAAGCACTTTTCAATCCTTTTCTTTTGGTTATAATTATAAGAGAACCTGAAAATTAATTTTAATCACCCATCGAGAAATCGAAATAAATTTTGAATGTCATTGGTGGTTTATTTATTTAATTTTGTTACAGTTGGATTCTCTATTTTCGTGAATTGACTATATGTATATTGCTAAAGGAAATGCTTCTATGATTCCCTGTGGATGAGGAATATCAAACTCCTTAATGATGGCTAGTGCACTATCCAATATAGATTCGCACCAATCATAAAACTTTGTGATCCATAAAAAGGATAGGTTATAACATTGATGTTAATGAAAGTGAATGAAGCGTTAAAATTTTGATGCCCATCCTAATACATATCAACCGACGTTTATATATTGTATGCAATGTGATGGGGTTAAAAACCCACTGTCCCGATTTGTTCGAAAATTTCATATGCACTTATATCATATGTGAACCCCTTTCGTTGGTTATCAAATCCAATGTGTTAACCGGCCCTATTACTTAACTCTTATACCCACGATTCTATGACTTAACATACGTACAGTTCTCATAATACTCAACCATAGGTTTATAACTTTGCCACGGTAGAAATTAAGGTATTGTAGGCACAACCCACACGCTTCTTTTACACACGTATACGATAGTGTTCCCCTTCACTATTCTACATTGGAAAAACACATTAATATGTGTATTCCTGACTTTAACGAAAGGCGATGCGCACATCACATATATAATTAATATTTTTCTAGCGTAAACAAAGTGCATATACCTTTGGTAACTCACAAACCTTAGTTAGGACAACGCCAATGCATAGATATAAGCATAGAGCCCAGCATTAACGGGCCATCCACATCCAACGGTAGCTAGCATGTTGCATTGCTTTGGATGATCCGACGTCCCCAACTGAGTTTCACATTTTTTTTTCCCACCGGAGGTTAATGCAAAAAAATAATGCGAAAGAGATGGTTTTCGTAAACCTCCTGAGGCCTACATGTCAATCAATGGACAATATCGATTTGTTTTTATGAAAACAACTTTCCACCCCTTCGATCGCGCGAATACCACTGTCCCTCTTCTCCGGTTTCAATGCTCCCGCAAGGTTCCATCCTCTTGGCTCGAGGTTCTACCAGTGCTTCACCAATCGTATTATAATGAAATTACCTCGGGTTTGTTTTCTCTGTGGGAGTTATAACCAACACCACAATATCACCAACTACCGAATGAACCACTATCTTGCACCACAGGTAGAGTATCTTTGTTTCTTGGGTGACAGGCCTACTACGCTACACTCTATGGAATCAACCCTTTCACGTGGCTCCCTTCATTCACTTTTCACGTCGGGACAGAGCAATTATCTGGCCTTCTATGACCCCCTATGCAGGATGATTCCCTACAATCTCCTACAATCTCCTAAGACTGGAACATTACAACAGATATATAATAAAATTTATAAAAATTCATCCTTAAAATTTTAAATGATAAATAAACTCCGTTACACTATTATAACTTAATATTAACTTATCAATATTACATGTACAAAAACTTACTATTCATCCCCTTTTTTATTTAATTGATAATAATATATTAATTCTATAGCTTAAAGTTTATAAGTTAAAAAAAAAGGTTCGTATCAATTTTACTTCTTTCATATATATATATATATATATACTAAGTCAAAGTATCATGTCAAACGAAGAAAATTGAAAAGTATTAAAAATGTAGCATGGCTATACTTGTTTCGATTTTGACTTTTTAAAATTATTCATATCCATCTATATTTAAATTGCAATATTTTTTCATTAATAAGAATGATACGTTTGGTTATATATATATGATTAGGATATGATAATTATAATGTTATCCTTTGAAAAGCGCCTAAGATCTTATATATTAAGAATGATTTTTCCTTTTCACTAAGATTTTGAAAAGTAATTTCTGCACACACAAAATAAAATTATTTATATGAAAGAAATAAATAAAATTTATATTAGAATATCTATTAGAAGTTTTAATACTAGTGGAATTCACACATAAATATACCATAACGTAATTTCATTAAATAAACTATATGCATAAAATAATGAGATCTCAAATGTTTGAAATTTGATTAGAAACTATCTAGATGTATAAGACTAATAATTTTTATGTTTCCTTAAATATAACGTTAAAGTGGATGCTATACTATTGTATCGGATATCAACGCTCTTTACTATTTTTGTTGAGTCAACTATCACATGAATTTGACAATTATAACAATCCCTTCCAATGAAAGTGACTCATAGATTTGTCGGTGGCTTCCATTCTGCAATGTGATTTCAAAATACAACTTAAAAAGCCATATGACTGTATGGCAATTAAAAGGAAGGTAACCTTTCAACGGCATGGGTGGATGTGAAACTGCATGTGATATAAATTTCTAAAACATATTTTCTCATTTTTAAATAACTAAAACTGTTGAGGGAGTTTGGAATCTAGATTTCGTTTATTAATCATGATCATTGTAATGGAGTTTTCTTTACAATAGCGTCAATTGAAAAAATCAGCGCATGTGTATTTCAATACACAGTGAATAAGAAGTCTGCGTGAATAAAAAACAATGCATGTGTATTTGAAAGCTTACCATCCAGAGCGTGCGTTCTACAACCGTGAATCTCCTCGGAAGGATTTCTTACTTCGATCTAGCTAGCCACAATCCCGGTTCTCTGTGTCCAAATGTGGCAGCTGCTCTAAACCAGGTGGCCTTATGGTCTGAAAGAAATTGAGCGTTATGATGCCAACCATCACAACAGATAAGTCAAACAACTCCGTGGAACCACTCTATTGAAACATTTGGGAGACGCTCTGGTTCACCTTCCCATAACGGTTCCTGCTTGTGCGATAGCTCTGCAAAATTCGTTGCGCATGGCACTGGGTGAAGATAATTGCCATTAAATAATTCATTGCATGTGGCACAATGCTCATATTGAAAGATGGATGGACATCGATATTTATTGTTGTTTGCAGAGATGGATGCCTCCATACAAATCCCATGATTAAACCTGAAACGTTAAGCTAACCACATTCCATGCGGCTTCGACGATAGAACTTTCTCGCCCGAAACATGTCCTTATTTCACTCTAATCCCTCATACTCTCATACGTGGAGATAAATAAGAGGAACAATAAATTTTTAATGATCACTTCGTAAAAAAATAATTTAAGTAGGGTTTAAACACTTGATTTAGACATGCAAGGAGGTTATGGCTTTTAATTTAATTCATTGATTGAGTAGTGACGACGAGAATATACCGGCATATTTAAATCTAGACCATCGGATGAAAAATATTAATTAGCATAATCACTAATGAAGTGATTTACGATAGGGGGCTACGCCTCTCAGCATAACTTGCACAACCACATTATATTTACTAATGTGGTTGATATACACCGATAAGCCTATATCCACTACCCATAACATTAATTTATATATCAATAAATAAATATTATATATAATAATCTTATTATATTAACTTAAAATATATATATATTACATATTAACAAGAATATTTATTAATATATTAATTATGATTAAAATCACAAAAATATTTTAGATATATTAATAATATTTAATGATATATTAATAATATTTATTAATATATTAATAATATTAACTATATACATACTATATATTAACTTGAAATATATATAATATATATTAATAATATTTATTAATATAATAATAATATTAATAATAAATAATATTTTAATATTTATTAATATATTAATATCATAGATGGTTATATTATTAATAAACCAAAAGAACTAATAATATATTAATAATATATATTATATCATAGTTGGTTATATTACTAATAATATATATTAATAATATTATAATATTATTAATAAACATTAGAATATTTATTAATAATATATATTAATATATTAATAATATTAAACCCAAAAACATAAGAAAGTAATAAACTTTAAGAATTAATATATTAAACTCAGGAGAGTAATAAAGCATATGAAACCATATTTAAAAACAAAAAACCTAAGAGATTAATAAACCCTAACAATTAATATTTTTAAGTGAAGATATTAATAAACCCAAAGGATAATTAATAATACAAACACAATGTCATCATAAACCAAAGGTTTAAATATTATAAACCAAAGGAATTGGTGAGCTTAAGGGATAAATATTATAAACATAACGGATCAATATTAAAAACATAAGAGATTAATAAACCGTAAGAATTGATATTTTAAACTAAAAAACCTAATAAATTAATAATCCATAAGAATCAGTATTTTAAAAATAAGATATTAATAAACCAACGAGATTATTAACATTATAGACCAAAAGAACTAATAGACCCAAGGGTTTAATATTATAAAGTAAAGGAATCAGCAAACCCAAGGGATAAATATTATAAATCTAACGGATGAATATTATAAACAATAAAGATTAATAAACCCTAAGAATTAATATTTTAAAATGAAAAATCTAAGAAATTAACAAACCTTGAGAATTAGTATTTTAAACTCAAGAGAGTAATAAACCAAATGTCTGATTAACATTATAAACCAAAAGAACTAATAAACCCAAGGGTTTAATATTATAAACCAAAGGAATCAGTGAACCCAATGGATAAATATTAAAAACCTAAGGGATCAATAAGGCTAAGGGAAATATTAAAAATAATAGAGATTAATAAAACCTAAGAGATTAATACTATAAACCAAAGGAATTAGTGAACCAAAGGGAAAACCATTAGCCAACAAATTATAAACCAAAGGAATTGGTGAACCCAAGGGAATTGATTTAAACATTGAGACAATTGTTGTCACAATGCGACGTTGGACCAACTATGACCAGGGTTGTCCATGGGTGATTTTCATATTTATACAATATTTGTCAGAATGTGAAATTTGATCATGGATGAAATTGATTGATTATCCATATTATAAACTAAAAGAACTAATAAGCCCAATGGTTTAATATTACAAACCAAAGGAATTGGTGAACCCAAGGGACAACCATTACCCAACAAATTATAAACCAAAAAGAATTGGTGAACCCCAGGGAATTGATTTAAGCATTGAGACAATTGTTGTCACAATGCGACGTTGGACCAAAAATGACCATGGTTGGCCATGGGTGATTTTCATATTGAGACAATGTTTGTCAGAATGTGTCATTTGATCATGGATGACATTGATCAATTATTCATATTATAAACCAAAGGAATTTGTGAACCCAAGGGAAAATCATTACCCAACAAATTATAAACCAAAGGAATTCGTGAACCCAAGGGAATTGATTTAAACATTGTGACAATTGTTGTTGCAATGCGACGATGGACCAACTATGACCATGTTTGGCCATGGGTGATTTTCATATTGAGACAATGTTTGTCAGAATGTGACATTTGATCATGGATGACATTGATCGATTATTCATATTATAACCCAAAAAAAATAATAAACCCAAGGGTTTAATATTATAAACCATAGTAATTGGTGAACCAAAGGGAAAATCATTACCCAAAAAATTATAAACCAAAGGAATTGGTGAAAATAAGGGTATTGATTTAAACATTGAGACAATTTTGGTCACAACGCGATGTTGGACAAACTATGAACATGATTGACCATGGGTGATTTTCATATCGAGACAATATTTGTCAAAATGTGACATTTGATCATGGATGACATTGATCGATTATTCATATTATAAAGCTAAAGAACTAATAAACCCAAGGGTTTAATATTATAAACCAAAGGAATTGGTGAACCCAAAGGAATTGATTTAAACATTGAGACAATTATTGTCACAATGCGACGTTGGACCAACTATGACCATGGTTGGCCATGGGTGATTCTCATATAGAGACAATATTTTTCAGAATGTGACATTTGATCATGGATGAAATTGATCGATTATTCACATTATAAACAAAAGGAGATAATAAACCCAATGGTTTAATATTATAAACCAAAGGAATTTGTGAACCCGAGGGAATTGATTTAAACATTGAGACAATTGTTGTCACAATGCGATGTTGGAGCAACTATGACCATGGTTGGCCATGAGTGATTTTCATGTTGAGACAATATTTATCAGAATGTGACATTTGATCGTGGATGACATTGATCGATTATTCATATTATAAATCAAAAGAACTAATATACCCAAGGGTTTAATATTATAAACCAAAGGAATTGGTGAACCCAAGGGAATTGATTTAAACATTGAGACAATTGTTGTCACAATGCGACGTTGGACCAACTATGACCATGGTTGGCCATGGGTGATTTTCATGTTGAGACAAGATTTGTCAGAATGTGACATTTTATCATGTATGACATTGGTCGATTATTCATATTATAAACAAGAAGAACTAATAAACCCAAGGGTTTAATATTAAAAACCAAAGGAATTGGTGAACCCAAGGGACAGCCATTACCCAAAAAATTATAAACCAAAATGAATTGGTGAACCTAAGGGAATTGATTTAAACATTGAGATAATTGTTGTCATAATGCGACGTTGGACCAACTATGACCATGGTTGGACATGGGTGATTTTCATATTGAGACAATATTTGTAAGAATGTGTCATTTGATCATGGATGACATTGATCGATTATTCATATTATAAACCAAAAAAACTAATAAACCCAAGGGTTTAATATTATAAACCAAAGGAATTGATGAACCCAAGGGACAACCATTACCCAACAAATTATAAACCAAAAGGAATTGGTGAACCCAAGGGAATTGATTTAAACATTGAGACAATGGTTGTCACAATGCGACGTTGGACCAAATATGACCATGGTTGGCCATGGGTGATTTTCATATTGAGACAATGTTTCTCATAATGTGTCATTTGATCATGGATGACATTGATCGATTATTCATATTATAAACCAAAAAAACTAATAAACCCAAGGGTTTAATATTATAAACCAAAGGAATTCGTCAACCCCAGGGAAAATCATTACCCAACAAATTATAAACCAAAGGAATTGGTGAACCCAAGGGAATTGATTTAAACATTGAGACAATTGTTGTCACAATGTGATGTTGGACCAACTATGACCATGGTTGGCCATGGGTGATTTTCATATTGAGACAATATTTGTCAGAATGTGACATTTGATCATGGATGACATTGATCGATTATTCATATTATAAAGCTAAAGAACTAATAAACCCAAGGGTTTAATATTATAAACCAAAGGAATTGGTGAACCCAAGGGAATTGATTTAAACATTGAGACAATTGTTGTCACAATGCGATGTTGGACCAACTATGACCATGGTTGGCCATGGGTGATTTTCATGTTGAGACAATATTTTTTAGAATGTGACATTTGATCATGGATTACATTGATCTATTATTCATATTATAAATCAAAAGAACTAATAAACCCAAGGGTTTAATATTATAAACCAAAGGAATTGCTGAACCCAAGGGAATTTATTTAAAAATTGAGAAAATTGTTGTCACAATGCGACATTGGACCAACTATGACCATGGTTGGCCATGGGTGATTTTCATATCGAGACAAGATTTTTCAGAATGTGACATTTTATCATGGATGACATTGATCGATTATTCATATTATAAACCAAAAGAACTAATAAACCCAAGGGTTTACTATTATAAACCAAAGGAATTGCTGAACCCAGGGGAATTGATTTAAACATTGAGACAAATGTTGTCACAATCCTACCTTGGACCAACTATGACCATGGCTGGCCATGGGTCATTTTCATACTGAGACAATATTTGTCAGAATGTTACATTTTATCATGGATGAAATTGATCGATTATTCATATTATAAACCAAAAGAACTAATAAACCCAAGGGTTTAATATTATAAACCAAAGGAATTGGTGAATCCAAGGGAAATTATTAAAAACATAAGTTGTCAACAAGGCCAAGGGATCAATATTAAAAATATAATAGCGTAACAAACCCTAAGAATAAATATTTTAAATTCAAAATCCTAAGAAAATAAAAAACCATAAGAACTAATATTTTAAAAGCAACTAACTAATAAACATAAGGGATTATCAATATTATAAACCAAAAGAACTAATAAACCCAAGGGTTTAATATTATAAACCAAAGGAATTGGGGAACCTAAGGGAAAAATTTTAAAAACATAAGAGATCAAGAAAGCCAAGGGATACCTGTAAAAAACAAAAAAAAATTACTAAAGCCACATGATTATTAATATTATAAATGGAGGGGAATAAACATGGTTTACCATGCTTGATTTAAACATTGAGACAATTGTTGTCACAATGCGACGTTGGACCAACTATGACCATGGTTGGCCTTGGGTGATTTTCATATTGAGACAATATTTGTGAGAATCTGACGTTTGATCAGGGATGACATTGATCGATTATTCATATTATAAACCAAAAGAACTAACAAAACCAAGGGTTTAACATTATAAACTAAAGGAATTGATGAACCAAGGGAAAAACATTACCCAAAAAATTAGTAATAGAAATAAAAATTATTAACAAACTTAAGTGATTAACAAAGTATTATAAACCAAAAGAAGTAATAACCCAAGGGTTCAATATTAGAAAACAAAGGAACTTGTGAACCCAAGGGAAAAATATTAATAACCCAAGGGACCAATAACGCGAAGGGAACAAAATTTTAAACTCAATGTTTAAAATGAAATATTAATAATGTTAGTAATTCAATATTTGTATTTAAATTAATGTCAATGTATATATTAATTTTAGTCGAATACTAGTATCAAATATAAATATCTTGTCATTGAACCAAAGCACAACATATTTAGCAAACCACATTGATAAATATTATTAGTTTCATGTAATAGGAATATGGACCTCAATCTTGATTTTTAATGAATGGATAATATAACTGGCTGTATATATCTGAATGGTATATCGCAAACAAAAGAGCAATAGTGACTAAAAAATGGAGGTAAATTGAACAACACGAAAAACGATGTAAGAAATTTCTCATATATTTCTATATTGCATCTCATGAATGTATTCATTTAATTAATACAAAAAAAATTATTATACTAAATGAAAAAGGAGATGACAATAAAAACAATTATAAAACATTCTAATATCAAACCAAAAAAATAACATTGAAATTAACATACTTTAAACACAAAACCTAAGAATTTAATAAACGATAGTATTTAATATTTTAAAATGAAGATATAAATAAAGTGGAGGGACTATTAATAATATAAAAAAATATATATAATAAAACCAAGGGTTTAATATTATCAACCAAAGGAATTGGTGAACTGAAGGGAACATTATTAAAAACATAAGTTATATCAATAGTCCCTTCTATTTATATTAAGTTGAGTGAGTGTTTTTCATAATGTGAAATTGGACAATGCATTAGTATTAAACTCCAGGACTAATATAAAAACCCCAATATTTTAATTTAATAATGTGAACATAATATTATTACAAACCGAAAGAATCCAAAAAATCAAGGAATTAATGTTATAAACCCAATTGATCAACAAATACAGTGAAATATTAATAGTATAATCATAGAACATCAATAAAGCAAAGGGACCATTAATATTATAAAAATTGAACATCAATAAACAGAATGGATTATCAATATTATAAACCCAACAAATTAGTATTAGAAACAAATATTATTAATAAACTCAAGTGATTAATAAAGTTGAAGGATAAAAAAAATAATAAAAAAATACTCAAGTTTAAGAAATTGATAAACACAAATAATTAACCCAAGGGATTATTCATATTATAAACCAAAAGAACTAATAAACCCAAGGGTTTAATATCATAAACCAAAGGAATTGGTGAACCCAAGGGAAAAATATTAATAACCCAAGGTACCATTAAGGCCAAGGGAACAATATTAAAAACAAAATAGCTTAAGAAAGAATACGACCCAATATTTTAAATAGAGAAGAATTCTAAAGTCACATGAATATTATTATGATAAACCACAAGTGATCAATCAACCTTACTGATTGTTAATATTATAAATGAATAAATAAATAAACTAAAATGATACTCAATTTCGCCATCAGTGAAACAAAAAAAAAAACACTGAAATTAACATATGTTTTTTGTTGTCTTTACATAAAGAAATCCCACCACAAAATGGACTCGAAACACTCCATCAAAGGTCATTTATCAAATATCCTCTTCAAGAACACAACTAGACTGGCCACAAAAGGAACACCAATTCAAATCAACAGGATAATGATCACGATACTTAACGCTTTCCAACCAATCCCTTCTTGTTTTTCTCTCAACCTCCCTCATGTGCACATGAAATAGGTATTTTACATTCATTTTCATTTCATCAAGCACACGAAGATGCTCATCAATAAAAGTAGGATGGAAGCCATGTTTTCTATCGAGCTTGTTCCGAATGTAAGAAACAAGACTGATGAGTCTAGAAATATTTGCCACCGCTTGATTATAATAGATCCCATCATTATTATCCATACCTACATTTGAAAGGAAAACGACAAAATAAAAATTAATACAGAAAGAGATAGAAACACACACACACACACACACACACACACACACACACACACACACATATATAACACCCCGTTTGTATTATTTTTAAAAAACTTAATCTTAAAAACGTCATGCTATAAACCTCATTAAAAATAACATAAACCTCATTAGAAATACATACTGCACACATGAAATGAGTGATAAAATTAAATGACTGATGTGACCCCTATTACAATAATCAACAAGAAAGCACAAAATTTTAGACTCAGTGTTTAAAATGAAATATTAATAATGTTGGTAATTCAATATTTGTATTTAAATTAATGTCAATGTATATATAAATTTTAGTCTAATATTATTAACAAATATAATATCTTGTCATTGAACCAAACCACAACACATTTAGCAAACCACATTGATAAATATTTTTAGTTTAATGTAATAGGGATATGGACTTCAATCTTGAATTTAATGATTGGCTAATATAACTAGTTGTATATGTATGAATGGTTTACTATAAACAAAAGAACAATAGCGACTAAAAAAAGGAGGTAAATTGAACAACACGAAAAATGATGTATGAAATTTCTCATATATTACTATATTGCATATCATGAATGTATTCATTTAATTAATACATCAAAAGAATTCTTATACTAAATGAAGAAAGAGACGACAATAAAAACACTTATAAAACATTCTATAAATATGTCAGAATACTATTAGCTACATGTGATAGTGATATGGAATTCCATCTTGATTTTTAACAGCTGGCTCATATAACTGGTTTTTTACCTGTGAATGGTTCATTGTAAGAAAAAAAAAACGACATTATAAAAACAAGAAAATTAAGCAACAGCAAAAATGATGTAAACAACATTCCAAAATACTACTATGAATTTGATGAATGTAGACATCTCATTAATATATCAAAAGCATTATTATTATATTAATAGTTGCATATCATAGCGATATGGACTTTAATCTCTCCTCTTATTTCTTCCTAATTGTAACATATGCACTATTATTCATCTTGGCATAACGCTGATAAGAGAAAGGCGGTGCAATGCGTAAACCATATATTGATTTCACTCTTGATATGGCTATGAAGGTCAGGCCTTGTTGTTCTCTATTCCCGATATCAATTGATGCTCGCTCTAAAGTCAAACCTTGTGACTTGTGAATTGTAAGAGCCCATGCCATCTTTAAAGGAATTTGTTTTCGATTTCCTCTTATCACTGGTGTGATAGGTACAATGTTTGGATTTCTTGCATCAAACGGAACACCAACATACTTATCAAAAATAACAGTTGTGAACATTGGAAGCTCAGGTGGCTTAGAGTTGGGCATATAAAATATTTCCTTCACATACCCAAGTGCACCATTCACCAAGCCAGCTTCAACCCAAAAATTACATGTCAACATAACACGCTGGCCACGGCACAACAAAACTTCACGGTCCAGTTGATCATCATCGGCACCACTGATTTCTGAACGCCTTGAATTCACATCAATACATCGTGCAATTGGAGAATTTAATGATTTCAACATATGTCTGTTATGGAAGGAGACCAAATTATTTGTTGGAAACATGTGAACTGCTGCATTAAATAAATCCCTTTCTCTAGGATGCAACCTGATATCAGCCCGCGACATAAGAAACTCCCAATCATCAAGAACAGGTTCTGCGTTTCTTATGTTATTGAGGACTCGACGAAAACAAGATTGTTTCTCATTACTCCCTTGTTGGTGAAATATTGTGTCAAGAGTGACAACAGTGTTGAATTTTTTCCATAATACTTTCCCTGCTGTATTACCTGCATACAAAGGCTTATCTCTCATAGGAGGTAGCTAGCCAAGGTCACCCACAAGGATCATGGATCTACCACCAAAAGGACAATTCTTTTTATCTGGAAATGCTTCTCGTAATTGAGCATCTATTTGCATGAACAACCTTGATCCTAAAAATCTCATTTCATCAATCAATATATATCGAATGTGCCTCATTTCCTCTTGGAATAGTGCCAATGATTGACCCTGTAGTGGTTTCATATCTCTAATTGGGATTTTCAAAGCAGAGTGTATTGTTTTTGCATGTATATTGAAAGCAGCTATTCCTGTTGGGGCAAGAAGAAGCAAAGGACTTTTTCCATTACTTGACAGATTAGAAAGAGCCTCAGAAATACAATGGATAAAGAAAGACTTGCCAGTGCCTACAGTGCCTTGAATAATCATAAGAAGAGCTTCACAAATCTCATATTCAGCAGAATGCCTTAAAACGATTTCAAAAGCAAGTCGTTGTTTTTCTCCCAATGAATCTAGAGAGACAAATGTTCTATTTGAAAGGTCACCAATATCACCCCTTGATATTGCATTCCTTATAAAATTAATAGCTTCTTCGGCCACATCATCAGAAATAGTTGTACCTTGCCAGTCAAAGGATATATCAAAATCCCTTCGACCAAGGGTGTGAAGATCAGAAACATTGACACTATTTGGTGGAACCAAGCGAGAGAAAATTTGCCACTCTTGAAAATCATCTTCAAGATTCATTTCCTGGTTAGCAAAATCACCATCTTCTCCATCTTCAATATTTTCATCAATTGATGGATTTCGATCAACATGCCAAGCTCGATATCAGAAATTCCTCCAGTTTTCAACAATAATTTCAACTGAAAGCCCAATCTCTGCAGAAATGTCACGAAATGGCTTGTACAAGAGCAATTCTGTCCAGCAAAAGGTTTCAAATCCCTCTGAATCCTCACCAGGAATAGAATAAAACCGTGGCCAGACCCGAACAATCGCATGAGCATCTCTAGGCTTCCATGGATCTTTTTTACGCCTGCTATCAAAAGTCCAAGATCTTGTTGTTTCTATCAAAGATAGATGTTCAAGGAAAGAAGGTCTCTTTTGATAATTTTTAACAAATGCATTTTCAGATGAACAGTGCAGGCCATCCCTTGAAATTTTCCTGAACACCTTTCTTCCAACATTTAAGGAAACAAATTGTCGACTACACACAATAAGAGGCAGCTTAAGCAACATATGACATGTTTCTTGTGCTCCAATGTCACGTTCAATGACTGTTTCTGCAAGAAACCTCCTGTAAGCACATAAAGCATGATCCTCAGAGGCAATAGAATTTGAAATTATAGTTAACATATCATGATAGCTTTTAGACCTTCTCTCTGCTTTTGATGCATACTTAGCAATATATTTCAGGACAGCATGCCGAGAAAGCACTGGTTGGAAATCAACATTTGCACGCCACATTGTTAGAAGGTCAATGTTATGTACATTGAGCCTATCATCATTTCTTGTTGGGTCATATTTTTTTCTTCCTTGATCATATATGAACAATCTTGATTCCTCAGAAAGATCACATGGGCCATTATACCGACAAGCGAGAATAGTGCCCTTTTTGTGCAAACAAGAATCTACACTACACTTTGTGTGCCTTTGGACATGGTTCAAAAATTCTTCATAATCATTATGAGGATTGCAAGAGAAAATTTGTTCAGTATTGAGTAGGCAAGGGTCATCATTGAGACTTCTTGGAATCATTATATTGTGACGATGTATTTCACGTGGATTCCATGCAGTTAAATAATTGTCAAAGAATCTCTTTTCATGTTGCAAATCACAATCATTTGACCAATCAATTCTTTCCATGTCTGGAGCTCCTTGCAACCATAGGAAACCATGGATATGTGCTGAACTTCTATGTTGCCACTCATATCTGGAAAAAATGAACACAAAGTTACTACGAAAAATATGAATGGAAAATCAATAAGAAACTGACAATGAATAAAAAATAAATTCAAGAAAATAGACCTATACCAAAAGTATTTAGCTTTAAGATATTTTTGGATAACTTCTTGTTGAAATATATTGAATATATGGTACATAAATGTGGCAACAATATGAGGGTACTGGATAAAATTTTCAACTTTCATACGATGCTCATTTAAGGAACGAGAAGGTGATAGTATATGCATGAGGCTATGCAGCGCTGGCCACTTTATTTCAGCTACACTCAAAGTAAAAAAAAAAGATGGACATCCCAACTGAGTAATCATTTCAATCAATTTAGCCCAAAATTTAGTCTAGTATGCCCTTGTACCTCTTAGAGAAGACACAAATCGTATAAGATGCTCAACCAACTTATTATCTGGTAAATTAGAAAATTTCTGACGCAAGTCATCAATTTTTGTCGGTGAGTTATCATGTAAATTTTTCTTCACAAAAAATGAAGCAGTTTCTTGGCTATGATGCCTCATTATCATGTTCAACAAGTAATATCAGAAGTGAGGATGGCTTCCAAACCGCTGATCATAGAATCTAGGAATATGCAATGCATACTCTTGAAGTTCAACAATACAAATGCATGGTTGCAACCAATCAGCAGCACCAGTGGGGAACATTGTGGGGAATGCCATATCTAATAATCCGTCAGTATTATATTCATTCACTAGAGACGTTCCAATACTGGGCCAATCCATTTCATCAACATCTGAAGAATCAAAATTATCAAGAAATTATCTAATTTCTTCCACCTCTCTCTGTTCATTGGGTAGGCAAGCAATAAAAGAGGAAGGATGAGAGGGAAAATGGTTAAGAGGAAACCCTTCATTATTAGTTGCACTGAACTCAGATTCTGCAATGTCACAATCAACAAATTTAAGCCTGGAGGAGACATCTGTTGATCTTTTAGGCAGAGCATTCACTAAATCATAGTCAATTACAACATCTCGATAATATTGATCACATTCAATTTTGAAAAGCAATGCATCCATAACGCAAGATATTTTTACATAACATTCATAATATTTAGACTGAGCAACATGTCTCCTCATAATTAGAAATTCAAGATCTTCAACATGACATTGAAGACTTTGTGCAATTGTAGAAATATATTGGGGAAAGCTAATTGTATGTTTGCTATACTTATATTTCCCACCTTGAGCATGTGTCACTTGCAAAATAGGATTTACACGTGATATTAAAATTTCTTCAACTTGAGTAAGAACTCTTAAAATATGAGGTTGCTTGCCAGGATCCATGTTATTATAGCCACAAAAACGATGTGAACCTCCTTCATTCTTACATCGTCTGCAAACAGGTCCTTCAGGATCTCTCAAAACATGGATTCCAGGATATGATTCTTTGTAGATGTGGCACATTTGGACAAATGACAAGTTATCTAGCTTTTCTCGAAATATTTTATGCATTGCAATCATATTATCATAAAAATAAATATGATTTGTATTGGTTGGAGCATGTGGAGAATGATGTGGAAGAGTATAATTTCTTCTAAAATTTATTTGATTTTAAGCACCACGAGACTCCCTCCCCAAATTTGAAACATGTGGAACAGATATATGACATGGGATTTTTAAATTTATGGTTTGGATTTTTGGAACCTGAGAGTATGCAAAGGTTTCTTTAGCATAATTTTTTTTTAAATTGAATGTCCAAATAATTAGAATTGAAAAAATGAAAAAAAACAAAATTCATTCAATATTTACATTTGTTTGGCGATGTGGATGAAGTGTACAAGATGGTTGCTCTTCACTTCTAACATCAGTAGATTGAAAAATTGGTGAGTTAGTTTCGACGCCTCTATTCAATTAGTTGTTTCCTATTAAAACAAATTAAAATATTTTATAAAACTGAATGTCGAAAAAAGATAGATTTCTAATTTTACAATAAACAATAAATGAAAAAAGGAGGAAAATATCAAATGCATTCAACATTTACATTTTGTTGGTGCTCTGGATGAACACTATGTGATGGTTCCTCTTCACTTATAACATCAGTAGACGGAACATCTACGAATTTAATTTGTATGCCTCTATTGAAATGAGTTGTGTCCTGTTTCAAGAAAAACAAAATATGCACCAAAAATTCAAATAAAGAAAAATAAAATCAAGCACTTTGAAAATTAACATTAGTTTG
The DNA here is from genome assembly GCA_034641835.2 of Pinus albicaulis. Taxonomy (NCBI): domain Eukaryota; kingdom Viridiplantae; phylum Streptophyta; class Pinopsida; order Pinales; family Pinaceae; genus Pinus; species Pinus albicaulis. The sequence goes on along the minus strand of CM076579.1, from coordinate 1,432,463,710 downwards.
TCGATTTGATTTTCAAGGAGAACGCAGTGGAAGGTTATGACATGCTTCATATTCAAATCTCATATTAGGAGATGGAAGACACGGGGAGAAAATTTCTAGACCTATATTAAAATGAGGTGTATCCTACTCCAAGAGAATAAAATACCTTATCACTAAAGAAATGTAAATAGAGGAATGTAATAAAACAACCACTATTTCATCAACTGTAAAGATATAATTGGACTACCTCCATTGTTCCAGGCGAATTTCTATAAGGGATGACTGTTTCGGTTCATGGGACAATATTATTTTGAGAAGGGAGATTGGAAGATATGATGTTTGACTAGCTGGATCCAAATTATCAAACAAATGCCCAATCAAACCATCATCCAAATCATCACATACAATGTCATCATTTCCTCCACCATGGATATTTTACAACCTTTGGCCTTTCTCATAAGATGCAATTACAGAGATAGAAGGGTTAGGGTGAACATTTGCATCCATGTTATGAATATGATGTTCCTCCCTCTTGTGAGATGTTTCCTCAATATTATAATAATTTTTAGGAGAGCGTTGAAAAACAAAATTATGCTCATCAGGAGCATATTCTGGCAATGAACTACCAAGTGGAAATGTTCTTTCCATGATATCATCCATAGTACGATACCTATGAGGAACCATAAAATCATTTTGAAGATTTTCTTCAGTCATTATTGTATGATAGTTAGCTCTCCTATGCTCATTTATTGTTTCCTTATTTTGTTGATACCGTAAATGACGATTTTCATTAGACTTGTCACGCGATGCCGATGACTTATTCCTTTTTCGTGTACGCTTGCTTGTACTTTCAGATGACATGTCTACAACGAATAATAACATATTTGCTATAGAAAAATAAACATGGAACATATATAATATATCCAATATAAATTAACAGAAAAGGATGAAAAAGGAACACATTTTGTTTCCACCCACAAAACAAATTAAAATCGTTTACGTTATTTTTCCAACCAAATGGCTAAAAATAAAAATGGATTTTTTCAAATGGCCAAAACAAAAAAGGATTAAATTTCATATATCATATTATAGCTGTAATGGGAAACCCATATAAATGGAACAAAATTCTAAAGAATTATATGAATTTGAAATATATCAAAATATTTGGAACTATATACCATCAAAAAAACCTAAAGATATAACATTGTTTGAGAATCAATGAGAAAAAGCTGATGGAAACGCCATGTATAGAATAAGTCACAGTAATTATAGTTATAGAAACAAAGATAAATTGATAACATCCAAACACATTCAAATGCAATTAAGAGAACTAAACGGGACAAAAAAAAAAAATCGAGCAAATTCCAATAGAATTCAATATCCAGCATCTGCTACATACACATATACAAGACACCCCCTCAGAATGGAGCCATATAAATATCCATAGTCTTAGCATACATACCCAAAAGTATGAAAAGTAAAAAAAAAGGGAAATATTTTCCACGACGACAGAGATAATACAAAATGGCTAATAGCCTAAGACTCCATGTCCACATCTAATGGTGGAATCTCATCTATAAAATCCATACGCGGAATTCCAGACTCGATCAAATCGTTGCAATTCTGCAACATTGGAGACCAAAATCCATTCATTTTTTGATTAGTTGAATTATCAATATCTATTGGGATGCAAAGGCCAGCCATCATGTCATATAATAGGAAAGGAACTTTGCTGCATTTTCACATAAGAACCACAGCTTGGACTGTTCGAAAAGGAAGATAACTAGGACATTTAATATTTATATCTATAGACATTTCTTCCAACAACTTCCATCTAAAGCCCTAATCATCCTCAAAGTAATCAGTTCTTCGTTCAATACACAGGTGACCAAATTGAAAATTATCTATTTCTCCAATTGACCATACAGAAGTGGAGCCATCATTGATAAGACATATCAACTATCTCTTGCATACTGCCAATGACATACACCGAATGCCAGTGATTGGAACAAATGAAAATCTCCAGTATTTTTTTATTACATCAAACCAGTAGATTGTATATCCATATCGAGAATAATCTTCATACTCTATGTCGAGATAGAGCCAAAACAATTTACTTCTATAAAACACTCCATTTTGAGGGGGTGAAGTGCCGCCACATGGAAGATCAACCCTTCACCAAACCCTATCAAGACTACTGTAAACATAAAATTTAGACTGAATTCTATCATAGATATGTTTTAGAACAACCCAGTCATATTTGTTGCTGCTCACATTCGCCAATAACGAAAAGAATACCCAGTCTCCAATTCGTATTCGCCCAATGTTCTTTAAGGCCTTTGAAAATGGATTCATCACAAAATAGTTTCGTGAATGGGAGAATTCTATTGGTAAGGATAAAACCACGATTGGTCCAATAATAGACTCCACCTTGTATCTTGAATTTATGAATCGCAAATGAAAACAAGATATGCACCCATTTTGATTAACATATTCAACAACAAAACAATTGTCTTCATCATTGACGAAAGGAACTATAAATCCAAATTCATTTGTACAGATATGCTTGCAACGCAATAACAAAAAACGATTTTTCAAAACAGTCTTCCATTGTTGACAAACAGTGATAAACTTTATCACAACCGATAAAGGGAGCCAAAGCAAGACAATTTCAAGAATTTCAAATGGAATACAACTCCAAATAGCTGGATCCATGATAAAACAAGGAAATCACCTAACATAAAAGAAAACAGACATGATATCAACAAAACAACTTTCAATTAATGGGGAATAGAATAAGAAATATATAAAAACAATTTTCCATCTACTAATATAGTAACATGCACATATACATAATGTATAAAACGATATGACCCACAAGAACATTATTACAGTAGTTAAAAGGAACTCACAAATTTACTATTGATCTTAATAAATATTTTTCTTATGTCTATATTAATGTCTATATTTCTTAAGCCAAAAATCAAAACTTGATTCGTGGCTTAAGAAATATTAATTATATATGTTAATTAAACAGATATAACACCAATATTTTGGTTATCTACAATAATTTGACCTGGGGGAGTAAGGGACCAATATTCACCTTAGGTTTCTTGTGGATACAGCATCCACCAAGTACATAAAATTAGGATGGGGTGAATGGAACATTAATTTTATTTTAGAGTTCTCAACTTCAACAATGGCACTAGAGTCAACATTATTACACAATGAAAAGGGAGGATGACAAGGGATAAAGGGAACAACAAGTTCCTCCTCCAAGATGGGAGGTGTAATCTATATTATTTTTTCCCAAAAAATATTAAAAATATGGTTATTAATTTAATATTATTGCTATTATCAATTAATAATATTATTAAATAATTAACAATAATAATAATATATAATAATTAATAATATATTGAATTAAATAATATACCATAATTACTACTACTACTACTATTATTATTATTGTAAATTAATAATAATGATATAAATAATTTATAATAATAATAATTTATCAAATTACTTATTTTTGTAATATAATTATTATATATTTGTTATTATGAGTTTAATATTACATCTATTACATCATAATATTTGTTGCAATACTCATCTTCCTAGCCTTTTAAGATGTCAAAATTATAGTGAGCTTGGGAGGCTTCTCTCCAAGCTTTTTGAGCATAGGAATAAAACCTTAAATCAAACTAAATAATTCTTTTCCTTAGGTCCGATAAACCAAAGATTGGTCTCAGTGGCCGTTAACCACCACCATCATCATCATCGTCAATTTATGTATATTTCCTTTATTATTATTATTATTATTAATTATAATTGAAATAGAATAATATTAATATATTTTTTAAGGATAATAATATTATTATTGTATATTTAACAAAATAGATATTTATTATTTATTTATTTATTAATTAATAATAATAATAATAAATAATTTGCAATAATAATAATTAATATTAAATTGATTATAATAATAATAATAAATTAAACCTTGATATTAATATATTAAGACCCCAAAATTATAAAATTTTAAAATAAATGTATTGAACCTTAAATCTATACACAGATTTAATGACCACAAAGAACAACTGAAAAAATCAACACATAGAACATGATGCTTTTTATTTGTTGCAAATACATTTCATTAATGATCCTCTGTTTTACTTTATAAACTTTGTTTTCTGTTTTTTAATCACAACAACAAGATTTTAAAGCAGAGAAACATGAATTTTCCACCTCCTTTTCAAAATTTATGTGAATATTAGGAATCATATATTAAATGAAAATGGCATTGCATTAATCTGAAATAAAACGAATGTTGACAGATCTGTTCCAGCAGGTGAACAAGAATCATCTTAAAAATAAGGCATCCAAAGGTTGTGTGTTATATAATAGGTCATCACGAATAAATTATGTCAACATAAAAAATTATATACAATAAACTATAAATAAATTTAGACAAACTACTACATGTGAAGTGGGCTTAAGAGATTAAAAAAAAATGGAAGTAAAAATAACCCAACCATAGTTCTTAAAAATACCTCAAAATTATTTGAGACAACAATATTCTAGACTAATATGTGGGCTTAGTCAGCCACCTCATAGATTTGAGCTCATATTAAAACAAATTCTTAATGATTGTATTTTTATTTGCATGAAATAAATTGCACTAATTTTGTAATGAAATTGAAACTATCTCATAAATGTGAGATGATATCACGCTATCATTTGAATATAAAGAAAAAAAATATCAATATAATTATGGGTTCGTAATAAGTCCTACTTCTATACGTTTGTCAATAAATAATTACATTTTATCATTTTCAAATAAAAGAAAAAAAAAAGATTATTTCATTAAACAGTTTCAGTAAATGATAAAGGAATGGAAGCTGTAATATAAAATTCCAACAATGCATATAAACAAGTTTTAAAGGAATACAATATTCCAAACATGGAGATATCAAACAAATCAATTCCCATTGTCTTCAAAATTCAACACCAAATTTGATTAGAATATCAGTTTTGTTTAAGTACAAAAGATTTCCCTCCCCTTCTCCAACGAAGAGGGTTGTATAAATATTGAAATTACAAAGTGAGAAAACATGGATTTTCTTTTTCATAAAGAGGAATAAACAAAATCTTGTTTATTTGACATAATTAGTCAGCTTGCTTTTTCAAACACAAGTTTTCTTCCATCTGTTGTGTGAATGGTTCCAATCCATCTATGTTTTGAGGGGGAACAATTTCTCTCTCATTATCTCTCGCTAACCAGGACCATTGAGTGTATATCCCAAGAAATTTAGCTAAATAAACATGTATTGAGATTTCGATATTGACTTGGCATTGATTGAAGCACTTTTCAATCCTTTCCTTTTGGTCAAAATTATAAGAGAACCTGAAAATTAATTTTAATCACCAATTGAGAAATTGAAATAAATTTTGAATGTCATTGGTTGTTTATTTATTCATTTCTTTAATTTTGTTACGGTTGGATTCTCTATTTTCGTGAATTGACTATATGTATATTGCTAAAGGAAATGATTCTATGATTCCTTGTGGATGAGGAATATCAAATTCCTTAATGATGTCTAGTGCACTATCCAATATAGATTCGCACCAATCATAGAACTTTGTGATCGATAAAAAGGATAAGTTATAACATTGATGTTAATCAAATTGAATGAAGCATTAAAATTTTGTTGCCCATCATAATACATATCAACTGACGTTTATATATTGTATGCAGTGTGATGGGGTTAAAAACCCATGGTCCCAGTTTGTTCCAAAATTTCATACACACTTATATCATATGTCAACCCCTTCCGTTGGTTATCAAATCCAATGTGTTAACCGGCCCTATTACTTAACTCTTATACCGACAATTCTATGACTTAACATACGTACAATGCTCATAATACTCAACCATAGGTTTATAACTTTGCCACAATGGAAATTAAGGTATTGTAGGCATGGCCCACACATTTCTTTTACACACGTATGTGATAGTGTTCCCCTTCACTATTCTACATTGCCAAAACACATTAATATGTGTATGAACGACTTTAACAAAAGGCCTCGCGCCCATCAAATATATAATTAATCTTTTGTCGGCGTAAACAAAGTGCACATACCTCTAGTAATCCGCAAAACTTAGTTAGGACAACGCAAATTCATAGATATAAGCACGGGGCCCAGTGTTAACGGGCCATCCACATCCAACGGCGACTAGCACATCACATCACTTTGGATGATCTGACGTCCTCAACTGAGTTTCACATTTTTTTCCCCACCAGAGGTTAATGCACAAAAATAATGCAAAATAGATGGCTTTCATAAACCTCCTGAGGCCTACATGTCAATCAATGGGCAATATCGTGTTTTTTTTATGAAAACAACTTTCCACTCTTTCAATCGCCCGAATAACACTATCTCTCTTCTTCGGTTTCAATGCTCCCACAAGGTTCCATCCTCTTGGCTCGAGGTTCTGTCAGTGCTTCACCAATCATATTATAAAGAAATTACCTCTGGTTTGTTTTCTCTGTGGGAGTTATAACCAACTGCACAATGTCACCAACTACCGAATGAATCATTTTCTTGCACCACAGGTACAGTATATTTGTTTCTTGGGTGAAAGACCTACTCCGCTACATTCTATGGAATCGACCCCTTCACGTGGCTCCCTTCATTCACTTCGCATGCCAGGACAGAGATATTATCCAACCTTATATGACCCCCCTATGCATGATGATTCCCCACAATCTCCTACAATCTCCTAAGATTGGAACGCTACAATGGATATGTAATAAAATTTATAAAAGAATCGTCCCTAAAATTTTAAATTATAAATAAACTTCGTTACACTATTATACTTAATATTAACTTATCAAGATTACATGTACAAAAACTTACTATTCATCCTTTTTTTATTTAATTAATAATAATATATTAATTCTATAGCTTAAAAGTTATAAGTTAAAAAAAAAGTTCATATCAATTTTACTTCTTTCATATATATATATAATATGTCAATGTATCATGTCAAACGAAGAAAATTAAAAAGTATTAAAAATGTAGCATGGTTATACTTGTTTCGATTTTTACTTTTTGAAATTCTTTATATCCATCTAAATTTAAATTGAAATATTTTTTCATTAATAAAAATAATATGTTTGGTTATATATATATATGATTAGGATATGATAATTATAATGTTATCCTTTGAAAAGCGCATAACATCTTATATATTAAGAATGCTTTTTTCTTTGCACTAAGATATTGAAAATTAATTTCTGCACACACAAAATAAAATTATTTATATGAAAGAAATAAATAAAATTTATATTAGAATATATATTAGAAGTTTTAATTCGAGTGCAATTCACATATAAATATACCATAACGTAATTTCATTAAATAAACTATATGCATAAAATAATGAGATCTCAAATGTTTGAACTTTGATTAAAAACTATGTATATATATAAGACGAATAATTTTTATGTTTCCTTAAAAATAACGTTAAAGTGGATGCTATACTATTATATCAGATATCAACGCTCTTTACTATTTTTTTTTAGTGAATTATCACATGAATTTGACAATTATAACAATCCCTTCCAACTAAAGCGACTCATAGATTTGTAAGTGGCTTCCATTCTGCAACATGATTTTAAAATAAAACTTAAAAGGCCATATGACTCTAAGGAAATTGAATGGAAGGAAACCTTTCAACATCATGGGTGGATGTGAAACTGCATGTGATATAAATTTCTAAAAAATATTTTCTGATTTTTAAATAACTACAAATGTTGAGGGTGTTTGGAATCTAGATTTCGTTTATTGATCATGGTCATTGTAATGGATTTGTTTTCATAACAACGTGTATTGAAAAAAGCAGCGCATGTGTATTTCAATACACAGTGAATAAAAAGTCCACGTGAATAAAAATTCCACGTGAATAAAAAACAGCGCATGTGTATTCGAAAGCTTACCATCTAGAGCATGCGTTCTACAGCCGTGAATCTCCTCAGAAGGATTTCTTACTTCGATCCAACTAGCCACAATCTTGGTTCTCTGCGTCCAAATGCGTCGGCTGCTCTAAACCAAATGGCCTTATGGTCTAAAAGAAATTCAGCGTTACCATGCCAACCATCACAGCAGATACGTGGAACAACTCCGTGGAACCACTCTGTTGAAACGTTTGGGCGACGCTCTGGTTCACCTTCCCGTAACAGTTCCCGCTTGTGCGGTAGCTCTACAGAATTTGTTGCGTGTGGCACCGGGTGAAGATAATGGCCATTAAAGAATTCATTGCGTGTGGCATGCTGCTCCCGTTGGAAGATGGATGGAAATCGATATTTCTTGTTGTTTGCATAGATGGCCGCCTCCATACAAATCCCATGATTCAACCTAAAACGTTAGGCTAACCACATACCATGTGAATTCGACGATAGAACTTTCTCGCCCAAAACGTGTCCTTATTTCGCTCTAATCCCTCATACTCTCATACATGGAGATAAATAAGAGGAAAAGAAATTTTTTAATGATAATTTGGTAAAAAATTAATTTAAGTAGGGTTTAAACACTTGATTTAGACATGCAAGGAGGTTATGGCTTTTAATTTCATTCATTGATTGAGTGGCGACGACGAGAATATACTGGCATCTTTCAATCTAGACCATCGGATGAAAAATATTAATTAGCATAATCAATAATGAAGCGATTTCTGATAGGGGGCTACGCCTATCAGCGTAACTAGCACAACCACATTATATTTCCTAATGTGGTTGATATATGCCGATAGGCCTATATCCACTACCCATCACATTAATTTGTATATGAATCAATAAATATTTATATAATAATTTTATTATATTAACTTGAAATATATATATTATATATTAATAAGAATATTTATTAATATTTTAATTATGATTAAAATCACAAAAATATTATATATATATATTAATAATATTGATTGATATATTAATAATATTATAATATTTATTAATATATTAATATCATAGATGGTTATATTATTAATAAACCAAAAGAACTAATAATATATTAATAATATATATTATATCATAGTTGGTTCTATTATTAATAATATATATTAATAATATTAAACCCAAAAACATAAGAAAGTGATAAACTTTAAGAATTAATATATTAAACTCAAGAGAGTTATAAAGCATATGAAACAATATTTAAAAACAAAATACCTAAGAGATTAATAAACCCTAACAATTAATATTTTAAAGTGACGATATTAATAAACCGTAATTAATAATACAAACCCAATGTCATCATAAACCAAAGGTTTAAATATTATAAACCAAAGGAATTGGTGAACCCAAGGGATAAATATTATAAACATAAGGGATCAATATTAAAAACAAAAGAGATTAATAAACCATAAGAATTGATATTTTAAACTAAAAAACCTAATAAGTTAATAATCCATAAGAATCAATGTTTTAAACATAAGATATTAATAAACTGACGAGATTATTAACATTATAAACCAAAAGAAGTAATAGACCCAAGGGTTTAATATTATAAAGTAAAGGAATCAGCGAACCCAAGGGATAAATATTATAAACCTTACGGATGAATATTATAAACAATAGAGATTAATAAACACTAAGAATTAATATTTTAAACTGAAAAATCTAGGAAATTAACAAACCCTGAGAATTAGTATTTTAAACTCAAGAGAGTAATAAACCAAATGTGTGATTAACATTATAAACCAAAATAACTAATAAACCCAAGGGTTTAATATTATAAACCAAAGGAATCAATGAACCCAAGGGATAAATATTAAAAACCTAAGGGATCAATAAGGCTAAGCCCAATATTAAAAACAATAGAGATTAATAAAACCCAAGAGTTTAATACTATAAACCAAAGGAATTGGTGAACCCAAGGGAAAACCATTACGCAACAGATTATAAACCAAAGGAATTGGTGAACCCAAGGGAATTAATTTAAACATTGAGACAATTGTTGTCACAATGCGACGTCGGACCAACTATGACCAGGGTTGGCCATTGGTGATTTTCATATTGAGACAATATTTGTCAGAATATGGCATTTGATCATGGATGACATTGATCGATTATTCATATTATAAAACATATTTTCTCATTTTTAAATAACTAAAAAAGTTGAGGGAGTTTGGAATCTAGATTTTGTTTATTGATCATGGTCATTGTAATGGATTTGTTTTCATAGCATTGTGTATTTAAAAAAGTAGCGCATGTGTATTTCAATACATAGTGAATAAAAAGTATGCGTCAATAAAAAACATCACATGTGTATTCGAAAGCTTATCGTCCAGAGCATGCATTCTATAGCTGTGAAGCTCCTCAGAAGGATTTCTTACTTCGATCCAACTAGCCACAGGCCCAATTCTCTGCGTCCAAATGCGTCGGTTGCTCTAAACCAGGTGGCCTTATGGTCTGAAATAAATTGAGTGTTACAATGCCAGCCATCATAGCAGATAGGTCGAACGACTCCGTGGAACCACTTTGTTGAAACATTTGGGTGACGCTCTGGTTCACCTTCCCGTAATGGTTCCCGCTTGTGCGATGATTCTGCAGAATTCGTTGCGTGTGGCACCGGGTGAAGATAATGGCCATTAAATAATTCGTTGCGCGTGGCACACTGCTCCCATTGGAAGATGGATGGACATCGATATTTCTTGTTGTTTGTAGAGATGGCTGCCTCCATACAAATCCCATGATTGAACCTAAAACGTTAAGATAACGACATGCCATGCGGCTTTGACGATAGAACTTTCTCGCCCAAATCGTGTCCTTATTTCGCTCTAATCCCTCATACTCTCATACGTGGAGATAAATAAGAGGAACAGTAAATTTTTAATGATCACTTGGTAAAAAATTAATTTAAGTAGGGTTTAAACACTTGATTTAGACATGTAAGGAGGTTATGGCTTTTAATTTCATTCATTGATTGAGTGTCGATGACGAGAATATACCAGCATATTTCAATCTAGACCATCGCATGAAAAATATTAATTAGCATAATCACTAATGAAGCGATTTCCGATAGGGGGCTATGCCTATCGCCGTAACTAGCACAACCACATTATATTTACAAATGTGGTTGATATATGCCAATAGGCTTATATCCACTACCCATCACATTAATTTATATATCAATAAATAAATATTATATATAATAATTTTATTATATTAACTTGAAATATATATAATATATATTAATAATATTTATTAATGTATTAATATCATAGATGGTTATATTATTAATAAACCAAAGGAACTAATAATATATTAATAATATATATTATATCATAGTTGGTTATATTATTAATAATATTATAATATTATTAATAAACATTATTAATAAATATTACAATATTTATTAATAATATTAAACCCAAATACATAAGAAAGTAATAAACTTTAAGAATTAATATATTAAACTCAAGAGAGTAATAAAGCATATGAAACAATATTTAAAAACAAAAAAACTAAGAGATTAATAAACCCTAAAAATTAATATTTTAAAGTGAAGATATTAATAAACACACGGGATAATTAATAATACAAGCTCAATTTCATCATAAACCAAAAGTTTAAATATTATAAACCAAAGGAATTGGTGAACCCAAGGGATAAATATTATAAACATAAGGGATCAATATTAAAAACACAAGAGATTAATAAACCGTAAGAATTGATATTTTAAACTAAAAAACCTAATAAATCAATAATCCATAAGAATCAATATTTTAAACATAAGATATTAATAAACCAACGAGATTATTAACATTATAAACCAAAAGAACTAATAGACCCAAGAGTTTAATATTATAAAGTAAAGGAATTAGCGAACCCAAGGGATAAATATTAGAGACCTAACGGATGAATATTATAAACAATAGAGATTAATAAACCCTAAGAATTAATATTTTAAACTAAAAAATCTAAGAAATTAACAAACCTTGAGAATTAGTATTTTAAAATCAAGAGAGTAATAAACCGAATGTCTGATTAACATTATAAACCAAAAGAACTAATAAACCCAAGGGTTTAATATTATAAAGCAAAGGAATCAATGAACCCAAGGGATAAATATTAAAAACCTAAGGTATCAATAAGGCTAAGGGAAATATTAAAAAAAATAGAGATTAATAAAACCCAAGAGTTTAATACTATAAACGAAAGGAATGAGTGAACCCAAGGGAAAACCATTACCCAAAAAATTATAAACCAAATGAATTGGTGAACCCAAGGGAATTGATTCAAACATTGAGACAATTGTTGTGACAATGCGACATTGGACCAACTATGAACATGGTTGGCCATGGGTGATTTTCATATTGAGACAATGTTTGTCAGAATGTTTCATTTTATCATGGCTGACATTGATCGACTATTCATATTATAAACCAAAAAAACTAATAAACCCAAGGGTTTAATATTATAAACCAAAGGAATTGGTGAACCTAAGGTAAAATCATTACCCAACAAATTATAAACCAAAGGAATTGGTGAACACAACGGAATTTATTTAAACATTGAGACAATTGTTGTCACAATGTGACGTTTGACCAACTATGACCATAGTTGGCCATGGGTGATTTTCATATTGAGACAATGTTTGTCAGAATGTGACATTTGATCGTGGATGACATTGATCGATTATTCATATTATAAACAAAAAAAACTAATAAACCCAAGGGTTTAATATTATAAACCAAAGGAATTGGTGAACCTAAGGGAAAATCATTACCCAATAAATTATAAACCAAAGGAATTGGTGAACCCAAGGGAATTTACTTAAACATTGAGACAATTTTTGTCATAATGCGATGTTGGACCAACTATGACCGATGTTGGCCATGGGTGATTTTAATATCGAGACAATACTTGTCAGAATGTGACATTTGATCGATTATTCATATTATAAAATTAAAGAACTAATAAACCCAAGGGTTTAATATTATAAACCAAAGGAATTGGTGAACCCAAGGGAATTGATTTAAACATTGAGACAATTGTTGTCACAATGCGACGTTGGACCAACTATGACCATGGCTGGCCATGGGTAATTTTTATATAGAGACAATATTTTTCAGTATGTGAAATTTCATCATGGAAGAAATTGATCGATTATAAACATTATAAACCAAAAGAACTAATAAACCCAAGGGTTTAATATTATAAACCAAAGGAATTGGTGAACCCAAGGGAATTGATTTAAATATTGAGCCAATTGTTGTCACAATGCGATGTTGGACCAACTATGACCATGGTTGGCCATGGGTGATTTTCATGTTGAGACAATATTTGTCAGAATGTGACATTTGATCATGGATGACATTGATCGATTATTCATATTATAAATAAAAATAACTAATAAACCCAAGGGTTTAATATTATAAACCAATGGAATTGTTGAACCTAAGGGAATTGATTTAAACATTGAGACAATTGTTGTCACAATGCGACGTTGGACCAACTATGACCATGGTTGGCCATGGGTGATTTTCATATTGAGACAAGATTTGTCAGAATGTGACATTTTATCATGGATGGCATTGATCGATTATTCATGTTATAAACCAAAAGAACTAATAAACCTAAGGGTTTAATATTATAAACCAAAGGAATTGGTGAACCCAAGGGACAACCATTACCAAAAAAATTAAAAACCAAAAGGAATTGGTGAACCTAAGGGAATTGATTTTAACATTGAGACAATTGTTGTCACAATGCGACGTTGGAACAACTATGACCATGGTTGGCCATGGGTGATTTTCATATCGAGACAATGTTTGTCAGAATGTGTCATTTGATCATTGATGACATTAATCGATTATTCATTTTATAGACCAAAATAACTAATAAACCCAAGGGTTTAATATTATAAACCAAAGGAATTGGTAAACCCAAGGGAAAATCATTGCCCAAAAAATTATAAACCAAACGAATTGGTGAACCTAAGCGAATTGATTTAAACAGTGAGACAATTGTTTTCACATTGCGACATTGGACCAACTATGACCATGGTTGGCCATGGATGATTTTCATATTGAGACAATGTTTCAGAATGTGATATTTTATCATGGATGTCATTGATCGATTTTTCATATTATAAACCAAAAAAACTAATAAACCCAAGGGTTTGATATTATAAGCCAAAGGAATTTGTGAACCCAAGGGAAAATCATTACCCTAAAAATTATAAACCAAAGTAAACCAAAGCAAGTGGTGAACCAAGGGAAAATCCATTACCCAACAAATTATAAACCAAAAGGAATTGGTGAACCCAAGGGAATTGATATAAACATTGAGACAATTTTGTCGACCGCGACGTTAGGCCAAGTATGACCATGGTTGGCCATGGGTGATTTTCATATTCGATACAATGTTTGTGAGAATCTGACATTTGATCATGGATGACATTGATCGATTATTCATATTATAAACCAAAAAAATAAACCCAAGGGTTGAAATTATAAACCAAAGCAAGTGGTGAACCCAAAGGGAAAATCATTACCCAAAAAATTATAAACCAAAGGAATTGGTGAACCCAAGGGAATTGATTTAAACATTGAGACAATTGTTGTCGCAATGCGACGTTGGGCCAGGTATGACCATGGTTGGCCATGGGTGATTTTCATATTGATACAATGTTTGTCAGAACGTGTCTTTTGATCATGGATGACATTGATCGACTATTCATATTATAAACCAAAAAAACTAATAAACCCAAGGGTTTAATATTATAAACCAAAGGAATTGGTGAACCCAAGGGACAACCATTACCAAACAAATTATAAACCAAAAGGAATTGGTGAACCCAAGGGAATTGATTTAAACATTGAGACAATTGTTGTCACAATGCGACGTTGGACCAACTATGACCATGGTTGGCCATGGGTGATTTTATATTGAGGCAATGTTTGTCATAATGCGTCATTTGATCATGGATGACATTGATCAATTATTCATATTATAAACCAAAAAAACTAACAAACCCAAGGGTTTAATATTATAAACCAAAGCAATTGGTGAACCCAAGGGAAAATCATTACCCAAAAAATTATGAACCAAAGGAATTGGTGAACCCAAGGGAATTGATTTAAACATTGAGACAATTGTTGTCACAATGCGACGTTGGACCAACTATGACCATGGTTGTGCATGGGTGATTTTCATATTGATACAATGTTTGTGAAGATCGACATTTGATCATGGATGACATTGATCGATTATTCATATTATAAACCAAAAAAAACTAATAAACCCAAGGGTTTAATAGTACATAAACCAAAGCAAGTGGTGAACACAAAGAAGATATTACCAACAATTATAAACCAAAAGGAATTGGTGAACCAAAGGAATTGATTTAAGCTTATTGGAACAATGGTTGTCCGCGATCTGGCGTTGGACCAACTATGACCATGCTTGGCCATGGGTGATTTTCATATTGAGACAATGTTTACGATAATGTGTCATTTGATCATGGATGACATTGATCGATTATTCATATTATAAACCAAAAAAACTAATAAACCCAAGGTTTAATATTATAAACCAAAGCAAGTGAGCAAGGAAAATCATTACCCAAAAAATTATAAACCAAAGGAATTGGTGAACCCAAGGGAATTAATTTAAACATTGAGACAATTGTTGTCGGAATGCGACGTTGGGCCAAGTATGACCATGGTTGGCCATGGGTGATTTTCATATTGATACAATGTTTGTCAGAATCTGACATTTGATCATGGATGACATTGATCGATTATTCATATTATAAACCAAAAAAATTAATAAACCCAAGGGTATCGATTATTCATATTATAAACCAAAGCAAGTGGTGAACCCAAAGGAAATCCATTACCCAACAAATTATAAACCAAAAGGAATTGGTGAACCCAAGGGAATTGATTTAAACATTGAGACAATGGTTGTCACAATGCGACGTTGGACCAACTATGACCATGCTTGGCCATGGGTGATTTTCATATTGAGACAATGTTTCTGATAATGTGTCATTTGATTATGGATGACATTGATCGATTATTCATATTATAAACCAAAAAAACTAATAAACCCAAGGGTTTAATATTATAAACCAAAGCAAGTGGTGAACCCAAGGGAAAATCATTACCCAAAAAATTATAAACCAAAGGAATTGGTGAACCCAAAGGAATTGATTTAAACATTGAGACAATTGTTGTCGCAATGCGACGTTGGGCCAAGTATGACCATGGTTGGCCATGGGTGATTTTCATATTGATACAATGTTTGTCAGAATGTGACATTTGATCTTGGATGACACTGATCGATTATTCATATTATAAACCAAAAAATTAATAAACCCAAGGGTTTAATATTATAAACCAAGCAAGTGGGTGAACCAAGGAAAATCATTGCAAAAATTATAAACCAAAGGAGTTGGTGAACCCAAGAAAATGATTTAAACATTGAGACAATTGGTTGTCTGATGCGACGTTGGGCCAAGTATTACCATGGTTGGCCATGGGTGATTTTCATATTGATACAATGTTTGTTAGAATCTGACATTTGATCATGGATGACATTGATCGATTATTCATATCATAAACCAAAAAAACTAAATAAGTGCACTCATCTCAAGTGTTCTTTATTGGCATGAAGGAAAGTCAGGCTCTTTCCAAAATAAAGGTACATTTAGCATCAAAGGAATTGGTGAACCCAAGGGAAATCCATTACCCAACAAATTATAAACCAAAGGAATATAAAAATATAATTTTATATATTTATTTTAATAAAATTCATTTTAATTGGAGGCCCCTAAATTTTTATATATAATTTTTATTTATTAAATAATTTTATAAAAATTAAGTTAATAAGTAAATTAAAATACAAATATAATATTTGAAAATTGAAATAATATAGATAAAATAATACTAGATGTTGTGATTTAAAGATATTTTGATTTTTTTAAAAGCGGTTTCACTAAAAAAGTTTATCATTAAATTTTAATTAAACCATTTAACTTTTTAAATAAAATAAAATTATTGTTATTAATGATAATAAGATATATTCACTATATACTTAAAAATAAAATAATGTTATAACCAATGTAAATTTTTTCTTTTAAATTTAATTAATTACAATATAAACTTATTTTGTATAAATTTAATCATTTATAATTTTCCAATATATGAATATTTGATATAAAATATAATTATATATACTTATCATTAACCATTACTAACTAGACATTGAATTATGTATAATTATTAAAAACATATTATAATAAATTATTGAAATATATAGAAATAAAAGTTAAAATATAATATATTATTAGAATATAAAAAATATTATTACATATTTCTTACTTATTTTAAATTAAAATTATTGATTTTTAATTATTTTTTATTAATCAGAATTTATATTTAAATTTGATTAATTTAAATTTAAAATTTTAGGAAGATATAAAATTAAAGTGATTAATAATTAATTTAAAAATATATATATTTTAAAAAAATAAAATTAAAAACATTATAAAATTTATAAAATTATAAAATTAAAAAACAAAATATTAATATTATATATTACGATAATTTCATTGAAAATTAATTTTTAATCTGATTAATGGAATGATACTCTAATTTAACCCTAATCCTATTCCAATTTCATGATTTCGCATTAAAAAAATTCATATGTTGTGCACGCACTTGACTAACAATGCCATGAAATATTTAAAACTGGTTTCACTAAAAAAAAAAGTTTATCACCAAAGATATAAAGATATTTTGATATTTTGATATTTTGATTTTTTTAACCCTAATCCTATTCCAATTTCATGATTTCGCATTAAAAAAATTCATATGTTGTGCACGCACTTGACTAACAATGCCGTGAAATATTTAAAACTGGTTTCACTAAAAAAAAAAGTTTATCACCAAAGATATAAAGATATTTTGATATTTTGATATTTTGATTTTTAAAAATTTGGTCTCATAAAAAGTTTATCATCAAATTTTAATTAAACCATTTAACATTTTTAAATAAAATAAAATTATTATTAATGATAATAAGATATATTCACTATATACTTAAAAATAAAACTAATGTTATAATCAATATAATTTTTTTCTTTTAACTTTAATTAATTACAATATAAACATTTTGTATAAATTTAATCATTATAATATTCCAATATATGAATACGATATAAAATATAATTATATATACTTATCATTAACCATACTATTAGACATTGAATTATGTATAATTATTAAAAACATATTATAATAAATTATTGAAATATATGAAATAAAAGTTAAAATATAATATATTATTAGAATATAAAAAATATTATTACATATTTCTTACTTATTTTAAATTAAAATTATTGATTTTAAATTATTTTATATTAATCAAATTTATATTTAAATTTGAATTAATTTAAATTTAAAAATTTTCAGAAGATATAAAATTAAAGTGATTAATAATTAATTTAAAAATATATATATTTTTAAAAAATAAAAATTAAAAACATTATAAAATTTATAATTTACTCAAATTAAAAAACACTATATATATATATATTACAGTAATTTCAATGAAAATTAATTTTTAATCTAAATTAATGATACTCTAATTTAACCCTAACCCTATTCCAATTTCATGATTTCGCATTAAAAAAATTCATATGTTGTGCACGCACTTGACTAACAATGCCGTGAAATATGCCCCTAACAACTGCACATACAATAAATAATCACACAACAAATGCATATCGCAATAAAATGGTTAAAATAGTTTTATTTTCATTTTCACAAGAGCGGTCAATACACAAAAGAAACCCCGAAACTAAGTGAATGGAAGAATTGGAACATATTCTAGCGAATTATAACCGTGGCTAATTCTAATTGCATATTAAAAATGTTAACAAACTTTTGATTTGAAAAGAATCAAACTAAAACGAAAAAAAAAAACCCGGCCAAAAAGGTAATGGACTATACTGTTGGTTGTTTATATAAGTCATCACACAGAATAACACAACCTGGGATTATAACTTGCATGCATATAGCGAAAGATGGGACAAATATGGGATATACAATGACAACATTAAACCATTGTTGAGAAGTCCCGAAAATAGAACTGATTGTCCGTACCAACAATTCCCCAAAAATAATGTTACATCACGTACCTGTAATGAATGAGGATGGCACGCAAACTCCTCCACTGTAAATAGTTGATTGCAACCAGCCAAATGGGGAGCTGGATAGAGATTGAAAATAACGCCAGTCAAAAATGGATAGAAAGATAAATACCCACAGGGTTTAGGGCAGATCATGTACCTGTAAGTCGGCCAGTCTTAAATAGGTAAAGATAGCGCATAAAAAAAAAGGTACTCTGTAGTCTCCATTCTTCTCAACCCACCAATCAAACAATGCATAGGAAAACGAAGAGAGCAACACCACCTCTGATAAAATAAATAAAGATTTAAACAACTGCTCCATGGTTTCGTCTCTGATTATTAATCTTCTATTCTGTATATCCGGCAACAAAAAAAATAGGACGGTAGACCAATTCGCACACAGACAATGACAAAGATTGAAGAGAAAAATCAACGGACACCAATTCGCACACAACCGATAAAAAAGAAAAGAGAAAAATCAACCAAGACACCCAATACAATAAAAAAAACAACGAGCATGGCCATGCTATAGGACAAACAACAATAAAGAAGCAAGCCAATTCAAGCCAATCCAACGCCGAATACGAATGAAGCCGAGATGAAACTATTGTGGCGTTTGTTAGCCTCTGAAAATCTTTATATGGGCTCGATTTCCAACGGTCACAGGTTTTCATCTTCGACAGGAATTCTGTAACAAGGTCCGAAGTTCGCTGCAATAATTCTTCGCAATCATCAATGGCTCATCTCTGCATCGTGTTGAATCTAGAGCGATCCAGACCGTTGAGTGAAGCCAAAGATCTTTGGTCTACACTCAAGCTTTCTTCCATGGCATTTGTGGCAACAGTTTTTGGATCTGCTTGTAATGATCGCCGAACCGACGATTAAAAACAATCACCTATCTGCGAAAAGCCCATCTCCGCCTCTCCCTGGACGGCATCACCACCCAGTACATTATGCGAGATTAAGTCCATCATATTGCATGGAAGGTCCGTCATTGGATTCTTCCAAGGCCCCACTCCACACCAAAATGTTGAGATATTAAACCAAACCTTAAATGACTGTATCAAACTTTTATCTGTAAAATTTGATATATTGATGATAATTATAATCCAAGCGACAGTTAAAGTAGAAACCCACGTGACAGTTAAAGTAGACCATATTCATATTCTAATTGTCATGACTGACCACTGGTACATAATTACATTAAAAACATATCACCTCCTTGCACAACCGATCCCTGCGAAAAGCCCATCTCCGCGAGAAATTCTTGATTTACGTTACAAACGACTGGCCGCCTCTCTGCTTCTCCTCCCACTCGCCCATGCATGAGCATTGCGCTTCTCCTCCCACTCCCCACTTCATGCGACTGTTAAATTCCCCATATCGTTTCCATGGCCACATGTCTACGAGGAGACAAGCAGTATGGGAGATTACCACACGTCGGAGACAAACACAGCTTGTAATCAGCAACGTGCCCATCAACGTGGTGGTTATGGGATGGGAGGATTTCTTAGTTTGATAGGTGGCGGTCAGCAAATGGCAAAGTAAATTTTTAATCCAGATTTGTAAAAAATTAATTTAAGTATGGTTTAAACACGTGATTTAGATATGCAAGGAAGTTAGTGAGGTAGATTTCATCCATGGATTGAGTGGCAACGACCAGAATATACCGGCATCTTCCAATCCTGACCATCAGATCAAAAAAATTAATTAGTCTAATCACAAAACATGCTCCTTCCGATAGGGGGTTACGCCTATCGGCGTAATTATTTATTTATTTTTATTTTTATTTTTTATTTTTAAATTATTGTATTTTTATTTTTATTATTTATTTATTTATTTTTATTTTTATTTTTTGATTTATTTATTTATTATAATTTATTTTTATTTTTAGTATTATTGATTTATTTATTTATTTTTAATTTTTATTTGAATTTGAATTTGAATTTGAATTTTATTTTATTTTTTATTTTATTTTTATTTATTTATTTTATTTTTTTAATTTTTTAATTTTTAATTTTTTTTTAATTTTCAATTTTCAATTTTCAATTTTTATTTTTTATTTTTTTATTTTTTTTAACTTTCAATTTTCAATTTTCATTTTTTATTTTTTATTTTTTTATTTTTATTTTTTTATTTTTATTTTTTATATTTTTATATTTTTATTTTTATTTTTATTTATTTTTATATTTTTTATTTTTTAAATCTTACCTAATATTAAATTATTTGATTAATTTTTTTTTTTTTTTTTCTGAATAAGACTAATTCTATTAAGTAAAGAAATATAGTACATCCAAAGCTTGCGTAACAGCGAAGCAAGAGAGCAAGGGAGCCGGAAATGATGGAGTGTCAACCTCGGTCCCAAAGAACATCCACGGCATAAGCAAAAGATAACAAGATGAACAAAAAACAAAGAACATGACTAGGGAGCTGATCCAGAATGGGTAGAATCTCCCAATCGACATTTTTTCCCTTTCTTTTTACTGACTGTGACCCAGCCATTGAGAGCTGGCTGGACAGGAACCACCTGCAAACTATTCTGCAGAGAAGGAGGAGTCTCCTTATCTGAGTCTGAGGATGAAGACTCATGTGTGCGCTTCTGCGAAATCGAAGGAGCCACCGGGTCTACTGGGCTTGCTGGGGGCACACCCCTCGGGGGGTCCTGATTCTCTTTTTCTACCTCAGTGTCCTCCTCATCAGAGCTAGAGGACTCTAAGTCATCCATAGGAGGTCTATCACAAGGTTTCCAACTCTTTGATTTGGATTTGCGGGTGATGTTCTTCTTTTGGTTGAAGAATGTTGTGCATGTGTTCTGGAGGTGCCCCGTCTGATGGCAATGACGACACCTGAAGGCTGTGTTCTCATAGTCCAAGGTTTGCGTCCAATGGAAGTCCCCGACTTTGAGGATGATCTGATCTGGCAACCATTTGCTGATGTCTATTTCTGCGCAAATTCTGCCAAAGGTATATATTCCTTTCTCCCCCCTTGAGGTATCTGTTGCCAGGAAGCGGCCTAAGGTGTCCCCGATACTTTGAAAAACTGCGAAATGCCATAGATGTGCAGGAAGATTTGGTAGCCTGACCCAGATAGGAAGCTTGGAGATAATCGCGGAGGAGGGGTCAAAGTCTGGGAACCAGGGGGTGAGGAAAAGTCCCGCAGATCCCCAGAACCAGGGGCCTCCCGTTAAGGCTTTCTGGTAGTCTTCGTTGAGGTCAAAGGCTACAATAAAGAAGCCTTTCGAACAGAAGAAGACTTTGCAGTTGTTGGTCCAATTGGAGTGTATCCATTGGTATAGATCTGCAGTGCGGGGCCAAAGGCCGTTAAATCTGCAAATGAGGGCTGTTTCTGCAAAAGTCTGGTATTGATCATCCAGAGATGGATGAGAGATTTCAATGGCAGGGGTTTCCTCCATTTTGTCCACCAAGAAGGGTTTGGGAGCCTCAGCAGATTGAGCCGATTTCTTGGCAGGCTGTGCATGTACCGCGTCTCTATAGGAAAAACCTTTGGAGGCCGAGGATTGCCCAACTGCACCTCCCCTTAGTCGAAGTGATAGGATCACTGTGGCATCTCTTTCAATATTATAAAAGGAAAGAGGCAGATTGTTATCAAGCTGCTTACCTGCAAAGAGGAGCCGGATAAGAGAGTGAGGGATCCGCAACCTCTGTTCGAGTATCTTTGAGAGATGGTGCCCTGTGTAAGACGGCAGGACCCCAAGGAGCAGGGTTTTACCTGTCAGAAGAGTGATTTGTATCTGAAAAGTTGCATGCTGGAGATGAATAGGATCTCTGCTGCCAGAAGGATGAATCGAGGTTGAAGCAGGGAAAGTGCGGGTCTGCAGAGCTAGCTCCAGATCCTGGCTATACTGCTGCTGCATGTGGAGGAGCGCAGTAGTTGCCAAGTGTATGGATATGCAGGGAAAAGCATAGAGGAAAGGGAGCTGGCAGCTCAAAGAGAGAGAGGCCAGAGCACTCCAGCTTGCCGTCGCGCAGTTGGATGGCCAAATAGTAATGGCGGCCAAAACCGGCTCAAGCTGAGGGGCCAATGCATCGAGGATCCCTGCCCTCGTTCTCCACGACGCCCACCAGTTCTGCCATTGCATCCAAACTAAAGGCCAACGTCTTGTACAGTATCCACGCTCGGCAAGTCTGCAGGGAGCACAAGAGAAAACCTCCGCCGGAAGATGGTTCGGAGCCCCAGGTGCCGTTCCAGCTTTCTCATGGCTGCAAAAAGACAGGGGCCCATGTCTTCGCCTCGCATAAACCTTCCAGCGTGCAGATCCAAGGCTGCATCCCCAGGTCGGCTCGAACCAGCGAGCTGCGGCGGCGATGGGGAGCTGAAACCCTAGGGTTAGTGAAAAGACGCCCGCGCTCTCCATCCAATAATAATCGCTCTGATGCCGATCGCCTCTGAACTCATTTGATTAATTATTATTATTATTACTTATTTATTTATTTGATTTGATTTTATATTTGATTTATTTATCTAATTTATTTGATTTTATATTTGATTTATATAGAATTTATAATAAAAACATAATCAAAATTAAAATAAATAAATAATAATAATAATTTTCTTATTCTAGTCAAACTAGCCGTTTTTCCAATGGCTAGTTGGAGCAGTCCTATTCTACTTAAACTGGTTTTCTGATCAGATTTCTCATCTTGTCCCGATGATGAACCACACTGGTTGGTTCGAAACGCGTCAACACAAATTTCTCCTATGTGATTTTCACCGAAATTTTTTTTACACATTTTTTATGGGTCACAGAAGCTAAATTCCTAACAAATTATAATTTTTAAACTTTTCAACGGTTTTTGATAGTATTAAATCTATTTTTATTATCAAAAATATAATTCAAATACTATTACACCATTAAAAAAAATAAAAATTATAACTAAACATTTTATTTTTTAAATATTAAAATTAATTAAAATTTACCAAAATTTCTAAAATTTAAAATAAATTTTTGTCTTCTAATTTTCTCTACTAATATAATATATATACTCTTAACCAAAAAAATAAAATATATTTGTGACCTTCACATTTTCACTACTAATATAACTTAGATGCCACAATTTAAATGCCACATAGGTGAAAGCTTATTGATCAACGTAGACAACAAATTTTCCATCTGCACCCCCGAGACGCATATGCTCACGGAGGGTTTTCTTTCCATAAATCTTGTGGAAGGTTCTTCTTAGCATCGAGGGTAAAGTTTGTTTTAAAGTTAAAATTGTAAGTAATGTTTTAATGCAGTATGTTAAATTTAGAATTGGTTTGGGATTTGTAGAAAGTAGTTGAGAGATTTTTTTAATTTCTATTTTTTTAAAGTTAGAATTAGTTGGATTTAAGATAATTATATTGTAATTGAATGCAATTGTATAATAATAAGATTATTTGTGTGAATTATTTTGTGTTATATGGTTGCTATTTTATTTTCTAATTTGGCATAAGAGCTAGTTCAACCTTGACTCTCTCAAGAGAGGGGTTGTGATGATGCCAATTTTCCAAGTTTTAAATCTCTATACATAAATAGGATAATGTGTGAGAGTGTTTAGTTTGCTTCTGCATGAAGTTGGAGTGTTTGTGTGACTTTTATTTCCCTGTATGCATGTATGTTTGGTTTGAATTCTTGATCGACACGCAAACAACAAATTTTGGGTGCAACCATAGAGGAATTTCATTGTTTGAATGCTCAATCTCTTAATTATTTTTAACTAAGGCATCGAGGGATCGAGGAGAGCTACCTACGTCGTATTTGTTGGAGAGCCAAGGACGTGGTTGTCTATGTCGCATTTGTGCAGCGCCACATTGAGAAACCAATTTGATCTACAAAAGCAACGGATGAGGAGCATTGAGATCTTAAGGTTGAGTCAGAAAGTTGATGTTGTAGGTGATGAGTTTGTGCTTTCATATATGGATCTACTCCTCGCATCGCTTACAAAAAGTTTTCTTCCACACTTGAAGGGAGGAGAGGCAATGGCCGTTGGATCGGGTTGAGGGCCTTTGATCAACGGTCCAGATGAGTGGATAGAGGGTGCGAGTGAGGATAGGAAGAAGGGGGCCCATTTAATTTTTTCAAAGATTTAAGGAGAAATTATAAGGTTGCAAGGGTGTTTAACAAAGTGAAAGGGGTGGAGGGGTAAAAATAGGGAAAGGGCTTAGAAATAGGCGGAGGGAAAAGGTTTTATGGGAGTGAAAAAGGGCCAGGGCTTAAGCGAAGAGGGGCTTAAGGCCCATATTTACAAAAGTGGGGTTTTAACACAAAAAAAGAGTTTTGAAAAGTTTTTAAGGGTCCGATAGGCTAAAAGGGCGAATCTAAACAATGTAAAAGGGGACTTTTACATTGTTTAAAGTTCTTTTTAGGGGAAAATGGTGAGTATGAGGGTTTTTAAGGGAAAAAGAAATGGGATTTAGAAGGGAAAAAGGGAATGAATGATGGTGTTGGTGGAAAAATATGTAAAAAAGGCTAAAAAATAGAGTTTTCTTTAGAGCAACATGGTGAACTTTTGAGAAGGCAAAAGATAGGAAAACTTTAGTGAAAAATAGTCAAACTTAGGATGATGAAGGTAGTGAGATTTCTAGAACTCACAGTGTTTCTCAAATGTTGTTTCTAGAAATCAAAAATCATTATTTAGTCATCTTTTGATATCAACAAAAAATATAGATGGCTAACAGTGGCTCCAATTAGGGAGGGCAGCTCCTTTAGGAGGTGTCAAGAACCTCATAAAATAAATCTCTGGAAGAAGTAGACCAGTGCCTTGATTTTCACCTTGATAGAGCTCCTTTAACTTGATGATTTACTGCTTTGGAATTCTGATCTGCAGCATCTCAATCATAACATGATTAATTCCAACTCAGCTTATACCTACCCATCTTACTTGTTCTAACGTTTTTTTTCTTCATTGGGTGCATTTGAATTAGCCTACCCTTGACATCTTTTTCTTTTGAAAACAGGAAACTAAAAAATTCTACACTTATATCATCCAAGAGTTCAAATTAAACTGATGAATTCATTTATTTCTCTACCTATTCTAACTATCTGTCAAGATTAAACTGTTTGACAGATTTTTATTTTCTAATCTACAACAGAAAAATTGAAAACATAACCAAATCAGGATTGAATAGTTTGATTTGTTATGATCAATGATACTTCGTACAAGTCTGCATATAGAATTTATTTTGCAGAAATTTAACACAAAATCCTAAGGGTTGAAATCTGGAATTTGCTTTTTTATCCCTCTCTTTCTATCTTGGTTCAGATTTTGAGCTTTGGAACCAATTTCTTTTCCTAATCTAATCTAGTCTTACTGATAAGCCAAGTTTAGATAGTTTGGAAAATCTTCATTCACTAACCTATCAGCAGAAATTTAAAAATAATTTAGTCATGATTAGTCTGTATGACTAAATAAGGCTTCTCTCCTCAAGTAGTGGCATTTGGACTTGCACACTTTCAGAACTTACTCTTTTTGGTATGGGGTTGTACATTTTCTTTTTCTACCCTCTTTTTCTTTGTTTTTCTATTTTGTATTTAGTTTTTCTTTGATCTTTTCTTTAAGCAATGTTATATACAATGGATAAAGCTTTAAACTTAGGCATCTTAATGGAAATAATGTTTGAGCATCCTGTCATTGACAGGACCTCCAAAAAGTTTTGTTCCATCCATTTCCTGTAAGAAAAATACATTGTTGCCACTGGCAGAATGGAGAATGTAGGGACCTTTCCATAGATTTTCAAACTTACCATGCTTTCCCTTGTCTTCTCTTCTTAAGTCCCATCTGAGCACTTTTTCACCGATGTTGAAATCATTTGCTTTTGTACTTTTGTCAAATAGCTTCTTGATGTTATCTTGCACTTGTTCTGTTCTATTGTAGACTTATTCTTTGGTTTGCTGCAACTGTATAGTCTGATTTATCCTTCTTATCATGTCATTTTCTTCAGACTGTATTCTTGGATCAACTTCATAACTGGCACTCCTAGGCTTGTTGGAAAAATTGTATCTGCTCCATAAACTAGCTAGTAGGGAGACATTCCAATTGATTTCTTGCATGTTAACCAGTCTGCCCATAAGGCATGTACTAGCTTGTTGTGCCATGACCTTTGATTTCCTTCTAGCAATTTCTTGATGATGTTTATCAAACTTTTGTTTGAGGATTCTGCCAACTCATTACCTGGAGGGTAATAAGCTATGGAATGACCCAATGTGATCTGATATTTGTGGAAAAAGTCTACCATCCTCTTGGATCTAAATGCAACAACATTATCAATGATAATATTTCTAGGACAACCAAATCTAGACAAGATATGGTTTTCAAGGAATTTGATGATGACTAGATCAGTAGCAGTTCTAGATGGGATGGCCTCTATCCATTTTGTAAAGTAATCAGTTGCTGTGAGGATCCATTTATGTTGGGCAGATGAAGAATGATGGATTTCCCCAATGAAGTCTAGGCCCCACTGTTGAAAAGGAGCTTCAACAGAAATAGGATGCAGAGGTAAGGGTAAGAGTTTTCTTTTGCCTTCAAAGATTTGACACTTGTGGCAGGCAACTACCGATTTATGGATATCTTGGAAGAGGGTGGGCCAATAGTAATCAACTCTAAGGATTTTATTGACAGTTGTTTTCTAATAGAGGTGGCCTCTACATTCCCCTTCATGAAACTCATACTTGATCTTTTCTGCATCATTCTCAGGCAAACATTTAAGAAATATACCACTAGCATTTTTCCAATATAACCATTTATCTATAATGCAGTAATTTACAGCTTTTAACTTTAAGAACCTTGCCTTTGTATTAGATAAACCAAGAGGAACATTAAGGTAGAAAAGTACATATAAAATATCAACATACCAAATTGAATTCAGCAATGCTTCTTCAACAGGAGGGGTTGTGCATTCTTCTTGTTCCTCTAAAACATTAGCCATACTCATATCTAAGGCTTTAAGATTTGATTTAGCCATAATTTTCGAAAGTCCTTATCCTTTGACCAGTTTAGTGGGTCTGATTTCCAAGTCATATTCTAATATGACAGCAATCCACTTTCCTCTTTTGCCATAAGGATATTGTGTTAAAATATCTTTGACAACTGTGTGTGGAACGAAAGCAATTATGTGTGAGTGTGAAATATAAACTCTGAAATCTTTCAAGGTCTTGCTTAAGGCAAAAGCCTATTTTTCCATTATGTTATATTTCAGAGGTGCATCTCTTAATGATTTGCTAAGAAATGCAATGGGTTGCTAGTGTCATTTTATGTTTTTCTGAAGTGGGACAGCAGCAATTGTATGTTCTGATGCAAAGGAGAAAATGAAGAAATATTTATTAGAATCAGGGCTAATGAGAACTAGTGTTTGGGTGAGTCCCTGTTTAACCAGTTCAAAAGATTTCTTTGCTTCAATGGTCCATTTAACTCCAATTTCCCTTTTTAGCATGTTTGTTATGTTTCTAAGGAGTTCAGCAAGGTTTGGTATGAATCTTTTTAAGAAATTAATCTTTCCAATGAAAGATTGCGGTTCTTTGATGTTTATAGGATGATTGATTTGGAATATTCCTTCAATCATTTTTGGGTCTATTCTTATTCCCTCTTCAGATATGATATGGCCTAGAAGTTTGCATTCTTGGAGGCCAAATAAATTTTTCTTGGGGTTTAAGGATAGACCATACTTTCTACATTTCTCAAAGACTTTTCTTAAGTGAGCAAGGTGTTCTTCATGTGTTTTGGAATAGACTGTGATGTTATCTAAATATATCACAATGAAGAAGCCTATCTCTTCTAAGAAAGCAATATCCATGGCTCTTTGGAATGTGGCACCAGCATTCATTAAACCAAAGGGCATTTTCACATACATGAAAGTGCCCCAAAATGTAGTGAAAGTTGTTTTAAGTTGATCATCAAGATGTACCAGCACTTGATTGTATCCTAAAAAGCCATCTAGCAAAGAAATTCTTTTAGAACCTACTACCCTTTGTAAGATATGATCCATTTTGGGAAAGGGTTAGTTGTCCTTTAAAGAGGCTTTGTTTAAGTTCCTAAAGTATATACAAAGCCTTATCTCTCCTATTTTATTCCTCACAGATACAAGATTTGATACCCAGTCTGAGTATCTCACGGGGACTATGATTCCAGCATCATACATTTTCTTGATTTCGTTCTCAACCAGGGGTAATTGCACATGGTTTATTCTGTGCAATTTTTGTCTAAAAGGTTTTTGGTTTTCTTTGAGGGGTATCTTATGTTGAATTATCTCTGTATCATATGATTTTAAGTCCTCATAAATCCAAGCAAAAACATTAGAAAATTCTCTAAAAAGCTTAAGATATTTCAGTTTTACATGAGCTGGAAGTGTTTTGGATAATTTAATCATTTTGGATTTTTCTTTACTACCTATATTGCACTCTTCTATTTCAGTTTCAGTGGGTTCCATTTTTGGCTTTTTGGAAACATCATTGAAGTCAAACAATTCTTCTAGAGGTACCAGTCCCTTTGGAAATTTATCAGTGTGAGACTGTAGCACTTCAAAATCTTCTTGTTCTAAATAAGTGCTCAGCCCTGCTTTCAGTGGGTGTTCTCTAGTTAACAGATTTATATTGGCAATGTTTATATCAGCAATGTTAGGAGTTTCTTCTTCATAAGTTTTTTCCTTAGTAGGACAGTCTTCTTCATACTCTGAGTCTGAATTGATCATTTCAAACCCATTTCTAGACTGTAGGAAGTCCTCTATCTGCTTATCTCCCTCAAAGACTTGCCAATATTTGATATTATCAGGGATAGTTGGTCTATATTTAACTTGGACTGTGTATTGTTTACTTTCATAAGGTTTTTGACATGTACTAGCAGCAAATGCTAAACCATTAGCAAGAATGTTATGGTTTCTTGGGACAAAGTTAAGCTCATATTCTGAGAATGTTTTCAAGAGGTCAACAGTATCATCTCTATATGCTTGTAATCTTGGATGCTTGGTAGTATATTCTCCATTCACTTGTTTAATAATTATTTTTGAGTCTCCATGAACAGTTATCCTCTTGGCTCCTAGTTTTTTCAATAATTGCAGTCCTAAGAGGAGAGCCTCATATTCAACTATATTATTAGTGCATTGAAAGTTTAGTTTGTATGAATGGCCCTCAGCATGATTATTTTCTATGTTATGCACCCATATGCTTGCTCTTGAACCAGTTTTGCTGCAAGACCCATCAAAACTCATACTCCAAAGAGGTTCAACTTCATATTTGTTATTAAAGTTATTTCTGTCCTCTTTTTCCTGTTTATTTTGGCTGTCATTATGTTGTTTTTTAGGATCTGCACTACGTTCATTTTTATTTTTCTCTTCAAGGTTTTCACCATGCTGAGTTTTATCTTGTTTGTCATAATCAGCCCTGTGTTGATGGTTGGTTTGTTGTCTATGATCTTCATTATGTTTGTTGTGATGTTCTGAGTTAGCAACCTATTTTAGCCTTTTCTCCTTTCTTCCCTCTTTTCCTAATGTTGGTTTGTCATCTCCTTCTCCTTGCTCATTAAGATTTTCATCATTGTAAAGAATGAGGGAGTCAAGGTCTGTATGAATAGAATAAAGAGGGGAGTTGTCTATTTTTTCTTGACTATTAACCATGTATTTCATGTGTGTTTCCCTATATATTTTTCTTGGTTGACTAAAGATAGGGATGGTTGCATAAGTCATATCCATCTGCAAGGTACCTTGGAGTTTAGCACCCCATGACCTTGAAAGGAGCATGCCATATTTAGGAGGTATATCAGCCACTATAATGTCCATTACTAAGCTCTTGGCTGGTATTTGTGCTAAGTTGACACATA
The DNA here is from genome assembly GCA_034641835.2 of Pinus albicaulis. Taxonomy (NCBI): domain Eukaryota; kingdom Viridiplantae; phylum Streptophyta; class Pinopsida; order Pinales; family Pinaceae; genus Pinus; species Pinus albicaulis. The sequence continues at coordinate 1,432,432,709 of CM076579.1, read as the reverse complement.
AATCTTTGATCAGGCCTAGGAATTTAACTCTGCTGGAATCAAAGGAGTATAAATCTTTGTAAGGTCTAGTTATCTCAAGGCCTAGTCTCTCCATCACCACTTTAGGCATAAGGTTGTGGGAGGCTCTTGAGTCAAGCATGGCATTGTGAAAAATCTTATCATGGATGTTTAGACTGACATAAAAGGGAGGAACACCTCCTTCTTGAAATTTCCCTGCTACTTCTGGTCCAAACAGAAGCTCTGGCTTTTCATTAGTCACATTGACAGAATCAGCTTGTTCTCCTATGTTTAAATCTCTCAAAAGTTGGGTTTTATATACATCTTGGGTGACTAATTCAATAAGAGGAACAAGGATTTTTATTTTGGCAATTTCACTCTCTATGCTAAAAGGTATCTGAGTTTTTAAAACATTTAGATCATCCTTCTTAGTCACTATTTCCTCAGCAAATTCAGCTTGCTAGTTTTTATTATGGGAAATAGTCAAACTATTTTTACTAGGAGCATTCGCTGAGTTGCTAGTGCTACTTTGGTCACCACCATGTTTGTTATTGTTTTGGCTGTTTTTTCCTTTGTTTTTATCAGAGCTTTCAGCCACTTTTTGTTGTTTTCTGCTGTCTTTTTAGAAATGTTTTCAGAATTGTTTCTAGCAGAAATTTCAGAGGCTTTCTTTTTGGAAGTATCTTGACTCTTTTTACTCCTAAGGTCATATTGTCTGTGCACCTCCATTATAGCATTTTCGAAGCCTTGTTTGTAATATTCAGATTCTGGGCTTTCTTCATCATAGGGTGTATATATGCCTTGTTCCTCTTCAGTGAGGAAAACAATATCCTAATTATACTCCCAATAATTTTATGTGATCTTCCTCTATTTCTTCAATCTCTCTCTCATCTCCATCAACATAGTTTTGTTGGAAAGGAGGTCTGACTTGCTGATCAGGGCCTCAAATTTTTTTCTAATTTGAGGGGGAATCCTTCTAAAGTTCTGGTTCTAATTTTTATTTTTATTTTGAGGAGCTGTTTGGTTTTATTTAGAATAAGCTCTCTCATTCATGTTAATTCTCTCCATCATCATCTCCATGGTTCTAACCAGACTATCAATTTTGGAGTCTGATGTGGAGGGCCCGACTTCATCTTTGTAGGTAACCTTTTTATCTGCTTTCAATCTAGCCCTTCTGGCATTTAGGTTAGCTTCTACACTTACTGCCCCTTTCTGCATGTCTTCTAATGTGAGGGGTTCTCTCTCTCTTAATTGATAACACATGTCTGGGTCAAATCCTTCAGGAAAATTCATTAAGGCTAAGCCTTGTGGGGGTTTAATTTGTGGAGGGAGTGAATTATAAACACTATTGAATCTAGTGCAATAATCTTGGACACTCTCTCTAGCATTTATTTTAAGGTCATTGTATTCTGATAGGTTTTGGAGGGGATTTCTCTTGACTTCCCATTTGTGTAGGAACAGTTGATGAAAAGTAGGGAGATCATTAATACTGTTAAGGGTTAAGCCTTTGAACCATCTTCTTGCTTCTCCCCCTAAGCTTTGAGCAAACATTCTAAGTTTAACAGTTTCATCATCTATTTCTTGTCTGTCAAAGTATTCATTCATTATATCTACATGTTTTTGAGTTGTAGTAGAACTACTAGCATCATATAATGGAATCTTGGACTGATAGTCCTATGGTAGAAAAACTAGAGGTAAAGGAAGGACTAAGGGAGCATACCATGTCGCCATGATATGAGCTTGTGGAAACAATGGGGGATTAACAAGTGGAGGAAGGTGATGAAGTGGAGTGGTTTGAACAATGGATGTATGGGTGGGTGTAGCTAAAGTACTTAGACTAGCTAAGTGATGTTGAGCAGATTTAGGATGAGAGAAGCATAAGTTATGGAGAAAATGGAAATCAGGAGGAGTGGAAGGAGAGGCTTCCCTACTACTACTTTGTTGTGAATCTACAAGCTCAAGGTTTATCTGGTCTATACCACTTTGTGACTTGGTTCTAGATAAGCTTCTTATATGAGGTTAAGTCAACTTGGGTATTTTGCAAGGTTGTAAGGTTCTCAGGGAAAGAACTTGCTTTGTGGATTGGTCTGTCAACAGTTGGGTTTTTAGATGTAGGAGACTTCCTAAGGATGCTTTCAGGATTGTCAACTATTGCAGGAGGATTTGGGTCAGGATGGGTTATAGTATGGATTCTTCTAGAAGCCAGGATTTTGGACCCAACAAGTCAGAAATGTTTTTTAGAGGTATAACAGTCTTAATACACAAACCAAACTGTAAAGAGATGATTAACTCACAAATTATTCTTGACTGGGTATTGTTTAATGTTTTGATGATAGGGTAAGTTTCCTAGTGGAGTCAATGGAAAATTAGTGGAGTCACCAAGTGGAGGATTTTTGCTTGTCTTATGACTGATTGCTGTCCACCATCATCAATCAGAAACCATTCTTGGACAATACTTGATTCATCTTAGATTAATGAGGTTTTCTAAGTTTTGAGTGAATCTGGAATGTTTATTACTCAGTATTCCCCAGTATGGTCGCCACTATGTTGGCTCCCTGTAATTTTCTTGAGTGGTAAGAACAAACACTGCAGGGGCCACATCAGAACCACTTTGGAATCCTAGGACCTAGCCTTCCTGGATTTAGAGAGGGATCTCTCTATAAAGGTGTTTTCAATTGATATATCTTTGTGTTCTTTGTTTATGATTTTAGGCTAGTTTTGAATTTCTAAGGACTTGTTTGTTTTTGGTTGGATTAATTGATAGATTGAAGGATCAATGGTGCGGCTGATTGAGGGAATGTTTCACCTGAACAAATAGACTATGAGAAAACATAAATCCATTGGGCTATGGAGTCATAAAAGGATTTAATTGTTCATCAACTCTGCAAGGGCATTCATAGGGAAAGCTAACTATATCAAGTGGATTCTTTAGATTAGGTTGTGATATGAAATAGTAATAAGTTGTGAATGCAACAAAGCTATAGTCAGTTAAGAATCTTCTAGCTCTACTTAGACAAGAAAATCCTTTTAAGGTAACTGTTTGGAGCAAGCCAAAGGACAGGGAAAACCATAAATCTCTTTGGACAAACCTTTAATAAGAAACCTTTCAGACAACAATCCAACAATCAAAAGACTACTTTCAGATAAATAAAACATATAAGAAAACAATAATAGCAGCCTAAGAGCAAACAGAAATAACCTAATCTGCTTTTGACTAACTCTCAAAGACTCTTCAAATCAACCTTTCAAGGAAGATAAGAGGGCAGGGCATACCATAAACCTCTCTGATTTAGACTTTAATAAGCATACTATAAAGAAAGGTCCTAAAAATAATATCTCAAGTCTTACTCAAAGGAATATGGGCTCACCACAATTTCCTTGGTTTCACTCTATTGAATCATTTCCAAGACAACAAGCCAGATGTAACTAGAAGGAAATTAAGAATCTTCCAATCAGACCTTGCAGAAGAAAACATAAGTATAAAGAATTCAGACAGAAATAGGGTGCTTGAAACAACAAATCCTAATCTAAAACTTCTGCTCCTTTATCAAAGAAAAATGAACATAATGGAAAACATAAAGAGAAACAATAACAATTTAGGAAAAATTCACCATTTATATAGCTCAAGGATCTTGTGAATATGCTTGTATTATTGATGATCAAACCAGTTACAATACTCTATGTACAATAGCTCTCTGCAACTCAGAGCTTTCTTTAGTTTAGTCTAGCATTCCTCAACTAGCTTAGCAGCAGAAATCAATCCAATAACCACCAAGTAACCAACATTTGAAATGAAGCTCATATGCAATATTTATATGAAAAATGAGGAGGTGCTGCCAATCTAGGGTGTCTAAATGTTATTTATTACGGAGTTAATGTTTTTTGACCTTTGAGACCATGCAAGGCCCAAGGAAAAAATATATGAAAGAGTTACTCTGAAATAATAACTTTGTCTTAACTTCTGAGTTATTTAGTTGAAATATTTGACTTTAAAGGCTTTGTAATAACTTTTGTAATAACTGTTGAGTTGCTTTAAAATATCTCTGACTGTGAAATAACTGCCTGATGCCTTTATTGAAAAAATAATGCTGTAGGTGGAAAATTTGTCTTTGGAGGAGTAATTGCTTCTTTGTTGAGTTTTCGAAGCTGTCTTTGGGTTATTTGTCTTTGTTTTAATCACAAAACTTCAGTATTAGGCCTTTGATCTCTGATTTAACCTTTATAATCGGTTTCACTATCCTCATTCATCATTCTGCTTTATGACTATTTTTTCCTTTATCCTTTGCTTTAAGCCTTTGAATTTCATCTTTAATCACTGTCTTTAAGGGTTAATCCTCTGTTTTATCCTTTGATATCAATTTAGCCTTTTGATCATTCTGTTCTTCACTTTGCTTGTTTGTTCTGTGTGCAGGGAGGGTTTCTTCATTATGGCCGAAGGGTTTTATAACCCATTGATGATCATGAGTCATCAAGGGTTAACCTTTATGCAGGCTCCCCTGGTTCTTTTATATGAATTCACCTCTCAGATCATCATCCAGAGGTTTAATTTGTCACTTTTTGACTATGGGAGGGCATTTTGGGCTCTTGTCCACCATTAAAAACTTGCACAAAACACAACACAACGTCAATTTAAAACCTGCGGGAGGGGTTTAAACTGCATTTTTCGGGGTTTCTGTGCATCAGGGGTGATTTGCGGAGGAGGAAGAAACACAGGGGGAAGGTTTCGTAGGTGGAACCATGGGAAAATCAAACAGAGGGGAAGGACTTTGAATTTTGGCATAGGAGGGGAAAGGCGGTTTTGGAAAACCATGTTGGTTTATCGCGCAGGTGAAAGGTGGTAAGTGGTATTTTCCTGGGGCTACGCGATTCCACTTATCATTTGTCACGTGGCAGGGAAAAATTTCATTTTTTGCATGGGTTAGGAGTGTTAAAGATCGGCGCCTAATCCTGCGCGATATGAGTTTGAGTCGTCAGATCTCAAGAGGTGAGATCGACAGTGTGGAGGATTTCAGGGCCAGGGCGCAGATGTGTGGAGTGGAGCCTAGGACAGGTGGCGAGCTTTTATTTGACGAGGGGTTAAAAGGAGAGTGAGACCCGGGAGTGATGATGTGGCATATTTTGTCGTGTAGTGCAGGGTTGGGTTATACGCGGGGTTGAAGGTAGGAGAGGTGATGACGGTTGGATTGGGTTGAGGGCCTTTGATTAATAGTCCAGATGAGTGGATAGAGAGTGCGGCTGAGGATAGGAAGAAGGGGGCCCATTTTAATTTTTCAAAGGTTTAAGGAGAAATTATAAGGTTGTGAGGGTGTTTAACAAAGTGAAAGGGGCGGAGGGGTAAAAATAGGGAAAGGGCTTAGAAATAGGCGGAGGGAAAAGGTTTTATGGGAGTGAAAAAGGGCCAGGGCTTAAGCGGAGAGGGGCTTAAGGCCCATATTTACAAAAGTGGGCTTTTAACACAAAAACATAGTTTTTCAAAGTTTTTAAGGGTCCGATAGGCTAAAAAGGTGAATCTAAACAATGTAAAAGGGGACTTTTACATTGTTTAAAGTTCTTTTTAGGGGAAAATGGTGAGTATGAGGGTTTTTAGGGGAAAAAGAAATGGGATTTAGAAGGTAAAAAGGGAATGAATGATGGTGTTGGTGGAAAAATAAGTAAAAAAGGCCAAAAAATGGAGTTTTCTTTAGAGCAGCAGGGTGAACTTTTGAGAAGGCAAAAGATAGGAAAGCTTTAGTGAAAAATTGTCAAACTTAGGATGATGAAGGTAGTGAGATTTCTAGAACTCACAGTGTCTCTCAAACACTGTTTCTAGAAATACAAAATCATTATTCAGTCATCTTTTGATATCAGCAAAAATTATAGATGGCTAACAAGTTTGAAGCAAACATTTCTTTCAGATTTTGAGATCATACCCTCAAGAGAAACATCAGCAAATGAAAGAAGAAAAATCCGCCCAATGGATGAGGCATTGGTCTTCATAAACTCAGAGATTTGATATATGAAGTTCTAGACACCTCCTAAAGAGGAGCTGCCCTCCCCAAGTGGAGCCATTGTTAGTCATCAGTAATTTTTTCCATTTTGTAGATGACTAAATACTTGTCCTAGATTTCTAAAAACAAGATTCATGAATATTGTGAGTTTTAGAGATCCCACTACCTTCATTATCGTTAAGATAAATTTTTCACTATTTCACTACTATGCCATTCCCTAGTTAGCCTACCACTCCTATAAGACCCCCCATGGGCTCATGACACTCATCTTTGTCCCATTTTCACACCCATAACCTCAGTACTCTTTTTTTCCTTTTCCTAAGACTTTCCACTTTCCAGCTAAGATTGCCAAAGAGCCTACCCTTCCCATATTCATCAAATGCCTCAAGCATTGATGGTCTTAAAGCTATCTCTGTAGGCTCTTTAGAAAAATCAAGTACATTGGATTTTCGATCTTCAATCCATCAATATGTCAAAAAAATCTGTTTTTCATACTTGAAGACCCTAAGCCAAGCTTTTAGTCAAAGACCAAGTCACAAGAACCTCCCACTAGGTCATTAAGGTTTCACAGGTTGTAGGGATTAATTTTGGTGTTCTAAATCACTGTTTTTCATGTACTAAAAGCTGAATCAAATGTGAAAGATGGGCAGCACCTGTTTTTCAAAGTCATATCAAGAAAGGTCTCCAAGGAGGGTCACTTTATCAAGTTCAATTTTGCAAAAGTAAATTGTTCATTTTGACATTTTTGCAGGAGTGTTGAAATAACTATCAGCAGAGAAATAGGTAAGTCAATAGACCTGCTACTCATTAAAGGAAATCCACAGCAAAGAAGGAGGAGGCAGCCTATGTTCAAAAGAATTCAGGGTTCCTAAGACTGATTGGGCCAGCAGTGTGCCAAGAAACGATCAAGGAAGCAAATAAAAAGGACAGAGGCACACCAAAACAACCAAACATGAATTGAAGATTTTTAGAAATTATAAATGGAAAGGGGAAAAAGGTTGAGGTGAACTGGAAAGAAATGAATGAACTTGAAAGGGATATAGATAACTTAGAAGACAACACTAAAAATTCTTCTCAAGCAGCCCATAAGCCTAAGGTTTTGGAAATATAGTCAAGGGAGATGAAGTGAAGATGAGAAGCCTCCATCAGAACAGCGAAAGAAGTTTTGAAGAGACTGTATAAGTAAATTCTAGGGTTTTCCAAGCTGAATGTGTCCAACACCAAGAAGCATCAGACAGAGCTAAATCAGTATGACATGGCACTTGCAAATCAGAAGTGGCCAAAAGGAGATGGCATACATGGTTATGAAGAAAACAGTACATATCAGAGATAGGCTTGTTATGCCTCAAGAAAATCAGTGAGCATGGCCCAAACATAGTAAAACATGAGACTCAAGAAAAAAATCTACAAAACAAAGTGATAAAGGCGCAAATGGGTCAAAGGAGGTCAAAGTACACCATGTTAGCTACCTGAAAAAAAACAAATAAATTGGTTAGAAAGGAAAGGGGTCACTTGAATGCTTTTAGCCACCTACCGAAAAAACTCAAAATGATAAATCAGTAAAAGTGAAACAGAGGACTGAGACCTTAGCAAAGTGGGTTTTTGAGTTTAAATTATTTTTCCTAAGAAGTATAAAGGGCCATTTTGTTTTCCTCCCATCTCATCTTACAATTGAAAGGAAAACAAATATTCAAGGGAGAATTTTTATGAGTTTTGTGAGAATTCGAGCAAAGTCACTCGGCGCTACACTTTTGATCAGGTGTTGTGCTTAGAGCATCCGGCGCTGTGCTTTGGGAATATTTCGCAATTTTATTTCACATTGAGCTGCGCTTAGAGGGGAACACATTGCGCTTACAGCTGGGCGCTACCCGTTCGCCCAAGAGAAGGACTCGACATGCACAAAGGGCGTGCAGCACTGTGCTCAGGGAGCCCGACAGGCCTACACGCGGGTAGCGTTGTGCCCAAGAGGACCTAACCCACCCAGAACAAGTTCAGGGCTACACATAGGATCCTAACAGGCCTGCACAAGGGCAGCGCTATGCCCAGGAGGACCCGACAGGCCCAGCTTTTTCCCGGCGCTGCGCTTAGGGCAGAAAACCTCCTTCCACCTGCAAAATTGTCAAAAACACAAGGGAGCCACCTCCAAGTGGCCTTCAAGAACCTGGAAACAAGTTAAAATTGGTAGGTGCATGTTTTCCTTACCCCTCAAGTGGTTTTTATGATTTAATTGTTAAAGGAACTTGACTAAACCTTAGTCACTAGAAACCCTAGGTCCTCATGGAAAACTCTTTATTTTGACCTCCAAGCGAAAATTATCAATTAAGCGGGGTGTCAATTAGGGTAATTGCAATCATTTCAAGATAAACCTTCATCAAAGCTCAAGGGAAGTCATTCATAAACCCACAACTCCATCTCATTCATTTACAAGAACTGCCCTCACCACATTATCATTTCATTCCTCCTACCAAGTTTCACAAGCAGGCCTGAGTTTGTCTAAAGGCAGCCTTAGTCACCATGTGAGATGAAGAAGGGAGTGTCGGCAGTGAAGGAGGGCAAGGGCCTATAAGGAAAAATCACAAAGGTGAGAAGGTTAACAGATTTGAGCCCCAAGACACAATGGAGATTACTTCCTCCCCTATGATTCTCACATGCTTTCGTAATGTAGGTTGTTTTTAGTTCTGTGAAAGGGTCACACAAGTATAAAATCACCCAGAGCTTACAAGGTTATTCATTCTTAACCTACATAACAAACAATCAAGCTTGGTAGGGGTGAACTTTGAGCTATCATCAGATAACATTGCTTAGGCTACTGGACTTCCTGATGTTGGTGAAAATTGGTTCAAAAGGTCAAGGTTGGACATGAGTTACTATGAGCCTTTCCTCAAGCCTAGGTATAAATAGGGTTGCAAGACTATTTTCCCTTTCTCACACTTACTAGAGAAGTATGCACCCCTATGAAGGTCATCATGAAATAATTTACATATGAGGGGAGATACTCTAGGCTCTACTCTTACCATATTAGATTACTCATGCATTTCACTAGGGTCAAGATGCTTCATTTTCCCTATTACTTATATAGAAGTATCAACAAGTTGTCTTATGCTATCCGAAGGAGGAGTTATTCCCAAAAAATGCACAGTTTGTTCCACTACTCCTTGATCAAGATGGTGGTACTACATCAGTTGGAGCAAAAAGGCATACCTTGGGATGTGTTCATAGCTCATAAGATATTCACAAGCCCACAGCCTCAACATCAGCCTATTTTACCCTCTTCATCTCATCCTCCTCCCTCCACTCCTCCATCACCACCTACAGATCATGCCTCATCATCTACACAAGAAGCTTCTCCTCAAGAAAACCTCTCTTCCTCACCTTATCCTAATGCACTAGAACAAGAAGGAAGTGGCAATGAGCAAGAAAGTGCCAATGAGGGTGATGGTGACAATAATTCAAGCCAAAATGAGGATGAGGGTGATAATGAGTTAAGCCAACAAGAATCAAACAACATGGAAACAGAGGAGGATGATGACAGTGCAGAAAAGAAGAATTTGACAGTGAGAATGGATCAAGCAAAGATGAACAAGAAATTAGCATTGAAGCAGAGGACATGGAGGTGGACAATGATGAATATGATGGTAGTGCAAAAAAAGAAGAGGTTGAAAACAAGAGTGAAACTAAAAGCCCTAATGACAGTCCAAACGGTGATGCTCCTAGTCATGACAAAGATGAGGAAAAAGAGGTAGAGAGAAGCCCAAATGAATATGATGACAGTGCAGAAAATGCAGAGGCTAAAGGTAGCAGCAACACCCATGAAGCAAGCCTCAGTGATGAACAGGACAGCAAGGAGGAAAAAATCCATGACAGTCATGAAGACATTGAAGAAAGTGGAGAGGGTGATAATGAAAATGAAGATCACAGCAGTGAAGAGGCAAACAACTTCAATGAAGAACAAAATTACAGTGTAGAAATAGTGAAGAGGGTTAAAGTGAGGCTAATGTAGAAGGAAAAGAGGTAAGCAGCAGTAAGGGTAGTGAAGAGGAAAACATTTACACAAATGAGGAAAGTAACCAAGAAGCAGAAGATAATCCTAAGGACAACAATGAAAATAAGAGCCCTAGAGACAGTCAATAAAGTGAGGCTCTTAGTCAAAACATAGATGAGGAAAAAGATAAAGAGGAAAACCTAAATGAAGATGATGACTATGCATAAAATGAAGAAGAGGCTGAAGATAGTCATGACAGTCATGAAGACAGTAAAGAAAATCAAGAGGCTCACAGCCAAAATAAAGGTCACAGCAATAACGAAGGCAGCTACAATGAAGAAAAAGACGAGAGTGCACAAATCAGTGAAGAAACTAGTAGTGAGGCTAATGATGAAGGTAAAGAGGTAAGCAACATTCCAGGTGATGGAAAAGAAGACATAGAGACAAATGATGATAGCCATGAGAAGGACACCAAAATGAGCCAAATTGAACCTTTTCCCTTAGCATACCACAGAGGAGAAAGACATGTGTTTGCTGCCTCTAAAAGGAAAGGGACCATACGTTTCACTTCTATCAAGCAGCTAGATAAATGAAAACAAAGGGCAAAGAGAGGTAAAAAGGGTAAGAAGGAGCTTAAACGAGGACTTGGCATCATTGACCTAGAAAGTGAAAATGAAAACAAGGAGAGGGCCAATAGCATACTACTTCAAAGCAAGAATGCAGAGATTAAAGAACTACAAAGGAGCCTTGGTATGGCACAATAAATTATTGATTATTATAAGGATGAGCACAATCATATGAAGAATATGAAAAGTGACCTTGGCCTACAGAAAAATATGGCCAAGCACTATGCCTTGAAAAACAAACTTGCTTGTGTCAAGCTCAAGGAGGCCCTCACTGAAATTCAAGAAATCAAAGGGGAAAAGGACCAATAAAACCTTATAATCTTGGCACAAGCTTCTCTACAGGTCTGTTAAACCCCATGAGGAAAACACCCACCAAATTTGGGAGAATTTTGACAATTTTTTGTTTTTTGTGAATGTGGAGGCCTCTAAGCGCAACACCCTTGGCGCTACGCTTTCCTCTCAGGAATCTTCAGAGGAAGAAATTTTCATTTTTGGAATCCTCATGTCTAATACAATATGTTCACGAAATTTCAAAGCATTTGGAGCATTTTTGACCCCTCAAAAGGCCAAAAAACACCTCATTTTTCACCTTTCCGCCTCATTTTCAGGCTTGGCGCTGCGCCTAGAGCAGTGTTGGGAAATTTTTATTTTATATAGTTTAATGAATCTAATTCATAAAAAAAGGGTATATTTGGAAAGTAGACTCAGTCAGATCTCCAACGTGCCATCACGGCGCAAATTCTGACATTGGGAAGGTCACCAAAACTTGGTTGCAAGTGGACCTATTTTCTGCCCAGGAAGGTGTTGCACGTTCAGACCTCACTATGCATTTTTGGCCAAAAGTCAACAAAACACACTCATTAATTGCAAAATGATATTTTAAAATTTTTTAAGGCAAATCAATCCAAAATTAGGTGCTAGGAGTTATTTTGGCATTTATTTCATGAGATATTTTGTGCCTTGGGCCTTGCATGGTCTCTTAGGCATAAATAGCATGAGGGCCTCATTGTAAAAGGTTTGCACTTGATGACTCTTTGGATCTATTAGCCATCTATAATTTTTTCATATACTATGATGGCCAAAATAGGTCTATTAGTCTTCAAGAAACAAATTTGAAGCAAATCTGTGACTTCTTGAAACCCTGCTATGTCCATTTGTCCAAAGGATCCATCTCACTGATATCTTCACAAAGACCTGCTGTTGTCTCGAAGAAAAATGCTTTGAAACCATTTTTCATTCCCATCCTCCTATTAAAAATCCCTCCATTTCCTCAAAAAATCCCTTTTAGATCTTATAAATCCCTTTTATTTGGTTTTATATCACCTTTTTAACCCTATCAGAACCCCTCAAAACCCTCAAAAACCCCATTTCGGCCTTTAAAATCAAATTTTTCATGAAGCGGACCTCTAGCCCCCACTGGCTTGAGCCTGAGCCCCTTTTCTACCATAAGACCGCGCTCTGTGACCAAGCACTAAGTCCATCGGTTGTCGCACATTGGCGATTCCAAGTTCCCGCTTCTATTTTATTTTTCTCGTCGATGGTCGATCCTCTGATGAGGTCGCAACCATCGATCCCCTAAGATTCGACGGCTATCATGCATCACATCAGTGCATCGCATTTCCATGCCGATGATCTCCCCCTCCGATGGAATCCCCTATCGATAAGATCCTGACCATTGATCTCTCTCAGATCGGATGGTCTGCGCTCCTCTGTCCATCGCATTTGCCTCCCCATCGGCACATCGCAGTTCCAAAACCTCCTTCCCGGATCCTCTTCTCCGCCGATCGCTGATCCGTGGAAGTTAATCCTGACTGTCCATTTGATAGATCCGACGACCCTCATTGATTCACCTCCTCTTCCACCCATGGGGACTTTCAGCACAAAGGTCAACTATATGAGTGCCCCCACATTTGACTCCTTGGACTATGGGAGATCTTCATCCAACAGTCCAGATTTATTGTGGAGGCAGCCAGCTTACAAACCCTTCCATACCTTAAGTGCCCCCGCTATGTGTATTTTCTTTCAATTTTCCATATAATCCCGCTGGTCCCACCTGACCATGCTGGGGCCTTTCTTCGTGCCTCCATTTGATCTCCACCGTTGATCTGGCCTTCCCCCCTAGATCCAACGGCCTAGAACTCCCCACTCTAATCCCCAGCCCCTTATCTCTCTGCTCCCGGTTCCTATTTCTCCCATGAGACCCTACCTTCCCCGTTCCTTAAGCCTCCTTCCCTTACCATTTTCTACCCCTGCGCCCCTTGCAAAAAAGCGTTTTCCTTTATATTTCCCCTCCATATATGTCACATCTCGCATCAAATCTGAGTCGTTGATCTTTCCCGATCAATGATCCCCGCATCACCTCCCACTTTTCCTCCACCAAACATTAACCCATGTCACCCCGACCCCACCATATGTTTCCTCCACCCATCTATCTCCCCTCGCGCTCATCCACAACCTTAGATCTTCGGGCCAAAGATCTAACAGCTGTCGAATTGTTTCGCGCGCCATTTCGCCAAACTTCCCGAACATGTGTCTCGAGTGTGAAATGGGAAGTTTTCAGGAGCATGCGTGTCAGCCATTGACGGGTATCATGTTCCCCCTGCCCATTACCGCTTACTGCCTTTTCCCCATGCAAATACCACCTCCGGTATTCCCCAAAACCACTTTTCCAATTCTTCGCACCAAACTCAGTTTTGACCCTGGTTTTCGTGGTTTTGCACCATGAAACCCTTCCCCACTGCATTCACCTTGCTTTCACACTGCTCCATAACCCCTCATCAAGCCTCTGAAGCAGTTAAAACCAAAATGCGCAGGATTTTATAATTGTTTATTGTTGTTTGCAGGTTTTAAATGGTGGTTTAATATCACAGGCCCTCCTCCAGCCAAATATCAGTAGCAAGAAACAAGGATGATGATCTTTGGGTCCCGGACATGAAAAAAGGGATATTCAGGGTTTATTATTACTGTTTATTAGTGTCTCATGAACACTGGTGAATATAAAAACCCTCCAGCGCAAGTTAAATCCACCTGTGCACCACAAAAGGATTAAAGTGAAGACTAGAATGGACAACGGTTAAAGCATAAGCCACGCAAATTAAAAGCTTAACCCACAGATTGAAGACGAAGACCTAGTTGTAAAGAAAAAAATGATCGAAGAAGGCCTAAAGGCATAATTAAGGGCCCAATCAGAGTTTAAAGACCTAAACACACATATCAGCAGAAGAAAATCCTCCAAAGGACACATCGGCGAGGCCAATTACTTGTCAGAGACCTGTAAGGACACCGATAGTCTAATTTTCCTTTCAAAGACACCTTGACAACCATCCTGGTGACAAACCCTCTTTAAAAATGTCATAACAATTATTAAGCAGATATGGGGCTACAAAACCCAAAAAATGACAGTTTACTTGTCATAGAGGTCAAATAGGGTACTTTAGACCAAGTTAGCTTCAAAGGACAAACCTTAGAGTTATTACCAGCCTGCTAGTTGGTTTCATATTCAACTAAAAGCAGCTGAAGTGGTACAAACAGTTAATGCTAGGATTATTAAGCAGAATGGGCATTCGAATACCTCTCCCACTCTGTCTTAATTAATATTTATTATCATTTCTGCAGCACTCTTCCTTTTGGCACCTATATGTATTCACAGAAAACTCATTGTAAAGGGTTGGAAAATTGTTAATTGTTGAATTGTTATTGAGTAAGAGTTTCTAAGTAGTTTGTAATATAGTACGCTGGGAAGAGAAGTATCAGACTGTAAAATTTATTGGACTCAAAGTATGTCACTGGTTTTGCTCATCAAATAGACAACAGATTCACTAGATCCTGATCTAAATCATTGGTGATGTTTTTCTCACTATTATAGTTATCCTCCTTATGTTTCCACTTTGTTCATATTCTTTGATAAAGAACAGCAAATATAGAGTTGGATTTACTGTAAAGTACCCTATTTCTCACTGATAAGCTTTATTTTTATGTTTTCTTCTAAATGTGTGTTTGTGAATGATTTCAATAGAGTATAACCAGTTAGGGAGTGTTGGTGAGCCCATGTCTTGTTGAGTAGAACTTGAGATGTTGTTTTTGAATGATATTTTCACTGCATGCTAAGTAGAGTCCTAATCAAATAATTTTATGGTTAGCCCTGTCCCTTGTTTATTCGTAAACAGCTGTTTTGAATATTTTCTTTAGGAGTATGCCAAAAGCAGGCTAGGTTAAAAGTCCTTACCTGATCTTAGGTTACTTTTTATGTTTATCTTAAATGTTTTATTCTTAAGAGTATGTCAAAAGCGGGATATGTTAAAAGTCCTTACCTGATCTTAGGTTGCCCTTTGTTTTCTTATATGTTTTCTTCTTTCACCACACTTCTTAATTTTTCATACCACAAACTCAACTTAAAGGATCTTCTGATATAGATGACTTGCCCTATGAAAACCCTTGACTATTTTTTGTGCAAGTAAACCCTTTTATGACTCCATATCCCAATGGTTTAGCACTGTTTTTTGACCTATCTTCCCATGCTGAAACATCCTTCCACTTATTTTCTCCTTCACTTCACATGACCTTATCAGTTAATGATCCCCAACCAAAAACAAACAAAAAAACCCCGTGTACTTCACAACTAGCCTAATATCATATCATAAGCCTTAAAGCCTATCATTCTAATTCACATATAGAGAGATCCCTCTCTAAATCCAGGAAGGCTAGATCCTAGGATTCCAAAGTGGTTTTCATGTTTCCTTGTCATTTGGTATGCCAATCTGCCAAATCACAGGACCCCAACAGGAGCAATAGACAATTTTTTTTGGAGATTGGAGAATAAATTGGTTTTGTGGAGTTTGTGAATGGCTTGTCTTGATTGATGATGGAGAAGGCTGCATGCAGGATCCCTGAGCTTGGTTAATGGTGATGTGCTTCTGTTCAGTTATTGTTTTATTATGTATCATTATGTTTTATCCTTATTTATTGCAGTAGGACAAAGGTTTTAGACTAAGAAATGTTTTCAAAGGTACATTAGTTATGTTTGTTCTTCACTGCCTCTATGTTTTCCTCTGCTAGGTCATTTTAGAGAATTCTTAATTGCTCTCTAGAACACCTAAGCCTGTTTATTTCATGAATGGTTTAATACAATAGGTATCAAAGATGTTTTATGGTTAGCCCTGCTTGTTTGATGTCACTAAAACACTGTTCTTGAGCTCTCTCTCTAAAGTACCATTAATTAGGGTTGCCAAAGAGGCTATGTTTCAATCATACCCTTTGTCCATGCTTGAATAATTGTTTTGGAGATCTTCATAGCTGTGATCAATGATGTTTAGGCATTCCCTCTTCTTTTATTAAAGTTATATGTGTATCTTGAATGTTTTCTAACCTTGAAGGTGAAATCACTAGAGGTTAAATGAGTTTCTAGCCTTCTATATTTCATTGGATTGTATTTCTGAAATGCTTATTTGCTTAAGTTGAATCAAAGAGTTATTGGTGAGCCCTGTCTATTGATTTCTTCTTTATGCTAAATAGTGTTGAAGTCCCTTCTTGTTTTTAGTACATGACAAAGGATTCTTAATTTCCCTTTGCCCTACTTTGTTCACAAACTTAATGTTCATTTCACTTCACAAAAACCTTGAAAATCCATCTGACCATGCTATATTTTCCCTGTGATCCACCCTAATTTATTATTGAAACTTTCCATGACTTTTATTGACTCCATATACCAATGACTTGAATATTCCTCACTCTATCTATTCTACTTGATCATCTTACCCAACCAAAACAAACAAAAAAACCCTACACTTAACAACTAGCCTAAAATCAAAACCCTAAAAGAAAACATGTTCACATCCTTTGCACAAAATAGAGAGAGCCCTCTTTGAGTCCAGGAAGGCTAGGTCCTAGGACTCTAAAGACTGGTCTGATGTTACCATGTGCATTTGATATTACCAATATAAAAAATCACGGGAACCTAACACCTATAATACCTAATATACCTCAATATTGAGCGCAACTGCTTAATGTTCTTAGGTACTTCCAAATTGACTATGACTGCAATCTTTGCAAGATCCACCATCAATCCCTACTGGCAGACAATGTGTCCCAGAAATATTCCAAATGGTACACAGAAAACACACTTCTATAAATTCAAGGAGATCTGATACTTCCTACAAGTATCCAACATTAAGCGTAGATTTGACACATGCTTCTTTAACAACAAAAATACAATCCAATCATCAATATATACCTCCAAAAAATTGTGTATAAATCCTTTAAAAGCAGCAACCCCTATGCATGAGAAAATGGCAGGAGAATTCTTCAATCCAAAGGGAATACCTATATATTGGAAGGATCCCCATTCATTAGAAAAATTGGTCTTACTCCTATCTTCTGGCGCAAGGGCTGGATCTGATGATATCCTAAAAACCCATCTGTAAACGAATATGCTTCTTGACCTCCAACATTATCCAAAATTTCATCTGAGAATGGAGTTGGGAATGGATCATGCACACAAGCATCATTCAGTTTGCGCAGATCAACACAGATTCTGATTTATCCTTTGGTTTTCTTATCTTGCACAACCATTGCACTTATCCAGTTAGATTCTTCCATAGGTTCAATAATGCCTGCTGCCACCATTTTGTCCAACTCTTCCTTCACCTTTTGATTATATCTTGAGTTTGGAATGTATGGTCACTGTTTTACTGGGCGCACGTCAGGTTTCAATGTGATTTTCATCACTCCAAGTTCCCTAATGAATCCTTTCATCTCTAAGAACTTTGGTGGGAACATATCTTGATATTCTACTAGCAACTCAGCAACCTTGCCTACTGTATCATCATCCCAGTAGTCTCCAATGTTTGCTAACTTAGGTTGTTCTTCGGTGCCAATATTCACCTGTCTTATATTTAAGGGCTTTATCAAATCCAGCGAGGTGATTGAGGGCCCAACCACTGTGCGATGTCCCTCAGATTCAGAGATCATGATGTTCCTTGGCTCATCATTTTCTTCCACCGTCAGGTTTCTGCAATTTACAATGGCTTTCATCTGCGCGTCCCAAGCTAGTGGCGCAAACTCAATTACTCTCTTTGTGGTATCAAAGATTACTTCTTGAATATTATGCAAAGCTTGACCAACTGTATCAAATACACTTTCAAAGCTAAATGTAAGAATACAAATCTCTGTTAGCGTAGACCATTCACTAGTGCCTTTGCGCAGCTCTCTCTCCAAGTACCATTCAGTAGGCACCTTTCCCAACATGTTAATAAAGATATGGACCCATTCAGGTCTTGGATCTACACCCCATACCTAATTTCATATTGCCAAATGTCTGCGTGGATCCTCTTTGCCAAAGTATACATCTTCCATTTTAATAACTGGACATTCAAACCGCAGCCTCATCATGCAAGCACATTCCTCCTAGTTTTCCATATTCTCCTTATGAGTTTCCCACCATCTTGCTGGAGTAGCGCACAAGCCAAGCTCCAAAGCATTGAATCTCTGTCCTTCAGGCACAATCCTCTCAAGCTCTACTAGAAACATGTTTACATCAATTGAACCATCATAGTGCGGTAAATCACGTACATGATATGTTATACAACACAGATATTGGGTCACCCAATTACAACGTAGTGTAGACACCTCATGCAATTGGTTCTGCCAGTTTTCTAGTTCTTCATTAGAGTCTAAAAAATAAGAGCTATCCTTCTCCCACTTAGGATTCCCATCTATTGTTGGATTAATCCAGTCTTCCTCACACAAATTTAGCTTATAAATTTTATTGATATCACCCTCATCACGCACTGGTTCAGTATACCTTTGGCCTTTTGTAGAATCTAGAGGAATGATTACCCTGAATCTGGTTCTTTAAAATTCCATCCTCCTTCTCTTCAGATTGATAACACCATCCATGTCAATGGCCCAATCCAATCCTAGAAGTGCAAGATAGGGATCAGTATCATCAACAATTTGTATGACTTCAAAGTCTGCCATCACCTTAACACCCTCTATATTGACCATAACTTCTGACAGCCTCCCTAAAGGAATTATCTTCTGCTGACTGCCCATGCGCAGTTGCATAGTAGACCATTCCAGCTTTGGAACTCCCATGAGCTACCATGTTTACTTAGGTATAACATTAGCATATGATCCCAGATCTAAAATAGCTTGTTTCATTTCATAAGTACCAATCTATGCGAACATACACATCTCCCTACCTGTTCTCTTCTTGTTCTTGTATATTTTGTTGACCGCTCATTGTTCTACCATGGGCTATTCTTTATATGCGCAATTATCTATCAATGCCTGCAAGTTTTTGACTACCTTCTTGTTGTGTAGTAACTTTATACATTCTTGTAGAAATTTTTTAATCTCCTCATCTCCTCTAGCGTCCTTCAGTGTTCTACTAGATGTTGATGTACTTCCTTCTGCAAATTCTTTCCATGCTTCAATAAAGGTATCTTTTGTGCGTTGAAGATTTAAGCCTTCTTTTTTTTCTTGTGCTTTACGGATCCATACATAATTGGTTGTTTGCTTTCCTTTATCTTCATTGGTAGCTACACCACTCCTAGTGACCACATTCACAGAAGGATCTTCTTCACGAGTTTCAGCGCAAACCATCTGAAGATTTTGTGTTGGGGTTTGCATCTTATGTTCCTACATTTTAGCAATCAAGATAGGACAATATTCTATAACATGACCAAATTTTCTACAGTACCTGCAGGACTGTCATGCCAGATTCAGATAGTTGCGTGCATAATGGCCATCATCTCCAGAGTTATAGCAAATGACTTTTTCTCTTCCTCGGCTAGCTGATCCACCTCCTCGGCCTCTTCCTCTGGACTAGAATCCTTCGTGCCCAGAAGGGGATGTTGGAGATGTAGGCTCAACCTACATTCTATATATCTCTACTATATCCAACATCATATCATAGATACGACAATTCTGCTCATCATGCCCTAATAACGAACATAATTTGAAAAATAACTGCTTTCAGTCAAGCTGATATTTTCCGATCCTTGGGCAAGAATCTATGTCATGCAGTCCAACAATTTGATAGATAGTATACCATACAGGATTCTTTAATAGACTATGACCTTCAGCATTCAGATAATTGTTGAAGACAGGACACTGGTCTTTATGGTGCCCAGAAGCTTTGAATTTTATACAGCACACCTCTACGCAGACTTCCTTGTTCTTGTCCTTACGCAGCCTTTGAATTTCTAGATGCATAGCTTCCAACTGATTTTGAATCTGTTGAGTACCCAGCGCAATAGGTGTTGGGGTAGCTCCAATTTCATTGCAACCTCCATAGCCTCAGCTTGTGTGGCAATATTTTGTTGACCTAGTGGTTGGAGCAGATGTGGGAGAAACATAGTAATGAACCATTCCTTATGCAGAGTATCATCAATAAAAAATCTACCATCTTTGATGGTGCGCTTCAAACTTTTATTGACCTCCCATACATATTCATTAGGCTCCCGAAGAATATCCTTCATTTTTGTCACCAGCTGCGCGTATGACTTCAGCTTCTTAAACTGCTCTTTTAGGGCCACTTTAATATCTTCCAAGGTAGCATTAGGGTTTTCTTTAGCGTACCTAATGTACCAATCTAATTTGAAATATTGGAATGTAGTAGCTAACTGTGCTTTTCTAATATCAATATTGTTGACTTGTTGATCCTGCCATACAGCCTCAGTCACAAACCAGAAGTGATCAATATCCTCATTTCCAATGCCTCTGAAATTAGGTAACTTCATTGATGCAGCCATACCGACTTCAGGGGGAGGTGGAGGTGGTGGTAGAGATGGATTGCGCAATGAAGTAGGTGATTTTTGGTGTGAGTTTCAAAGTGGAGTGGATGGAGTGGGAAAAAACTCAAGGTTTTTTGTTGTGATGAGCTCTCTTCTTCATAGTCACTTAAGCTAGAAGTTTTTGGTTCAGGTTCACTATCAGATCTAGGCTTTAGAGGGCTATAAATAAAATTTTCAGAGTATTCACGATAAATTATTACACTGCATGTAGTTGGACCTCTTTGATGCATTCAATAAATATGTTCACACAGACAACCTTGTTCACGTAATAGCATTTTCAGCAATAATTTCAATGAGTGTAGTAACTTACCTCTATGGCCTTTGAAAAACCTTCTTTGAGCTTCAGAATATGACACAAAGTGGTCAATGGAAAATTTAGTCACAAATCCTCCCAAGAGGTGATTGATCCAATGATCTACTAGGCAAGTAATTTTATTGTCAAACTTCTCTACTTGTCGAATCAACTCAGAAGTCCACTCAGTGACTACATTTTCTTTTATGCAATGATGGAATTCATCTAAGCGTGACAACCACTCCTGTAGTTCGTGCACTGTTGGCTTGAGGGGTCCTGACCTACGTTTAGAGTTATAAATAAACCAAAAAACCATCCAAATACTGGCCCTTTTGGCAATGATCTACTTGCGCAGACCAAAGTCTCACCCGAAGTAGTATGGGGGGTGCTGGAAATAGGTTTCCACAACCTGAGGGAGAAATTGATGTGTGGTCCTCGGTAAAAACCCACAATAAGCTTATAAAAATGAGTGCACAGAGGCTGCACAAACATAAACAGAATACCACAGAATTGCAACCACTTTGGCGCAGACAAACAAAACAGAAGCTGATCCAAATAAAAACACATCAAAGGCTTAAATAGATCAATAATGTTTCAACATTTAATTGTAAGTTATCCACAGATCTCGTGCAATAGCTATAATAGAACACAGAGACAATATCACAAAAATAGGGTTTTCTCAGCGCAGTCAATCATGACCAGATCTCGCTTTTACTTAACAGAAGTCAATATTCATGCATAAACACATCAAATAGCTATTTGCATTCAACAGTAAGCAAACATATAGTGCAATCTCATTAAAGCATAATAGTCAATAACATAGATGCATAACATAGGAAGTTTGCCAAAATATTTCCTTCTATTAATTCTTTAGATCTATCAATACATCATCGTTCCTTCAGAAACTCTTACAAAACCCTTACTATCCCTTTAGTGCACATAGCCAACGGATTCTGCACAAAACCATGACTAGGTCTCTGTGCACACAACCAGCAGGAACCTTTTACCCAACCCAAGAACCTAAAACCCTTACTAAGGTAGATATTATTCGAATATCAATATATCATAGCTACACTAAACTACCTAGCTTAGAAAAAATGCTACCTATTTATAATATGCCTGGCGCCCAGATACTATGGTCTAAAACCATGGTTTGAGACCCATATTTTACATTTAAACTTAAATCTATCCCAAAATTGGGGCAAAAGGCCCTTTGACTACCCCTGCGCAGCACGCACATACAAACATATAGAAGAAAGAGCATTGAAGCTTGTGCCTCAGGGCACCCCGCGCCAACAGGCCCCCAACACAAACATGTGACTCGTCTCGAGTCATTGAGGGGCTACGACTGTATCCTTGGTCTTGTCCTAGAGCGTCTTAACAGAATTTTGGACAGGGAGCACTAACTCCAAGCTCTACATTGTTGCACCCTGCACCTGCTGAACAATTTTGTCTGTCGTAGGCCCTTCAACGACATCCACACTGCGTTGGATCTACTGGATGATCTTGATCATGTTGTCAAGAATCTGTGAAATTTGCAGTGCTTCCTCTACCCATGGTTGCATTCTTTCTGTGAGCACTTGTTATTTTCGACGCAAATATAAAATTTTGCCCTGGAGTTTACGACCTTGTTGCAGATGAGCAAGTCTTTGCTGAACTACCAGTGTGGGTGCGACTATGCCTCTCTCTACGAACTACTACTCTTTGGTTCTAATTGTTTCACATAGTTGCTGCATGACCATATCATTCTGGACAGATGCCCAAATTTCCATGGCCTCTGCCAAAGATTGGTCACACTAGGTTACTAGGGCGACAATACTTTCTTGGGCCTATTTCACTTCTACGGCTCTCTTGGCGTGGACCTCTGGCGGTGTCTCTAACTGAATCTTGGCCTGAAGTTCTGTGATTTGCTACTCATACTCAGCTCGAAGTGTGTGAGATTCCATGTGCGCAGCCTTGATGATAGCATATAGTCCGTCTAATTTCTTTGAAGGTGCAGCAGTGACAGTGACTGTTGGAATATCCTGGCATACTTGATTAATCTTGTCTTCCAGTGCAACACGCGGAGCTTCTGCTGCTTGATATGTTGCCTCTGCCTAACTTTGTTACTCATGTTCTTGTGAAACCTATTTCTGTGCATCCTAGGTTTGTGTCTGCACTGTTGCTTCACGGTACTGCAACTCATCGACGATGACTAAATGTAGAAGATGAAGCTTTCCTACAGGCAACATGGCAAGATTAATATGCACATCACCTATACCAGTAAATTGAGTGTGTTATCTTGCATCCATTTGAAATGCTGGAAATGGGATATGGACAAATCACCCCTCCTCGGATGATGACAGTGCTACGTCTAAAGGTTTCGCTGCTAACAGCACTGGTCTGGCTCACTCAAATCACGCTCGCCTAGATCTGGCTCGCTTGTATTTTTAGTTCTTGAAGGCCAACCTGGACAACTTCCATTGCAAATTTATACTATAACTCCATGTTCGTCCAATGATCCTCTTGTGCAATAGTGAATGTATTTGTGATCTCATTGAGATCGTCCTCTGTCAGTGTCAGGACCTTATGTATTGTTTGTTTCGAGCCCTTCTACTTTTTCCTTGATCGAACCTGGGTCTGCGCACCGCGCTTTATACCCTTGGAGGTGGCTGCTTTAGTTTATTTTGGTGCAGATCCATTATTTTATGTCACGGCGGTGGTCTCAGTAGTTTCTCCCATTGTCATTGGGGTAGGCTTCTTATCACCAGGCATGTCGATCAAAGTGGGTGGTACTATTTCAGCGGAC
The DNA here is from genome assembly GCA_034641835.2 of Pinus albicaulis. NCBI lineage: Eukaryota > Viridiplantae > Streptophyta > Pinopsida > Pinales > Pinaceae > Pinus > Pinus albicaulis. The sequence continues at coordinate 1,432,409,243 of CM076579.1, read as the reverse complement.
TTCTCCATTGATTTACTGGTGGGGGTGCACGACTAGGTTGGTGGAGTCAACCACACGGGTTTCCAATCTGATGTGACTCAGATCAAATCTTCTTTGGTCACCAAGTAAGGTAACTCGTACCAGACTCCTTCCACAATGCCCTTCGTGTGGATATGGATATTGTGGAATGTAGCCTTGAAGTCAACTATCATTTTGTACTGCTCATAAAGGGTGGGAGACAGTCACGGCTATGACTTTATTTCTTGGTATAAACCTCCATCATACAATACCCAAAATATTTTATTCTCCTTTTCTCACACTAGGTCCGAGGAATTTCATAGGCTAGCATAGCACGTAGATTCGCACATGGGTTTTGCAAGTTCTGGAAACTGGGTATCTACAGGGGTTTTCCACCCAATCAGTGCGATTGACAATAAGAGCCAAGCATACTGAAAATGCTTTCCCTCCTCCACTTTGTGCACGTTTTCAAGAAACTCTTTACACAAGTATGTGCAGTAGTTGTAGATGACGCCTTTTTCACATATCCCTGCGAGCGTAATTACATGTGTGGGTACCTCCTTTGGTCTACACTTTCACATAATTTTGCAAGACAAAAGGATCGTGCCAAAACTTACTACCGGGTCGTTAATTTCTCCTACTACAAACCCCCAGGATTTTGGCATAACATCGTATTTCTTCTTGATTTGTCTATCAGTGCTTCCTCCTGCGCTTTTCCTCCGAAATTGGCCATAGGGTCAGCGCCCCTGTTTTGGAACCCGATAATTCTGTGAATTAAGTCTGCATCAATTGGGATGCGCTCTCCCAACCAAAGTGCATCATCATGCACTGAAGACAACCGTCGCTTGGTGCAAATATCATTAATGGGGTTGCATCCAAAATGAGGGATCTGCAAAAGATTGGGGAGGCCTGCCTTATGCAGAGCTAGCATTTCTTTCTTTGGCTCAAGTCCAACCACCCTACCTGCGTATGGAACTGGATCAAGATACAAATCTAGAACGAACTCTGGAAATTTCTCTACGTCTGCGATATACTAGTCATCGAATCACAGGTGAGGGATTTTGGCTAGCATGTCCCCCTCCATTGGGACATTCTTGGGGATCAACGACACTTGGATACCTATGCGCACCTTATCCAAGTATTTTGGCACTTTCAGTATAGGTTTGCATGGCGCAATGTAGCCAAGCAGTCACGCGAATGATGTTACCTCTACAACGTCATCATCCCCTTCTTTGATAGTTTCCAAGAGTTCAGCCATGGGTTTCTTCATCTTCTCTCCGACATAATCGTGAGGTCTGGGGGTCTTTTCTATCGGGGAATTGTGTATCCCAGAATTGTGTCCCTTCTTTGTTCTATATGGTGCAGGGGTCTCTACCATAGGTGCCTCCTCCGTGGTAATGTCCTCTCCGGGTCTGGTGGTAGTCTTTCTGCTCTTAATTATGTATCCCAAACCCAGATGGTGCAAATATTCCTCAAACATAGGATCCAATCAAGACATATAAACAAAAAAAACAAAGGCAAATAAACAACTCAAGAAATCGCTTAGAACGCAAAGGGAACTATTTTGACCCCATGACCCATATTTATACTTATGGCACATCTTCAATGTCTCCTTAGGAATTAATGAGGTTCCATTACTAAAAAAACAGTCCCAAATATGGAAACCCCCCCCGATTAAATGCACCTTGGACACTCCTAAAAATGGTAATAATTATGGCTTATCTAGTTTTACTATTCCAACACCTAGTTTTTGACACCTTTATGCACTAGACAACCCCTTGGCACAGATATCGTGCACTTGCCTCATCTTACTGTGAATGTAATCCATAGATAGTATAATCATTGACATACCATCCCCCCCAACACAAGCTTGTTGAATAGGTACTGCAAAGCATACTGCGTGGTATCTGTCATATCCTGAGTAACTGCAAAATTCTCTGGCATTCATCATCAAAATGGAATGTTTCCCTTCTGTGAAGCAATCTGGTCATGGGTTTAGTTATCAATGCATACTAGGGAATCCGCTTTCTGTATTTTCACACAAGACTTAGCATGGAGTGAATTTGTCTAAAGTTTGAGGGGATAGAGGGTCCTGTAAACACGCATGAGTCCCAAACTTCTACTAGAGCCAAGTATCGACAAGACAAAGTCTCCCTGATCGGTGCCTTAATGATCAAAGCTTCACCCATGATATTGATCCCATTTTAAAAGCTAAATGTAAGAAGGAAACTATCTATCAGCGCAGACTAGTTGCTAGTGCCTCTGCATAGCTCTATTTCCAAGTACCATTCAATTGGCACCTTTCCCAGGGTATGAATAAACATGTGGCCCCATTCAGGCCTTGGTTTGACACCCCATACCTGATTCCATTTTTCCAGATGTCTACGTGGATCCTCTTAGCTAGATTATAAGTCTTCTTCTTTATTGATTTGTCGTCCAAATCGTAGCCACATCATTTGCGTGCATCCCTCCCAACATCTCATATTATCCTTATGTGTTTCCCACCATCTCATTGGAGTAGTGCACAAGCCAATATCTAAAGCATGGAACCTATGTGTTGTTGGCACAATCCCTTCCAGTTCTCACAAGAACATGCATACATTAGTTGAGCTATCATAATGTGGGAAATCATGTACCTCAGATGTTATACAACACAGATATTTAGTCACCTGATTACAGTGCAGTGTAGACACCTCATGCAATAGGTTCTTCCACTTCTTGATTTCCTCATCATAGTATGAGAAACAAGAACTTTACTCCTCCCATTTAAGATTTCCATTCGTTGTTTGGTTGATCCAATCCTCTTCTCGTAAACTCAGCTTATAGATTTGGTCAATGTCATCCCCAGCACTCACAGGCTCCATATATCAATGTCTTTTGGTAGGATCTAGAGGGATGATTACTTGAACTCCATTATTCTCAAATTCCACCCTTCGTTTCTTCAATTCTATGACACCATCCATGTCAATAGCCCAATCCAATCCCAGTAGCACAAGATAGGGATCCATATCATCCATGATTTCTATTACTTCAAAATCGGCTTTCACATTGATGCCCTCAATACTGACTACTACTTGAGGCAACTGCCCAAGAGGAATGATCTTCTGCTAATTGGCCATGCGTAGTTGGATCGTTTACCATTCCAACTTAGGTTTTCCCATACGTTGCCATGTCTGTTTTGGTAGAACTTTAGCATCTGACCCCAGGTCAAGAATTACCTGGTCCATCTTATAAGCACCTATCTGTGCAATCAGGCGCATCTCTCTACCTGTTCTTTTCTTATTTTTGTAGATTTTATTGACGGCACACTATTCTACCATTGGTGGCCCCCTTTTTGTGCAATTATCTATCAGAGCCTATAGGTTTTCTACTGCCTTCTTGTTGTGTAGAAATTTCAGACATGCCTGTAGGAAGGTTTTAATCTCTTCATCCCCTCCAGTGCCTTTCAATGGTCTACTTTATGTTGATGCACCACCCTCGGTGAATTATTTTCGTGCCTCAATAAAGGTTTCTTTTGCGCGTTGAAGATCAATTCTTGTTTTATGTTCTAGTGCCTTACGAATCCAGATATCTAAAGTTGATTGTTTTCCCTTATCTCCATTGGTAGCTATGACTCTCCTTGTTACTACATTAACACTTGGGTCCTCCCTATGGGGTTCAGTGTGCACCATCTGCAAATTCTGTGTTGGGTTCTGTGTCTTGCTTTCCTCCATCTTAGAAATTAGGATAGGGTAATCTTCAAGCACATGATCAAGTTGCTTACAATACCCACAATACTGACGCGTAGGATTTTGTAAATCGTGTGCATAATGGCCAGCATCTTCACAATTATAAAAAATTACTTGTCCCCTTCCTTGACCAGTTGATCCACCTCCTCAACCTCTTCCACTAACCAAATATCCTCTATGCCCATAAGGGGATGCTGGTGAGACTGATTCAGCCTGCACCCTCTATATTTCAGATTTATCCATCATCATCTCATAGGTGCAACAGTGTTGCTCATCATGCCCTAATGATGAACAGAACCTGCAAAAAAACTGCTTGAGGTCAGGTTGATACTTTCCAATCCTTGGATAGGAATCTGTGTCATGCAATCCAACAACCTGACAAATTGTACACCAAACAGGGCTCTTCAAGGGACTGGGACCTCCAACAGTCAAATAATTAGTGAAAACGGGACACTGATCCTTATGGTGCCCAAAATATTTTCATTTTATACACCATATCTCTGTGCATGCTTCCTTGCCCTTATCATTGCACAAGCTTTGAATTTCCAAGTGCATGGCTTCCAGCTAATTCTGTATTTTTTGGGTCCCAAGTGCAATAGGTGTCAGTGTAGCTTCTAATTTCATTGCAACTTCCATAACCTCAACTAATGTGGCAATATTTTGATGCCTTAATGGTTCACGCAGATGGGGGAGCAACATAGCAATGAACCATTATTTTTGTTGAGCATCGTCAATAAGGAACCCTCCACCCCTGATGAAATGCTTCAACCATTGGTCTACTTCCCATATAGGCTCATTAACCTCCTGGTGGATATCTTTCATCTCAATTACCAGTTGTGAGTATGATTTAGGCTTTTTGAACTGCTCTTTTAGGGATTTCTTTATCTGTTGTAGGGTAGCATCAAGGGTACCCTGAACATACCTCATATACCAATCCAATTCTCTATCCTGGAAGGTAGTAGCGAGTTTTGATTTCTTGATATCATTACTATGAACCTATTACATCTGCTACACAACCTTAGTCACAAACCAGAAGTTTTCAGTATCCTCATTCTTGATACCCTTGAAATTGGGCAGCTTCTTTTTTGCGGCCATTGTTACTTCTGGGGAAGGAGGAGGAGATGGACTGCGCGGAGGGGTAGGTTGTCTCTAGTGCGATGACATAAGTGGGGTGGATGGGGTAGGAAACAGACTTAAGGGTCTCTGCTGGAAAAATATTTCTTTGTTAGAATGGAGCTAGCAGTTTCTCGTTCAAGGTCACTATCAGATCTAAGCTTCAGAGGCTATAAGGGACTTCTTTAGATTCTTCATGATAAAGTATGCCACTGCGCATAGCTGAACCCTTCTGATGCATTCAAGCATCATGTTCGCATATACAACCCTTTTCACACTAGCATCTTCAGTAACAATTTCAGTGAGAGGATAATCTTACCTATAGGGCCTTTGAAAAACCTTCGCTCTTCTTTAGATTATGACACAAACTGATCAATAAAAAAATCATTCACAAAGCCACTCAAGAGTCGGTCGATCAAATATCTACTATGCGAGTAATATTATTATCAAAGTTCTTTCTTTTTTGGATCAATTCAGAATTCCAATCAATCACTGGGTCGTCTCTTATATAGTGATGGAATTCAGCTAAGCGCAAAAACCACTCATGAAGCTCGTATGCAAAGTAAATAAATAAAATCTCATGCACTTCTGTATAGATATATTTTCCGATCCATTGTTCAACAGATGAAGCACAAACTCCAGGATCTTTCTATCTAATAAATATTGTAATTCGTTTTGTGAGGGTTGTCACAACATCAAATATCCCTCAAAATGACGATCTTGGTCCTAACAATGCAACCATTTTTTGGCTTGAGGGGTCCTGACCCAAGTTTAGAGTTATAGGTAAACCAACAAACCCTCCAACTACTGGCACTTTCGGTAGTGATTTTCTTGCATAGACAAAATTCTCAGCTGGAACCAGGTTTTCGCACCCTGAGGGAGAAATTGATGAGTGTTCCTCAGTAAAAACCCACAAAAAGCTTATACAAATGTGTGCATAGAGGCTACGCAAAAATAAATACAATACCACATAATTGCTATCACTTTGGCGTAGACAAACAGAATAGAAGTCAATCTGAATCACAGCACATCAAAAGCTTAAACATATCTATAATTTTTCAGCATTTAATTTGGAGTTATACACAGATCTCATGCAATAGCTATAATAGAACACAGAGACAATATCATAGAAATAGGGTTTGCTCAGCACAGTCAATAGATCGGGACCAGATCTTGCTCTTACTTAACAAAAGTCAATATTCATGCATAAACACATCAAATGGCTATGCACATTCATCAGTAAGAAAAAAGATAGTGTGATCTCACTGAAGCATAACAGTAAATAACACAGATGCATAACATAGGAAGTTTGCCAAAACAATTCCTTCTATTAATTCTTCAGATCTGTCAATACATCAGTTTTCCTTCATAAACCCTTACAAAACCCTTACTATCCCTTCCACGCACACAACCAATAGAGTCCGCACACAACTAGGACTAGGTCTCCGAGCACACAGCAAGAAAAATCCTTTTACCCAACCCAAGAACCTAAAACCCTTACAGACGCAGATATTATCCGAATATCAATATATCATAGCTTCATCGAACTACCTAGCTTAGACAAAATTCTACCTATTTATAATATGCCTAGCACACAGATACTATGGTCTCAAACCTTGGTTTGAGACCCATACTTTACATTTAAGCTTAATTATATCCCAAAATTGGGGCAAAAATCACTTTGACTACCCCTACGCAGCACGCACATACAAACATACACAAAAAATAGCATTGAGCTTGTGCCTCAGGGGACCCCGTGCCAACATGCACAAAGGAACAAAAGAAAATCTCATGCACTTCTGCATAAATATATTTTTGTACCCAATGTTCATTAGATAACTTAGTACTTCTATTCTCTTGAAGCATAAATTTAAGGATATTTCTATCCATCCAATATTGTAATGTGTTTCCCGATGGATGCCATTTGTTGGCTTGAGGGGTCCTGATCCAGGTTCAAATTTTATGGGTAAACCAACAAACCCTCCAACTACTGACCCTTTCGGCAGTGAGATGCTTGTGTAGACCAAATTCTCACCCGAAGTTGTATGGGGGGGTGCTTGAACCAGGTTTCCGCACCCCGAGGGAGAAAATAATGAAGTGGTCCTCAGCAAAAACCCAATGCAAACTTATATCACTTGTAAACAGATATGCACAACAATATACAACATAATCATAGATAATGCACAATCCTTAATAGAATAACATAGAGTCATTGTTCGCCTTAGTGCAAATAAACAAACTAGAACCAGATCCAGATCTAACAATGCAAAATAATTAAACATATCTATCAACCATCAATAAGAATTAATAATCATATATGATTTCCTTGTGCAATCATCAATAATTAAGATAGATAATGCGATCTTAACAAAACATAAGTAGTAAAAAATTCATATACATAACACAATAGACTTTCCAAAACTACCCTTTCTATTAGCTTAGATCTGTTCAATACATCATCCTTCAAAGCATCAACTTTTCCTTACAAAAGCCTTCTGCGCACACAGCCAGTGGAGTCCGCACACAACCAATACTAGGTCTCCACGCACACAGCTAGCAGAAGCCTCTTAACCCAACCCAAAAAACCCTTACAAACACATAAACTTATCAAAATATCATGAACTTACTTAGAAATTACTTAGCTTAAACACTATCTATATATTTATATACGCCTAGCGCGCAGATACTATGGTTTCAAACCATGGTTTGAGGCCCACAGTTTACCCTTAAGCCCATTTACATCAAAATTGGGGACTTTGACCCACCCCAAATCCCCTTGACTCCCTTTGCGCAGCACTCATGTACAAAATTATAAAAAATTAATTCGGAAGTTGTGCCTCAAGGGACCCCTCTCCAACATAAATTTTCATTTAAACACAAGTCATTACCTCCACACAATAGGAGGAAACACCAACCTCTAGTACTGGGGGTAGAGAAGAGAAGGAGGAAGAAGAAACAAAGGAAGAATAAGTAAAAACAAAGGGAAGGAAGGCAAGAAGCAAGAAGCAGAGGAAGAGAACCCTGAGGTTCCCTCTAAACCTTAGAAGACAAGTAAGGAAGGCAAGTAGATAATCCTTTCACCGGGAAACATAGAGCAAGAAGTGCTCGCCACATTATCGACACTTGGCACACCTATTAAGCCAAAAAGGGAGTAGCATAGGCACCCTTTGTACTTAAAAACAAGAAATAGCACTAGGATAAGGCAAGGGAAGCCTCAACATCCTACAAAAGTCCCTATCACCATTGATGAGTCAGAAAGTAAAAGAGAGTAAGTGGTACCTAGTGAAGGAAAAATAAAGGAGGTTACCTCCCCCAAAGCCAAGGGTAAACAGCCTTTGCCACATATAGGGAGGGCCACCACTATAGTAGTCACATATAAAAGGCTCAAGGCACAATTTTCCCTATCACAAGAGAAAATAAAATTTCCGAAAGAGAAAACATAGGAGCTACAAGTGAAACAGGGGTTCCTACAAGAGAAACACAACAGGGGCTACTACAGGAGAACCAGGATATGTTACAGGAAGAGGAAGCCACACCAAAATAAGAGGAAATAAGGCTCCAATAACTCTAGGATCCTAATCCATAACCCAATCTAGAGTCCAAATACAAATTTGTTGAGGGAGGTAGGATTATACCAAAAAAAGATTATATCCTACTCTTCTTTGAGTTAGATAAGGAAAGAGTCATAACACGTAGATCGATGAAAATTGAAAAATCCAAAAATGTAGAAGATGTGGCCCTCATGGAGGAGAAATTCAATGAAATGGGAAAAGAGTTAAATTACTTGAGACTATGGGAGGGAGTCATGAGGGAGTAACTATAGGCGGAAAACATAAGGCTAAGAGAGCAGCTACAAGAAAAAGAGACACAACTTGTCACTATGGAAAGTTTATCTATGAAAGCCATACAATGCAAGAATCCATCCAAATCATATGTTATTTTCAAATTAAGGCATTGGCACGATATGTCTCACTGCATTTCCAAGACTACAGGAAATTCACTGAATTTTGCAAAAGGGAAAGTATTTAGGATAGATCCAAACTGGCTGAGTTATACATGCACAATCTAATCCTCACAAACATGAATTTCTAGGACCCCATTTCAATATTGGGAGACATGCCATTGATGGCATTAGCCTCTTGGTTGACCCATGAGGAGAAAAGGGTTCAAGAAGTGAAAAGGGTGATGACAAAGGAAGAAAAGGAGCCCTTATCTATCAAAGTAGAATTAGTGAGCCCTAAGGTTGTCATCAACAACCACAATCTCATCTTCTCTGATCTCGAATTGGCACCTAAGTACATAACATCCCAAGAACAATCCATCCTACATTTTGAGGACACTTTTAGGATGTGGAGACAGAAATCTTGCAGTATTGCAAAAGAAGACAACATGCCCTACCTCATAGTTTACAAATCATAGAATATCACTCCCAATAAAAACTAAGGAATGCCTTGGAGAGAACCCCACTATACAAAATAATCATGCAAAGACTGAACATCAAGTGGATAGTACTGAAACTTAGTCCTCCCTTACTATCATGCCTACAAGAAGGAATTAATTAGGAAGAGGAACAAAAGTAATGGACATACATAGAGGAAAATACAAGTTTATATCCATAGGAAGGCACACCATCTGAGGTGCCTTGGGATTTCAGAGAGGCCACTAGGACCATGAATGAGATTCATATTATTCATTGAGTTGCTCAGAGAGTGATAAAAACCTTCAGTAAGGGGGTCATGATGGGTCCCATCAATAGGTATATTTTGAAGTTCATTATGTTATCCTTTATCACTTAAAAATCTCCTTTTCTCACATTAATTCACATTGTTAGCCATAATATTCGTAGTAAGAATACTAAAGGGTGTTTTTCATATTGTATGGCCTAATGTTATTAATATGTAGGAAAAAGAAGCATTTTTGGAGGTATTTACTATGCAGATGCTTGGTGGAGACAAATAGAGAGAATATAGGAGGATTTTCCACCCCATTAACTCTCCAACTCGGCTTAAGATCATAAAATCCTCACCAATAACTCAAATTCACTAGTAGCCGAGGGATTCCAATCACATTTGAAGAGAAAGTAGAACTAGATCCACAAATCTCAAGATATTGGAGGGGAATCACTCCTATTTTCAAGGGAGCTTCCCTCAACTACATTTTTGTATAAATAAACCAGCCAAGAGGCACATTAGGATTCAATTTTTGTTGCAACTAGGGATAGCTACTGAGAGCCTAGTGCTTGACATTGTTATTCTAAATTTTCATATGATGTATGTGACTCTTATTTTCTGCTAATGGAAATTTCACTATTGGTTTTCATCTGAGTTAGTTTTGGAGGGTTGAAACCATTGGGTTTGGGCCCAACCCAGAGGCTTTAGTCCCTCTCTTGTATTTATTTCTTGTTTTTTCTCAATTTATTGCAATGTTTTTCTTGTTTTAGTAGATTTTATATTACAAAAATTGTATTTGATGGTTTTCCTATCACCTCTGTTGTGGGGAGAGTGATTAGAAGATAAATAATAACAACCCAAAAATATTTGTTTATGATTTCTTGGAAATTGTTAGGTATTGGATTGCAATCCTTCTTCATGTTTAGTTTTTTCAACTTAGAAGTTAGCAACATTTGTTTGGAAATTGGAATTGTGTTGTAGGTTAGAAAATATCTCGATAAAATTCAACTCATATTTTCCATGTTAATTTAATTTTTTGTAATAATGATCATTTTATGTGTGTATTTTATTGGTTTGCAAGGATTGTGTTGATCTACAGGGGTCGACACACCTTTCTACATCCACCTAGGCCACTCCATATCCATTTTAAACATCCCACACCGCTTCCAAACTTTGCCACCGAGGCCATTCTGCTAAGTTGGATGGAGGACATCGTGGGCACAAACTTTGGTGAAAGATAGACCTTTGAGGGGTACTAGGCTTGGCCAAGGGGCTCCCACACCCTTCATCCACCTTCTTCTACCTTCATCCACTTTATTCTACCTTCCATACCCCATTTTTGTCCTAAAAAATCTCTCAGACCCCCTCTTGTAGCAAAATAGGGCCTCTTGTAGCAAAATAGGGCCTCATGTAGCAATACAATGCCTCCTATAGAATTTCTTGCAGTAGACCTGTAACATTGATTCCTTCAACCATATTTGCTCCACATTTTGACCTTGGCATATTGAAGTTGAATAATGACCCCCAAGAATCGATTTCATGATTTGAGGAGCCTCTAAGATCACTCCAACCCCATCATTTCCTCATTGCAACCATAGAACAACAAACAAAATTAGAATTAGCATTTTTCTCCAATTGTGTTGAAGGTTGGAATTCTCAGTTTCAAGCAAGTTTAAATAAGATAGATGACTTATGGAAGTAGGTTTTTAATTTGATTAAATATGAAAATAGAATAGCATGGTTTACTTCTGCAAACTAGACCAGTTTTCCTTCATGCAATTTCAATTCAAAATTTACATTGAATGACTAAGATTTCCACTTCTGTAGTTAGAATAATGTTGATCTCCTTGTGATCATGATATGATTTTTATCTATATAGGTAGCTAAAGGAGTGTTCTCTGAACACCTTGATATGATTTTATGACTGAGGGTGACATGAGTAGAACCTAACCTACTGTGCATATATCATTGTCACCTCTAAGTTTGTACGAACCCCAGGTTGATAATTTAAGTTGAGAAGCCCTTGGGAGTTGTAACATTCTTGATGCAATACCAGGGCTCACCAAATACTACTCCTATGCCAAAACCTGAAGCGTCACATTCAATTACAAAAGGCTTTCAAAAGTATAGAGTTGCTAAAATAGGTGCATTGGACATACTTTCCTTTAGGTCTTCAAAACACTTGTCTACCATATCATCCCATTGAAACGAGTTCTTTTTCAACAATTTTTTTAGAAGCATGGATACATGAGCATAGTTTCGAATAAACCTTTGATAATATCCAGTCAATCCTAAAAAGCCTTTTAACTTGTAGATATTAAGTGGTCCGGGCCATTCTCTTATAGCTTTGATATTATTAGGATCTAATTTTACTCCTTCCTTGGATATTATGTGTTTAAGGTATCTACCTCTTTCTTTCCAAAGGTGCGCTTAGACATCTGTGAAAAAAATTGATGTTCTTCTAATATAGTGAGAACTTGCTCCAGATGTTGTAGATGTTCCTTCTATGTTCTACTATAGATTAGAATATCATCAAAGAACATTAACACAAACTTCCTTATATATGGACAGGATAGCTCACTCATGGTGGTTTGGAAGGTTGTTGGATCACTGGTTAATCCGAAGGGCATTACCTTAAATTCATAATGACCTTCATGTGTTCGAAATATAGTCTTCACTATGTCCTCTAGCCTTATTTGGATTTGTTAGTATCCCGATCTCAAGTCCATTTTTGAAAAATATTGGGCTCCATGCAGTTCATCTAGCATTTCATATATAAAGGAAATAATTTTTTTCTTAATCATTACCTTGTTCATTCCTTGATAATCTACACACAGTCTAAAGGATCCATCCTTCTTTCAAACTAGAACCACAAAAGTAGAGTAACGGCTTCTAATTTTTGTGATGATTCCACACTTCAAAGGATCTTGGAATAATATTTTGATTTTAGTTTTTTGATGATGTGGATATATATATGGCTTGATGTTGACATGGTTTGACCCTGATTTTATTTCGATTATGTGTTTGATTTCCATGTTAGGAGGAATCTTCATTGGAAGATCTTGGAACACCTTTTTATTTTTTTGAATTATTTCTTGAAGTTCTTGTGGTAGTTCTTGAATTTCAGGTGGTACTTCGCTAGCCAATTTAAAATCCAACATTTCCATTTGATGACACTACACTACATATGTTGGTGCTCCTTTTGGATCAACTTCATCATCTAGTAGGATGATACAATTTTATTTTGAGAAGGTTGAAAACCATATAACTTGTATTACTACCTGTCCCATATAAAATTTATAAATTACTTTTGATGGTTAGTAGAGTAAGTGCCTAGGCTTTGTAGCCATTGGATACCTAGGACCACATCCACTCCTCCTAGTGGTATAGTGTATAAAGAATATTCTAGATTTTAGTCTTGAACCTAGAATTTGACCTTATGGCATTTCCCTACTTTTTCAATTTTATTTACATTAGCTACGATCACTTTCATGTTAGGCATTGGATATATGAAAATGTTGATACTTTTCACCATAATTGAGTCCAAAAGTTGTGGGTGCTGCCAATATTTATTTGAACCACTATGTTTCTCTTTGTGATATATCGTTTTAACTTTAATGTTTGGGACTGTGATATACCTGTTATGGTTGATAATGACACTTGCGAAATATTCTCGCTATTTGATTTTGAAGAAAATTGCAGATAATATTCAACTTCTTCTACATTTTATTCTTCACTATTTGACTCATTGGTTGCTTCACATGTATACATGTTCTCAGTCTCTTTTCCTTTAACACATTTATGTTTAGAATCCCATTTTTCACCACAACATTTGCACCTAACCTCTTTCATCCTTTACATTTCCAAATTAGTTTTCCCTCCTTCACGTAGTTGTGGTGGAATATATATTGAGATTCAACAAGCTGATGATCCTAGTGAAAATTAAGCACCTACACTAGGTGGGGCCCCCAGGCTATTTTTAGGTGTATGTTTATTTTTAGAATGTTGAGCATATTCTATTTATAGCGGGGGTCTATTTATAGATGGTTGAGAAAATTCTATTTATAGATGAGATTCTATTTTTAGATGCATGGGCAAAGTCTATTTATATATTGCATGTCTAAAAATAGATCGCATGTCAATTATTATTAGCCCTTAATAATAATTAGACAATAAATAATAAGCTATTCTCTTGAAGCACTTGATTTCAGTTAACTGATGTGGCAAACCAGTTGACCAAAGGAATTTTGAGTTCTAAGGTTGGTTGGTGGGGCATGCAGAGTGAATGAGTTATAACTGAGTGATTCGAAGTTGTAACAGAGTTGGATGAGTAGTTATGTGAGTTGTTATTTAGTTTAACTCAGTTAAGTGAGTTAAACTCAGTTTTGCTAGTTGTAACTAGTTGTAACTAAAGATACACTAGTGAGAGATCAGTGAATTAATTATTTAAGCAATTCACAAGCAGTGGTCTCACATGCAACTGAAGAAATACTATTGTTAACTATATGCATGTCAGATCCAGTGGAGACCCAGTTGAGAGATAGGTGAAAGAGTCTGTTTGACTATCAGTTGTGACTATAGTGGGTGCACAAGTGCAACCAAACACACATTAGAGATGCCAATGAGGATTTCGCAGTCAAGACAAGGCAATATCGAATTCATTTAGGGGTTGTGATCAACAGGGATTTTGCAGTGGAGGCGGACTATTAGGAGGTAGTAAATTCGTGCATGCTTATGTCAATTTTTGTATGATAGTGTGAGACGATTGTATATTGTATTGAGAGCTCTTGGATTAGAGTTTTGTATGAGATTGTTTCATGATCCATGATATATATGTAATATATGATAGTGGGTCTTTTAGCTATATGCTTTCCCGGTAAAAACATCTATGTTATGTGTGATTGATTTTTCTTCATGTGTTTGCAATTGGTAATTAAATTTCCACAAGAATTTAAGTAGAAGGATTCTGTATTTAATAGTGGCATATAGTTGTTAGATCAGGAGAATCTGGTAATACATAATTGTATTAAAATTTCTACTTGGTATCAGAGCAAAAAAGATTGCAAAATTGAAGCAGTAGCTGAGTTTGTTGGTGGAAACAATTTGAATTTGCTGAAAGAAATACTTGGTGCGACAGTTGAGTAAAAATTGAAATGCATTTCAATGGTTTATAGTTAGAGTATGCACTCGAGGGAAGCTCTAACTACATTGCATGGAAGGATAGGATGGAGGTGGTGCTTGAAGATAATGGCTTGAAGCGATTCATCGACAGTGATGTTCCTAGGCCCACTTCAATGGATGATGCATTACTTGACTCCTAGAAAAAGAAAGTAGCAAAGACGAGAAGGATTATGTTGGAAGGTGTGAGAGACCATATTGTCTCAAGCCTTCATGTGAAAGCCACTCCATTTGTAGTGTGGAAGGCTATGACGGATCTTTTCCAAAGCAGCAGTGACCATAGGAAATTGGCACTGAAGGATAAACTCAGGAAGATCAAAATGGAGAAGGGCAACAATATTCCTAAGTATCTCACAAAGTTTGTCCAATGTCGGGATTAATTAGGGAGTGTGGGAATCATGGTTACTGATGGTGATTTGGTGAGTTTGGCTCTCTTGGGACTTCCTAAGAGTTGGCACAGTTATCAAGACTCTGTCAACGAATAGGAAAAACTGTCGGATTGGGAATGAATATGGTCGGATTTAGTGCAGGAGGAGTTCAGGTGAAACACCAGAGATGGCTCTTCATCAAAGCATGATGATGAAGAGGATTGTGCTTTGGTTGCCAAAGCAAGGAAAGGGAAGGGGAAGAAATTACACTCAAAATCCAAGGCTAAAGGCAAGAAGCTGGATTTTTCCAAGTGAAGTGTTTTCACTGTCACGAACATGGGCATATCGCCACTAAATTCCCAGAGAAAAATAAGAACAAGAAGGATACTGGAGCTAGAGCTGGTGAGGCCCTTGCCTCGCAATTTTAACTTGATTTCTTTTTTATCACATACTTGGTTTCAAGTGCTATGGGATCAGTGTGGTATCTTGATAGTGGTGCTTCCTTCCACATGATGGGAGACAAGGAGCTTTTCAATGACTTGGAGGAGAAATATCTCCTAATGCATATAGAGATGGGTGACGATGG
The DNA here is from genome assembly GCA_034641835.2 of Pinus albicaulis. NCBI lineage: Eukaryota > Viridiplantae > Streptophyta > Pinopsida > Pinales > Pinaceae > Pinus > Pinus albicaulis. The sequence goes on along the minus strand of CM076579.1, from coordinate 1,432,393,603 downwards.
ACGATATAGTGTGACCGGAATTGGTACCATTACCTTTGAGAGGGATTCAAGTAAACCATTTATGTTGAAATATGTTATGCATGTTCCAGGTCTAAAGAAAAACTTGGTCTTAGTCGCGATGTTGGAGGACAGAGGTTATGACGTTGTTTTCAGCAATGGAAAAGCTTTCCTACGACATAAAACAATGGGTCAAACCAAGAGGATAGGGATTCGATTCAAGAGGTAGATGGTTGCGCTGCAATGGTGGGAAAATAAGAAGAAGTGGTGAGTCGGGATGAGGGCGAATTATGGCACAGGCGATTGGACCATCTTCACCATGGCACCCTGAAAATTTTGCAGCAAATTTCTACTGGACTTCCCAAGGGTACACTTGCGCAAATAGATTAGTGCAAGCGATGTACTATGGGTAATTTTGTGAAGACCATGTTTCATGAAAAGGAGAACCATGCTTCAATGATCCTAGAGAGAGTTCACACAGACGTGTGTGGACCATTCTCGGTTGCTTCAACAACAAAACACAAGTATTATGTTATTTTTGTTAATGAATATTCTCGTAGATGCTGGATCTTCTTCATGCAGAAGAAGGATCAAACATTCTCAAAGTTCTATGAGTTTAAAGCATTGGTGGAGAAAGAGTCAAGGAAGCAAATGAAGGCTCTACGGAGCGATAATGGTGGTGAATATATCTCGAACGAATTCAAAGACTTCTGTAGAAAAGAAGGAATTCAAAGAGAACTCATAGTGACTCATAACCCACAACAGAATGGGGTTGCAGAGAGGAAGAACAAAATGATCATGGGTGTTGCACGAGCTATGCTCAATGATCAGGGCCTACCAATGCACTTGTGGGAAAAAGCATGCAACACTGTGGTTTATGTGCAAAACCGTTGTCCTCATAGAGTACTTGGCATGAGTACACCTGAAGAAGCTTTTACTAGTAAGAAACCGTATGTTTCTCACTTTAAGATTTTTGGCTCATCTGTTTATGTGCATGTGACCAAGAATGCCAGAAAAAAGTTGGAGCCGACTGCTGAATTTGGGATATTTTTGGGGTACACAGAAACACCCCATAATTATCGTGTGTATTTTCCAAACAGTCAAATGACTGTGGTGCGACGAGATATAAAATTCAATGAGGAGAAAGCCATGAAGTTGTCACTTGAGAGGGAGCTAGACTTGCATGCAGAGGAGGAACTGCTTGTTCCCAAAGATGAGCCTCTAGATGTGGATCAGCCACAGGAGGAGGTTCATGGAGTGAAGGATTCCACTCATGCAGAGCCAAACATCAGAACTGGCAGAAGGTGTACCACAGAAGCTGAGAGGCTGAAGCTTGATGCGGCATAGAATGTAGGAGTCCTTACTTCACAGTGCAGAAAGAGATAATCTCCTGACCGATTCACTAAATACATGGTTCTCATGAGAAAATGTATTGTGATAGAGCCATATTCCTTTTAGGAAGCAATGCAGGAGCCCACATGGGTAGATGTAATGGTGGAGGAGTATGACTCCATTGTCAGAAATAATGCTTGGGAAATTGTTCCAAGGATGGTTGATAAATCAGTGGTAGGTTCAAGATGGATCTACAAGGTAAAGCAAGTTGCTGATGAGAGTGTTGAGAAGTATAGGGCAAGATTTATGGCCCGGGCCTTCTCACAGATCGAGGGGATTGATTATGAAGAAACCTTTGCACCTGTCGCACAATATTCTTCCTTAAGGACCATCCTTGCTCTCTCAGCACAGATGGGTTGGCACATTCATCAAATGGATGTGAAGTATGTGTCCCTTAATGGGATCATTGAGGAAGAAGTGTACATTGATAAACCTGAAAGATTTGAGATCTTCAGCAGTGAGTCACATGTGTGCAAACTCAAAAGAGTGATGTATGGGCTGAAGCAAGCACCCCGTGCTTGGTACACTGAGATAGACAACTATTTCACTAGACTTAGCTTCACCAAGAGTGAGGCGGATACAAACCTATACCAGATTGTGGTGGAGGGTAAGATTTTAATCATTGTTATTTATGTTGATGATTTAATACTGACTGGTGATGAGCAGCTGATACACTCATGCAAGGAGGACCTTGCAAAGGAGTTTGAGATGAAGGATATGGGCCTCCTTCACTATTTCCTTGGATTAGAAATATGACAATGAGAAGGTGAACTGTTTGTGTCTCAAGGCAAGTATGCAAGGGAGATACTCGGTGAGTTTCACATGGAGGGATGCAAACCCATGGATACTCCTCTTCCAGGCAACTGGAGGAAAGAGGATGCTACATCTGGAGAGGTAGTGGATGCTACTGTCTATCGACAGTTGGTGGGATCACTCATGTATTTAGTTAATACAAGATTGGACATATGCTATGCTGTGAACCAGCTTATTCAAGCGATGTTTAAGCCAACCAAGCTCTTTTGGAAGGCATGCAAGCATGTTGTGATATATCTTAGGGGCACATCCAAATATGGCTTATGGTACAGACAAACGGATGAGGTGAAGTTGCATGACTTCACGGATGTAGATTGGGTGGGCAGCCCAACGGACAAAAAGAGCACATCAGGAAGGGTCTTCGGTATCAGATCTACAGCAATTCCTTGGTACAACAGGAAACAGAGATCCGTGGCACTTAGTTCAGCAGAAGCAGAATACATGGCAGCATGTCAAGCTGCATGTGAGGCTATCTAGATGAGGAAGATCCTGGTCGGTTTGTTTGATTCTAATTTAGATCCTACAATGATTCATTGTGATAATCAGAATTGCATTAAACTCTCAATTAATCCTATATTTCATGATAGATCTAAACATATAGGTATCTGGTATCATCATATCAGAGATTGTGTGTTGCAGAAGATTATGTTGCTTCAGTACATTCCTACATAATATCAGGATGCAGATATCTTGACGAAGGCGCTCACCAGGAGCAAATTCGAATACCATAGAGACAGGATCGGGGTGAAGGATAATCCCTTTCTTGTTGAGAGGGAGTGTTGAGATTCAACAAGATGATGATCCTAGTGAAAATTAAGCACCTACACTAGGTGAGGCCCACAGGCTATTTTTAGGTGTAGGTCTATTTTTAGAATGTTGAGAATATTCTATTTATAGCGGGAGTCTATTTATAGACAGTTGAGAAAATTCTATTTATAGATGAGATTCTATTTTTAGATGCATGGGCGAAGTATTTTTATAGATTGCATGTCTAAAAATAGATCGCATGTCAATTATTATTAGCCCTTAATAATAATTAGACAATAAATAATAATATATTCTCTTGAAGCACTTGATTTCAATTAACTGATGTGGAAAACCAATTGACTGAAGGAATTTTGAGTTCTAAGGTTGGTTGGTGGTACATGCAGAGTGACTGAGTTATAACTGAGTGATTCGAAGTTGTAACAGAGTTGGATGAGTAGTTATGTGAGTTGTTATTTAGTTTGACTCAATTAAGTGAGTTAAACTCAGTTGTGCTAGTTGTAACTAGTTGTAACTAAAGGTACACTAGTGAAAGATCAGTGAATTAATTATTTAATTAATTCACAAGCAGTGGTCTCACATGCAACTGAAGAAATACTATTGTTAACTACATGCATGTCAGATGCAGTGGAGATCCAATTGAGAGATAGGTGAAAGGGTCTCTTTGACTATCAGTTGTGACTATAGTGGGTGCACAAGTGCAACCAAACACATATTGGAGATGCCAATGAGGATTGCGTAGTCAAGGTAAGGCAATATCGAATTCATTCAGGGATTGTGATCAGCAGGGGTTGCACAGTGGAGGCAGGTTGTCAGGAGGCAGTAGATTGGTGCATGCTTATGCCAATTTTTATACGACAGTGTGAGACGATTGTATATTGTATTGAGAGCTCTTGGATTAGAGTTTTGTATGAAATTTTTTCATGATCCATGATATATACATAATATATGATAGTGGGGTTTTTAGCTTTATTCTTTCTCGGTAAAAACATCTGTGTTATGTGTGATTGATTTTTCTTCATGTGTTTGTAATTGGCGATTAAATTTCCGCAAGAATTTAAGTAGAAGGATTTTGTATTTAACAATGGAAAATAATTATTAGACTAGGAGAATCTGGAAATACATAATTGTATTAAAATTTCTACAATATAATTTGTATTATACATGTTATCAATTTGGGGGAATATTCTTCTCGAATATACTCTTTCAACTTTTGGAAACTATATTCTTTGGAGCTTCTTTTCTGCGACTTTTTATTTTTGTCTTGCTTCTTCTATAGAAGTGATGTCATGAAGCTTAAGCTCATCTTAGAGATGTGGTTTAAGTCTCGTGATATATGATTGGATAACATGATTCTTTCATAACCCAGGTACTCGTGTAGCTAGAGTTTCCCATTCTCTAGTGTATTCATCCACATCTCCTTTTTATTATAGCCTGGTGAGTGTTGAGAAGAACTATTCATATTTGACACCTGGGAACCTCTTAAAAACTACATTTTTGAATTTCCTCCAACTAATAAAATGTGTCATTTTCTTTCACCACATATACCAATTATATGCTTCACCTTCCATTTGCATGGATGCATGCCTAATCTTTCATCGTCATTTTTAATTTTGTAAATCTCGAAATATTCTTCTGCTTTATTGAACCATGAAACATTGTATTTCTCGTTACCGTCAAATTTAGATGGCTTAAGTTTTTCTCTTTATTGATATGTAGCAATTGTTGGGGTGAATAAGGGATATTGATTCGGGAGCTACATATTTGGGTATTGATTCAAGAGTTGCATATTTTGAACTTTCGTGTTACTATTTTGTTGATTGGCTATGGAAGATGATTTTGGAGATTGAGGGGTATGTTTTGAGTATGTTGAATTTGATGTATTTGAAGGATCGTGGTGTTGAGTAGTTTCATTATTATGGGGTAGTTGATCAGTTGTGATTTTCAACTTTTCACAAATAGAGTTCAACCAACCATTGCTTCATTATGAGCCATTATTGCTGCAATATGATTTCAATCCACCTTATTTGAAAGGATTTCATGATCCCTTTTAAATTATTTATGGTTCTAATCGAGTTGATTCTCTATTATCTTCGTTATGTCATGGAGCTCCTTGATTTCTTCAACATGTCGAGTGACCTTATTCTCAAGATCTACTAATTTTTTATTAAAATTAGTCATCGTCATTGATGAATACATTGATCGAGTATGTGATGGTGTATATTTATCCAAATTAACCTTCTTCCTTAACTTGACCCTATTTTTTATTATATAATATAAAAATATATTTTTAAATATATATATATGTGTGTGTGTGTGTGTGTGTGTGTGTGATGATTTAATTAACTATATAATTAATCATAAATATAATTAATTATATTAAATTATTTATATAAATAATTAAATAACCATTTATATAACTAACTATCACTGGTTGAAATTAAAAATATGACTTTAGTGGATGTACGAATTGAGAGGGAATAATGGTAATGAAGTCAATGGTGAAGGTTGCAAGAAGGTGCGACGGTTAGAGAGGGATGCCAGAGAGGAAACAAGACATTGGAGGATAGATGGCCGCGAAGGGAAGAATGTTGATTTCGATTAGGAACATGAGGTTACAGGGAATACAAGATAAACAGGTGAAGAAAGGTTGGATGGCTAGACGATGGTGATTGTGAATTCAAGGATGAGACAATTGTTAGAGGCCAATGGTGGTGGAAATAATGAATGGACAGTGATTAGGTAACTGTCGTAGATGGACAACGCTTGGTCGTGAACACAGGTACAGTCGATGATGGATGGGCAAGATAAACTAGGGTTGACAACAATAGTGGTGAGCGGAAGACTTGACAGTGGAGAGATGCAAGTGAATGAGACACATTGGCAAACAGGGCACCTTTAGCCGAGTAATCAAACTACTCTAATACCATATGGAGCATAGAAGCTCAGTAATTGACATAAATGTATATACTTGAACGAGGATTACAATGAAGGAAGGCCCCGACTTTAAATACAACTCGAGAGCCATTACATGAGGGGGCATGATTTTTTATAGTGCCCCTTAGTTTAGAAACTAATTTAAATAAATTTATACAATATTTTATATATAACATTTATTTTATTTTTATCTAATGGAGTCAGTAAGTAGGGAAGCTTCGTACTCTCATTACATGGGGTTCATTCTGTCCAGTACCACTATAACCTCGAGACATACACAAGCAACAAAGAGGGCTAGTCAAGGTTTGACCCAATGCCATCACAATGGGTGCATAAACAATGCACCCTTATGGCTAATTGATCCACACACACACACACACACATATATTAGAAACAATATATGACAAGAAGAACAATATGTTCTCTACAACTCTACATTTTTTCAAGGGAAATTTTATCATTTAGGTACTCAAAGTTACCACTAGCATAAACATGTGAATTATATTTTGCATGAAAAATAACATGTGATAGTTTCACATAGCCATACACAATTTCTATAAATAAAAATTATATATTTGAAAAGTTAATTTATTTTCTTATATTACATCATTTTACACTATATTCAAATTCATTGAGAAAACACCCAAATCATCCCTTCAAATTAATAGATTTTTTTTTTCATATTTACATTACTACTAATATGTCATAAGAAACCATCATCCACCAATAAATAAATGTGCTTACTACCACAAATATGCTTTTACTCATAAACTACAATAATTTAAATAATTTAGTAATAACCAATAAAAAAATAGACTTTCACCTTACCATTAAATAATAATATATATATATTTTAATATTACTCCAAAACCAAAACAAAATCTCAACTTAGATAATATTCCAAAATAAGTAATATATCTGGTAGTCACTCCACCACCTTCAATAAAATCATATAATTTTTAATAAATTAGATTATCTTAGTTTAATCTCTAGTCTATAATTTTTGCATATTTTAAAGAATTACATTATATTTATAATTTGTAAATATGACTTTTCCTTAATTATAAAATACTTATACCATCATGATCTTCCCCTACATGGAAAAAATCAGACATTATTTTTCACTTTTTGCTGAAACGTCTTGTTAGACATCTTCATACATACAGCATATTAATTTATTCAAAAGAATATTAAGGTCAAATAGAAGAGTCATAAAATCTTGAATGGAGATTAGTTTTAATATAAAATCTGGGTCGTGATCAGTTTTGGTATTAACAAATTATTGCTTCTAGAAAAGTCAAAATCCTTTTACAATTTAAAATGGAGAGTATCTTTATTTATAAATAATGTTTTTAAAATAAAATAAAATTTGATGAATAAATTGTTTATCAATATAAATTGAAAAATATATTTTATGATGATAATGATGATGGTGGTTAAAGTTTAGTTGGATCAAATTTTGGTTTATTTGACCTAAAGAAACAAATTGTTTAGTTTGTTTTAAAACTGTACTTTTACGCTCAGAGAGTTTGGAGAGAAGCCTGTAATTTTGACATGTTAAAATGTTAGAAAGGTATTGCAATAAAGATTATGACACTGGGATGTAATGTGGATGTAATGTGGATGTATCCAGAAAACTTTTTAAAAAAATGATTTTCATCTTCAATATTCATATTCTCGTAAAGATGACATATCCTTTTCACCCATTAATTTTTATCTTAACTATATGAATTTATAATAAATATATAATTTATGAAATAAAATATTTTATTTAATATATTAAAAAAAATTATTACCGACCAGACATCAACCATGTAAAACGTTGTAACTAATTAAGATAAATTCATCCATGGCTCACCGCCATTTCTTAAAGTCAATAGAAAGTTACACCTTCACCATCTACTTTGAATTATAATAGCCAAAAAGTATTACAATGAAGGTAAGAGAGCTTCCACTAATGGCAATGGCAGAAAGAGTGCAAGGAAAGGGTAAATCATTATCTCATCATGACAGACATTAATATTTAATATCTTACCATGCAAGCCACAATGGTTGTTACAGATTTTATTAAAATAATATTAGAAATGATCTGCTTACTTGATACACAAGAATTTTCCTGACCAGAGGAAGAGTGAAATGGCATCCCAGCTAACCTTTTTGATTAATAATAAAAGGAATAAAATCAGAAAGAGGAAAAGCATGATCCGGATAAAAGGAGAAAACGAGACTGAACAGCAAAACAGTGTTCCCCAATGAATGTGGGACCATTAATTCAACGTCATCCACTTAGCAATAGTAAGGGCATCAAGAGTAGGTATCATCATATATTATAGTAATGATCTTTAGTGCCTTCAAAGTTCCATTTGCATTTTTAATTCAAATCATTATTTCAAGTTTCTAAAATTTGGTGAGTACAGATATATCAATTTATTCAACAACAGACACGACCATGGATACTCCATGGGCCACATGAGTCATGGATAACTCACCTCGATTTTAACTAATTTTAAATTAATTGACACAGACTAAAACATATCGTACACAGGCCGTGAAGCATTAAAGTTGAAAGCAGGATAAAAGGAATAGAAAAGAACCAAATAAATAATAAATAATAATAAGAGTTATTCTCAATGATCTGAGAGCGATAAAAGATCAAAAATATATTATAATATGAGAAGGATTGAATCCTGATGCCAGAAATATCACCATCGCTTCAGTTATTCAAAGTGTGAATCAGGATATTTTATGTATTTCACTAAAATATAACCATTGGAAGAAGGTTGGCACAGTCTCAAGTTATTGTATAGAGTTTTAAAAAGGGCCTTAAAAATAAAGTGAGATTATTTGTTTTCTCTAATGTGGTTAGTGGTACAAACATTACGTATATATATTTTTAAAGTTATATGACTTAAAGATATATGACAAAAGGTACCATTATAGTGTCTTTTTATAGATTTACAGTGGAGGTACCATCCGTAGTAAGGAGGCATCACTGCTTTCCTCATTAATACAAGTTCAATCAAGTGTCATAAGAGTGAACTGTTTATAAAGGGTGACTATTACTTATATGCAGAAGGGTCAGGCCATATACCAACACCCATTTTACTAACCTTACATTTCTTTTTAGCAATGTTTATACACATTAGATCCAAATTTATGTTATATTCATTTTATCAATTTCAAACTCCATACTGCAAGGAGATTCTTTTTTGGTTAGAGTTGTAACATAAGATATAGGTCATTTAATTATATATATATAACTATTTTTCATCAGAGTTGTATACTTAGGATACAAGTTGTATATATATTAAATTGAGACATTTTCATTTTAATTAGGTATAATAGATTGAATTTTTTTAGTTTATCTATATTTATTTTACCAACTTCAAACTTCATACTGCAAGGAGATTCTTTTTTGGTCAAAGTTGTAACCTAAGATAGAGTTGTAACATAAGATACAGGTCATTTAATTTAATATATATAACCTTTTTTCATGAGAGTTGTATACCTAAGTTACCAGTTGTATATATACTAAATTGAGACATTTTCATTATAATTAGGTATAATAGATTGAATTTTTTTAGTTTATCTATCTTTTTAGTTTAGAAATTTTTTTAGTATAGCTATTTTATTAGTTTTAATGTGTGTTGTTTATTTGTTGTTATTTTTTTTTGTATCTAGAGGAATTTCCAATTGGGCTAGTCTTGTATTGTGTGACATAGGGTCATTTGGTCAATTCCAAACGCTACTACTATAACCTCTAGGTTCCTACATATGCCACTTCCACAAGCACAAGTGAATCTCAACCTCCTCGCACATAACACTTCATTTTCATAGTCATCGTCAATTGAGCTCCCCCCTGGGGCTAATTTCGATATAGTTTAATGAAATGAGTTTATGATTTTTTTCCTCAACAAATTTTCTATCAATTTTATTTAAAATCGGATTAGAAATCGAAAAATGTAAATTTTAAGTAATTCAATTCCAATGATTTTCCAGGGCATTGAATCTGTTTTTGGATTCAAAAATGTGATTTAAATGATAAAACATTGTGATCTCAACAAGAATTGATCCGAACTTAAACAAGAATGCAATAGAATATATATGTAACCATAAATACAAAGATACAATAAAAATAACACTTCATTTCATTAATATCAAAGAACCGAAATATGGTTACATATAGAATGGAAATAAGTTAGCTCAGGCAATGGTAGCTTATCTTTGAGAAGAGATGTGGCAGTTACATGCCTCTAAACTATGTTATAATGAGACTCAAGGGTCTTTTTATTATTGAACAACAAGGGAAAACTCTAAACAACCACAACCCTAACCCCAGGAGATGGAACGCCAAGAGTTTGTGGGCCCCGTTGGGGTTAGTTGGGCAATCAACTTCCCCGGGTCGTAACTTGGTCATATTTCTTCATTTGGTGCATGCGCTACCTTGTTGGAAAGAGATCTATGAGTACTACAAGATTTTCAGTAGGCCCATGGGTTTACTAGGGACCTTAAAAAAATGACGTTTATGGGGTCAAAACTGCTCTAGAAGTTCATGACCCAAAAAACTAGTAAAAATAGTAAATGTTGCTATAAACAGGGAAATTAATGAAACTAACTGGAGATCTAGGTGGAATAGCCGGGTGGCCACCAATATCCACATGGATCAGTCCCCCTTCCTTAGGAAGTAATGGTCCCCATTGTGTGTAGATCCTCCATGAGGTAAGGAAATTTATGATGAACCTGGTCCCTGGTGAAGGACTTGGCTTGCTTTGACAACTCAATATAGTTGGCTCCTATGTTGGCAAGTGTTCTTGATATGCGTTTCCATAATCCGATCAGTCATGGCCTGTTCCATGAATTTTGGGTTTAACTATGTTGGTGTTAGTCGTTCTGCAATGTCAAATGTGTGCAGTAATGGTCGAAGGTATGGTCGAAGGCAGTCCACATTGAACACTGGATGCAGGCCAAGGAATGATGCAATGTTGAGCTTGATGTTATTGTCCCCTACAACCTTGGTGATGGTGTATGACCCATATCGGAGTGGATGAAGCTTGTAGTGGTGCCCAACGAGGTGCTCCTTCTGAAAATGTAGCGAAAATTTGTCGCCCACCTGGAACTTGTGTAGCACCCAATGTTGATCATGTCGCTACTTGTACTTAGCATTGGCTACGTCCAATATGTCATGGACCTACTAGCGGATGTGTTGAATGCAATCAATGAATTTGTTAGCCTTGTCAGCTTTAGACTAGACATGAGTTGAATCTACCTAAGTAGTTGCAAATGGTATGACCACATCAATGGGACATAGTGGTTGGAATCCAAACCCCACCTAAAAGGGGATGTGTCTCGTTGAGCTATGGAGAGACCTGTTGTAGTTGTGCTGGAAATAGGGGAGGATTTAATCCCATGTGCATGGATGCTTTGAGTTGTACATGCGCATAATGTGTACGATGATCCCATTTATGAACTCTGTTTAGCCATCAGTTTGGGGGTGGAAACTTGTGGACTCGGTGATCTTGGTATCCACCATCGACCAGAGACTTGACCAAAATTTACTTAGGAACATGTTGTTCTGATTTGAGATAATGGATTGTGCGATCCCAAAGTGTACCCACACTCGTTCAAAGAAGATCTTAGCAATGGATTTTGTTGTGATACTCTTCTTGCATGCCTCAAGAATGGCCATCTTAGAAAATCTATCGAAGACCATGAAAACACAGTCGTTGCCATGTTTAGTTGAAGTAAGGCCCGACATGTAATCGATATAGATGTATTCCCAAGGTCGATTAGGAGTAGGCATAGCAGTATATAGGCCTTGCTTCTTAATGGTTTGTTTTTCAATGTCACAGGAAGTGCAGGATATGATGTACTTCCCAACATCCCGACGAAGGTTCAACAAATAAAACAAATATTTCATCATTGACACTCTTTTCTCTACTCCAAAATGTCTAGTGACCCGACTGTAGTGTACTTCCAAATTCATCTTGGCACGCTCGCTTGAAGGAACACAGAGGTGTCTGAGGTGGCATAACAATGCATCCTGGAGGTGAAAATTTAGAACTTGTGTGCCTTACAAGAGTGTCTAGTATGTGCTATTGGATTCTGGATCACCCTTGTAAAGATGCGGCCACCTCGAAGTCTTGTTCCCACAAGAGTCGAGCACAATGATTAGCACCATGACCAATAGTCGAATGATGTAGTCTGCAACATTATTGGTTCTTCCCTTCTTGTACTTAATGTTAAAATGAAACTGTTGCAAGTATGTGGACCATTTATGATGGCGATCATTCTACACCTTCCCTTATGTCTGTATGAACTACAAGGGTTGGTGGTCTGTGTGGATGACTGTCTCCTTACCTAGAATATAATGCTTCCATTTTCAGCAAGCCTACACAACAGAATACATCTCTTTGTCATAGGTGGGATACTTTTGGACAGTGTCTAAAAGTGTCTCACTGTGATATGCCACTGGATGCCCTTGCTAAGTAAGAATTATACCAAGAGCATAGTCGGAGGAATTTTTCTCAATCTCAAATGGTTGTTGCAGGTCTGTTAATGTGAGCACTGGTGTAGAGAAAATGCGATGCTTCAACTCAGAAAATGCCTTATGTTGGCATTCATACCAAAATAAATTTTCTTTCACTCCGCCCTTGGTGACTTGACTTAAAGGCCAAGTGATATGAGAGAACCCCAACACGAACCTACGGTAGAAATTGGAAAGACTTTGAAAGTTACAGAGCTCTATTAGAATAGTTGGGGCTAGCCAATCTCGAATGACTTATATCTTGGCTGGTTCCACATGCACACCCTTCTCATCAATGATGTATCCAAGATATTGAACCTAGTTCATACCAAAAGTGCATTTCACCAAATTGGCACACAACTTGTGTTGTCATGGGGTTTGGAGGACCTGTCGAATATGGTGGAGGTGATATTTCCAACTTTGGTCGAAGATCAGGATGTCATCCAAATACACCACCACGAATGAGTTGATGAAGGGTCACAATATGTTTTCCATCAACCTCATGAAGGTTGCGGAGGAATTCGTCAACCCGAAAGGCATGACCAACCATTTGAAAAGGCCCTCCTTGGATTTTAAGGTAGTTTTCCAGACATCAGATGGTTTGATTAGTACCTAGTGATAACATAATTTCTAGTCAAAATTTCTGAAATATTTGGCCCCCTTGAGCTAGTCCAAAAGGTCATCAATCAGTGGGATTGGATACATATTCTAGACATTGATCTTGTTCAACGCTCGATAGTTAATACAGAGTCTCCAAGTCTCGTCCTTCTTTTGTACAAACACAATTGGGCTCCCAAAGGGTGATGAACTTGGCTTGATGTTCCCTTTCTACAATAGCTCCTTAATCCACCTCTTGATTTTATCATTCTCTAGAACATAACGTCAATATATCGGTCCATTGGGTAGCGGCACACCCAGGGTAAAATTGATGGAGTGCTTGACCTGATAGTGTAGATACACCCCTGTGGGTGAGGTGAAGATGTCCTTGTACTCCTCTATGACCTTGTCCATCTAATGTTGCCATGACGAGGAGCCCTTTGTGGAGGATGTGGCCACAATCTTCTTCTTTCCCTGAAGGAAAATCATAAGGAAAACAAATTTCCCAATATAGGAAATGATCTTGCTGCATTGATTCATAGTGATCAAAGAGATGGTGATAGGCGGTGCTACCTTTGGTATCCTGTACAACCTATTGCCCAAATTAATAGTAATAGTGTGAGGCCTAGACTCATACACAACATGTTGTTTCCACAAGTATGGTTGGCCTAATAATACATCAAAAACTTCAAGAGGAGCAACATCACACAGTACCTCACCCGTGAAAGGCTTGATGTTATAAGGAAGGTGACACTGCTAGATGACACACTGATCTCGTCCTTTGTAAAGCCACTTGATGTTGTACGGATGCGGGTGTGTTGTGGTTGGTAGGCCCAGCTGCTTCACGATCTCTGCTAAAATGAGGTTTGTTTGGCTCCCGTTGTCGACAATGAACTACAACAGATAACCGTTTACCCACATTTGTGAGTGGAAGAGGCGCTCCCCCTCCTATGGATATTCAATATCATTATTTTGGATCTTGGTGGTGGCAACGGTGGAACTGGGATCCACATCAATAATTTTCTTCACCTTGTCATTTCCCTTGTTGGGTTCTGACTGAGAGTTGGAACATGCATCTGGTTCAGAAGCCTTCAGCTGAACCATTAGTGACTGTTTGGCCTGAAACTCACTTGTGTTGTGAGTGGAGCTCTTATGGAACTCACACCATTTTCCTTTGTTTTTCTTTGTCTTTGTGGTGTTTTTTTTTTTTTTTCTTGCGGCTTCGACAAGTTTTCCTGGGTTGCCTCGCCTTGGCTGTGCCCTTTTTTCTACAGTTTGGGGGTACTTTTCCCTTGCTTCATATTCATAGATCCAAAGTCTTGCTTATTATTTTTAATTTTTTGCTTAATCTTAACAGCATATCGATAAACAGCGCTGAGTGAGAATATGTCTAGGAACTCCATCTCGTCCTGGATTTACTTGTGTAGACATCCACAATACTTAAGTACCAATTGTCACTCAAAATCCTTGATACCCAACTTCGTACAAAGGGTATGAAAAATATTTTTGAACTCTGACATGTCTTGGTCCCTTCACTGCCACAACATGGTCCACTTTATGTATTTATCCTCATAACACCTGACAGGGTAATACTTCTCCTTGATGGCATCCTGGAAATAATTCCAAGCGGGTGCGACTAAAAATAGCGAGGGTTCACTCTCATTCCTCTTCTCATGGTAGGTTTTTAACCAATCCTTGACGTGGAGGGCAGATTTAAGGAGTGCAAAACTAATCTTTTTCCAGTTGGAAAAATCATGAAAAGAAAAATCCTTATATCAGATTTAACCATTTATCTACGACATTTGCATCTATATGACCTTCGAATATGGGGATGTCGAATTTAACTTGTACCTTAAAGGGAATGACACTTTCAAAGTAGTTGCTAGAAGAAGATGCATCGCTTATGGGTAGTCGCCGAAGGATTTGGGCAAAGTTGTCCACCATCGCTTTCCTCTGTCATTTGAGGGCTTCTTCAAGAAATATTTTGAAAGGATCGATTGCCCCCTCGTCTTTCTTCTCTTCTGCCATGGGAGGTTGTCAGGGTTTGTGAGGCTGGCCTTGCAAAGGTTCAACTAGTTCTAGCCCTAACTCCTTATATCATAACCTCATTGGGGATATGTAAAGAACAATAGAGAGAGAGTACTGCTTTGATACCACCGATCCGAACTTAAACATGAATGCAAAAAAATACGAATGTAACCATAAATACAGATATGGAATAGAAATAAAACTTCATTTCATTAATATCAAAGAACTTAAATATGCTTACATACATAATGGAAATAAACTAGTTTGGGTGATGGTATCTTATCTCGGAAAAGAGATATGGCAGCTACACAACTTTAAATTGTGTTACAATGAGGCTTAAGGAAATTTTTATGATTTAACAACAAGGGAAAACCCTAAAAAACCAAAACTCTAACCCCAAGAGATGGAACACCAAGAGTTTATGGGCCTCGTTAGGGTTAGTTGGGTAGCCAACTTTCTGGGGTCGTAACTTGGTCATATTATCTCTGTTTGGCGCGTATGATACCTTGTTGGAAATATCTCTCCGAGTACTACATGATTTGAAACAGGCCTGTCCTACATCTATGAGCCTACCACAAACCTAAAAAAAAGCACCGTTTAGGGTGTTAAAACTACTCCGGAAGTTTAGGACCTGAAAACTGCTAAAAATAGAAAATGCTACTATAAACAAGGAAATTGATAAAATCGACTAGAGGTCTAGGTGGAATAGGTGGGTGGCCACCATTATCCAACTGGATCAAGATTGTGTCACTAGATTCTAGTGAAAAAGGCCAAAAGGTCACTTCTTTAGACTATTCCATTGACTTCACACGAGATTAAGAAATTCAAGTCAAATCAATCTTTCCAAATTTATTTTTCTTCTTGTTAATTAAAATTTCTAGGTGGGAAATAAAAATGTAACAAAGATGATCTTGGTTTACCTTGGCCTACCACTAGGGAAACTAGACTAATGGCAAAACCTTAAATTTTCCAAAAACCATGTATGAGCGTTCAAAAATCCATCAATATACACTAAACGTTTGGACCTAAGACCTCTGCTAGCTATCCTAGAACTCATAGAAACAACTTTAATATCATCCATAGTTGAAACCAAATAAAACCAAAAAATTATGTTGAAGGAGAAGAGTCAAAGGGGACCATTTCAATGTGATCCTTGCCTCTCCCTAGAGGATTTCTTTGGTTTGGAGTGAGG
The DNA here is from genome assembly GCA_034641835.2 of Pinus albicaulis. Lineage (NCBI taxonomy): Eukaryota > Viridiplantae > Streptophyta > Pinopsida > Pinales > Pinaceae > Pinus > Pinus albicaulis. Next base: position 1,432,377,359 of record CM076579.1, on the reverse strand, counting down.
CCTAGCTAGTATTCAATACATTGCATATGGTTATCTATGGAGTTCATTGATAGAGTAATTTTGTCCAACACTAGTAGAATATCCACCTTCACTTCAATACGGTCTAGCAAAACCTTTCCCACAAATGTCTTTATTTTCCAGTAAAGGTCAACCATTTGCATATATTGGTTATGTCTAGCTCGGGAGGGCCTTATATTGGGAACCTTGATAGCCACTTCTCTCGCTAGTTCTATGTATGATGGAAAATTATGATCAACTTTGATGTTTTTGTCTACCTCCTCTATCTCTACTTGTAGAGAAGGAAAGTTAGAACAAGAATATGGTTGGCTAATTATTCAACACATTGAAAGAGTCTCTTAATTAACCAAGCCTCATTGTAAGTCATCCCTCTGATATCTTTAGCACACTACCTTGGTATGGTGAGGACCTAAAAACACAAACTAGATTGATTGAGAATAGGGGAATAAGAAGGGATGGCAAGGTTGAGGTCAGGGAGATTGATAGGAGCACCATCAAAGGAGTTAAGAGAACCAAATAAAAAATAAAAACTTCTCTCACTATGGTTCAAAGATGTTGAGGTTCTTGCCAAGGAAAAAAAGGTGCAAAGGGGTAAATGCAAATAGAAGGGGAAGGATACTAATTTATAAACAGTCACAACCTAAATACTAGGAGGAGATAGGAGGAAACATCCAAAACTAGAGGAAATCTAAGTAGCATAACACATATGCCTCCCTATTGAAGCAGACTCAATAAGAAACAACACCATGGCACGATGAAGAATGAAAAATTTAAATATACTAACAAATCATAGCAATATACATGAGTGAAGGTGGATTAAATTCCATAGCATGAAGAAGGCTAAGTCTGCATACTGAGAGTCACATTTATCATTGCTCATGGTGGAGGCTCTATCTCCATGTGTTAGTGTTAAAACCTATGAAACATGCTACTTGACACTTCCCATCACATTAGTGTTGGGAAGAATAACCAACTTGACCCCATCTACTTGTCTCTCCCCTTCCCACCCCATTTGGAGGATCTTTCCAACTTCATTACTTCTATCATCTACCATCAATTTCCTAATCTTGTTTTTTTGGAGGACACATGGAAATCTATCAACCTCATAAAAAATTTCATTGGCCTTTCAAAATGAAGTTTCTTCTCAAAGTCACATTCTTAGACCTCATAAAAAATAATATTTTAACTATTTTTTGTTTGTCAAGTGGTCTGAGTTCATTAGACTTGACCCGTGGCTTGAGAAACTGTGACCCGGGGTATCTAAGCCATCAAAATCACCCGTGGATTGCACCGCCCTAGGCCACACCATCCCTTAACATGAGTAGATTTTTTCCCACAAAGTTTTAAACAAATGACCTTCACATCACTGAGTGACTTAACAATGCACCCCATCACTTCCTATTCTACGCCCCGTGTGTTGGTGATTAACAATATTGAATATAGATAATTTATTGCATTCGTTTTCATTTAGGGTGTATTTTTTTAGTCATCTTAGCACAATACTTTTTAGGTTGTATTTTTTTATTATCATCTTAGCACAATACTTTTGGGAAATTCCACTTCTAGCCTTTTATTTTATGTTGATTGTATTTATTCAATCTTATCATAGAGGGGTTTATGGTGCATTGAAAGTATGGTATTATTGTCATTACTTGAGGATAATTAGAATCTCTCCCATGATATGTCTATCTTTTAATGTCATTATATCTTCATAAAGAGCTTATTGTTAAATAAAAAATTGTTTACTTTTACGCAAATTCCATGCCATTGTGGCCCTTAAACATAGTTAGAAGGTCACATGTCAAAATAAGGGTTAATCCATCATGGTTATTAACTTTGGTGAAGAAGTCACACACCAAAATATTGTAATTTGGATTTTGTTGTTCAATCAAAACAATAATGGCCAAATTACAATAACTTGTTAAGAAAAATATTTCATGGCCAAATCAGCATATGTCATTAAGAAAATGCTATCATGGTTGTTGTGATTGTAGGAAAGACACCAGAAGGTTCAAATTGGACATGTTGTTAAGAAAAAGGAATCTCGCCAAACCAATGTCAACTATGAGCAATGTAATTGAGAAGTTGCACATTGAAACCATTTAAATCAACATATATTGTTAATAATAAGCTGTCATGGCTATATCAACATTCAATGTTTAATGTATAACAGATAATTCGTAGTGATGGAAGCAATCCAAGATGTTATGACAAAATAAGCATATTAGATTATTGTTTCTCTCACAAACATATACTCACATAACACAAATCTCAGAGAAGAATATATGAAGTTGATAAAGCAATTATACTTACCCTACAACCAAAAAACTATTATATTAATAAGAAACACCACTCTCTTATTAACATTACACCCATTAATTTAAGATTCGAAGTATCTAAAAATTCATTATTGATAATTTTATTTTAGTAAAACTTATACTTAAATAAATAAATAATAACTATTTTAGATTTAACTCTAAGTTACAAACATCTTCAGTCACATAACCATATACTTTTCTTATTAAAAAGCCACAAATTGAGATATCCCTTAATTTATTTCATCAAAAAACCATGGCATTCCCTTGAATCAACGTACTTTCATTTAAAAAAAACACAAATAACACAAATAAACATGAACAATGGTACAAACATGTAACCAAAGAAACTTGAATCGGAGCAAAAGTAATAGCATACAGTGCTTTCATTAGCCCAATTAAGTGCCCATTTACACACCTTTAGAATGGTTTCCGTTTTATTATGAGGTAGAAAATGTTCATAATAAGTGAATATTTAATTACATTAAAAAATGCAATCCAAATAAATTTAAATAAAAATAATAACAATAATAATAATAAAACCAAATATAAATTAAACATTATTATAACTATATAAATAAAACAATTTGTAAATAGATAAATAAAACAATTTGTAAATAGATAAATATGTATTTATAATAAGCAACAAAATATTTTATGATACATTTCATCTTGTTAGAATTTAAAAAATAAAACATATAAATAAACTAAAATATAATTTTATTATTATTATTATTATTAATAAAATTAATTAATATAAGTTATATCTATATAAATTAAAAAAAAAATATGTAACAAAATTCTTAATTATAGAAATTGAGATTATTAATCTATAAATAGACTTTATTAACAATAACATCACTCAATACTATAATTTATCAATACTAAATGCTCATAAAACCATAACTCATTTTATATGACACTTGTTCATATAACAATTTACTTTTTAATTAATCAATTTAATTAAATGGAAAAAAGAACACAACTATTTTGGAAATAAATCTCAACATTTGATTTATGAATATTACTATGAATATTCTAGAATATTTGAGAGAGATTAAACCATGTCATCCAATTACTAATTATTAATAATTAAATTCAAATTCAAAAGTTTTATTCCAAAATTTGTGCTCTAATTATTCTAAGTTTGGAGGGTTTTCTGTCATATTTTATTTGTCCAAAATCTAATAAGCATTTATTGAAATCAATATTTAATCTATGAAATCTATAAAACTAATAAACTTATTAATGTAATTATAAACATTTATAAATTTTATTTTATTTTTTTGGTATTAAATAATTTTTAATTTAAATTAACTTAGATCCATCTGATTTATTTAGAATCTCCCAAAAAACTGGAGAGATCAAATAACTTTTCACTCTAAAAAAAATTATATCTCAAGATATTTTATTTCTCTAAACTTTTGATAAATCAAGAATAAACTCTTTTAATTATTAACTATAATGATAAATATATATATTTTTAATTTAATTATTAATTATAATTATAATTATTATTTTTTTAATGGAATTTGATCGAATCAAAATGTCTCCCTTACATAAAATAATAAAACATGACTTGAAAATATCTCTTTCTTATATTATTAAAAAATTATATAATAAAACATGACTTGAAAATATCTCTTTCTTATATTATTAAAAAATTATATATATATAAAATGTAGCCACACGTAAAAAAATTATTACAAAACTTAAACAAGTGCAATTTGGTAATTTGTTAACATGGCTGTTTGGATACTTCTGCCATCTTTGGGTTCTTATGTTGTTGGTATAAAATAGCAATGACATCGTTTAATGGGATTCTGCTAATTATTTAGCAACATTAGTATTTTTAAACTGGGCAGTACACAAATTGGCAACCGGGAGGGTACACAAATCCCAAAATAATAATGTAAGGAGATTGGCTAGACACTTCAGAGGAATGATGTCAGTTTGTCACTTTGTTTATCCGTCACCGTTTATCCTTCGGTTGTGGAATATTTATTAAAGGATTATTTCTGAATAAAGAACTTTATTGTAAATGGAAACAGTGTGATAGTGTCACTGGCCCAAATTATTTAAAATTTTGCGGAGATATTTTTTAATTTAGTGATAAGTAATTGTCAATAATAATTTTAATGGGGGTGGGGGGGGATTAATTAATGTGGCGGCCCATGGCATCCACGAGGAGTACAATTGTTTTTGTGCGAAGCAGAGGAATGAAGAGTCCCCATCCACTCACTCTACTGATTAATTGATTGATTGCTTTTTGCTTTCATTCCTTTGAATGCACGCATGGCCGTCTGAGGTCTCATCTCATTTGCTCTGCCCTGCCCTGCTGCTCTGCTCGCCCGCCTGTCTTGCTGCCCTCCAGTTGTCCACCGCATTTACTTACTTACAACAGAACACAACAACAACACTCCTCCTCCCTTGCTTTGCTGCTGCTGCCCATATTATTCCACTGTTGCCCTGCCATGCTTGATCTGGTAATGAGACCAAAGCCAAACACACAAGGAAGGAATCATCAGAAGGATAGCAGCACAGGTAAATATACCAAATCTCAAATCATATATAAATATATATATAGGTGTCAAATCAGAAATAAATTGGTTGGAGATCCACTGGTGCACTGCATCTGCATATTTTCAGTTTGAGTAATAAGATTGAGCAAGCAAAAGAAAAAGAAAAATCCTTACGTTTGGGGTTTAGGCAATTGGGTGTGTTTGCAGGAAAACTGCTAGGCGACCTTGGGTTCTGTGTACATATTATTCCTGTGGTACTTTGCAGCAAAATCTCCTGACTTGTCGATTAAACGATATGTATATTCGACCGACCTGCTACAGGTAATGCGCTGTACAAGTCGATGATGATGATGATGGCTGATCAGGGCAGGAGCCAAAGATGGAGGAAGAACTAAGCAGAGAGAGATACTGAAATATATATATAATATATATATATATGTTTTTCTGTGTGTGTATATATATTATATACCGTGTTAAGCACGGTCGGTATCAGAACCGGATGATGATGAATGAATAGGTATATATGGGTAATTTGTCGAAGGCAATGGTGTTGCAGTGGCCGGCTGCTGTATAAAGTACTGATCACAGCGCATGGCGAGTATGAGGAGGGTTGCGTTTTGGTTGCAATTTACTACTGACATCAAGGCACCCCCCCCACGGTTCGTTTGCTGGTAGGATTCTGCGTGTTTTCTTGCACAGATTTTCTTGTGAAGGCGCGGTCGCGGGCTCGGGCGGGCGCCTCGTTCTTTCGCCATTAAAGATTGCGTGAAGGGGAGAGGGTGCCGGCCGGTATGGAGGGGTGCACGGAAAAGCGAACCAAGAGTGGTCGTATCCAGAAAAGCTGGAAGTACAGCGGAGGGGTCCAGATTGGATAACCTTGAGCGGGATCTCTGGGTAATTTGGATTACACAGTGAAGGGGAAGGTGGGCGGCACGGTACTTGGCAGGCTTACAGATCATGTCCCCTCGCAAGCGCATTGTCAAAGCGGTTAGCAGTAAGACGTATAATATTAACAAGGGTAGAGGAGCAGGCCGCCGTGATCGGGTGCGCTTGGTGCTCGGGTTTGGTTTGGGATTTATAGAGCGAGACGAAGAATACAAATGCAGCGGCAGCAACATCCGGAGCAGCAGAAACTGCAGGAACGTTATAGGCAAGAAAATAAAAAGGGCCAGGGCCTGGGTCTGGGTCAAGGTCAAGGTCAGGGTCAGGGTCAGGGGCGGAGTTTTTACAACATATTTTGCGACAGTCTGCAGCTGTACGCGGCGGCTTCGTCTTTCAATGAAATGCTCGGCTCGTCGGATTCGCACGATGAAGAAGAAGAGTCCGAGCGGCTGCTCGAGAGGTCTGAGCAGATGGGCGCTATGGACACGGGCGGCACCGAATCCAGTGCGGCGCATTTAAGAAATCTCTTGACAGAATGCGCGGAGTTTGTTGCTCAATGTTTGTGGCAGCGAGCCGACCGGATGATCTCTATTCTCTCCACCCGGGGTTCGACACGGGGTGACTCGACAGAACGCCTCGTTGCCCAATTCACCCGCGCGCTCAGACAGCGCTCCGATCTCGCCCTTGGCCGCCTCCCGGCGGCGGCGGCGGCGGCTGGAGCGACTGAACAGGAGCTGGAGTCGGCGTATCTGTGTTTGAACCAAGTGACGCCCTTCATCCGTTTCGCGCATCTGACGGCGAACCAGGCAATACTCGAGGCGCTAGACACAGATTCGCCTTCGATTCACGTCGTCGACATCAATATAATGCAGGGCGTGCAGTGGCCTCCTTTCATGCAAGCCCTCGCCGAGCGCCCCGGTGGTCCGCCAAGTCACATCCGGCTCACCGGCGCCGGACCCGACGCCGAAGCGCTGCGCAAGACCGGGCGACGGCTGGAACGGTTTGCGGATACTCTCGGCCTGCGATTCGAATTCAACCCCTGGATCATCGACGATGACATCAGCTCGCTCGCAATCTCCACCCGCCCGGGTGAGTCTCTCGCCATCAACTGCGTTCTGCACCTCCATGAACTCCTCGACGAAGCCCACAACGAGAGACTCAAGAACTTTCTCGTCAGAATCCGGTCACTGGAGCCGAAGGTCGTGGCTCTGGCAGAACGTGAAGCAGACCACAACCGCCCCAGCTTCACAGACCGTTTCGTCGAAGCTCTGAACCATTACTCCATCCTCTTCGATTCCCTAGAAGCCACACTGCCCCCGAAGAGCCAGGAGCGTCTGGACGTTGAGCAGGTCTGCTTCGGCCGAGAGATTACCAACATCGTTGCCATGGAAGGACCCGGCAGGAACGAACGCCATCAGAAATTCGAACGCTGGAGCGAAGTCATGAACGAGTGCGGCTTCACGAGCCTCCCTCTCAGTGAATTCGCTCTTTCTCAGGCTCGGCTTCTTCTCAGACTCCATTATCCCTCCGAAGGATATCAGCTCCACACGCAAAATAAGGCCGCCTTTCTCGGATGGCAAAACTCGCCTCTGTTCTCCGTCTCATCCTGGCATTAACACACTCATCGTCTCAAGATTCCAAATTCATATTATTATTACATATATTATCTATAGACCACAATAACAAAACTTCTGCAAAAAATTTGCAAATGCATGCCTGCAGCTCTTGGCGTGCAGTTTTTGAATTGCAGTAACGGCTCTCTAATTTTTAAATATTAAACTCTCGCCTTGAATATGTTTATATAAGTATATTAGTCTTGAAATGCTTCTGCCATTTTCAGGGCCACAGCGGAATATATGTTTATAATTTATGCATCCAAGTTCACCGATGATAATTTTATGTTTTATTTCATGTTCCATTGTTTCAACGCTTGATTAATTTATATGGGGTACCTGCACTTAGTGCGCATGTGAAAGATTTTTTTTAAAGCACGCTTGCTGGTAAATTAATTTCTTCCAATATTTGCATTGGATACGGTTGTTGGGTAATATTCTTTTTAATCACAAAACTGGTAAGTTGTCTGTATATATTGATTATGATGGATGGCACTAGGTGAGGATCATAGTCCAACCTAATTTCAATTGAATTTAAATTTACCACTTGCTTTGTGACAGTACCAGTAAAGTGGCCATTCAAGATTCATTGGTGCTGAAATTTTCCTTCCTTGACAGACATTCATGAGTAGAGTGGCAATTGGCCATTGGCTATTGCGTTGAAAGGATTCATTAGGGATGCATTTTCTTTCTAGATATTCATGAGTAAAGTGACCATTGATCATTCAAAAGTGAAAGTGAAGGATTCATTGCTGCTGAATTTTTCCTTAACAGACATTCATGAGTAGTGTGGCAATTGACCATTGGCCATTGCATTCAAGGATTTATTAGGGATGAATTTTCTTTCTAGATCTTTATGAGTAAAGTGACCATTGGCCATTCAAAGTGAAAATGAAAGATTCCTTAGTGCTGAATTTTCCTCGACAGGCCTTCAATATCGTCTGCATTCTACATTTTAGAAAGATTGATAATGAAATAGATCCAGGTAATATTTTTTTCTTGCTATGTATTTTCTTTGCATATTGTATGTCACAACATCCAACAATGTGAATACATTTTTCTTAAAAGGATTCCTTAGTGCTAAATTTTCCTTGACAGGCCATCAATCTCTTCTGCATTCTACATTTTAGAAAGATTGATAATGAAATAGACCCAAGTAGTATTTTTTTTCCTGGTTAGGTATTTGTTTGGCATATAATTGTATGCCACAACATTCAACAATGTGTATAAAATCTTCTTGAAATATACTTGAAAGTGCACGGAATGGATTCTGTAATTTGGCTTTTATTATGGGTATCAAGTCAAAGTTTACAGTGACATTTTGGATTAGAGTGTTGTTTTCTGGTATAATTCGCCTTCAGCACTCAACCTATGGATGTTTGCAAGTGTATTCTATCTTTTTCAATTGATAGGAATATGTATGTGAATGACAGATTTTGATGGAATTAATCAACTGTCTTTTTAACTGTGTTTCCTTGCCTATCATTTGTATTTTTAAATTTCATAAAAGATTTTGTAAATCCTTTCAATCTTGTCATTTCTTATCCAATTCACTGTTTAGTCAATGAGTTATTTTCCATGGATTAAAAAGTAATGCCGAATCCTGTGTGTCTATTCCATGAACAAGTGTATGAACTCTGTGAAATTGGGAGAGTTTGTGAAATTGAGGAGGGGTTATTGTTTCTTTCTAATATATTTTAAAAGGCTGTAGTTTAAAATACAGACATATTATATATATATATATATATATATATATATATATATATATATATGAAATTTTAAATTTATAATATCAATTTTAGAAATACATAACCCTAAGAAGCTGTGAACAAATTAATTTACTATCTAGATCTCAATGGTAATAAATCTAAAAAAAAGTTATATAACATTTAATTTTTCCTTTTTAAAAAATTCTTCGATAAAGTTGGCTTTCCTTTTTTATTAATAACTGACACTCGAAACAAATTATTGGTCTAGAGAACATGCATTTAATTGGCAATCTTGAGAGTTTATTACAGCACCTCTGTGTCCTTTATAATTTAATAGTGAACAGTAGGTATAGTAGGTATTGCTTCATTTGAAGGATGGCAGAAGTTTTCGGTTACCAAGTTGCACCTGGTTAAGGAATCTGAGCATTTATAACCATGCATGGTTATATATATAGATACGGAACCTGAGCATTTATAACCATGCATGTTTATATACAGATATAGAGTTTGAGTATCATTGAATATTTGCTTTTTAAGAACATGATATAGTATGGTATTTGGATGATAATACAAAATAAGAATGAGATATTTTTATTTTTATTATTATTTTTGAGTGATGAGAGTAAGAGTATATTTTTTAACAATTTTTATCATGAATTTCTAAATAGTAAAGTTATGTTTTTTAGTTGGTAAATGATATTTATTATTTTAAATAAATGGAATTTTTTTTCTTTATGTATTAGATTTGATGATGTTGAGAAAGAGGAATTTTATATCTATTTTTTTTAGTAAAACTTTAGAATATTTTAAGTGAAGAAATTTATCAAAAAATTTAGGAAAACATACTAAAAATGTAATTTTCTAACTTTTTGGGAAAACAAATGAAATATTTTCAAAGAGAAAGATATATTCAATGAACACCTCTTACTTAAATAGAAAATAAATGCAGGGTTAAAATGCTATTGTCTAATGGAAAATTAAATTGAGTGAAGACCTCTTTCTCAAAAGAAAAAATAAATTGAGTGGAGACATCTTTCTTAAAAGAAAGAATCCTCTTTAGATAGGGTGGAAAATTCTCTTTCAAGAGGATGAAGCTAGGTTGAGTGGAAAGCTCTTTCTTAAAGGAAAGAAGCCTCAAATGGGTTTAGTAAGACCCTTTTTAGATAAAATAGGAAGCATCTTTTGAGAAAATAAAGAGGATGTTATCAAGCACTTTGCATATTTAGGAGATGTATTAAAGGAGAATTTGTTTTTTAAATAGAATATTTGGAAGAAGCCTAAGTGAGTAAAGAAGTTATTACAAGTTTGTATTGGAGTTTGCAAAACCCTATACAAAGGAATCTATGTTAGTTGAAGAATAAGTGGAAGGAGCAATGCCAAAGCTAAAGAATGGCTATAATTTTTTTTTAAAGGGTTGAAATTAGATTGAGACTAGATAAATATTAAGAAAAGAAAATATCATCATGAAGCAAACCTACTATTAATCCTTAATTTGATGGAAGATATCATTAAACCTATATCGAAATAATGCAACACAAAATGGTGAAGATTGAGTGGAATGAAAATTTGCAACCACATAATCTATTTGATTTTGTGCAATATTAAATCAATATGTTGACATTAAAATATTACTTAAAATGACCCAAAAAGAGTAAGAATAAGATCTCATATGGGGTGGTTGAAACAATGAAGAAAATAATGAAAAATGAATTAGTAAATAAAATGTGGTGAAATATACTTAAGCATTTCAAGGTTATGTTCTTTTCATCACATTTTGATTAAACAACTTTAAAAGCTGTAGTAAAATGAATTACATGTTTATTAATATATTGAATGGTGCGTAAAACTACATGTTAGGTTTGATATGGATGAAGGTGAAGAACAATGTTTAGGGTTGATATTAATGAAGGTAAATAACAATGTTTATTGAGATGGTTAATGGTCCTCTTTTTCACTTATTGAGATGGTGCTTTACTCTTGTCAAGCTTCAACCATTCAAACCTTTCAATCACATCATTCAATAAGACTTTTTTTGATGAAGTGGTTGGATATTCTACACAAGGAGGAGATGGGACTTCAAAAAAAGGTTCTAGAGATTGATCCCCCCTTCAATATGTGGAATTTCATTACTCATGATATGTCTTTACATGGGTAAATATATCAAGATGAACAAGTTGTCACTCAATAGTCTTGTTATTATTAGTGGATTCAAGAGAAATCACATCTTTAAAATGAATTACATTTTTATTTAAATCATCATAAAGATGATATTCCTTGGTGGTATTTGGGTAGCCCAGGAAGATGAAAATTCGACTCCTTGCACTTAGTATGTTTATTTTCTCCTTAGGAAGGCATAATAGGTGGAATAGACAACCCTAAGATTCTTCACTTAAAGAATGTAGCCATACAACATTTCATAAGGAGTCTTATTTCTAAGAGAATGAGATAAACTTATTTTTCTTAATTACACTAATTCCATTAGCTCAAAACATCAAATTCACATTGTTGAAAAATTGCATTGAATGTACCATACTCAAGAGTTTCTTGTTCATGGTTTTTGTAACATCATTCTGTTCAGGATTGTATGGAATAATGGTTTGATTCTTGATCCCATTCAAACTCATTATTAGTGTATTCCACTCCATTATTAATATAAAGAGAGCTAATACAAGACTGTGCTTCTTTTTCAATCCATACATGAACAAATTTATATGTTTTAAATACTTGATATTATGGTTCAACAAATAAGCCCAACACATCCTAGTGTAGTCATCACTAAAAGTCATGATACATTTATTACCATAATCATATGCAATAGACATGAATTCACACAAATTACATTTTATCAGCTCAACCTTCTAAATGCCTTCAATTTTTTTATATAAAAAACCTACTTGCTATTATCATAGTTGTTGTGCCAAAGTCTAGAATGCCACAGGCGACTAGATGAAAATGTACCTTTTTCATGATGTGAGAGGTATGCAAAATTTTGTGCACGTGTGGAGGCACCTTTAATCTTTAACAATTCCTCATCGTCCCATCCTATCATGACAACCATGTTGTTAAAAGTCCTTATTTCAAAAATTCCATCAAGCATGTTAATAGAATGAGATTTTGGTTGAATGCACAAAATAAACAACAAGTTCCTCTACAACATAGTAAGATAGAGAATATCATGCAAAATAAAATCTAGGAATCTAGGTAACTTGATCTCCATGGTGCTTATTTCTATAAATTTGGGACAAGATCTATTTGCAAAGTATATTGTAACCTTTATGTTGTCATTCGGTTGTTCAAAGAAGTATCTAAAAATGTATGTGTCAATTGGAACCAATGTTTAGCAACCAAACACATCTCCAAGAAGAATATGTAGTTTTTGAGTAAATCTTCATTTATGCCAATTTTGCAATGAGCAACAACAAAATGAGTGAATTTAGGAGCTTTAGATTTTTATTCCTTTTTCTTCCTGCTTTTATTTGATATTCTTCCATAGTATCCTCCATGGCATTGCCTTACATCCATGTTTACCACAAAATACACAAGGAAGATCCAATATCCGACCATTATTGTGCCTGTCCCCCTATCTCTAAAATTCTTTTTCCGCATCCTCTCTTACTTACTTATCATCTAGAAGAATCATGTGATTGATTCTTCCCCTTTTAAGCTAGGAACACAGTGTCTTTAGTGGCATGAAATATCTTCTTCTTAAAAACTTTCTCACATTTTGTAATTTGCTCCATGAAAGAGTCAAAATTGAGGGAATTCAACTAGCCACTAGCTTGAAGTGAGAATATGTGGGGTAGAAGGTGTTGATGAAGCTTGTGAGAGAAATGTTTATCTTTGCATAAGTATCATCAATGTCATGCTAGATGGATTTTGTTTTGAATGCTGAATCCATGGCATCATCATCCTTCAAGTGTAATGAATTAAATCTAATTTTGAATGTGAGTCACATAATTTATTCAAAGTATCTAAAGAATCTTTGATATACTTGTTGTGATGAATTACATCTTCAGTTATAGAAGTTGTAATTAAGGAATATGTTTTCTTATATATATTTATTCATATTGAAAGCTCTTTAACATCTATAAGTGTGGTAGGTGAAGCATTTCCATAAAAAAATTCATCCCAAAATATCAATGAAGATAAGAGTATGCTTGATTGTTCTTAACCATTCTAGTTAGTTTTATTTTCCATTAAGTACCACACCAATGATTGAGACAAGACAATGCATTTTTACAAACAAAATCACACATTTTTACAAACGAAATCACTTCAATATAGGAAATACCAAATACTTGTATTTCTAGATTTGATCGTCTTAGAATACTACATTTGGTCTAATGTAGACAGAAGACCTCCCTAGTATATAGTTGAGTCACCAATTCATTTATTAACTAACTAGGATGTTATTCCTATATCACCTCCACAAAGGTGGAGGCCAAGTAAGAATTGGAAACCAAATATGCAAAGGATCCAAATGAAAATGAAGGTTCTAGAGTTGAGGACAAACATAAATAAAATTTGGTGAAGGAAATAGTCATAGTTTTAATTTCACCAGATTTGCCATACCAAATGAGAATGCAAATAGAGCCTATGGTATTGATTGCTAATATGAAGGGTTTCCAAAATTTTATGAATAAGACAACATCATTCTGAACAAATTATTTAGGTAGTTGCATTGAAGATCTGAATAGTGAGGGCCCTCAGAAGGATGTTTCTACTAGCTTGAACAAGAAGCCAAAAGGTGAAGATACCTATACTATTGAATCTAGCATTGATAAGCATCAACTAAATGCTTACCCTTCCTACTCATACTTATGAGAAACAACCTTGGCCACCATGGTCTCCCCGCCCTTCATGTAGATGATATCATAATGATAGATTAACATCTTGCTCACCCATTTTCGCCACTCCACTAAACAAAAACATTGTTCCAAATACTTCAAACTAAGTATATATCTTGATGTGAAACTCATGTCCAATTAGATAATTCCACCATGTATCAAATACATCAAGGATGACTACCTTCTCATTTTCATATATAGACTCGCCCAACTTTATCATGCAATTGTTCACTGATATTATGTTAATATATATCCCTCTTACATCAACATTGGCCAAAAATACATCACATTCTATGATGAAAATCTTAATATCATCAACACTAAAAAAATTAAAATAACACAAATAACTTAAAAAAAAAAACATGTATTGTTACAACCTTCTATACATAATAAAAAAAAATAAAAAAAATACATTATTACAACCTTATTACAACCTTCCCTACAAAAATAATTTAAAAAAAATAAAAATATTGATAAAACAACAATTATAATCTTGTACGAAGTCACGAATAAAACTCAAAAAAAACCTATACAAACACATTGAACTTTTGAATGTTTTTAAACTTATGTTTCATTGCCTCAATTTTCTTCGAATCGGCCCCTCCTTGCTACTTAATATTTACAATATTCGAGTTCATAAGCATGCTCCATTAATTTTAATATTGGATAATTGCATTTTAGTGCAGTTATCGGATATAGTTTAAGCAGTAGTCAATTTATTCATTTACATTTAACTATAGCATGGATTGGATAAAGTGGCCATTCAATGAAAGTGAAGGTTTCATTGGTGCGGAATATTCCTCTAGAGGGATTCGTGAATAAAGTGGCCATTGGCCATTCAAGTGGAGGATTCAATGGCCACGAATTTTCTATCAGTAAAGTGGCCAGTGACTGTTCAAGTGAAAACTGGAAGATTCACAAGTGCTGCATTTTACTGAACAAACTTTCAAATCTCTTCTAAAATGAAAGATTGACAATGGGATCATTTAAATAATATTTGTTTTACATGTTATTTTGCATGTTGTAGACCAGAGCATTCAATAATGTGAACAAACTACTTTTAAAAGTGATAATTACAACTGCACTTAATGGATTCTAAAATTTGGGTCCAGCTAAAGTCAATGTTTACAGTTAAATGTTTCCATTGACATTTTTGGATTGTAGTGTTTGCTGTCTGGTATAATTTGACTTCTGTGTTCAACCTATGGATGTTTAAAATTGTAGTTTATGCTATCTTTTTCCATGGAAAGAAAATACAGAGAAATGACAGAATTTGATGGGATTAATTGAAATCTTTTAAATATTTTATTCTGTGTTTTATTCTCTGTTATTTGCATCAAAGATTTTGTAAATCATGTCAACTTATTTTTTTGTTTGTCCATTATTACTCATTATATATTAAAATGAGTTTGTTGTGTATTTATTAAGAGAATTCAAAGTAAAATACTGAATCTTTTACCTTTACAAAAGATTTTGTAAATCATGTCTTTATCCTTTCTCTGTCTGTTATTACTCACCTTATAATAAAACAAGCTTGTTTCTAATCCATTAACAAATTTCAAAAAGCAGGATACTGAATACTGCGTATTTATGCTCATGTCCGATTTTGTGAACATTCATGGAATTAGGAGAGAGTGATAAGTCTATTTGATAGTGTTTACAGTGTAGGTTTAAGCGAATATATGGTATATTTGTTAGTTTAGTGAAGTTTTGTCAAATTTCATTTATAGTGATTGGATTGTTGATTGAATTGTTAGGATTTATTTTATTTTAGGTAAGATGTGAAGTTTTGAAATTAGTGTTTTAAAAGATATTCAATTTTATTTTTTATTTTTTTATATAGTGTAAATTAAATATGATTCTAAATAATATTAATAAGTAGGTATTTTATAAGAAGATAAAGACAATATTAAGTTCATATGATTGAGTGGAAATCTCTTTTTCAGAGGGAGACGGCCATCATTTAACCTACAACCATTCGTCTTTCAATGGATGAGGAACCAACCAGTTAATATCAAAGATGATGAATGTTAATGGATTAGAGGGTGAAATAAATAAACCAAAGTTTAGTCTTAGTAGAAGTTAACCATTTATTTATTTTTTTAATTTCGGAGAACCTTTCTATTTTCTGTTTTGTAAAGAGCAAGTTGCTATATATATTTTACTGAAGTAGGTGGCCTTAACCTCCCTGTAGGAAATTAGATCTGTTGGCCACCTCATAGAGTTATAAGCTAACCAAAATTGGTATTGTTTTATCCTCCTACATACCGCGAAGATCCCTTGAATATGTCCATAAAAATTACATATAGAACATAGACTATACATACTATCTTCAAAAAGCATACAAAATTTGGAACTGTAAAGTATCAATCATCTGATGAATCCATCGGCGCTGGGTCTTTTGCAGTAGACCTTGGCATCTCTTGCTGCATGCTCAAAAGTTGCTGCTCAATCCTTCCTATTCGTGCATTTTCTTGTATCTGTGCTTTGGTCATTTCAGGCATATGCTTGTATCCTGCTGCAACTCAAAGATCATTGAGGAGTTGGCTTCTTTTTCTTGCATACTCAACAGTGCTTTTGCTAATACACATTTAAATTTCCAGTAAGTCTTAACCAGAAGTTAACCATTATCATCATCATATAATTTTAATTTTGGATTTATTAAATAATAAGAAAAATCAAATCTAATTTTATTTTATGGTAGTTTATTTTTATAAATTAAATGGTTGATAAATGTGAATAGATATCAATATCAATTTATGATATGTATAAACACATTTATTTCAAGGTACATTTCACAGTGTCAAAATTTAAAAAATCATAAAGATTAACTAAATTATAAATTTATTTTAATTTTTAATTGTTAACAATTATAAAAAAATTAATATATGAATTACATCTCTAAAAAAAAACATGTAACAAGATTTTTGAGAATTACTTTTATAGATTATTAACTTATAAATAAACATTATTACAATATTATGGGCTAATACCAAGACTTATTAATAGTACATGTATGCTTAAAAAAACCTTAACTTATTGTAGTCAAAATATTTTACATATATTTTGATTTTTTTTTTTTTTAATTAAATTAAAAAGTAAAGAGTGCCTCATTATCTCTAAAATAAATTTCCATCTCCTATTCCTAATTACCATTAAAAATCTTTCTAAATTTTTTTTATAATTTTTTTTAATATTATATAAAATTAAATCCCTATTATTAACCTATTAATTATTAACAATTAAATTTAAAATTTAAAAACCCTATTCAAAATAGACATTTTTATCAATATCAAAATTAATATTTTACCACTTATATAAATTTAATTAAAATTATTTTTGAAATAATTATATTTACATTTTATATATAAATATTACAAATCTTTTCATATATATTTCACATTATTTTCTATTATATATATATATATATATATATATATATATATATATATATATATAAAATCTAAGCATTACTAATGTGACAATATCTCTATTTTATTTTATTAAAAAAAAAACTATATAGATTTTTTTTTTTTTTTCTCCATATTTTAAACTTTTGATTGAATAAAATTTCTCTATAAATATAATTAAACTATTATATTTCATTATTTAAATGTGAACAGTTTATTTTAAGCAATCTGTTAAATAAAGTTAAAAAGACATCTTTGATTTATCTTTACTTTGGAAACATTAAACATTAACTCGTTGAGAATATTATCTTGCAATGTATTTATGAAAATAAAAATAAACTAAATATTTGAATCGTAACTTTTTTGATATTTTAAAAGGTAAGTAATTTTCATGTGTGGGTAACGTCTTAATGAACATTTCTCCAATAATAATAGTTAGAATACAAATTTTCTATTTACCCCAAACCTTAACCATTAGTGACGCCTATCTTAATTATTAATTATTAGGTTACATTAATTATTGACTATTAAATACTTAGCACGCTTTATGTAATGAAAATGTTTTTTTATATTAATTAAAACCACACCAAACAACTAAGTGGGACATATTCAAAGGTGATGGCCACTTTATATTAATTGGCTCCTAATGATCTAAGTATCCATAATTATAAGAGTTAGGGTAGGACTTTAACATGTTTTTTCTCTTTAAAAGTATCAATGTTCTCAAGTTTTCAAGGCTAGAGATGTGGAAATAATTATAAAATTGTTATTAGTTCTAAGGTGTCATATTTGAGAAACATATCTTTTCATTGTCTCAATACTCTCTAGGTAATGTGTTAGTAGAGACAACAATACATTTTATCCACTACTTCATTGAGCTACAACCAAATGGAACACTCTCCAACAAGTTTAAGGAGGATGATACAAATTGTTGAAATTTTGTTGCTATGGTCAATATTGATTTATTGTATGAGCCATAAAATTAAAAATAGAAGAAAACATAAATTTGATTTTTAAGTCTACTCCAAATTAAAGAGGGAAAATTCAAAATTCAACATTTGAAATTACCTTCAAAAGTCAAGTCGACTCAAATTTCTTAAGTCAACCCAACCCAAGGGACGTGCCCATTAGGGCACTCTAATCTACTCTATATACACCATTCGTCTTCCTCCTTAAGATGCCAATTCATATCTCTCACACACATCTATTCTTTGTTGACAGGTGTGAAGGAAGGAGGAGACCAACGAAGACTTTCAAGCACAATTTGACTAAATCTGAGGCAATTGATTGAAGTTTCTCTGTGTATTTTTTGGCAGCATATTGAAGTTTCCTAATGTAGCAGACCTGAGGTAATAGTTTGAATTATGAGGAAAGCACAAGATGGCCAAAATTTCTCAGTTTGCCCAAGT
This sequence comes from Pinus albicaulis, assembly GCA_034641835.2. Taxonomy (NCBI): domain Eukaryota; kingdom Viridiplantae; phylum Streptophyta; class Pinopsida; order Pinales; family Pinaceae; genus Pinus; species Pinus albicaulis. The sequence continues at coordinate 1,432,358,634 of CM076579.1, read as the reverse complement.
TTGTCTTGAGCTTGTTTACTAGGCAATTTGACTTTATTTGATAGGAAAAATTAGATTGTCTCTCCTGTTGAATTGGAAAATTTATCTAAGAAAAGGTTGTTGGGTTTTTCCTTAGAAAAAGGTTTTCCCAAGGTAAAAAGTTGTGTCTCTTGTGCTTGGTTGTCTTTTTATGATCCTACTGTCATTATTGTTGAGATCTTTTGTGTAATTTCTTAATGATAAATGTGAACACAAGGAGTAAATTAAGAAATCATTAGAAGTAATTATCAAATTAGAAGATCCTAAAAATCATCATCGTATCATAGCTATGGTGAAAAATTAGCCTTGATGAAATTCTTGTGGGTGAATGCATAAAGATGGGTTACACTTTTGGGCCAAATGTGGCGATGAAATTTCAATTTTTTTCTCTTTTATCAAATTGAAGCCCTTAAAATTCATATAATAATTTTTAATTTTGATTGAGAGGAAAAAGACAATTTGTGTAGAATTATGTTGTTGTCATAATGATATTTTTTGCAAAATTTTTTATTGTTATATAATATGTCAATTTTCCATTAAATGAAATGCTTGTCCCTGCAAATTTTCACACATCTTAAGAGGTATATGTGTGTTTGCATTGCATAACATAGTCTAAAATCTCTCTCTCTCTCTCTCTCTCGCTCTCTCTCTCTCTCTCTCTCTCTCTCTCTCTCTCTCTCTATATATATATATATATATATATATATATATATATATATATATATATATATATATGAGCATGATCTACATGGAGAGAACTGAGTTTTATATATAAAAAAAATATTTCTTTTATGCAAAGTTATACTTTTTATTATTTTTCAAAGTTGACACATGTGTTTGTATAAGCTTTCTACAATTGTTTAAATAAATTGAAAATCCAAGGGTACCCTTTTAAAGAGGACTCATAAACAAAGATGGTATTTTTGAAAATTTTCTGTTTTATATATTTTAAGTAATTGATTTTTTATTCAACCCCTTTGAAATTGTCAAAAAAAACAATTCAAAAATTATGCTTAAACTAAATTAGATGAAAAATATCATATGAATTCGAAAGTGTCAAACTTATATGCCATTAGATAGAGGATTCTTTCACGAATCCAACATGATCAAATCTACCACTTAAGGAAAAATTCTACCCTAAATTCGCTATGGTACAAAAAGCGGGTGTAGAGAAATCTGCAGAAGGGGTGCTAAACTTGTGATTTTTAAGACCTCTGTAGCTTGATCGAGTGCCTAAAACACTCAATCAAGCACTTGAGTTCTAAATTAAAATAGATTGATCAAGTTTTAAAGAATCCCTCAATTGAGTTGTGAATGTGGTTAACCAACAACTCAATCGAGCCATTTAAAAACTAATCGCACACCAACATTTATTGAATGCCATTTATGTTAATTGCTACGAACTAAGAGCTTGATCGAGCTTATGTTGTCAACCTAATAAAAGAAAATAGTCCAAATCTAAGTGCATGAAAAAATAACAGTAAACATTCATTCATCGAAAAATTTCAGAACATGAAAATTACAAAAGAATTCACACAAACATGGGAAATTGGAGATTTGGATCTTGAAAAGGAAATAAATTGGAAAGCATAGAAGAAATGTGAGAAAATGAGAGAAAGGATAAGAAAAATATGACAGACATTGAGAGAACAAGAAGATCATGCATTTCAAGAAATTCATCCAAATACAAGTAATTCGAGTTGTCTCACTTCTCATATTACTTGCTCCATATTGTATGCATTAGGAAATATGATTGAAAACAAGAAATAAATGGAGAATGAAACAATAGAACTAAGATAAAATAAGCATTGAAAGTAATACCATGTATTTAAAAATTGAGATGTAACATCAACTAAAGAAAATCACTTGAAACCATGCAAAAATTTGAAAACCACTTGAAACAATGGTTTATTGGAATTTTATGAAACCACTTGAATTCATGCAAATTATGTACCACTTTCAAATTGTGATGGTTTAGGATAACCCACAAAGACTAAGGATGTGATTTAACCAAATAAAATCGTTACATGTCCATATATTATTTACATGAATTACAATTCATGGAAATTTATTTACAGGAGAGATTAGCAAAAATGGTTGTCACAAAGGTGCTCCAAAACCTATAAACATTAGTTTGATTGATGCTTGATATCTTTGCAAGATTTAAAAGAGAGAAAATGAGTCAAGATCTAGAAGGAGCAAGAGTATCTTGCATTTTTCTTTTTATTTGATATTTCTGGAATTGTTGGTTTGTAATAGATTTTCCGGATTGATCCCATTCATGTTGAGTTAGAATCGATGTTTCAAACCATCAATTGAGGTTCATCTTGATGATGAACCTTAGTTGATGGTTCGAAACGTCGATTCTAAATCAACATGAATAGTATCCTGCATGTTGAGAAGACATTTTTTGTTAAACATATAACAACATTAAATTTTCGTGACATTCATCATCATATATAACATTTAATGATCCCTTGAATCCTAAATGATGATCCCTACCTTTGAAAGCCTCACAATTTCTTCTTTCAATCCTCACATGAAGGTTATGAGAATTTTTTAAAGAGAGAAAGTTTTTTAAAGGCATACAAAGTGTAGCGTAGATTCATGTGTGGACAAAAATGAGTGTATTATTGCATATCACTATAATGATCCAAAAAAGGCTCATGTGATTAATCAATATTAAATCCATAAATAATAAAGGTAAAATAAATAAATTAGCATGCATGTACTGATGATATGCTAGAAATGTTACAATGTTAATCTTCTTAGACTATGACAATCTAATTTCGATTAATTTCATATAGTTTTTTCTCAACATGCAATCGTGAAATATATTGCAAAGTATGGTTCGAAAGTAAAAAAGAGGAAACTTATATTAAACTTTGTCAAGATTTGATGAAAATAATTGAAAACATAAAAGACATTGGATATCCATCTTTGCACGTGCATAAATTTTTTTCCTTGTAGAAACATATAGTTTTTTAAATCCTCCTACCCATTCTTGTGCCCTACTTGATTGTTGTGCTAAAATTTGGACATGTGCATTCTCCCAAAAAAACACTCGAATCATTTGTGCCCCTCTTCACCATAAACGATATAACAATGTACATCCATTGTTGATAAGACCATGAAACATCTTCCTTGTTCTATAAATCCACTAAAACCTCTATCTCTTGATTTTTTATTTTGTTTCCTTATCAACAATTTCATTGGTCTTCTCATACTTATCATCCCACATTTCTTCCACATTTTGTTTGGAATTGTGAAATTCTCTGTAATTATGATAAGTTCTTCCTTTAATAAAATTCTTCTTACTATTGTTTTATGGTAATTTTAGTTACACATTTTTGAGCTGCTCTCTTTGGCTTCTTTAGCAAACTCTCCAAATATTCTAATTTTATTACTAACACCTATTATTTTTTAATCATTCAAACTTCTATTTCATTCTCTTCTCACAATCACTTTTACTTGACATTGGATTTAAATAATTGAAATGTTTGGTAAATGAGATATATGAACAAAAATACAATACCATCCTTGTTACAGTAGGGATCACTTTTAGTTTGGGATTTATATAGTCTTTAGAAGAAATGGAAATTTTTTGCTAAGAAGAATTAATTTTGAAAAAGGTCAAATGCTTCACTTGGTAAATGTGACTTGTTATGAAACAAAACAAAGCTTCAAACCTAGATTCAGTAGTAAAATTTTGAGGTTATATCTAACAATAGATCAACTTTATCACACACCCTTCAATCCTATGCCCAAATGGTCAAGTTTTTTCATTTCTTAAACATGTGTTGGGGGAACAACGAAGAGAGGTTATTGTTTGTGGGACTAGATTACTTAGGAAATAGGAATATTGACAATTTAATCTCTATTTTTTCTAATTTTATTCTTAACGCCTATTATTTTAAAATCATTTTTCTCTTTCCTTCTCTTCCCACAATCCCCTTTAGTTTGCATTGGATTTTAATTCAAATATTTGGTGAATGAGATATATTAACAAAAATATAGAACCATCATTGTTGTAGAGATCAATTTTAGTTTAGGATTTATAAAGTCACTTGAAAGAAATGAAAAATTGTTGTGAAGAAGATCTAATTTTGAAAAAGGTCAAATGCTTCACTTGGTAAATGGAGAGATGCAACAATAAAGAAATTCCATTTTTTTAGCAGTATGGTACATTTTCTTGAAATAATTGGTTAAATACAATAATTGTATATAAAGAAGATTAAAATATATTAACAATTTTGAATTATGATATAGGAAAAATTATAAAAATAAATTATTTAAAAATTTTCAATTTTGCATTTTATTAACCTTTAAAAGAAATATATAACCACACATTATAACTATATAATACATATTTCAAATGAAAATTTTTAAACTCTTCAATTATAAAATATCATTAAAATTTATATATAATTAATTAAATTGTTTTTTCCAACATACTCATAATTTAAAATAAAAGATAAATTTATTTTTTTATCATTAAAATTCATATATAAATGAATTAATTTTTAATTGTTAGCATAATATCATATTTAAAACGTAAAATATAAATTTTGAAGTGCAAATATTTTACAAATTGCATACCTTCAACTAGTTTGCAAATTTCTTATTCTTTACATGGGGGTTCCTCTATTGGGTGTTCTCAATTGTGGCATCCCTTGAAGTTAAATCGTGATTTATGCATAAGAACTTTTTTTTAACTATTTAATTAATTCAAGTTATGTAATTTAATTTAGTTGACCACAATGGAAATATAATGTTTCCCAAAACACTAATTTTCCATCTCCCTATATGCTCACATATAGCATAATTTGGAAAAGTAAGTGGCCCATTATCCACACATATTTTCTTTCCTTGAAAGGAACAAACATCACATAGTGTAATTAGAGGAATTGCATTAAAGGATCATGAATCACATATCCACATAATTGCGATTCAAACACTTTGTATGTGCGCCATTCACCTTTCACACACCATCACTACTAACCAATTTATTTTACTAACCCGTATAAGTAGAGTAATTGATTATATTTTACTTTGAAAATTTTCACATAAACATAGCTTAAAAGTAGGAGGATTTAAGTAAGTGGCCATAATCCACATGTCTTTTTTACTTGTTTTTGTCATTCCAATTCATACCACACCTAGCTTAACTAGGAGGAAAGTAAGTGTCCCTAAATCCACAAATTGTTTTTACATGTTTTTCTAATCAAAGCTTTTATTTCATTCATTTGTTTTCGGTACCAAGACTTGGCGTTAGTAAAAAAAGAAAGTAGGCACTTCATCTCTTGCATCCTTATGGCGAACCTGTCATGGAATATGGACCCTTTTCTCAAAGCACTAAAGCTTACATCTCCCTATATTCTCACATAGTATAATTAGGAAAGAAGTAAGTTTCCCATCATCCACACATCATTTCTTTTCTTGCAAGGAAAAAACATCACACAATGTAATTAGAGGAATTGTATTAAAGTATCATGAACCACATATCCACATACTTGCAATTCAAACATATTGAATGCCCACTATTCACCTTGCACACACCATCACTACTAACTAATTTTCTTTATTAAACATTACAAGTAGAGTAATTTATTATATTTTACTTTGAAATTTTTCACACAAACATAGCTTAAAACTAGGAGGATTTAGGTAAGTTTCCATAATCCACATATGTTTGTTGGGAAAAATACTAAGTGGGGCGGAGGGGGCAAGTGGGGTTAGGGTGAATCAATATTTTAAACTTAGTTCAACTTTTCATTTCTTATTCATATTTTTGTAGGCTATTGTCATTCAGGAAACCAATGTATGTACGTGAATCTGATGTATACAAAAAAAAAATCCAAATAAATAATTTATCATTTAGTTCATTCACTGTTAACCCCTAACCAATTCATCATTACTTCATTATTCTGTCAATAAGAAGAAACTATGTAGAGTAAAGAACACATAGATAATCAACACATAAGAAATATATCAATAAACATGAACACCTAGGTTTTAGGTGGAAACCCATTTTCAGAGAAAACCAATCATCTTTGTCTTCTTCTTTTATTATAAAGGAAAATATTTTAAAATCTTGTACTGGAACAGACTCATACCAATACACAGACACCCACCTACAAAAGGCTACAACCTTCTTTCATTCTCCAACACCGACTGGAAGGGAGTTCCAACCCCCTGACACAGTTTACTAACACCTACTAGAAGGGAGATCCTACCCCCTTAATAGATTTACCAACTACAAATGGAAGGAAGCTTTGACTCCCTCACAGTAGGCTCCAACCCTTAACACCTATGTGGACCGTGTTTCATAATATTTCATAATAGATCCACTTGAATCAAACCATCAAACCTGTAGGCCACCTTTCCTCACATTTTCAGATTGGACCCACTTCCATCATTTAAGACCAATATCAAAGAACAATTTTGAAACCAACTATTGAGTCAATTTATCCAATCATTGAAGCAATTGAATCATCAAATCAATCAGTGAATCTTAATAAACCAATGCAACTAGATCAAATCAATCCATATCAGATCAAATCAATGCAAAACCACTCATAAGTATACCATACCATATAATTTTCATCACATAAACCAAATGATGTCACAAAACCTGATCAAACATATGTCAGAATGTATACACTACTATTCTGAATCATACCCACGTATGTATGCTCTTCCCTTGAAGAATACCTGCATACAAATCTCAAATCATTGACAACTAAATGTGAATCACTCTAACATTGAATCATATACTGAATGAAATACATATCAACAAACAATAACACCATCACTAATCAACATTAGATTTATAACCAATTCAACCCAATAAGTATTGTCTAACATAGATTATCATGAGAGAGACATCATCGACAAACAACAAAAAAACATAACATAACTGGTCAAATATAGTCAACAAATCATACTACAAAAGCATGTATACAAGACATTCACAAAGCACATCCACGTATGTATGTGTTTACCATTCTTAATGCACACATGGAGATTCTAAACATACTGAAATCACTTTGCAAAATATGTACGTGACTATCGAGAGAAAGAGATGTATATGTACGCGACTATCGAGAGAAAGAGATGTATATGTACGTGACTAACCTGAGACAAACCTGTGTGCATATCTCAACTCACTGAATCATACTTTCACTGCACAACACAACATTTGTCATACCCAAATTCTCGTACACATTGTTACAATCATACATCATTTTATCATCATCATAGATCTATCAAACCATAAGCAAATTAACTAATATGTATTTATTTCATATCTTTCAGATTTTATCCATCTTCATGTTCCCTGGTACACACCTGTTTCAGATCAAAATCATTCATAAAAAATCATCACATTCATACCTAACACTTTGATCTCCATCTCCTTATATAGCATTAGCTTTAGCCAATACCTTAGGCCAATAATTCCATTAGTATTATTTGATGTATCAAATAGCCATTGCTGCACTCATTACTATGGTCCATTACCATGGTAACAACCCCTAGTATTCAAGTTACTATGGTGTAGATTATGCACGATGTTAGTGTCAATTTTTGCATCCTTTCGCCATTGATAAAATGAACTATTTTCATGTCATGTTAGGGTCCCATTTTGAAATTTTTGTCATTCCATTAGGTCATCATGCAAAAAATTGGTCACTTGGTGCAGATTTAGGTATGATCTCACTCCTTTCAAAATTTTATAACTTGCTGGATCATTTCACCACTTTTTTTAGTGTACCATCAATCATGAGTTATCATCATTTCAGTCATTTTCATCATGGTTTCATTCAGTCAAAGTCTCCATTAGGTCTTAGGGTTTCCAAGGTAATCAAATCACCATTTCATGCATAAATTCTAGCAAATGAAGGAGTGCCAATAAATAAATTTCATCAGTAAGTTTGATTTCAGAGAAAAATGTAATTTTATGTTCCTAATTTGTAATAAGTTCTCAGAGTTCCAAGTAGCTACACACTCAAAGTTCCATCAGAAAATAAGCAAAGTTCCAAAAATTCAATCAGTTTTCATGAGCCATCAAAATATGAAGTTCAATGATCTAATTCAGAAATTAAAGATAAAGAACAATGTGAAGTCAATTTCAAGAAAGGAAAAGTGGGTCCCAAGTTTGTTTAATGACATTTATCCAAAGTATAAATGCTCCCAAAGACCAAAAATTCATTCATTTTCATCCTCAAGCATCGAGCTCTCAGCCTCCCCAAGCCAAAAAATGATTTTTCCTTCAGAAAATCGAATTCTGGGTCATTCGCCGCACTTTTTCCAAAGGCGTTGTGCTTTTTGCAGGAAGCCATGATGCACTTTTTCCAAAGGCGTTGTGCTTTTCACACTTCCACATTTCACTTTTTGCAGAAGGGAACCACGGTCCCAAATATTCAATGCAAAGGTTATCAACTTCAGTTCATGGTTTCTACACTTGTTTTCAAGTAAGTACACTTCATATAGCCCCTCCTTTCAGCCTATGGTTTCAAGTTTATGGTGCATACCCTCCCTTACCCTCTATGTCATGTTTTGAGCATTAAAAGCCTAGTTTCATATTTTTCAAACTTAATTGTTTTCCCTTGTACCCCATTTTACTCCCTACACCCTAACTCACTCCCCACTACCATTACAATTACTCATTTCCCATTCCCAAGCCTTATTCCCTAAACCCTACCACCCTAGCTGTCTTTTCCTAAGCAGCTAGATACTTCCCTGTAATACAAATTTCCTACACTATTTCCCTAAATATTTCACCCTCTCATCACAATCCCATAACCCTACAATCCTACTCCCTTTCCCTTCCCCTTCATCCCTAGGGTTTTCAAAGACAAACTAAACATAATGGAGGATGAAATAAATGCGACAAAAGAAGATAAGAAAACATATAACAAAGGAGGGAGAATTATGAGATTAGAGCCATCAGACACTAGGGAATTAATGGCATCACCCTTAGCTGTCAAATTTTTCTAGCATGCAGGTTTCTTTGAATTTTGTGAGATGGTACAAAGAGTCCAAAGTCATCCTACTTTGACTAGGGTTTTCAACAGCAACCTCCAAAAGAACCAAGTGACTATAGTAGGGGTGACTTTCACCATTTCCACTAACATCATTACAACAACAACAAGGATACCAAATGTGGGTGAAAAATGGTTTAAGACTAAGGATTTGGATGCCCAGTTGTACAAGCCTTACCTCAAGGCACCTTACAAAGATAACATAAAAAAGATCTTTCCTTTTGGTCAGTGGTTGAATAGGTTTACCCCCATGATGAAAATCATCATGAAATACTTCAATTGTGAGGACAGATTCTCTAGATTATACAAATATCACATTAGGTTGCTCATGCATTTCACTGGGGTGAAATTGCTCAACCTCCCCTACTACTTGTACAGAAACATTGATAAAATGGCCTACATAGCGCGAAACAAAGATTATGAGATTCAGATGAACAACCTCTTCCATCACTCTTCGATTAAAAGCATTGTCCTTCACCACCTCAATCAGTTGAACATAGCATGGGATAATTTCATCGAGGCAAATGTCTTCACTATCGGACCAAGTCAACCTGCTAGACCCATTCCACCACCAACATCAGTTCCTATCTAGAAAGGCTATAGTGAAAGAAACCAAAGAGGTCAAAGAGGTCAAAACCTACTAGAGGGGACCTAGGCAAGTGTTTGCTCCATAGATTGTGAAAGGGGCCTTGCCTTCTTCATCAACGAAATAGGGAAATCAAAAGCAAAAAGAGGCAGTTGTTCAAGAGGAGGAAGACCTCATGAGGAAGAAAGAGAGTTTGACTTGGTGGACTTGGATGTCAAAGAAAATCATGAAACCTCAAATATGATCATCAAAGAGAAAGATGCCACAATTAGAGAGCTGCAGGACGGTATGGACAGAGCTAAGTTTGTCATATCCTTCCTTGAACAAGAAAACAAGCAGCTGGAAGACAAACAAACACTCTTGGAATTAGAGTTGCTGAAGGTCAAGAGGCAAGAAACCAAAGGTAAAGAAGTGATGGTACCTATTGAGTTTGACCATGATGAGACTCAAAACACCAAGACAATATAAAAAACAAGAGGTCTTAAGAGAGCATTAGAGTATGAGAAACATGAGGCAGAATAACTCAGTTTTGAGGAAAGAATTGCAAAGGAAATTGATGATGACAGAGAAGTGTGGCTTGATAGAGTGAACATTCACCTTGAGAAGCTCTTCCATAGGGCCAACAAGGACAATGATATGCTCAGACACATGGCTAATAGATACAGCACTAGAAGCAATATTTGCAACATAAGGATCAAGCAATTGAAAGATAAACTCAAGCAAAACCTAATCAAGCAAAAGAAGGAGGAAAAAATTGGGTTACTTGCTAATGCCTCTTTGATTGCTTGAAACACCTCATCAACACTTCATCTACCAATTTTGAAGAGTTTTGGGAAAGTTTTCAATTTTTTGGGCATTTTTGCAATTTTTGACAGACTTTTTACATAGTCAGCCTGCAAAAAGCACAACATGGGCCACGTTGCATTTTTGTGTAGGCCTCCAAATGAGAAAATATTTGCATATGTGGATTCAAAGTGATGTCTACATCAAATTTTGACTATTGGCACTCAAGAAATTGAGATTTTGACAAGTGGAAATGGCAAAAAACCACTCAAAAACCACCTTTCTGCCTCCTTTTTGAGCCATTCGCTAGGATTTTTGAGAAGTATTGGGAGATTACATTTTTGAGGATCTTAGCTCAACCATTTTCAGAGCTTGAGCACATTTTTGACAACTAGATTGGAAGAGATTTCCAATTAGCCATCTTGGGCCCAATTTGGACTTTGGGAAGTCACTCAAAAGTGGTTTTGAAGGCCCACACTGCGCTTTTCACTAGGCACGCTGCACTTTTTCCAAGTACGCTGCGCTTTTTGCAGTCTTTTGTTTTCTCTAGAATTTTTAAAATTTCTTAGTTGATAGATATATTCAATGAAATTTTACTGATGTAATTGTGAAATGTAAATGTAATTATGTCATAAATAGTTACTATGGGTAGACACATCATGTACATATGTAATTTTGGTCAAAGTGAATCAGTTTCATGAATGATAGGGATGAGTTGGCTAACCTAGCTAATCACTAGGATTCCAGTTGAGCACTTTGGGGATCAGCTCCACAAGTCAGGTATTCGACCTCTAAGAGTGGGAGAAGTAGTTTTTGGTCTATATCTTTCATTTCCTTTTTCATTGCAAGGTTTGGATGCTGTAGAATTGGATCAATGAACACTAGTGTAATCAAACATTTGACAAGAAATAATAGACTAAGTTGCAGCTATTTTGATGGGATTCTCGTGGCAATGTGATTTGACATTGTTTCTTCTTATGTTTTCAAATGTTTGAATGTATTGTGATATTCATATTCATGCCATCTCTAAATGTAATTGATTCCTAATTTAGAAAGAAAAAATTCATTAGTTTATGCTCTGATTTGGAGGAATAGTTACATTTTTGTTTCATCTTATTCTAATTGAAAATAATTTAGGTTTCCAATGCTCTTTTATAAAACCCTAGAAGTCTAAACCACTCCATCAAGATACCTTAATGTGTTAAAGTTCTTACCTACCTTGCCCCATCAAATCTCTACAATTCTGATCCTTATTTTCCCTGACCTAGTTCTTCCCTGAACTATTCATCATCCAACACTCAAAATCAATCAATCAAACCCTAGTTCTACTATACCTAGCCTAAAATCCTCATTATCCAGTCATTTTGGATGTGATCTCGTGGAAAGAGCCCTCTCCTACCTAGTAGGGTTAGCTACTTGGAAAAATATTGGTCTGTGGTTACCTTTGTTGTTCTCTTCTCAGCCTCAGAGATCCGATGGAGTGATAACATACGCGACTTTTATTCACCATACCCTCATATGTACATGAATTTTCTTCACTATAACTGTGTCTGTACACGACCTTTCTTCACAGGAACCGCATATACTTTCCCAAACTTCACCTTTTTCATTCCTCTATCTCTGAACTTGACATTATTTTTTCCATCATCTCTGTCACATCTATATCAGTCTGCATACTTATCCTATTACCATAATGTTGACATATTTATCAAGTAGTTCGCAATCAAGGATAACATATTAGCCATAATGAAAACAATCCCCCCCTTTGGACTTGATGGAAACCACTTTGGTGTTTGGTCACCACCACCTGTAAATACCTACAAATGCATCTGTAACCATACCAAGAAAAACACCAAGGTTCTTTCTCAAGACTTCTCACCAAGAATTATACTCCAAACAACAAATTTCTCTCCCCCTTTGACATCAAGGGTAAAGGGTTTAACAATGTTGAATGAATACTTCTCTCCCCCCTGTGTAGAGAGGATCATTGTAGATATAATTTGCTAAATATGATAACTGTATATTGACCGTGCTCCCCCTGAGAATATGTTGAATCTTCTAGAAGATATTCAATTAAGTACATGAATCTATGAATCAACCAAATATGACCTTTCCTATCACCAATGACTCATGTTTACATCAGTCACTCAACACAATGAGGTTACATATTTGACTCACCATTACATTAATTGCCTAAAATAATGGGATTACATACATAAATGACTTGACCCCAATAGTCCATACTTGACTAAATTTTACAATGATTTACAACATGAGTCTTCACATGCCATTTACATCAAGATACATATATGAAATTTACATCCAAAACTAGATACCTCAATAGTGAGGTAGCAAGACCATGCTAGTCATCAAAACCATCATACACCATATGTAAACCTCCATCGTGAACATCTTAATCATCATCATGAAGTAATATGTAGCATCAATATTCAAGATCATCTACATATGACCAATAATTTCAAGCATCAACAAAAAACTATAATAGAAGCATAAGATAGTGTATTACATCCCTGTCAATAACTCATCCCCTTGAACTTATACATCAAGGTCAACATGCTCTTTCCATATATAGGGAAAAATATTAATCTTTAGAACAATATTGCCATCATATTATCTCCATGCATTCATCAAAGGCAAGGAGAACCTTCAACATCAATACTATCCATAAAATATACTTCATTAAGAGTATCAAGTAGGACTATCATACCATAATCAATTGCAAATCAAATAATCGTAGAGACAGAAATAGGTATGAACTCATCATCATCAACTAATCATAGCATAAGATTGTGCAATCAAGCTCTATTAGTAACTCATATCCTTGATCTCATATCATCAATATCAACATGTTGTACATACAAAGAGCCACAATTCTTAAGCAACATATCATATGTATCATAGAGATAATATATACATGCATCATCACCATGTGTGAAAATAAAGAGAATCTTCTATAATCACAAATCTGATCAACAACATCATTGACCAATTCATATCTTCAAGCACCATATAAACGTCATTCATAACTTCACCATATGCAACCCATGCATCGATTATGATCTAATGACAAAAAATATGAACTTATCATCATCAATCAATATAAACAGATTCACTAAGTGCAATAAATATCCTCCATGCAATGCGTGCATATCATCAACATTTCTAAACCAAGCGGCATATATCTACTTATTAATGCCAACAATCTCCTAAACATCATTATGCAACAATGAGTGTTCAAGATACCATAATGTCAACAATGGACCAATTAGAATAATAATAGATGCTCCCCCTAAACCTGTTCTAACTATTCATTGATAAATTTGATTATATCCAATTCATCAATCAACAAATTCATCAAAGAACCAAAGCAACAATGCCATTTTGTAGCAAATCATGAACCATCATAAAGAAAAATAATTTCTAAGTAACATCTAAGCATCATCAATAGACTATAACCAATCAATGTCAGAACTAGAAAGAAAAATAATAACTGATTGAAGCATATCAAAGACTCTCCCTTAGTCTGTCCCATTGTTTCTTCATCTCAGAGAAACATACGTGAATGTATAGATCAAAACTAGTGTATATACACGACTATCCTTCATTAAATCCACATACATAAAGTAAAATGCTAAAATTTCATAACCGCATCTCCCCTTGAGTCTGTACTATATGTTCTTGTTCACTGTTACCACATCAGATGTAATGTCAGTAATGAATACCAAAACATCATAGGAAATCATCATCAACATATACATAAGCGTAACTCCACCTGATATTATACATCATTGATCATGTGGATTTTATAGTCATCCTCTACACTTCATGAGGTTACGTACCTCATATTTCTTCTACAGTTACTATTAGAATAACCAAAAATATATTGCAATGTGAACCATATTCTTTTACTCTGAATTTGAAGAAGAGCAAATATCCTCCTCATTTATGTGTGAATTCTTCTTTATTAGCACATATAATTTATCTAGATATTTGTATCCCCTTTCTATAACCTTTCCAGTTTCTTCATCTATAACCTTGCATTTAGTTGATGTAAACACAATTATATGTCCTTTGTCAGCTAATTGAACTAAACTTAGAATATTTTGCTTTAGCCCTTGAACTAGAAATGCATGAACTAATTTTCTATACTTATCAATTTCGGCTTTACCTTTTCCCAGAAATTTTGCTGGAGCATTATTTCCAACAATAACTTTACCATATTTTTTTTATTGATATATTCAAACTTTTTCTTATCTTTAGTCATGTGATAAGAGAATATGATGTCTATGTACCATTCATCTTCATATTTAAATGAGAAAATAGAAAAGCCACACCTTATCTGATCTTCTTATTTCTATTTATTATGAGAAGTTCTAGTGGATCCATATTTCTCAGGTCTTTTGACAACAATATTCTTATATGATTGCTTTCCATGTTGTTTGTGGAGGTCCATTGATTTTTTCTTTCATTCTTTCGCTACATGCCCAAACTTTTTACAAGCAGAAAATCTTATATGACCAAAAAACAGTGCACAGGAATCATAATATTTCTGTTTCATATTCCTTCTATTGCAATCAATAGCTTTGGGACCAAATATGCTACAAGAAAAAAAATATCCCTTAAAGAAAAATTATTACTTGGGAGATGATGATCTTCTTGTGAAATGCCTACTTACTTGAGATTAAAACAATATCCTTCTACAATTGGCTGCAACATGTCCATAATCATGACATATAAAGCATTCAACATTATTGATCAGAGGAGAGAATCAATTAAATTTTCTATTATTGGGAGTAAATGATTTCTTTTGAAAATTAATCTTTCTTGGATTTTGATCTAGTTAAATTCTTATCTCTTTAACAAGAGTTTCATATTTTGTATTGTTATCCTTCAATATTCTTAGACAAGCCTATGAACTAGATTATGCTTTGACAGTTTCATGAAAACCAAGACCAGATTTAATGGAAGGAGACCTTTGATTACTAAGAATTTTATGCAAAATCTTAGTACTATATTAAAATCTAAAGTTTTTATTCATTTCATCTAATCTACCTTTTAGAATGTTTACCTCAACCTCCATCCTTTAGTATTGTTCTTCCTTTTCTAGATACTGCTTCCTCATTCCTTCTTCAACCTTTATTCTTTCTTCCAATTGATCCTTTAATTTGATGATATCTTTCTTCAACCCATTATCGTTTTCTTCAAATAATTGAAATATCTCTTCATTTTGCTTGTTTGACGTTTCAAGATCAACTTTTAGAGAAATGATCCCAACTTCAAGTCCTCCAAAATATTGATTAGATATTAATGAAACATTTATCGATTTATCATGATCTATATTATATGCCTTCAAATTATCCTTAATACTGTTAATCCTTTTCAAGGAAAAATCAAGTTTTCTTCTAAGATTAAGAACTTCCTCTAGTAGGTCTTCTTCTCAATCAGTAACTCCATTTGATATAACATATTAATCTTTTGATACACCATTATTTTCTTCAGCAGCAATATTACCTGTTCGTTCCTATTATGAACAATATTCCTTTGTTTTTACTTCATGGATTTCCTATAGCTTATCCATAGTTCCTTTTCAGTCGCATAATGCATAACCTCTTTTAATGTTGAATCAGGTATGTTATTAACAAGTTACTTAATTCCTTATTATTCTATTGCACTTCTTCGTTTGAAGGGGGATTTTTAGTGAATCCATTACATAATAAATACCAAACATCAGATCCAAGGTTCATTATATTAGACCTCATATTTTCTTTCCATTCTGTTAGCCTCCACAATGTCCCAAGGCTGAAAGGATATCAACGGAGGTAACCTCAAACCAGGCTTTTAGTTTGGAAGCTAGCCCTAGCAAACCAGAGAGGGCTCTCTCTATGAAAAACACAACCAATGATTTGACTAGTGCAAGAGTGAATTTTAGGATAGATAGCTCAAATCTATGTTTTTGAAAGATTTAGGGTTTTTCTGCTAGATCAGGGATGAAAACCAAGGAAGTAGGTCAAAGTATCAAAGGTTAGAGCTATAAGAGATATGGAGGAGAAATATAGCTGTGATTTTGTGATGGCTTTAGAAGTTTGTTAGTGTAGTGTAGGGTTTGAAAGAGCAAGAAAATATTAATGAGCATGTGAACCATGAATTCATTAAACAATAATGAAGATTACATAAAATGACATTCCTAGAAAAACATAGCTTTCATGAAAGAATTCTGGCTATAAATATCTTACGAAAAGCACTGAAGAAACAAGATATGGTAAGGAGTCAAGTATATCATTCATATAAAACTATAATAGAGAAAATACAATATCAAAAAATCACAACATGAGAATTCCTGAATAATAGCTACAACTGGTCCTTTCATTTCCTGTATAAAAAGATGAAGTACAAGCTACAAGAGTTCCACACTCTAATGTCCAACCTTGAGCATCATTAAAAAATAGATACATATATACCATATAAAACATCTTCCTCTCTCCCAGGGCTGTATTTCTCAGTATAGAATCAGTTACACAAAATCCTCCTACCAATACCTAAAGACTAGGGAGGTTAAATAAACCTCCCAAGTTCACCTAAAACTGATTCATTTGACGATAAGAACCTATAAAAGCATGAATCTAATAATTTTTTACTTTGAAAATCATAATTACACCTCAATGTATCATTACAACCCCAAAAATGAAAATTTACATCAAAAAAAGTAGAAATAGACTGAGCAAACTGAGAAAAATGAGTTTCAGGCAAAAACGTAGCGAATTGCTTGAAAAAGTAGCGTGCCTGGAGAAAACGTAGTGTGATGCTTGTAAGTGACTTTTGGAGGGGTTCTTGAGGTCCAAATCAAGATATGAAAGATTCTGGAGAAACATCTACCTGTCTAATACATCATATAATCTTCAAGCATTGTAAAATTAATTCTTTTAGCCCTCCAAAAATCATTTCTCCCACAGCTACTCCAAAAACATAGTGTGGCCCTTTGAAAAACATGGTAGAAAGGTGTTTTTTTGGTAGTTTTTTGACCTTTTCACCCACCAGAATGTGTTGAAATGGATCTCCCAATATTTTAAGTTAATGTACAGGTCAAAATAAATCCATAAATGCAAAAATGTTGTAATTTGGATGCCCCCAAAAAAAGTGCAGCATGAGGCTTGCTACCCTTTTGGACCAAAAAATGTGCAAAATTGCCAAAATGCCCAAAAACTTCAAAATTTGTTAAATTTTTTCCAAATTTGCTAAAAATTAGTCCAAACTTGCTCCTTGAAGTGAAATAAGGATGTGTTAGACCATGAGAGAGGCCTCAACTAACAAATCAAGTTTTTCCTTGTGCATTTTGCCTCATTAGGGTTTCTTTCAACCTGTTCTTCAATTGATTGATTCTAATTTGGGAGACTTGATTTCTTGGACTTTGGTGGGCTCATAGCTATTGATATGACCTCCCCTGTATCTCTTCTACTCATTGGTTTCAGAATCTATTGCAAACCCTAGCTTAATGGGAAAGGGAATTAGGGTTTAATGAAGGGAAAAATAAGGGATTTGGGTAGTTTTTAGGAATGAAAGGAGATGAAGGGGTTTAGCGCTTCCTAAATTCTTGAGAAGATTTAGGGGGGTAGAGAGAGATGTTAGGGAGTAGGGGAAAGTGAAATTTGAGGGAATGACTGAGGGGAAGGGATCCAAAAAAGGAAAAAATAGTCCTAACCTAGAAATGTCTAGTCTAGGCTAGGGTTTGTAGGAAAATGGGGAAAATGAGGGATATGAGTGATGGGAAGTGATTAGGAAGGTGTATAATAGGTGGGGGAAGGTGAGTGAGCTTCAATCTTAGGGTTTTGCTTAGCAATTTTTCAATGAGAACACGAAACCAAGAAAATGCATGAAAAACCATAGAAAAAAGAAATTTCTCTTTCCAAGCATGAAATGAAGACACAAGAGGTGATTTGGATGCCCACTTACTTTTAACTGATACACTGGACCTTGCTGTTGATGAATCCCTTTGCAATGATGATTTGGCTCCCTTGAAGAACGTGCAACATAGGGGAGAGATGGCACTCTTGGGCACACAAATTGTTTTTCTGAGGGTGCAAGTGGTTTTTCAAGGTGGAGAGAAGTCTTTTGAAGATGAAAAGAGAAAATGAAATCTAATTTTGGTCTTTTGTAGCTTAAAAATTGATTTTCTCCTTTGGTGTTTAAGTGGCCCCCACCAACTCTTTTTTACCTTTTGTTTTGAAACAAAATCTTTAGAACCTTATGAAACATATTACATCATGATTGAAATGAAATTACACTTTTAAAACCTTTATTGAGCATTTTTCAATATTACTACTCCTTCAATGCCGAATTTGATGGTGAAACGACTGATTATATGTTTTTGACCATAAGACCTAATGGATACAGTACATGAAATGAGTTGAATGATGACCATGGTGATGTGACTGAGATGGTGATGGATAAATTTCAGTGATGACACATCAAAATGAATGATGGCAAGACCAAAACATGAACTAAAAGGAGTAGTAACACACCTAGACACACTAGCCAGTGACCAAATTTTTATTTTAAGACCTACTGAAACCATAAAATTTTTACTTAAGACCCTAACCAAACCTTGTAAGAGCATATTTGATCATTGGTGACTCGTAGGACTATCAGACACTAACACATTCTTGACAATTATCATTACTTAGCATATGCATACCTTCATTGTCCATTGTTTCTCACTTTCCTTGTTCTTCTACTTATAGGGCTATCATTTTTTAATTTGTTTTATATTTAGAATGCTTACTTTTACTTTTAACCATGAGATAAATTTCAGTCAATTCACTGTCTTCTTCACTATCATCATTATTACATAGACAAGGAAATGGACCACAATTAGAACAAAAGGCCGTATCTGATAATTCTTTGTTACTTTATTCTTCTTTCTTAATCAATATAAAGTGGGGTGCTCCCAAAGATGAATATTTGATGACACTATAACAATCACTGCAATTTATATATTGCCACAGTCTTTTGACTCCTTCCTTTGAGCTATCTTCTTCTTTCCCATCATCCATGATCCACTCCAAATGGTTAAGATTCAATTGAAGTGACCTTCTATGATACCAATTGTTGGGAAAAATACTAATGGAGGGGGGGGGGGGGGGGGGGCACAGGCGTGAATCAATATTTTAGACTCAATTCCATCTATTTAGATTCTCAGTTTCCGTAAGCCTACATCATTCAGAAATATAACGTTGTAATAAATGAACATTAGATAAATACCAAACAATGTATATCCAAGTAACTAATTTATCATTTAGTTCATTAACTATTTATCTTTAACCAATGTATCATTACTTAATTATTCTGTCATTAAGCAGAAACCATATGAAGAAAAGAACAAATATATAATCAACACAAAATAAACATATCAACACACATGAACACCAGGATCTTAGGTGGAAACTCAATGTGGGAGGAAATCATCGCTATCGTTGTCTTTGTATTCTTCTTCTATTATAAAGGACAACATTTTACAATCTTGTACTTGCACAAACTCATACCAATACGTGGTAACCCACCTATAAAAGGCTATAACATTCTCTCATTCCCCAGCATACGCTGGAATGGAGATACAACCCCCTGATCTCATTTAACGACACCTACCGGAAGGGAGATCCTACCCCTTGAACAAATTTACTAGCTACCACTGGAAGGAAGCTTTGACTCCCTCATTGAAGGCTCCAATCCTCAACACCTTTGTGGACCACAATTCATAATATTTCATACTCAATCCACCTGACTCAAACCCTCAAACCTATATGCCACCTTTCATCATATTTTCAGACTGGACCCACTTCCATCATTTAAGAACAATATCAAATAACAATTATGAAACCAACCATTGAGTCAAATCATCTAATTACTGAACCAACTAAATCATTAAATAAATCACTGAATCTTAATCAACCAATGAAACTAGATAAAACCAATCCATATCAAATCAAATCAATGCACAACCACTCATAAAGTATACCATACCATATATTTTTCATCACAAAAAACAAATGTTGTTACCGCAAACCCTTATCAAACATATGTCAGAATATATACACTATTGTTTTGAATCCTATCCACATATGTATGCACTTCCTCTGTAAAAAACTTGTGTACCGATCTCAAATCACTGACACCTAAATCTGAATCACTATAACACTTAATCATATATTGAATTTGTCATAGAGCACTGAACCAAATACAAATCACCACACAGTAGCATCATCACTAATCAACATTCCATTTATAACCAATTTAACCAAACTATTATTGTCTAACACAAATTATTGTTGAGAATTTGGAGGGCTGGTGATTAATACAAA
This sequence comes from Pinus albicaulis, assembly GCA_034641835.2. Lineage (NCBI taxonomy): Eukaryota > Viridiplantae > Streptophyta > Pinopsida > Pinales > Pinaceae > Pinus > Pinus albicaulis. The sequence goes on along the minus strand of CM076579.1, from coordinate 1,432,337,830 downwards.
TTATCTTCTTGATAATTGCTCGTGAGCTTGCTTGTGTTAGTATGTCTTCTCTTAGTTAATATTTCATCAAGTCAATTATCAAAAATCACAAGACATAAAGGTTAGGCTCCTAGAGCCAGGGAAAAACCTCTCCCTCTTGGAGAGGAAAACCAACAAAGAATTCTTCTTATAGATCTTCAAATGACAAGTACCATGACCTAGACTCAGACCCTTGACCTAGATCAGCTTCCAAGACCTTGATACAGCTTCTTCAAACTTGAATCTTTTATTCATCACCAATATGCACTGTTTAAGAAGGTAAATCTTAGATTTACCTTCCTTAATTCCTCTTACTTTATAACAACTTTTCTTCTTTTGATCTCTGTCTGAACTTCTATCAAATTCTTAGTTGATAAAATTTCACTTATATCCGCACTGAATGTTGTTCTTTATATGCACGTTGAACTATCTCCTATTCACACTATATGTTATCCTTTATACGCACTGTAATATTGGATATTTTTGCAAACTTCTTCAGCATTACTGTCTCATATCGTACTCGAAACTGTTCCCTTTTATCCGCTCTACAATCTCAGAGATGTCCACTTATCTACGTTTACAAAACAGTCCATACTGTAGTCTAACCTATATCTGCACTCCCTACTATAGCTTCATATATATGTATATATATTTCTGCACTTAAATTATTAGGTTAATTTGCATGAGGCTATCTGCAAACCTTCTTGTATAATGTTCACTCTTATTCACAATGATTTCTGAGATATTTTTTATATTACTGAAGTGATGTACGCATTCTTTATTCCTTCAAATGATTCACAATATGCCTTATATATATAGTGAACTATTTTTCACTTTTAGGCTGAACATCCAATGTAATATTCCAACTGTGATACAACATGTAGGCCGACTTGAATTTTAACATTTCGTGGTGTATTTATTTAGCATCGTTGATTGTAATTTCTTCAACATTTCGTGCTGTATTTCTTCAGCAGTGTTGGAACTTGTCTTCAAGGTCTTGGAGCATATGACAAAGACTAGATCTTTAAACTTAATAGACATCAAGAAGAAGTCCTACTTAATAAATCATGCTCATGAAACCCATGACGTATATTCAAAAAAATATATATATTACTTTGACTTCTTATTTTACCTAATTACATAATCAACATGAAGATCGACCTAGATGCACTTTTCAACACTCCCTCTTAACTAGGGAGGTATTCATATAGGTACATGGTTACTTTCAAACTGAAGAATCTCATATGAAGAATCGGATTGGTAACCACATCTGTATAGCATCATATCAACCAGCATTATCCTAGTGCAAGGCCTTGATTAACAACCCCATATATCAATGAGACAATGGGCTACAATGTTGGCGAGACACATGACTTATAGACACCATCGTCATTGTCTCTCCAAGGTACATACTCCACCCGGGTGTTCCCAAAGTATGACCTTCTTGAACTATTCTTCTCTTGGGTAGTTAGCCCTCAAAGAATATCGGTCCCTGACTACTCTTATATTGAATGCCTTAATAGATTCTCAAAGACTATTGAATGCTAGATGATTACCCAATCCTCCTTTCTGTTTTCCCAAGTGAAGACCAAAATGATGTGTCTATCTCTCCCTTTCAACCAGGGAGGACATATTCCACAAGGGAATGTACTCATTCCTATACAAGGAATGTACCTAAGCTCATTCTTAGGAATTACCAAGTTTCTTCCAATTTAGAAACTTATCATCATGCTCCCTCTTAACCATGGACTTCTAGCAGTAATGGTGAGACACACAACTACTAATGAATAATTCTTGTCCTCGATGTCATGGATTTTGATATTGAGGAATCTTCAACTTTTAGCTTCATAGGGCACAAATCATCCATCACTTTCATCCTGAGTCATGTCAGCTATCAAAAAGTGATTCATCATACTTCCTTATCTGGTCCACTATTGTTCCATACTGCTTTCCTTCGAATCATCTCACAAGATCATACAATCTTTCTCATGATTAGCAGCCCTGCATAAATTCATCTAGATAAACATTTACATATGAAATTTTAAAACAAAATTCACCTCAGTGATGATCTTTCACCATGACATATTTCTGTATGCATCGACATCCTTCATACATATTGACACATCTCATAATGATATGTTTTTCCAAGGGTCTTTTTCTTTACCAGACTTCTGTCAGAGTCTACATATCTTTCCAGGAGATATCCTAGTCACATCTTCTTGGCCTTCGGATGATAACTGCATCTTGACATGGTTGCATTTCATGATCTCTTACTCTCTGCAAATTCTTGATTCCCAGGAACATACAATTTTTCTAGTTTCCCATTCATATACAAACACCTCATATTCCATGAGGACATATTATGTGATTTCATCTATCCGTGCATTGAAATATACTCCTCCATGGATCATACTTCTAAGTATAGACGTCCATTATCTGCAACCACATGACATGCCTTCACAACATCCAATGTCAGCATATAAATATATACATACCTCATACCTTTTTCCCTTGAGTCATCCTGTATCAATTTCTCTTGAATGAAGAGCTTCATTCCTTTGAACCGCTTCAACAATATGTCATCACATCCCAAAATTCTATCTCCATGATGACCCTTGATTTGATGATTGCTTTACTTTTAGTAGAGAGGTTTTACAGAAGCTTTTTTACTGAGAGCTCCTTCCCTACTTTTATCGAGTTGCTTCTTAATGTACATGCTATCATACAATTTTATAACTAATCAGAGATCACTTACAGAGGAAGATTATCTCAATCATAGCAGAGATCTCTTACTTCCTCCTTCTTAGATATTTTAGCATCAGGTTCTTCTCTTTCATAAATGACATGGGCTTCTTCCTTTTTCCTCTTGTCCTTTCTAGATTTAGGAAAATCTCTTTTATAATGTCCAAGGTCATCACATCCAAAGCATCGCACGTTGTCCATATTTGTTCTTTTATTCTGAGGGCCAATTTTTCTGAATCTTCCTTTCTTCCTATATGAGGCTGCAAAGGCATGATTCTCTTCACTTGGTCCTGTATCGGCTTTGGCCTTTTGTCTTGTTTCCTCTATTTTACATAGAGACCATAAATCATGGAATGGAGTGGCTTATTTCTTCCTATATAGACTAGAATTAAAGCTTCCCCATTCCTCTGGTAGAGCTTTCAACACCACTATTTTCATCTCAGTGTCAGACATCACTTCTCCTAGTTCCTGCAGTTGATCTCTTATTTCAGAAATCCTCATAAAGTATGGAGTGATTCCTACTTCCATTGATAATTTCACTTTGTATAGTTCTTGTCTTAGAGAGACTTCTTCTCTAGCAGTACTCACAAAGAATAGCTCCACCAATTTCTCATATATTTGTTTTGCAGTCTTTACTTTTGATACATAGGGAATGAGAGAGTCTTTGATGGATTCTGTGAGAATCCTTTGGGCTCTAATTTCTCCCTTCGTGTACTTGGCATGGGCTGGAGTATATTCTTTTGAAGGTTGAATAGTAGATCCTTCGATATAGTCCATTACTTTGTCTTCAATTAAATTCAAGTATGTTCTCTTCTTACATGCACTAAAGTTTGATGACCCAACCATCTTGTTGCTTTCTTTACAATAAGGCATCTTGACAGATAGGGTCATGAATACTTACTTGAGTGGATTGGCTTGCAGCTTCCTTGATGATGATTGAGAATGAAGTCAAGGGTTTCCTTTCTTCAATGTTGGTGTACTTGAAACCTATATTACAAAGAATATCTTCAGAAGTTGATGTTCTTTTCAAAAAATATCTTGAGTGCAAATCTTTGATGGAAAAAATTATTTTCTTGAATGATTTTGATCTTTTGAATGAGATAGGAGATCTCACTTGACGTAGTTAGCTAGTCTTCTTTGCAAACTAATTTGACTTCCCAACCCAAACCTTGATCTTCGCTTATTTGAGTGCATTGTTGACAAGCAACCCTTATGTTCAACACCTTAGCTTCGATACCATGTTGAGAATTTGGAGGGCTAGTGATTAATTGTTAAGTCCCTATATTAATAGTGTAGCACCTTATTATGTTAGTGTAGCCCCCCTTATTGTTATTATTGTACCCCTGTAACCCCCATATTGTTATTATTGTGCCCTTACATTATTATTGTTAGGTCGGCTAGGATAACATTGTGGCCCCACTAGGATTATATTGTGGCCCCATGGACTCCTATATATAGAAGGAGGGTTTGTTCATTTGTATCATCCAAGAATTGTGCATTTATGTAATGTATTGGAGGTTGCCCCCTCGAAGTGGCTTGTTTCTAAGGCGTTGATATCTCTTTTCTTCTATTTTTGGAGCTGGTTACACAACATTTGGTATCAGAGCTTTGGATTCTAGGGTTTCGCTGCTCCAAACATGTCATCGTGGCATTTTCGCTATAACTTTTTTTCTACGAAGTTTCAGAAGCTTAAATTTTTAGGGTACGAAGCCGAAATCCGAGGAAGATTGCCTAAAAATTTCAGAGCTTGGTGCGCAATATTTTTTGAGATATCATCTGTGGAAGTTAGGTCTTTTTTCAGGCTCCTAAACAGGTCATCGTGGAATTTGCGCTATAACGTTTTTTATACAAAGGTTTAGAATTTGAAATTCATATGGTGCGAAGCTAAAATCCTGAGGAAATTTGTCAAAAAATTTCAGAGATTGGTTCGCAATATTTTTGGAGATATGATCTGTGGAAGGTAGTGCTTTTTCAGGCTCCTGAATTTCATCTCAAAGAGGTGATCGTGGGAAAATTTCAATAACTCTCTCTCTGGGCAGTGGATTTGAGTGCCGTAAAAAGTGGTCACAAGTACATGGAATGTGGTTTCTTTGCTATCAATTTCAGAGACAAAGGACAAAATAGTGACACGTGGCAAGTCCTACAAGTTTGCTCTACTGAACCAGTCCTTAATTAGGTCATTGTGGGAGATTGCACACAACTTTGTCTTGGAGAATCCACATCAATTCAGACCTATGGAATTAAAAAGAGAATTTAGAGGGCTACTTCAGTACTGAATTTTAGATATTTAAGAGCCACAATCACAGAGATAATACAATTTCAATATCGAGCTCCTCAAAAGCAAGAAAAAGGTGTGTATTATTTTTTCCGAATTGCATAAGTCTTGTTGGAAGAATCAAGTTGAATTGATTCCAAGGGCATATTGAAGAATTTTTGTTAGTAATGGGTTCTATTATGCCTCCAAAAAATAATTCCATACCCATTAAGCCCTCAGAAAGCTATACTATGACGCATGAGGAGGAAGAATTGCAATATGAGATATCAAAATTACGGTACCAAGTGCAAAAAATTTCGATCTTACGAAGAGAAACTGAAGATGAAATAGATGGTTTAAAAGTAGAAATGGAGGCTAATTTGGATGGCTTGAAGGATCAAATAATAGCTAATATGGATGATAAATTAGTGGAAGATCACAACGAGCATCAACAACAAGTTCTCCAACTCTCAAAGGATAACCCAACTTTGGTGCAGAATCTAATGAAACAACAGGAAGATCAACATCATATCGAAAGAAGTTATGAAGTAGTCATAGAAACAAGAACTCAACAAGTACGATCAATTTCAGAGTATCTCAGCAAGTGGAAGAACTTTCCTGTAGAATATTTCACATGGGAGGATGAGAATTTTATACAGAAGCATCAAGAAATAATCAAGCGTTGAGGACAACACTTGTTTGAAGGAGAGGGGCATGTTAAGTCCCTATATTAATAGTGTAGCCCCTTATTATGTTAGTGTAGCCCCTCTTATTGTTATTATTGTACCCCTGTAACCCCCATATTGTTATTATTGTGCCCTTACATTATTATTGTTAGGTCGGCTAGGATTACATTGTGGCCCCACTGGGATTATATTGTGGCCCCATGGACTCCTATATATAGAAGGAGGTTTTGTTCATTTGTATCATCCAAGAATTTTTCATTTATGTAATGTATTGGAGGTTTCCCCCTCGAAGTGGCTTGTTTCTAAGGCATTGATATCTCTTTTCTTCTATTTTTGGAGCTGGTTACACAACATTAATACAAATTCTCTTCTTGATAATTTCTTGTGAACTTACTTGTGTTAGTTATGTCTTCTCTTAGTTAATCTTTCATCAAGTCAATTATCTAAAATCACAAGACACAAAGGCTAGGCTCCTAGAGCCAGGGAAAAACCTCTCCCTCTTGAAGAGGAAAACCCGCAAAGAATTCTTCTTATAGATCTTCAAATGACAAGTACCATGACCTAAACTTAGACCCTTGACCTAGATCAGCTTTCAAGACTTTGATATAGCTTATTCAAACTTGAATCTTTTATTCATCACCAATATGCACTGTTTAGGAAGGTAAATCTTAGATTTACCTTCCTTAATTTCTCTTACTTTACAACAACCTTTCTTCTTTTGATCTCTGTCTGAAATTCTATAAAATTCTTAGTTGAACAAATTTCACTTATATCCGCACTGAATGTTGTTCTTTATTTGCACATTGAACTGTCTCTAATTCACACTATATGTTATCCTTTATACACACTATAATATTGGATATGTTCACAAACTTCTTCAGCATTACTATCTCAGATCATACTAAAAAATGTTCCCTTTTATCCGCTCTATAATATCAGAGATGTCTGCTTATCTACATTTAAAAAATAGTCCACACTATAGTCTAACCTATATCTACACTGCCTATTGTAGCTTCATATATATGTATATATATTTCTACACTTAAATACTTAGGTTGACCTGCATGAGGCTATTCGCAAACCTTCTTTTATAATGTTCACTCTTATCCGCAATGCTTTCTAAGATAGTTTTTATATTACTGCAGTGATGTACGCATTCTTTATTCCTTCAAATGATCCACAATCTGCCTTATATATATAGTGAACTGTTGTTCACTTTTAGGCCAACCATCCAATGTAATATGTCGACTATCATACAACATGTAGGCCAACTATAATTTTAACATTTCGTTGTGTATTTCTTCAGCAACGTTGATTGTAATTTCTTCAACATTTCGTGGTGTATTTATTCAACAGCGTTGGAACTTGTATTCAAGGTCTTGGAGCATATGAAAAAGACTAGATATTTAAACCTAATGGACATCAAGAAGAAGTCCTTATACTTAATAAATCATGCTCATGAAACCCATGAAGCATATACAACAAAAATATATATTACTTTGACTTCTTCTTTTACCTAATTACATAATCAACATGAAGACCGACCTAGTTACACTTTTCAAAAATTATGTTCATGAGAGATGCATCATCGAAAAACAACAACAAACATAATAAAACTAATGAAATATAATCAACAACCCATACTTCAAATCCATTGTAGGAATATGGGATATTTACAAAGAACATTTGCGTACGTACGAGTTTACCATTGTTAAACATACTGAAATCAATTCACAGAATATATATGCGGCTACCCAAAGAAAGATCTGCATAGGTACGTGACTAACCTGTGACTAACCTGAGACAAACCTACATACATATATCAACTTAATAAATCATCTTTCACTGCACAACACAACATATGTGATACCCAAATTCTCAGACACACTCTTATAGTCATGCATCATTATATCATCATCATAGATATATCAAATCATAAGCAGATTAACCAATTTGTATTTATTTCATATCTATCAGATATGATCAATCTTCATGTTCCTAGAACACACATGTTTCAGATTAAATTCATTCATAAAAATTCATCACATTCACACCTAACACTTTTATCTCCATATCCTTATATAAAATTAGTCTTAGCCAATACCTTAGGCCAATAATGTCACTAGTATTCTTTGATGGGATCGAATAGCCATTTCTGCACTCATTACTATGGTCCAATACCATGGTAAAGACCCCTAGTATTCAAGTTACCATGGTGTGGATTATGTATGCGGATTTTCTTCACCATACATGCATATGTACATGACCTTTCTTCAAAGGACCATCGTATACTTTCCCAAACTTCACCTTTTTCATTCCTTTGTCTTTGAACTTGACATTCCTTTTTCCATCATCTCTGTCACATCTGTATCAGCCTGCAATAATTATATTGTTACCATAATTTTGACATATTTATCAAGTACATTGCCATCAAGGATAACACATTAGTCATAATTCCCACAATATCCCCCTTTGGACTTGAGGGCAACCACTTTGATGTTTTGTCACCACCACCTGTAAATACCTGCAAATGCATCTGTAACCATACCAAGGAAAACACCAGGATTCTTTCTCAAGACTTCTCACCAAGAATTATACTCTAAACAACAAGCTTCTCTCCCCCTTTTACATCAAGGGAAAAGGGTTTACCAAAGTTGAATGAATACTTCTCTCCCCCTGTGTAGCGAGGATCAATGTGGATCTATGGTCTGCTAAATATGAGAACTGTATATTGACCATGCTCCCCATGAGCATATGTTGAATCTTATGGAATATATTCAATAAAGCACATGACTCTGTGAACCAACCAAATATTAAATTTCCTATCACCAAAGAATCATATTTACATTAGTCACTCAACACAATGGGTTTACATATTTGACTCACCATTACATCAATTTCCCAAAATAAGGGGATTACATACATAAATGACTTGACCCCAATTGTCCATAGTTTAATGAATTTTATAATGATTTAAAACATGGGTCTTTACATGACCTTTACATCAAGAGACAAATATGACATTTATATCCAAAACCAGATACGCAAATATTGAGGTAGCAAGACCATGATAGTCATCAACAACCATCATACACCATATGGGAACCTGCATCATGAAGATATTCATCATCATCATGAAGTAATATGTAGCATCAATCTTTAAGACCGTCTACATATGACCAATTCTTTCAGGCATCACCAGGAAACTGTAATAGAAGCATAAGATAGTGTATTATATCCATCTTAGTAACTCATATCCTTGACCTTATACATCAAGGTAAACATGATATTTCCATATATAGGCAACAATATTAATCTCTTGAACCATAATTCCATCATATTATCTCCATGAATCCATAAAATGCAAGGAGAACATTCAACATCAATAATGGCCATAACATATACTTCATCAAGAGTATCAAGTAGGATTATCATACCATAATTAACTGAAACTCACATAATCGTAGAGATAGAAACATGTATGAAATCATCATCATCTACTAATCAAAACATAAGATTGTTAAATCAAGCTCTGTTAGCAACCCATCTCCTTGAACTAATACCATCAAGATCAACATGCTCTATATACGAAGAACCACAACCCTCAGGAAAAATATCATATGTAGCATATAGATAACATATACATGCATCATCACCATGTGTGCCAATAAAGAGAATATTCTGTGATCACAAATCTGATCAATAACATTATTTACCAATGCATATCTTCAAGCAAGATATAATCATCATCATGACATAATGACAAAAACATATCAACTTATCATCATCAATCAATCTAACCAATGTCACTAAGTGCAATAAATATCCTCCATGCAGTCCATGCATATCATCAAAATTTTTAAACCAAGCATCATATATCTCCTTATTAATGCCAACAAGATCCTAAACATCATTATGCAACAATGAGTGTTCAAGATACTATAATTCCAACAATGAACCAATTAGAAGAATAAAAAATTCTCCCCCTGAACCTCTGCCAACTATTCACTATTAAATTTGATTATATCCACTTCATCAATCAACAGATTCATCAAAGAACTAAAGTAAAATTGCCACTTTGCAGCAAATCATCAACCATCATAAACCAAAATCATTTCTAGATAACATCTAAGCATCATCACTAGACTGTAACCAATCAATATTAGAACTAGAAAGTCAAATAATAACTGATTGAAGCATGTCAGAGACTATCCCAAAGTTTGTCACATTCTTTCTTCATCCCAAAGAAACATATGCAATTGCATAGATAAAAAATTTCGTATATACACGACCGCCCTTCATGAAATCTGCGTACAGAAAGTAAAATTATGAATTTTCATAACCACAACTCCCCACGAGCCCGTAATGTATGTTCTTTTTCACTCTTACTACATCATATGCAATGTCAGTAATGAATATAAAAACACCATAGGAAATCATCGTCAATATATACATAATCATAGCCCCCCCTAAGATTATACATCACTGATCTTTTGGATCTGATAGTCATCATATACACTTCATGAGGTTATGTACCTCACATTTCTTCTGCAGTCACTATTAGAATAAAAAAAATAGATTTCAATGAGAACCATCTTCTTTTAATCTGAATCTGTAGAAGAGGAACTATCCTCCTCATTTCTATGTGAATTCTTCTTTATTAGCACATATAATTTATCTGAATTTTTGTATCCCCTTTCTATAACCTTTCCAATTTCTTCATCTTTAACATTGCATTTAGTTTATATAAGCACAATTATACATCCTTTGTCAGCTAATTGAACTACACTTAGAATACTTTTCTTTAGCCCTTGAACTAGAAATGCAGCAACTACTTATATATACTTATGAAGTTTGGCTTTACCTTTTCCCAGAAATTTTGTTGGAGCATTATTTCCGAGAATAAATTTCCATCTTTGTTTTTCTTGATATATTAAAACTTGTTATTATCTATAGTCATGTGATGAGAGCATCCACTATATATCTACCATTCATATTCATCCTTAAATGAGTAAAGAACAAGGACACACCTTAGCTAATCTTCTTCTTTCTATCTATTACGATAAGTTGTAGTGGATCCATATTTCTTAGATATTTTGACAACAATATTCTTATCTGATTTCTTGCCATGTTGTTTGTGGAGATCCATTGATTTGTTCCTGCATTAGTTTGCTACATGCCAAATTTTTTTATAAGCATAACATCTTATATGACCATAAAATGGTGTAGAGGAATCATAATATTTTTGTTTCATATTCCTTCTATTGCAATAAATATATTTGCGACCAAATATGTTGAAAGAAAAACAATATCACTTAAATAAACTAGAGTACTTGGGAGCTGATGGTATTCTTGTGAAATGACTACTTTCTTGAGATTGAAACAATATCCTTCTACAATTGGTTGCAACATGTACATAATTATGACATATAAAAAATTCAACATTATTGATCATAGGAGAGAATCAATTAAAGTTATTGCTATTAGGAGTAAATGATTTGCTTTGAAAATTCATCTTTCTTGGATTTTGATATGGTTGACTTCTTATCTCTTTAACATGAATTTCATATTTCATATTGTTATTCTTCAAGATTCTTTCACAAGCCTATGAAATAGATTCTCCTATTATAGTTTCATGAAAACCAAGATCAGATTTAATTGAAGGAGACCTCTCACTACTAAGAATGTTATGAAAAATCTTAGTACTATCTTGAAATCTCAAGTTCTTATTATTTTCTTCTAATTTACATTTTAGAATGTTTACCTCAACCTCCATTATTTGGTACTGCTCTTCCTTTTCTAGATATTTCTTCCTCATTCCTTATTCAACCTTTCTTATTTATTCCAATTTCTTCTTTAATTCAATGATCTCTTTCTTCAGCCCTTTGTATTCTTCTTCAAATACTTTAAGTATCTCTTCATTTATGTTGTTTGTCTTTTCAAGATCAAATTTTAGAGAGACAATCTCAGCTTCAATTCCTTCACAATATTGATTAGATACTACTGCAATGTTTATCGATTTAACATGATATCTGTTATATGCCTACAACTTATCCTTAATATTTTTAATCCTTTTCAAGGTAAAATCAATTTTTCTTCTAAGATTAAGAACTTCCTCTAGCATGTCTTCTTCTGAATTAGTGAGTCCATTTGACATAACATACTCATGTTTTGATACATAATTATTTTCTTTAGAAACAAGATTACCTGTTGGTTCTTATGATGAACTATATTCCTTTGTTTTTCCTTCATCGATTTCCTATATATTATCCCATACTTCCTTTGTAATTGCATAATTCATAACCTATTTTAATGTTGAATTAGGTATGATATTAATGATGTCACTTAATGCCTTATTATTCTATTGCACTTATTCATGTGAAGGGGGAGTTTTAGTGAGTCCATTTCATATTAAATACCAAACATCAGATCCCGTATTCATTAGATTAGACTTCATCTTTTCTTTCCATTTTTTATGATTATCATTACTTAGCATAAGCATACCTTCATTGTCCATTGTTTCTAAATGGCCTTGTTCTTCTGCTTCTATGACCATCATTTTTTAATATGTTTTCTCTTCAGAATGCTTACTTTCACTTTTACCCATGAGATAAATTTCAATTGATTCATTGTCATATTCACTATCATCATTATTACATAGATAAGGAAATGGACCAAAATTAGAACAAAATCTTGCACCTGATAATTCTTCGCTACTGTCTTCTTTATTCTTTATCAATAGAAAGCGAGGTGCTCCCAAAGATGAATATTTTCTAACATCTATAACAATCACTGCATATGATATATTACCATAGTTTTTTGACTCCTTCCTTTGAGATATCTTCTTCTTTTCCATCGTCCCTGATCCACTCCAAACGATTAAGATTCAACTGACGTTACCTCCTCTGATACCAATTGCTGGGAAAAATACTAAGAAGGGGGGAGAGGGGGTGAATCAGTATTTTAAACTGAGATCAAATTTCATTTCTTATTCCTATTTATGTACTCTACCGTTATTCAGGAAACCAACGTATGTATGCGACTTTGATGAATACAAACAACATTTATCTAGATAACTAGTTTATCATTTATTTCATTAATTGTTCATCCTTAATAAGTGCATCATTACTTCATTATTCTATCATTAAGAAAAAACCATGTGCAGTAAAGAACAAATAGATAATCAACACACATGAACACTAGGATTTCAGGTGGAAAACGAATGTGGGATAAAACCATCGCTACCGTCGTCTCTGCCTTCTTCTTTTATTATAAAGGAAAACATTTTACAATTTTGTATTGGTGCAAACTCATACCAGTACACATGGACCCATCTTCATAAGGATACAACCATATCTCATTCTCTAGCATCCATTGGAAGGGAGCTCCAACCCCTTGATCTCGTTTACCGTCACCTTCCAGAAGGGAGATCCTACCCCCTGAACAGATTTACCAACTACCACTGGAAGGGAGCTCCTACCCCCTGAAAATATTTACCAACTACCACTGGAAGGAAGCTTTAGATCCCTCCCTGAAGGCTCCAACCCTCAACACATTTGTGGACGAAGTTTCATAGTGTTTCATTTTGGATCCACTTGACTCAAACCATCAAACATGTAGGCCACCTTTCATCATATTTTCAGACTGGACCCACTTCCATCATTTAATCCCACAATCAAATAACAATTATGAAATGAAAAACCGAGTCAAATCATCCATTCACAGAATCAACTGAATCATAAAATCAATCGTTGAGTCTTAATAAACCAATGCAACTAGATCAAACCAATCCATTTAATATCAAGTCAATGCACAACAACTCATAAGTATACATTACCATATACTGTTCATCACATAAACCAAATTTTGTCACTAAAAACCCTAATCAAACATATGTCAGAATGTATATGCTACTGTTCTGAATCATACCCATGTATGTACGTGCTTCCCCTGAAGAATACTTGCGTACATATCTCAAATAATTGAAACCCAAATCTGAATAACTGTAACATTGAATCATATACTAAATCCATCACAGATCACTGAACCAAATACAAATCACCACACAATAGTATCATCATTAATGAAAATTCCATTTATAACTAATTCAACCTAACCAATACTTTCTAAAAAAAATTATCATGAGAGACACATCATCAAAAAATAACATAAAACATAACAGAACTCATCAAATATCATCAACATCCCATACTGAAAAATCCTAACATGTATACGCGACATTTACAAAGGACATCTGTGTATGTACGTGTTTACCATTATTAACACCTGTGTACTTATTCTAACCATACTGAAATCACTTCGCAGAATATATATGCGACTACCCAAATACATACATGCATATGTACGTGACTAACCTGAGATAAATATATGTACAAATCTCAACTTACTAAATTATACTTTCGTTGCACAACACAAAATTTGTCATACCCAAATTCTCATACACACTATTATACTCACACATCATTATATCATCATCATATATCTATCAAACCATAAGCAGATTAACCAATATATATTTATTTTAGATCTATCATATCTGACCCATCTTCATGTTCCTTGGTACAAACCTATTTTAGATCAAAATAATTCATAAAAAATTCATCACATTCACACCTAACACTTTTATCTCCATATCCTTATTTATAATTATCTGTAGCCAATAACTTAGGCCAATCCCTTAGTAATTCCTTTATTATTCATTGATGGGATCAAATAGCCATTGCCACACTCATTATTATGGTCCAATACCATGGTAAAGACACTTGGTATTCATTACCATGGCGCGGATTATGTATGTGACTTTTCTTCACCATACCTGCATATGTATGTGACCTTTCTTCATAGGACCCACATATACTTTACTAAACTTCACCTTTTTCATTCCTCTGTCTCTGAACTTGTCATTCCTTTGTCCATCATCTCTGTCACATTTGTATCAGCCTGCATAATTATCCTGTTATCATAATGTTGACATCTTTCTCAAGTAGGATGCCATCAAGGACAACAAATTAGCCATAATTCTAACAAATTTTTTTACTTGTTTTACTCATCCTAATGCACACCACACATAAATTAAATAGGAGGAAAGTAGGTGACCCTAAATACATGAATATTTTTTACTTGTTTTGGTAACCAAAGATTTTATTTTATTTATTTATTTTTGGGACCAGGACTTGGTGTTAGTAAATAAAGAATGTAGGCACTACCTCCCTTAAATCCTTGTGGTGAGCCTATGGTGGCATGTGGACCCTTTCTCAAAGTGTTAAAACTTCCATCTCCCTATATGCTCACATAATATAATTAGGAAATAAATAAGTGGCCCGTAATCCATGCATCATTTCTTTTCTTGCAAGGAAAATAAATCACATAGCGTAATTAGGGGAATTGTAAAGGATCACCACATATCCACATCAATTCACACCTTATATGATCACAATTTCACTTGAACACACATTGACACCACACACTAAGCTCACTTAAACATTTTATAAAGGGTATATTCTTTCCAGAATCTTTATACTTAGTTTCTTATATATTTTTTCACACCCTAAGTGACATAAATCATTTCTAAAAACAACCTTAACTAGAACACACTAAATTCCCCATGGGGTTCACAAGATAATTTATAATTCAGGCTAGGACCACAGTAATAGGAAACACATAATCTATCATGGTTGTTTTTCATATTGAAACATAGGAAGTTATCTTTTAGGGAGTTTAAAATCTTGCATCATCTAGTGAAAAATATGGCACATGGAAAGAAACCCGTGAAAGGGGTAAGGATTAGGTGGCGGATTATCACGAACCTTCATGTTGTCTCCTGAAACGTGGAAGGGGTTTTAGGTCCAAACCTGAAAACCATGATTTGAGAATTATCCATTCCCACTGGAGGAAGGTTAATTAATGGGAAAATCTTAGGGCATATTTCCCTATAGCTTGAGGTGCAGGAGAACTTAGACCTGAGGTGATCTTGGTAAGGCTACTAGAAGCATCACCATCTCTTTCAGTATATAGCCCTAGTACGTTAGATCACTATAACCCTATCCATACCTTGGTTGTTTTTGTGGCTGCTGGAAGTGACGCTAATAAAATTTATGACATGGCCCTAATAACCTAATCTAAAATATTCACAAGTCTTATTTACTACTTGAGCGGAAGGGCGCTAGATTTTTTAGGAATTTTTCTAATATGCAAAGCCTCACAAAACCTTTTTTGTTTATTTTTTCACACATTATAATTAAAGGGAAAATTAACCATTTATTTTTCACTTTGTATTATGTATGTGATTCATATGGTTTTCCTAAAGAAAATGTATGTGTTTAGCTGTGCTTACAGATGCAATAGTCTCAAGTTTTTTGACTTCTTTCCTTTCTTTCCAACTGATTTATTTCTTAGAAAAAATTATTGTAATTAGTTACATGTTTCATATGGACTATATCATCTTTAGGTGTCTCCCACTCACAATTCACATCATCATGAAAATTGTGTTTTCCAATAGAAAAGTGAACCTCTTATGAAGCAAAGAGTTCATACTCACGATTCAAACCAACAACCTTTGAGGATAATTGAAGTTTCCTAACCTATAAATGAATATTTGGCTTAGGAGGAATGATTTTACCTTTCATCATATTATGAATCCCCCTTCCTTTTGACATAGGGATAAATACTTCTACTGATGCGCACTTCTTCAACCCATCTTTTCCTAATCTCAATGTCCTTTCCTTTTCATGTTTCAACTTAGAACCCTTGGTCCATGTCAATTTCTTCTACGTAGCTACCAAGTCTCAGCTTGTTTTTAATATAACTTTTCCCTAGGGTTTGTGAGTAGAACTATAGGGTTTTTAAAATTGATTTTTAACTAGGATGTCAACCCATGTCGACACACAAGGTCATTACATCATGGATAACACCAACATGATACCATTTGTTTCTTCTTTAAATCTCCCAGATTTGAAGACACTCACAAGTGGTCCTATTTATCAGAATCAAGAATTCCCCCCCATGCCAACCAAGTTACCATTGGATATCTCTAAATTCAAAGGAAAATAGGGAGAATACCCATAAAATCATATCATGACCTTCCACCTATGGTGATTTCTTAAATAAACATGTGTAGATCTACTATTCACTTGTATTATGATGGTGATTCACTTGAATTATAAGTATATTTTGTATTACACTATGTAGGGATGGAAATTGATCAGCCACATGAGGAAGAAGATGTGTCCTATCAAGATGATAAACCACATGATGATCAAGTTGTGCCCTATTGATATAACCAACCATTAGAGGAACAAAATTTTCCCTATAAAGGTGATCAATTGTCACTAGGGGAACAATAGGTACCATATCAAGCTAATAAACCACTAGCGGAAGAATAATTTCCCTATCAAGCAGATAAACCACCATATGAATGGGTTGTTTCCTCTCAATTTGATAGGATAATAGGGAGTTATAATGGTTTGGAAAAAGGTGGAAAATTTTGAAGAAAATTTGGATGTAAGCACAACATAGGACCTTGGGGAGCCTATCCTGCTCACACAGTAAGAGAGCATATCAATAACATCATTCAACAATATTTTTAGAAACATTCAATTGTTTCAAAAGCTCATATACTACATGGCTTGATCAAACATAAGAAACTAAAACATGCCACAAATATTTTGTGTGTCCAAGATGCTAAAAGAAGGAAGACACATATGAATTTCACTGAAAATATATCAAATACTTTCACTATGTTTATAAAATCAAGAAAACCCGATGTTTGAGCTACACGTAGGGTAATTACAATTGCTATTATTGCACCAAGTATATCAAGACAACAAAAATTGGAAAAAATATCAAAATTTCTCCATGTCTCGAGAAAAACATTGCACAAGCATACCAGATTTAGGGTTCGAGTAAACACAAATGATGAATCTTCTTGTTAGGCTCTTATCACCAAGAAACCCTACCAGGACATGCTTACAACAAGAATCAAAGCACTTGGGGTCGAGTTTTTGGAGAGACATTCCCATGATATTCCAGACAGAAAGCATCTCGTATGACATCATATAGCTAAAGGCGAGTATGTAGATCATACTAAGAAAGTTGTAGAAATGACAAAAGTTTCACTATTTGAGGAATTTCAAGAAAACAATCACCATATGAAGATATCCATAAGAATGTTCCAGAAATTGAAACCATGGTTTATTATGCCTAATAAAATTAGCGACACATGTTTTTTCCTATATCATGTTGAATTTAATATTCATTATGACACTTTCCATGAATTTTACAAGAAGAATTATCATGACGATTCTCATCCTCCTATAATGAATTTTTTTTTTCATCAATATTATGCATAAGGGAGCTAGAAGAGTTATTTCACAAGAAAATATGTATAGGTGGGATAAGATGCATTGAATGTGGTGATTTGGAATTGCTCCATGGGAACTTTCTTATTGATCCCAACCACTCTAGGATGTCAGATGTCATTGTCACATGGAAGTGATATGAGTATGTCGTGGGGAATCAAATATCTTCTTCAACTCTTACACCTAGGAGGATCAACAATATTGAGAATGAGATTCCTATTTCACATTTCATGGGGGTATTTCAGAACCATATCTATAAATTTATCAAACAATCGCACAAGTATAACTGGTAATATTATGAATTTAAGAATCCTCGTGAAGTATTCCAACCTGGCACAATCTTATTAGTAGTAGGGTTTGATGAGAATTACACATTTTATCATCAAACAAATATTCGTAATGAGTATTATCACTTAGACCAAGTGTCCATATGTGTACATGTTTTGTACATACATGCACAATTGAATGTTGATGGTAGGGATAACACTAACGAGTCACATTATTTCATTAAGGAGTATCAATTTTACATTAGCGATGATCATGAGCATGAAAAATTATTCGTGCGACATTTCTTTGACCCGATTAATGAATCATTAAAAAAAATGACATATCATTCATAAAACATTGGATATGGTCAGATGGTTGTGCAGGGAAGTTCAGGTCATGACACAATCTTTATTGGTTGAGGAAACTACATAAGATGAGAAAAAATTATCATACTTGGAGCTATTTTGAAATAGGACATGGAAATGGTGAGCATGATGGTGCAATTTCTTGTGTGAAGTGATAAGTTAGGAGGCACCAAATGAGTCATGATGCAGATTAACTCAAATCATGACTAGATGTGGTCGATTGGTGTAGATCCCATTTAGGACAAGAAGGTCATGAATCTATTAGGCTTGTGCTTAGGTTCATATGAAATGTTGAACTTGGAAATATGAATAGATCCATTCCTTCGTATTGTAATACTATAGATGGAACAAGGGAATTACACTCAGTGTGGAGAAAACACATGGGGGAAATATTTGTTATCGAGAAAATAAAACTCACATGTTTTTGTGATTTTTGCATTGGTGTTGATGGATGTGCACTTGATTACTGTGAAAAACACAGGTACGTGAAAGGATGGAAATATGTCCCTCTTAATCCAAAGGGACCACATCCAATTCCAATGTGGCAAGAGATGCAGGATGAATATTCCATCATTTCAATTGATCATGATCAATTCTATGATCTTGTAAAGAAAATATGTGGATTGTCTATCATTAATTATTTCATCTATAAATTGAAATCTTGAATGTATTTAACTAGTACATATTTTGTATTTTGGTTGTAGGTGATATTTTTTCTATCACTGCCCCCTCACGAAACGAAGGGAATGTGGCCTATTATTTGATGTGATGCACACAAATGAAAAGCAAGTTAGTTGATCCGGATTTATTCAGGAACGCAACAAAATACATATATAACCATAAACACAACTATGCAGTAGAAATCATGCTTCATTTTATTAATAAAAGAATGACTGAAATAAGCTTACAAACATAATGGAAAAAATCTAGGGTGCTGGTAGAAAATCTCTGAGAAGAGATGTGGTGTACACAGGCCTCTGAACTGTGTTACATTGAGGCTCGTAGGCCTATTACAGACATAATGGAAATAGATGAGCTAGGGTATTAGCAACACTTATCTCTGAGTAGAGATGTGTCAGCTACTAGCCCCTAAACTGTGTTAAAATGAGGCTCGAAGGCCTATTTATTGTTGAGAAACAATGTAAAACCCGAAACGTCCAAAAACCTAACCCTAGGAGATGAAGCGCCAAAACTGTGGGCCTCGTTTGGGTAAGTTGGTGTTTCAACTTCCCGGGGACATAACTTTGGCATCAGATCTTCGTTTGACGTGCTCAATAGCTCGTTAGAAAGATATATCCGAGGACTACAACTTTAGAGTGAGAAAAATGGGTTTCTCACTGGTCTACGACCCATGTTTCTCCCAGTTTTCCCAAAAAACGTTTTTTCGGGCCTCAAAACGGCTCTGGAAGTTCAAGACCCGAAAAACTGTTAAAAATAGTAAGTTGTGCTGAAACTTACAAACTGAAAGAACTGATTTTGGGTGTCAAAATGGACTCAGTGGGTGGCCACTAATATCCACCTGGATTATTAATTCCCCAAAACGGCTCCAGGTGTGTAGGACCCAAAAACCTGCTAAAAATAGTAAGCTGTGCTGAAGCTGAAAAACTGAAAGAATTGATGCTGTGGGTCCAAATGGAATAGGTGGGAGGTCACTGATATCCACCTGGATGATTCCTTCCTCCTTAGGAAGAAATGGTCTCCATTGCGTTAAGTTCCTCCATGGTGGGGTAAATTTTATTGAACTTGGTATTGGATTTGTCTAGGATGTCGCGGACCTATTGGCGGATGTGCTGGATGTAGATGTGTTATCGGTGGGCAGCCATTCAAGGATTTGGTACAATTTATCCATCATCACGTTCCTATGTTCCTGGAGGGCATCCTCGAGCAAGATTTTGATAGGATCTCCTGCTCCCTCGTTTTTCCTTCCTTCTTCCATGGGGGGTCGTCAGGGTTGCGAGGTCAAACTTATTATACCTTGGCCGCGTTGGGGATATGAAGAGAAAAATAGAGAAAGAGTAGACCGCTCTGATACCATTGAACCGGAATTATGCAGGAACGCAACATAATACATATATAACCATAAACACAACTATGCGGTAGAAATAATGCCTCATTTTATTAATAAAAGAATGATTGAAATAAGCTTAAAAACATAATGGAAACAAGCTAGGGCGCCGGTAGCGAATCTATGAGAAGAGATGTGGTGCACGCAGGCCTCTGAACTGTGTTACATTGAGGCTCACAGGCTTATTACAGACATAATGGAAATAGATGAGCTAGGGTACTGGCAACGCTTATCTCTGAGAAGAGATGTGTTGGCTACTAGCCCTTGAACTCTATTACAATAAGGGCCTATTTATTGTTGAGAAACAATGTAAAACCTGAAATGTCCAAAAACCTATCCCTAG
This sequence comes from Pinus albicaulis, assembly GCA_034641835.2. NCBI lineage: Eukaryota > Viridiplantae > Streptophyta > Pinopsida > Pinales > Pinaceae > Pinus > Pinus albicaulis. Next base: position 1,432,316,713 of record CM076579.1, on the reverse strand, counting down.
GAGATGAAACACCAAAACTGTGGGCCTCGTTTGGGAAAGTTGGTGTTTCAACTTCTCGAGGACGTAACTTTGGCATCCGATCTCCATTTGACGCGCTCAATAGCTTGTTAGAAAGATCTATATGAGGACTAACACTTTTGAGTGAGCAACATGGGTCTATGATGACCCATGTTGCTCCTCGTTTTCCCAAAAAGAATCGTTTAGGACCTCAAAACAGCTTCGGAAGTTCAAGACCTGAAAAACTACTAAAAATAGTAAGTTGTGCTGAAACTTACATACTGAAAGAACTGATGGTGGGGGTTCAAATGGACTCGGTGGGTGGCCACTAATATCCACCTGGATTATTAATTCCCCAAAATAGCTCTGGGTGTGCAGGACCCAAAAACCTGCTAAAAATAGTAAGTTGTGATGAAGCTGAAAAACTGAAAGATTTGATGTTGTGGGTCCAAATGGAATAGGTGGGATGCCACTGATATCCACCTGGATCATTCCTCCCTCCTTAGGAAGCAATGGTCTCCATTGTGTTAATTTCCTCCATGGGGGGGGGGGGGGGGGGTAATTTTTGTTGAACTTGGCATTGGATTTGTCCAGGATGTCGCGGACCTGTTGGCAGACGTGCTGGATGTAGATGTGTCGTTGGTGGGCAGCCATTGAAGGATCCAATCAAATTTATCTATCATCGTGTTCCTCTGTTTTTGGAGGGCATTCTCGAGCAAGATTTTGATAGGATCTCCTGCTCCCTCGTCTTTCTTTCCTTCCGCCATGGGGGGTCGTCGGGGTTGCGAGGTTGAACTCCTTATACCCTGGCCGCATTGGGGATATGAAGAGAAAAACAGAGAAAGAGTAGACCGCTCTGATACCACAGATCCGGATTTCTGCAGGAATGCAACAGAATACAAATATAACCATAAACACAACTATGCAGCAGAAATAATGCTTCATTTTATTAATAAAAGAATGACTAAAATAAGCTTACAAACATAATGGAAACAAGCTAGGGCACTGGTAGCGAATCTCTAAGAAGAGATGTGGTGTACGCAGTTACACTGAGGCTTGCAGGCCTATTACAGACATAATGGAAATAGATGAGCTAGGGTACTGGCAACGCTCATCTCTGAGAAGAGATGTGTCGGCTACCAGCCCCTGAAATGTGTTACAATGAGGCTTGAAGGCCTATTTATTGTTGAGAAACAATTTAAAACCTGAAACGTCCAAAAACCTAAACCTAGGAGATGAAGCACCAAAACTGTGGGCCCCGTTTGGGTAAGTTGGTGTTTCAACTTCCCGGGGAAGTAGCTTTGAAATCTGATCTCCGTTTGACGCGCTCAATAGCTCATTAGAAAGATTTATTCGAGGAATACAAATTTTGCATGAGCAACATGGGTTGCTCACTAGTCTACGACCCATGTTGAGCGACCCATGTTGCTTCCCATGTTGCTTCCCGTTTTCCCAAAAAACGTCGTTTCGGGCCTCAAAACGGCTCCGGAAGTTCAAGACCCGAAAAACTGCTAAAAATAGTAATTTGTGTTGAAACTTACAAAATAAAATAAATGACGGTGGGGGTTCAAATGGAATCGATGGGTGGCCACTAATATATACCTGGATTATTAATTCCCCAAAACGGCTCCCGGTGTGTAGGACCCGAAAACCTGCTAAAAATAGTAAGTTGTGCTGAAGCTGAAAAATTGAAAGAATTGATGCTGTGGGTCCAAATGGAATAGGTGGGAGGTCATTGATATCCACCTAGATCATTCCTCCCTCCTTAGGAAGCAATGGTCTCCATTGAATTAAGTACCTCCACGGGGGGGTAAATTTTGTTGAACTTGGTATTGGATTTGTTCAGGATGTCGCGGACCTCTTGGCGGATGTGCTGGATGTAGATGTGTCATCGATGGGCAACCATTGAAGGATCTGGTCAAATTTATCCATCATCGCATTCCTCTATTTCTCAAGTGCATCCTTGAGCAAGATTTTGATAGGATCTCTTGCTCCCTCGTCTTTATTTCCTTAGGCCATGGGGGGTGGTCGGGGTTGCAAGGTTGAACTCCTTATACCATAGCTGCATTGGGGATATGAAGAGAAAAACAGAGAAAGAGGAGACCGCTTTGAAACCAGTGATCCAGATTTATGTAGGAACGCAACAGAATACAGATATAAAGATAAACAAAACTATGTAGTAGAAATAATGCTTCATTTTATTAATAAAATAATGACTGAAATAAGCTTACAATCATAATGGAAACAAGCTAGGGTGCTAGTAGCGAATCTCTGAGAAGAGATGCGGTGTACGCAGGCCTCTGAACTATGTTACATTGAGGCTCGTAGGCCTATTACAGACATAATGGAAATAGATGAGCTAGGGTACTGACAACGCTTATCTCTAAGAAGAGATGTGTCGGCTACCAGCCCCTGAACTGTGTTACAATGAGGCTCAAAGGCCTATTTATTGTTGCGAAACAATGTAAAACTCGAAATGTCCAAAAATCTAGCCCTAGGAGATGAAGCGCCAAAACTATGGGCTCCGTTTGGGTAAGTTGGTGTTTCAACTTCACGGGCACGTAACTTTGGCATCTGATCTCTGTTTGACGCGCTCAATAGCTCGTTAGAAAGATCTATCCGAGGACTACAACTTTTGAGTCATCTACATGGGTCTACGATGACCCATGTTGTTCCCTGTTTTCCAAAAAAACGTCGGTTAGGGCCTCAAAATGGCTCCAGAAGTTCAGGACCCGAAAAATTGCTAAAAATAGTAAGTTGTGCTGAAACTTACAAACTGAAAGAACTGATGGTTGGGGTTCAAATGGACTCAGTGGGTAGCCACTAATATCCACCTAGATTATTAATTCCCCAAAATGCTTCCGGGTGTGCAGGACTCGAAAACTTGCTAAAAATAGTAAGCTGTGCTGAAGCTGAAAAGCTTAAAGAATTGATGTTGTGGGTCCAGATGGAATAAGTGGGAGGCCACTGATATCCACTTGGATCATTCCTCCCTCCTTAGGAAGAAATGGTCTCCATTGCGTTAAGTTCTTCCATGGGGGGTAAATTTTGTTGAACTTGGTATTGGATTTGTCCAGGATGTCGTGAACCTGTTGGCGGACGTGCTGGATGTAGATGTGTCGTCGGTGGGCAGCCATTGAAGGATCTGGTCAAATTTAACCATCATCGTGTTCCTCTGTTTCTCGAGGGCATCCTCGAGCAAGATTTTGATAGGATGTCCTGCGCCCTCATCTTTCTTTCCTTCCGCCATGGGGGGTCATCAGGGTTACAAGGTTGAACTCCTTCTACCCTGGCCGCGTTGGAGATATGAAGAGAAAAACAGAGAAATAGCAGACTGCTCTGATATCACTGATCTAGATTTATGCCGGAATGCAACAGAATACCTATATAACCATAAACACAACTATGCAGCAGAAATAATGCTTCATTTTATTAAGAAAAGAATGACTGAAATAAGCTTAAAAACATAATGGAAACAAGCTAGGGCACTTGTAGCGAATCTCTGAGAAGAGATGTGGTGTACGCAGGCCTCTGAACTGTGTTACTTTGATGCTGACAGGGCTATTACAGACATAATGGAAATAGATGAGCTAGGGTACTAGCAACGCTTATCTCTAAGAAGAGATGTGTCGGTTACCTGCCCTTGAACTGTGTTACAATGAGGCTTGAAGGCATATTTATTGTTGAGAAATAATGTAAAATCCAAAACGTCCAAAAACCTAACCCTAGGAGATGAAGCGCAAAAATTGTGGACCCCATTTGGGTAAGTTGGTGTTTCAACTTCCCGGGGACGTAACTTTGGCATCCGATCTCCATTTCACGCGCTCAATAGCTCGTTAGAAATATCTATTCGAGGAATACAACTTTTGAGTGAGCAACATGGGTGGTTGTAGATCCATGTTGCTCCCCGTTTTCCCAAAAGGTGTCATTTAGGGCCTCAAAATGGCTCTGGAAGTTCAGAACCCGAAAAAATGCTAAAAATAGTAAGTTGTGCTGAAACTTATAAACTGAAAGAACTGATGGTGGGGGTTAAAATGGAATTGGTGGGTGGCCACTAATATCCACCTGGATTATTAATTCCCCAAAATGGCTCCGGGTGTGCAGGACCCAAAAATCTGCTAAAAATAATAAGTTGTGCTGAAGCTAAAAAACTGAAAGAATTGATGCTGTGGGTCCAAATGGAATAGGTGGGAGACCACTGATATCCACCTGGATCATTTCTCCCTCCTTAGGAATCAATGGTCTCCATTGCATTAAGTTCCTCCATGGGGGGGTAAATTTTGTTGAACTTGGTATTGGATTTGTCCAAGATGTCGTGGACTTGTTGGTGGACATGCTGGATGTAGATGTGTTGTTGGTGGGCATCCATTGAAGGATCTGGTCAAATTTATCTATCATCACGTTCCTCTGTTTCTCGAGGGCATCCTCGAGCAAGATTTTGATAAGATCTCCTGCTCCCTCGTCTTTCCTTCCTTCTGCCATGGGGGGTCATCGGTGTTGCGAGGTTGAACTCGTTATACCCTGGCCGCATTGGGGATATGAAGAGAAAAACAGAATAAGAGCATACTGCTTTGATACCACTGATCTAGATTTATGCAGTAACGCAACAGAATACAGATATAACCATAAACACAACTATGCAGCAGAAATAATGCTTCATTTTATAATAAAAGAATGACTGAAATAAGCTTACAAACATAACGGAAACAAGCTAGGGCACTGGTAGCGAATCTTTGAGAAGAGATGTGGTGTACGTAGGGCTCTAAACTATGTTACATTGAGGCTCGCAGGCCTATTACAGACATAATGGAAATAGATGAGCTAGGGTACTGGCAACGCTTATCTCTCAGAAGATATGTGTCGGCTACTAGCCTCTGAACTGTGTTACAATGAGGCTCAAAGGCCTATCTATTGTTGAGAAACAATGTAAAACTTGAAACATCCAAAACCTAACCCTAAGAGATGAAGCACCAAAACTGTGGGCCTCGTTTGGGTAAGTTGGTGTTTCAACTTCGCGGGGACGTAAATTTGGCATCCGATCTCAGTTTGATGCGCTTAGTAGATCGTTAGAAAGATCTATCCGAGGAATATAACTTTTGAGTGAGCAGACCCATGTTGCTTCCCGTTTTCCCCAAAAGTGTCGTTTAGGGCCACAAAATGGCTCTGGAAGTTCATAACCCAAAAAACTGCTAAAAATAGTAAGTTGTGCTAAAACTTACAAACTGAAAGAACTGATGGTGGGGGTTCAAATGGACTTGGTGGGTGGCCACTAATATCCACCTGGATTATTAATTCCCCAAAATGGCTTCGGGTTTGCAGGACCCAAAAACCTGCTAAAAATAGTAAGCTGTGCTGAAGCTAAAAAACTGAAAGAATTGATGCTGTGGGTCCAAATGGAATAGGTGGGAGGTCACTGATATCCACTTGGATCATTCCTCCCTCCTTAGGAAGCAATGGTCTCCATTGCGTTAAGTTCCTCCATTGGGGGGTAAATTTTGTTGAACTTGGTATTGGATTTGTCCAGGATGTCACGGACCTGTTGAATGTAGATTTGTCGTCGGTGGGTAGCCATTGAAGGATCTGGTCAAACTTATCCATCATCGCGTTCCTTTGTTTCTGGAGGGCATCCTCGAGCAAGATCTTGATAGGATCTCCTGCTCCCTCTTCTTTATTTCCTTCCGCCATGGGGGGTCATCGGGGTTGCGAGGTTGAACTCCTTATACACTGGTCGTGTTGGGGATATGAAGAGAAAAACATAAAAATAGCAGACCGCTCTGATACCATTGATCCAGATTTATGCAGGAACACAACAGAATACAAATATAACCATAAACACAACTATGCAGCAAAAATAATGCTTCATTTTATTAATAAAAGAATGACTAAAATAAGCTTACAGACATAATGGAAACAAGCTAGGGCATTGGTAGCAAATCTCTAAGAAGAGATGTGGTGTACGAAGGCCTCTGAACTGTATTACATTGAGGCTCGCAAGCCTATTACAGACATAATGGAAATATATGAGCTAGGGTATTGGCAACGCTTATCTCTGAGAAGAGATGTGTCGGCTACCAGCCCCTGAACTGTGTTACAATGAGGCTCGAAGGCCTATTTATTGTTGAGAAACAATGTAAAACCCGAAACTTCCAAAAACCTAACCCTAGGAGATGAAGTGCCAAAACTGTGGGCCCCGTTTGGGTAAGTTGGTGTTTCAACTTCCTGGGGACGTAAATTTGGCATCCGATCTCCGTTTGACGCGCTCAATAACTCATTAGCAAGATCTATCCGAGGACTACAACTTTTGAGGGAGCAACATGGTCCTCCCCGTTTTCCCAAAAAGCATCGTTTAGGGCCTCAAAACGGCTGTCAAAGTTCACGACCCAAAAAACTGCTAAAAATAGTAAGCTATGCTGAAACTTACAAACTGAAAGAACTAATGGTGGGGGTTCAAGTGGACTTGTTGGGTGGCCACTGATATCCACCTGGATTATTAATTCCCCAAAACGGCTCCAGGTGTGCAGGACCCAAAAACCTGCTAAAAATAGTAAGCTGTGCTGAAGCTAAAAAACTGAAAGAATTGATGTTGTGGGTCCAAATGGAATAGGTGGGAGGCCACTGATATCCACCTGGATCATTCCTCCCTCCTTAGGAAGCAATGGTATCCATTGCGTTAAGTTCCTCCATGGGGGGGTAAATTTTGTTGAACTTGGTATTAGATTTGTCTAGGATGTCGTGGACCTATCGGTGGATGTGCTGGATGTAGATGTGTCATCGGTGGGTAGCCATTGAAGGATCTGGTCAAATTTATCCATCATCACATTCCTCTGTTTCTCAAGGGCATCCTCGAGCAAGATTTCGATAGGATCTCCTGCTCCCACATCTTTCTTTCCTTCCGCCATGGGGGGTCGTCGGGGTTGCAAGGTTAAACTCCTTATACCTTGGCCGCGTTGGGGATATGGTGAGAAAAATAGAGAAAGAGAATACCGCTTTGATACCAATGATCTGGATTTATGCAGGAATGCAATAAAATACAGATATAACTATAAACACAAAGATGAAGCAGAGATAATGCTTCATTTAATTAATAAAAGAATGACTGAAATAAGCTTACAAACATAATGGAAACAAGCTAGGGCGCTGGTAGCGAATCTCTTAGAAGAGATCTGGTGTACGCAGGCCTTTGAACTGTTTTACATTGAGGCTCGCAGGCCTATTACAGACATAATGGAGATAGATGAGCTAGGGTACTGGCAACGCTTATCTCTGAGAAGAGATGTGTCAGTTACCAGCCCCTGAATTGTGTTAAAATGAGGTTGAAAGGCCTATTTATTGTTTAGAAACAATGTAAAACCCAAAATATCCAAAAACCTAACCCTAGGAGATGAAGTGCCAAAACTGTGGGCCCCTTTTGGCTAAGTTGGTGTTTCAACTTCCCGTGGACGTAACTTTGGCATCCGATGTCCGTTTGATGTACTCAATAGCTCGTTAGAAAGATCTATCCGAGGACTACAACTTTTGAGTGAGCAACCCATGTTGCTACCCATTTTCCCAAAAAGCATCGTTTAGGGCCTCAAAACGGCTCTAGAAGTTCAGGGCCTGAAAAACTGCTAGAAATAGTAAGTTGTGCTAAAACTTACAAACTGAAAGAACTGATGGTGGGGGTTCAAATGGACTCAGTGGGTGGCCACTAATATCCACCTGTATTATTAATTCCCCAAAACGGTTCCGGGTGTGCAATACCTGAAAACCTGTTAAAAATAGTAAGTTGTGCTGACGCTGAAAAACTAAAAGAATTGATGCTGTGGGTCCAAATGGAAAAGGTGGGAGGCCACTGATATCCACCTGGATCATTCCTCCCTCCTTAGGAAGCAATGGTCTCCATTGTGTTAAGTTCCTCCATGGTGGGGTAAATTTTGTTGAACTTGGTATTGGATTTGTCCAGGATGTCATGGACCCGTTGGCGGATGCACTAGATGTAGATGTGTCGTCGGTGGGTAGCCATTGAAGGATCTGGTCAAATTTATCCATCATCACGTTCCTCTGTTTCTGGAGGGCATCCTCGAGCAAGCTTTTGATAGGATCTCCTGCTCCCCCGTCTTTCTTTCCCTCCGCCATGGGGTGTTGTCAGGGTTGCAAGGTTGAACTCCTTATACCCTGGCCACATTGGGGATATGAAGAGAAAAACAGAGAAAGAGCAGACTGCTCTGATACCCTTGATCCAGATTTATGCAGGAACGCAACAAAATACAGATATAACCATAAACACAACTTTGCAATAGAAATAATGCTTCATTTTATTAATAAAAAATGACTGAAATAAGCTTACAAACATAATGGAAACAAGTTATGGCGCTAGTAGTAAATCTCTAAGAAGAGATGTGGTGTACGCAGGCCTCTGAACTGTGTTACATTGAGGCTCGCAGGCCTATTATAGACATAATGAAAATAGATGAGCTAGGGTATTGGCAACACTTATCTCTGAGAAGAGATGTGTCAGCTACCAGCCCATGAACTGTGTTACAATGAGGCTCGAAGGCCTATTCATTGTTGAGAAACAATGTAAAACTCGAAACATCCAAAAACCTAACCCTAGGAGATGAAGCGCCAAAACTGTGGGCCCCATTTGGGTAAGTTGGTGTTTCAACTTCCTGGGGACGTAACTTTGGCATCCGATCTCCGTTTGATGCACTCAATAGCTCGTTAGAAAGATGTATCCGAGGACTACAAATTTTGAGTGAGAAACAACCCATGTTTCTCCCTGGTTTCCCCAAAAGCATCATTTAGGGCCTCAATATGGCTTCGGAAGTTTAGGACCCAAAAAAATGCTAAAAATAGTAAGCTGTGATGAAACTTACAAACTGAAAGAATTGATGGTGGGGGTTCAAATGGACTCAGTTAGTGGCCACTAATATCCACCTGGATTATTAATTCCCCAAAATGGCTCTGGGTGTGCAGGGCCCGAAAACCTGCTAAAAATAGTAAGCTGTGCTGAAGCTTGTTAGCCTCCTATAAATTTTTGACAAGAAAACAGGGAGCTAAAATGTTTTTGAGCCTTCAAGGAATGCATTTCTCTTTGAAAACACATCATCCTTGAAAGCCTCTTCACACCTTCTGCCTTTGGTAAACTTTCACTGCTGTTTCTAAGTCAATAAGCCCCTTTGTTGTGAAAGGAATGCCCAAAGGTTTCTCCCCTTATTTCATCCTCACTTAGCCCCTATGTCCCTCTCCTTTTCCCTCCCCTAGTTCCTCTAGATTATCCCAAAACCCCCTTTAAATCCTACACACACCCCTTGTTTGGTTTAGTTCCCCCTTTTTTCCTCTATCATTACCTCTTTCTGGCCTCAAATTTGCATTAAAAAAGGGGCCAAAACACATATTTTAACATATATCAGAGCCTAGCCCCCTTCGGCCAGCCCCCAAACCATTTCCCCACATAACCTGGGCACTAGAACCAAGCGCTAGCCCAGAAAGCGCTTATTGCAAATTGGATATCTGGAGCGTTTGTAACCGTCAATCTGTATAGATTGGACGGTCTTCGCAAACTCCATAGCGTCTGTGCCCCCCCTATTCACCACTCCGATTGCATATTCGCCATCGATCTAATCCACAGATCGACGGCTCGTAGCTCATCCACTCCGGTGGTCCCCGCTGACAAACACTGTTCAAAAACCGACGGTTTCTATCGCACTGCCTTTGGAGGGTGGGCGATATTTTTCATTTCATAGTGATGCCATTCACCGCATGACACGTGGCTCCAAGCACTATTTAAAAACCACCCCCCATCATGCATTAACATTCGACTGTGGACCCGGTGGGATATGCGCGTACACCGTCTGATCTGAAGCTGTCCATCCAATGTTGATCACGCCACGAAGATGCTCGGGAGTTAGTCCAAGGAAAAGGGACCCCTGGCCCACCATCCGTCACCCTCCAACGCGTTCTCAACCGTTGATATCCTCCTTAGATAGGATGGTCTGGATTAAATGCATGCCCCGCCATTGACCGGGTCCCGCCACGTCACCATTCCATGTGTGTTCATATATTTTCTTCGCATTTTCGTCCAGCACCTTTGTATTTCATTCAAAGGTCAAAATGTTGAACGTCTACATTCAAATTTTGCTGCACTCTGCCAAATTTCACCAGTCCATTTCTCCACTGTTTGCTGCATTTTCCACCATCATCCTTCACTGTTCCACCATTTCACCAACATGTGCTGCCATTCTCTTTGTTCCCATTGCGTCCACCCTCCCCATGCATGGTTTTCTTGACGGGTTTGTGTGTTTTGCAGGGTACCAGCGTTAAACAATTGCCATGGTTCACAGTCACTGTTACAGTGGCAAAAAACACAGGGAAGACCATGTGCAGAGATCGAAATTATGAAGGAAGGCCTGGGAAGGTGTTATGACATGACTTTCATTAAAGGAGAAGTGTAAAACTCTGTAAAACCTTCCTAGGGCCTTTAAAGTGTAGATTTCGCAGACAGAGACAAGAATGGAGTAGCAAAAGAGTATCAGTGAAAGATCAGAGAATTTAAGACCCGTAATCAAAGATTTTTGAAGCCTGGAGTCAGTAATTTAAGGTAGGGTACCAGATCGAAGACCCCATGGATCACTCAGAAGATCCAATGCATAGAAAATCATATCATCAGGGTGTCTATATCAGCAAAATGTCCCCTTTCATGAAAGGACGAAGTGCCCATACGGTTTTCATGCTTTTTCGTGTCCCTGAGGAAATTTCCGCCTTGACAACAGTCTTATGATATCAGAAGCATTTGTTACACGGTATGGCAGGCCCCAAAATCATTGTTATACTTTTATTTAATTCACCAGAGTACCACAAGTATTGCAGAGGTGCTACAGCAAGTACATCAAAGACATACCTGGAGTAAATTGCAGCCTGATGAAGACCACTCTTTCATCCAAAGAGTACCAGAGATAAATGCCCATAATTTAAAATAGATGGGGCCTCGGCCTTTTCCTCTTTCAATTTTTAATGCTACATTTAGTTTTTCAACTACCCCCTCTGTCTCTCATTCAACTATAAAATTCATGAAGAAATTCATTGTAAGGTTGTTGATCGGCTATCTGTGAATTGCAAGCTGTTTCTCTTGAGACATGTTCTCTGTGTAAAGTTGTAAGATAGGATGAGGAAGATGTTCTGACTGAATATCAAGCTATTGGTAATGTTGTACTTGACTGGTGTTGCTCTTTAATATGACAAGCACATTTCTTGGATCCTGATTTAAAGCAGCGGTGATGTTTTTCTGTTTCTGTCTATGTTTTCCTTTTTAATTCATTACATTTCATTTCTTCTGGCACACATCAAAAATCTGCATAGGATTTACCCTTGTTAGGTACCCTATGTTTCTGCTCTCCCTGCCTTCAATGTTTTCTACTGTATGTGTTATCTGAGGATTGATTTCAAGCTAATTTGACTAGTGTAGTGGTTCCATATGCTGCTAGCTGATGTATGAATTAATGAATCAGTTCTTAGATGTGCTTGGTAGGTTTTAATTGAATGAATGGGGATACTGGGGGTCTAGAACTCTGTCTCTGTCTCACTAGGATCCTTTTCAGTTAATTGAATCTTTCTAAGTTCCCTTGAGTTGGAGGCCGAAGCATTGAGAGTTCAAAGTCTCTCTCTGATCTCAGGTTTTCACCTTTGTGCCCAAATCTTTAATGTTTCCTTGTCTGAAGAGTTAACCTTTTAGGTCTTGGATCGTAGGTTGTCCAATGGCATGTCCTGTCCCTAGATCTGATTCCTAGAAGGTCACCTTGGAGGTTTCCTTGCTTTCACCTTCTCTCTTACCATTTCATGCCACACTATCATCTTTAAGATCTAATGCTTTAGATGACTAGCCCAATGAAAGCCTGCATATTGAATAGCAAGTAAACCCTTTCCTGACTCCATTACCCAATGGTATTGAATGTTCTCTGAATCATCTCTCCTTTGCCTAAAATCCTCTTTGCTCATCCTTGTCTTATATTGAAACCTTATTTCCTGATTCCTAGCAACCAAACATACAATCAAACAAGCAAACTTGTGCCTATAACTAGCCTAATATCTTAACTTTGAGCTTCAAAGACATGAAACCTTTGCTTATATAGAGAGATCCCTCTTTGGACCCAGGAGGGCTAGATCCTAGGGTCTGAAAGTGGTTCTGATGTTGTATCATCTTTTGGTCTTGCCAATCTGGCCAAAACATTGGAACCCCAACATAATGGCAACTCCACTGGGGAAGTTTTGAGTATTTTCCACCTTACTATATCCCAAGAGCCTCATAAACCTACAATTTCTGGTTAGGTTGGCAGTTAAACACTCCTATTCACAAATCAACCTCTATAAAACTTGTTGTGTTTTCTCCCACACTCTTAGACAGAGTCTGGAAAGGGCAGACAACCTTCGGATCTCATCCTCTTTCAGAGGTGAAATATTTGGTAAATTTCCTCCCAATCCATTTCTGGTTAGAGTTGGCTGTGTTTTAAGGATTTCCCTAAAAAGGACATTATAGAAACACTGTGGTGGACAGTATACCCTCTAGGAGACACTCTAAACCTTCCACCTGGCGACTCCATAGTTCATAAATGATTAAAATACTCCATTGGTGATCAATAGGCCTGCTGATTATCTTGGTTCACATAAGACTCCACTGGGAGACCAGAGCCTCCATAACGACATCAGCCACAAGAGAAGTAATAAGTAGGGTTAAGCTGCTCTGTTGGAAAAAAACATTCTGGCTTCAAGAACCATTCACAGAAGAGCTTACCCCAACCCAAACCCACCTAGAATAGTTGATAACCCTGAGAGCATCCTCAAGAAGTCTCCTACACCTAAAAGATCAACTATTTCCAGCCATGTCCATAGAGCTAACTCTGCACCGGGAGATCTTACAGCTCTATTAGTCCCATATTTTGACCTAGACCTACCAAATAGATTACCAAGAACTAGGTCACTCAGTGTTCTAGACCAGCTAGACCTTGAGCTTTCCGGTTCACCACCTCATAGTGGTAAACATGCTAGGGACAGAGAGACCCCTCCATCTACACCCCCTGATATTCACTTCATTCAAAACTTGGGGCTTTGCCACCCTAAATCTGCTCAACAGACTTCTGCTGGTCCTAGTATCCCTGTCATCCATATACCAGCTGCTCAAGCTAACCTTTACCTCACCAGAACATCATCATGGCAGCCTGGTACGCACCTCTGGTTTTATCCCAGCCTCTAGTGCCCCTACCCAACGATTATCAATAAAAAATCCCACACTTCACTGCAAAAGAGTCTACCATAGCCCAACACCATGTGGACAGGATGGAAGATTCTTTTGACTACATGGAGATAGATGACGATACAGTCAAATTAGAATCTTTTCCCAGAGCTTAGGAGGTGATGTGAAAAAATGGTTTAAAGCCCTACCTCCTAATAGTATCCAAGACCTTCCTGCTTTATATCAGACCTTCATAAACAAATGGGAAGTTAAGGCCAACCCTCTCCAAATCTTAGCAGAATACAAGAATCTTAAGAGAAACATAGGAGAGAGTGTCCATGACTACTCTACAAGGTTTAATAGCATTTATAACGCTCTTCCTCCACACATGAAACCTCCCCAAGGTTTGGCCCTAGTGAAATACCCTGAAGGCTTTGATGCTAACATGGCCTACCAGCTTAGGGAGAGAGATTACAACACATTGGAAGACATGCAAAAGGGAGCAGTGAGTGTAGAGGCTAATCTGATCGAGAAAAAAACAAGATTGAGAGCTGAGAAGAGGGTAACATATAGAGATGACAATGCAGCTTCCACATCTGATCCCAATTATGACTGCCTATCTAAAAACATGGAAGAGCTACAACAGATGATGGAAAAAATGGTTGTCATAGTCAGTAACCAGAATAGAAATCAAAATCATAGCCAGAACCAAAACTTTAGAAGGAACAACACCACTCCCAACAGACAAAGAGAATCAGATCAGCAAGTTATTCCCCCATTCCAAGAGAAATTTCTTGATGAAGATGAGGGAATCATAGAAGAGTCTGAGGGGAACACAATAAACATGTTTGAAGTAGAAAACTAAATCCACAAATATTCCACAGAAGAAGATTATCCCTCACCCTCATATTGGAATGAGGAAGGATTGGAATCTGAGGATTATAGACTTGGATTTGAAAATTCCATCATGCAGGTCAGGGAACAATATGAGCTTAGAAGAAAAAAGATTATAGACACTGCCAAACCAAAGGCTTCTGAGGTCACCATCAAGAAAAGGCCTGAGAAAACTTCTAAAGTAGCTGCTGAAAGTAACAAATCAGCAATTGAGAGTTTTGGGAAGAACAAAGAAAAATACAACCAAAACATTGATAAACAAAGCCAACCAACTAGCAGCACTAGCACTGCGGTTAGGGCTCTTGATAAAACTATCACAAACACTATACAGAGTGAGAATCAACACACTAATTCGGCCACTAAGGTAGTGGCTAAAAAAACAGAGTTGAACATTCCAAAGAGTCTGTCCACTTTCAATTTGGAAAGTGAGATTGCAAAAATTAAAATCTCTGTCCCACTCTCTGAGTTGGCCACTCAGGATGTATATAAAGGCCAAATTTTGAAAGCCTTAAATCTAGGGGAAAATAGTGACACTGTCAATTTGGGTGATGATCAACTATCCCTTTTGTTTGGTCCAAAGATAGAAGGGAAGTTTTAGGAAGGGGTGGTACCACCTTTTTATATCAGTCTCAATATCCATGACAAGATCCTTCACAATGCAATGCATGACTCTGGGGCATTACACAACCTAATGCCTAAGGTAGTTATGGAAAAGCTAGGACTAGAGATAACCCGTCCCTATAAATATCTATATTCATTTGACTCTAGCAGGGTAAAATGCCTGGGCCTGATCAAGGACCTATGTGTGAGCCTTACCTGGATTCCAGCCAAGTGTATGGTCATGGATGTTGTAGTGGCAGATGTGCCACCCAAGTATGGCATGCTATTATCGAGATCATGGGGAGCCAAGCTGCAAGGTACAATGCAGATGGATGGGGCCTATGCCACAATCCCAGTCTTTAGCC
Organism: Pinus albicaulis; assembly: GCA_034641835.2. NCBI lineage: Eukaryota > Viridiplantae > Streptophyta > Pinopsida > Pinales > Pinaceae > Pinus > Pinus albicaulis. Next base: position 1,432,301,653 of record CM076579.1, on the reverse strand, counting down.
AGCTTAGAAGACTGTATAGAGTGGCACAAATGAAATTCTTGGTCAGCAGCCCCGAAAAGCCTGAAAATTCACCTTTATACTCTGTACACATAGATCTTGACTCCTTCATCCTTTGTAATGATGAATCCTTAGAGGGGCCAGAATGCAAAAATAGAGATATAAATAAGGAAACAGAGCCCATGGACTTTAACATAATGGCTACTCTAGACTCGGAGGAGAACGATGTAGAAAAATTTGGACAGTGCACTGAAATCGAAACTCAGAGTGAGCAAGAAATAGAATGCAGTCATCTGATGAGTCACCCTTCACAAGCTCATACACCACACCTAGAATGAAATGATGTTAGGCCAAAGGGCGAACCTTTATGGGAAATGAATTTCGATGGGTCATGCACCAAAATAAATGCAAGAGTAGGAGTGTGGGTGCATAACACAGAGAGTAACTACGTAGAGAACCATGCATGTAACTTGCACTTCAAATGTACAAACAATATTGCAGAGTATGAGGCTCTTATCCTAGGCTTGAATCTGTTGAAAAAATTAGGAGCCCGTAGGATATCTGTGCGTGGAGACTCTGAGTTGATTATAAAACAAGTGAATGGTGAATACATAGCGAAACACCCTAGGTTGAGAGCGTACAAGAATGACGCTATGGATTTATTGAAAACCTTTGTAGAATACGAACTAGTGTTTGTCCCTAGGAGTCAGAATGCAATTGCAAATGGATTACCCTGCATGGATAATGCATATCACAAGCCTCCCAGTGACCAACAAATCATCATTCAGACCAAATTTAGACCTGCAGTGCCAGATAATGAAAAATACTGGCAGGTCTTTGAGGGCGACAAACAGATTGAGGATTTCCTGATAGGCAGGAACGAGTTTGAATTTTTCGATTCAGACTCTAAATCTGACGATAGCTGCCTAGGTGAAGAGCCCTCAGATGAGGAAGAAACACCCTATAACATAGAAATAAACACTTTAAATGAACAGATTGGAAATCCAAACGAAGAATGTGAAAACGCAGATAATGAAGAAGTAGAGGTGCTACAGGCCAAAGATAAGAACATACCCAGGGGGCTGGCACCTTTAGAGGACATTTTTGACTTTGATGATGTAGAAAAAAAGCCCACTATAGAACACTCAGATTTTGAGGTTGAGGAATGCAACATAGGCACTGAAGATAAGCCCAAGATGATTAAATTGGCTAAGTCCATGCCTGCAAACATGAAAAAGAAATACATTGACCTATTCAAGGAGTTCATTAATGTGTTTTCCTGGAGCTACGAGGACTTAAAGGCCTATGACACAAACATTATACAACACAAAATACCTCTGAAAGAAAATCAGAAGCCCTTCAGACAGAAACTCCGTAGAATAAACCCAAAACAATTTCCTGCAATTGAAAAGGAGATAAAAAAGATGTACGACTTAGGCATAATAGTTCCTGTGAGGTTCTCTGATTGGGTCTCAAACCTAGTGGCTGTGAGAAAGAAAACATGAGAGATCAGATTGTTCATAGATTTTAGGAACCTTAACAGAGCCTCACTCAAAGACAATTACCCTTTGCCAATAATGGAACACATTCTTCAGAAAGTAGTAGGCTCAAAAAGGATCTCCCTGTTAGATGGTTTTTCAGGTTACAACCAAGTTTTAGTACTCCCAGAAGACCAACTCAAGACAACTTTTACCACCCCATGGGGCACTTTTATGTATGTAAAAATTCCCTTTAGACTGATGAATGCTGGTGCAACCTTCCAACGAGCAATGGACATAGCCTTTTCAGATGAAATAGGGCACTTCATTGTCATCTATCTAGATGACATAACAGTCTATTCCAAGAATGATGAAGAACACCTACGACATCTGAGGAGAGTATTTGAAAAATGTAGAAGGTTTGGTCTATCATTGAATCCTAAAAAGACTGTATTTGGGCTGCAAGAAGGTAAGCTTCTCGGCCACATTATATCTGAGAAGGGGATTAGGATAGACCCACAGAGAGTTGAGGGGATACTACAAATCACACACCCAAGAAACATTTAAGAGCTACAGTCCTTCATTGGGAAAATAAACTTCTTAAGGAGGTTTATTCCCAACTTAGCTCAACACCTCAGGAATATGACTAACATGTTAAAGAAAGGTGTAGGAGTTAAGTGGATTGTTGAAGCTAAGAAATCTTTTGAATAAGTTAAACTTGCACTCACCCAGACTCCTCTACTAATCAGTCCTGATTTCTCAAAGGATTATCTGATTTTTTCATTTTCCTCCGAGCATACAGTAGCTGCAATTCTGCAGCAAAAAAATCTAGAGGGAATGGAATAGCCCATCTCTTTCTTCAGCAAAGCTCTGAGGGATGCACCCTTGAAATACAACATAATAGAAAAATAGGCCTATGCCCTGGTTAAGGCCTTGAAAGAATTTAGGGTGTACATACTGCATTCCCACACCATAGCCTACGTGCCAAACATAGTGGTTAAAGACATCTTTTCCCAAGACCTAGATGGGAAGAGGGGCAAATGGATTGCTGTGATCTTAGAATATGACCTTGAGATAAAACCCACAAAACTGATCAAAGGTCAGGGCTTAGCTCAACTAATGGCTGAATCAAATTTACAAGACCTTGACATAAACATGATGGATGCCTTGGATGAGCAGGAGGGATTGCATGATTCCACTGTTGGGGAGAAGTTTCAGAACTCTCCATGGTATTCTGACATTTTTTATGTGCTCACAAACCTCAATGCTCCTCCTTAACTGTCAAATACCAAGGCCATATTCCTAAAACTAAAAGCCAGAAGATATTGCATACTGAATAACTGCTTATACTAGAAAAATATGAATGGCCTATTGCTTAAATGTCTGCCTGAAACTGAAGCAGAGAGGATTAAATAGGAATTCCATGCAGGAGAGTGTGGAGGCCACCTGAATTGGAAAGCCATTGCTAACAAAATACTTAGAGCTGGCTATTATTGGCCTACACTCTTCAATGCCATCCATAAGATGATAATTGCCTACCACAAATGCCAGATTTTCAAAGGCAAAAGAAAGCTCCTCCCCCTACCTTTACAACCTATCACTGTTGAGGGTCCCTTTATGCAATGGGGCCTAGATTTCATAGGAGAAATACACCCTGCTTCTTTTGCACAACACAAGTGGATCTTAACAGCCACAGACTACTTCACTAAGTGGATAGAGGCAATACCTTCTAGGAATGCCACAGATTCTGTCATCATTAGGTTCCTAGAAGACCACATCCTCTCTCGGTTTGGCTGTCCAAGGAAAATAATCACTGATAATGTTGCTACTTTTGGATCCAAAAAAATGGTTGATTTTTGTCACAGGTATCAAATAACACTCGGTCATTCAATTGCTTATTACCCACAAGGTAATGGCTTAGCTGAATCATCAAACAAGAGCCTGGTGACCATCATCAAAAAGCTGCTGGAAGAGAACAAGAAATCATGGCACAACAAGTTAGTGCATGCTTTGTGGGATGACAGGCTTACAACAAAGAAATCCATTGGCATGTCACCATATCAGCTTGTCTATGGAACAGAAGCAGTGTTTACTACCAGCCTTGGGGTACCAATGATTAAACTTGTCCAAGAAATTCAGATAGAAGAAGACAATATGGTGAGGAGGATAAACCAAACAATTCATCTCCAGCAAACAAGGGAAGAGGTCTATAACAGAGCTGTGAAATTTCAGGAGAATATAAAGAAGTTGTTTGACAAGAGAACCAAAGCTTTTTACTTCAAAATTGGAGATAAAGTTCTGAAGTGGGACTCAAGGAGAGAAGACAAGGGAAAGCATGGCAAGTTTGACAGTTTGTGGTAGGTTCCATACATCATCCAGGCCACTGTGGGTCCAAATGCCTTTTTTCTACAAGAACTATTTGGGGGTCCTGTCAATGGCAGGATGCTCAAACACTACTTCTGCTGATTCCCAATTTCCAGTTTCCATTTCCATTGTAAATACAATTGTTGTGTTTGTTTTCAAGAAAAAAGAGAAAATGTTCCAAAAAATAGAGAGAAAGGAGAGGTTCAGACATGCTCAAAACATGAACCTATGAGGTGCAAAGATTGGCTCTAACATAATCAAAACTTGAGCCAGCAAAGAAGAAAAGGATCAGCTCTAACATGCCCAAAACAAGAGCTGAAATGAAGAAGAGAAAGTGACTCTAACAAGCTCAAAACTTGAGTCACAAAGAAAGGAAGGATGTTTCAAAACTTCAGATTTCAAGCCTTCAAGATTTTGCTTTCAGTTTTCTGCAAGTTTCTATCTAGGTGCAACTGTCTTTATGCCTTGGATCCACAACAAACTAGACTGTCTAATCCTAGTTTGACTGTTTTTAAATTTCTGCTGTAGAATGTAGAGAAGAAATCTACTGGACAGTCTAATCCCAACAGATATTAGATTAGGTAGAGAAACATATGAGACCTACAGTTTAATTTGGTCTCGTGGAGCAATAAGGGTAGAAATAGAATAGGTTTATTTTCTGTTTGTAAAAATAAATGATGTAAAGGGTCTGCAAGTCCAAATGCACCCTGGAAGAAAAAATGATAAGGACTATAGTATGGGTAGGTAGATTTTTTGGGAATGTTTCTACTGATCTATCATGTTTGTGGTAGCTAAAAATCAAAGAAGGAATATGGCTCAAAGATCAGGCATCTGGCCTAACTCAAAGATCATTTCTGAATTCTTGACTCCTTCAAGAAGAAGCCATCCCCATGTGGAGCCACTGTTAGCCCCCTATAAATTTTTGACAAGCAAACAGGGGGCTAAAATGTTTTTGAGCCTTTAAGGAATGCATTTCCCTCTGAAAACACATCATCTTTGAAAGCCTCTTCATACCCTCTACCTTTGGTAAACTTTCACTGTTGTTTCTAAGTCAATAAGCCCCTCTGTTGTGAAAGGAATGCCCAAAGGTTTCTCCCCTTATTTCATTCTCACTTAGCTCCTATGTCCCTCTCCTTTTGCCTCCCCTAGTTCCTCTAAATTATCCCAAAACCCCCTTTAAATCCTACACAAACCCCTTGTTTGGTTTAATTCCCCCTTTTTTCCTTTATCATTACCCCTTTCTGGCCTCAAATTTGCATTAAAAGGGGCCAAAACCCATATTTTAACATATATCAGAGCCTAGCCCCCTTCGGCCAGCCCCCAAACTGTTTCCCCACATAACCCAAGCGCTAGAACCAAGCGCTAGCCCGGAAAACACTTATTGCAAATTGGATATCGGGAGCATTTGTAACCGTCGATCTATATAGATCGGACGGTCTTAACAGACGGTCTTCACAAACTCCATAGCGTCCATGGCCCCCACGTTCACCACTTCGATCGCATATCCACCGTTGATCTGATCCGCAGATTGACAGCTCGCATCTCATTCACTCTGGTGGTCCTCGCTGACAAACACTGTTCAAAAATCGACGGTTTCTATCGCACTGCCTTTGGAGGGTGGGCGGTATTTTTCATTTCGTAGCGATGCCATTCACCGCATGACATGTGGCTTCGAGCACTATTTAAAAACCATCCCCCATCGCACATTAACGTTCGACTATGGACTCGGCGCGATATGCGTGTACACCGTCTGATCTAAAGCTGTCCATCCAACGGTGATCGCACCACGAAGATGCTCAGGAGTTAGTCCAAGGCAAAGGGACCCCTGGCCCACGATCTGTCACCCATTCTCAACCATTGATCTCCTCCTGAGATTGGACTGTCCGGATTAAATGCATGCCCCGCCATTGACCGGGTCCTACCACATCACCATTTCACATGTGTTCATATATTTTCGTCGCATTTTCATCCGACACCTTTGTATTTCATTCAAAGGTTAAAATGTCGAACGTCCACATTAAAATTCTGCTGCACTCCGCCAACTTTCACCAGTCCATTTCTCCACTGTTCACTGCATTTTCCACCATCATCCCACATTGTTCCACCATTTCACCAGGCTGTGCTGCCATTCTCTTTGTTCCCATTGCATCCACCCTCCCCATGCATGGTTTTTTTGACGGGTTTGTGTGTTTTGCAAGGTTCCAGCGTTAAACGACCGCCATGGTTCACAGTCACTGTTACAGTGGAAAAAAACGCAGGGAAGACCATGTGCAGAGATTGAAATTATGAAGGAAGGCCTGGGAAGGTGTTATGACATGAATTTCATTAAAGGAGTAGCGTAAAACTCTATAAAACCTTCCCAGGGCCATTAAAGCGCAGATTTTGCAGACATAGACAGGAATGGAGCAGCAAAAGAGTATCAGTGAAAGATCAAAGAATTTAAGACCAGTAATCAAAGATTTTTGAAGCCTGGAGTCAGTAATTTAAGGTAGGGTACCAGATCGAAGACCCCGTGGATCACTTAGAAGATCCAATGCACAAAAAATCATATCATCAGGGTGTCTATATTAGCAGAATGTCCCCTCCCATGAAAGGACGAAGTGCCCATATGGTTTTCATGCTTTTTCGTGTCCCTGAGGAAATTTCCGCCCCGAAAACAGTCCTATGATATCAGAAGAATTTGTTACACAGTATGGCAGGCCCCAGAATCATTGTTCTACTTTTATTTAATTCACCAGAGTACCACAAGTATTGCAGAGGTGCTACAACAAGTACATCAAAGACATACCTGGAGTAAATTGCAGCCTGACGAAGACCACTCTTTCATCCAAAGAGTACTAGAGATAAATGCCCATAATTTAAAACAGAATGGGGCCTCGACCCTCTTCCTCTTCCGAGTTTTAATGCTACATTTAGTTTTTCAACTACCCCCTCTATCTCTCATTCAGCTATAAAATTCATGAAGAAACTCATTGTAAGGTTGTTGATCGGCTATCTGTGAATTGCAAGCTATTTCTCTTGAGACATGTTCTCTGTGTAAAGTTGTAAGATAAGCTTCGGAAGATGTTTTGACTAAATATCAAGCTATTGGTAATGTTTTACTTGACTGGTGTTGCTCTTTAATATGACAAACACATTTCTTGGATCTTGATTTAAAGCAGCGGTGATGTTTTTATGTCTCTGTCTATGTTTTCCTTTTTAATTCATTACATTTCATTTCTTCTGGCATGCATCAGAAATTTGGCATAGGATTTACCCTTGTTAAGTATCCTATGTTTCTGCTCTCCCTGCCTTCAATGTTTCTGCTGTATGTGTTATCTGAGGATTGATTTCAAGCTAATTTGACTAGTGTAGTGGTTCCATATGCTGCTAGCTGATGTATGAATTAATGAATCAGTTCTTAGATGTGCTTGGTAGGTTTTAATTGAATGAATGGGGATACTGGGGGTCTAGAACTCTATCTCTGTCTCACTAGGATCCTTTTCAGTTAATTGAATCTTTCTAAGTTCCCTTGAGTTGGAGGCCGAAGCATTGAGAGTTCAAAGTCTCTCTCTGATCTCAGGTTTTCACCTTTGTGCCCAAATCTTTAATGTTTCCTTGTCTGAAGAGTTAACCTGTTAGGTCTTGGATCACAGGTTGTCCAATGGCATGTCCTGTCCCTAGATCTGATCCCTAGAAGGTCACCTTGGAGGTTTCCTTGCTTTCACCTTCTCTCTTACCATTTCATGCCACACTATCATCTTTAAGATCCAATGCTTTAGATGACTAGCCCAATGAAAGCCTACATATTGAATAGCAAGTAAAACCTTTCCTGACTCCATTGCCCAATGGTATTGAATTTTCTCTGAATCATCTCTCCTTTGCCTAAAATCCTATTTGCTCATCCTTGTCTTATATTGAAACCTTCTTTCCTGATTCCCAACAACTAAACATACAATCAAACAAGCAAACTTGTGCCTATAACTAGCCTAATATCTTAACTTTGAGTTTCAAAGACATGAAACCTTTGCTTATATAGACAGATCCATCTCTAGACCCAGGAGGGCTAGATCCTAGGGCTTGAAAGTGATTCTGATGTTGTCTCATATTTTGGTCTTGCCAATCTAGCCAAAACATGGGAACCCCAACAAAGCTGAAAAACTGAAAGAATTGATGTTGTGGGTCCAAATGGAATAGGTGGGAGGCCACTGATATCCACCTGGATCATTCCTCGCTCCTTAGGAAGCAATGGTCTCGATTGCGTTAAGTTCCTCCATGGGGGGGTAAATTTTGTTGAACTTGGTATTGGATTTGCTGAGGATATGGCGGACCAGCTGGTGAACGTGCTGGATGTAGATGTGTCATCAGTGTGCAGCCATTGAAGGATCTGGTCAAATTTATCCATCATCGCGTTCCTATGTTTCTCGAGGGCATCCTCGAGCAAGCTTTTGATAGGATCTCCTGCTCCCTCGTCTTTCTTTCCCTCCCCCATGGGGGGTCGTCGGGGTTGCAAGGTTGAAATCCTTATACCCTGGCCACGTTGGGGATATGAAGAGAAAAATAGAGAAAGAGCATACCGCCCTGATACCACTGATTCGGATTTATGCAGGAACGCTATAGAATACAGATATAACCATAAACACAACTATGCAGTAGAAATAATGCTTCATTTTATTAATAAAAGAATGTCTGAAATAAGCTTACAAACAGAATGGAAAAAAGCTAGGGTGCTGGTAGCGAATCTCTGAGAAGAGATGTGGTGTAGCCTCTGAACTGTGTTACATTGAGGCTCGTAGGCCTATTACAGACATAATGGAAATAGATGAGCTAGGGTACTGGGAACGCTTATCTCTGAGAAGAGATGTGTCGGCTACTAGCCCCTGTATTGTGTTACAATGAGGCTCAAAAGCCTATTTATTGTTGAGAAACAATGTAAAACCCGAAACATCCAAAAACCTAACCCTAGGAGATGAAGCACCAAAACTATGGGCCCCATTTGGGTAAGTTGGTTTTTCAAATTCCTGTGGACGTAACTCTGGAATCTGATCTCCATTTGACGCGCACAATAGCTCGTTAGGAAGATCTATCCAAGGACTACAACTTTAGAGTGAGCAACATGGGTTGCTCCTTGTCTATCACCCATGTTGCTCCCCGTTTTCCCAAAAAACGTCGTTTCGGGCCTCAAAATGGCTCCAGAAGTTCAAGACCCAAAAAAATGCTAAAAATAGTAAGTTGTGCTGAAACTTACAAACTGAAAGAATTGATGTTGGGTGTTCAAATGGACTTGGTGGGTGGCCACTAATATCCACCTGGATTATTAATTCCCCAAAACGGCTTCGGGTGTGCAGAACCCAAAAACCTGCTAACAATAGTAAGCTGTGCTGAAGCTGAAAAATTGAAAGAATTGATGTTGTGGGTCCAAATGGAATAGGTGGGAGGTCACTGATACCCACCTGGATCATTCCTCCCTCCTTAGGAAGAAATGGTGTCCAATGCGTTAAGTTCCTCCATGGTGGGGTAAATTTATTTGAACTTGGTATTGGATTTGTCCAGGATGTCGTGGACCTATTGGCGGACGTGCTGGATGTAGATGTGTCGTCGGTGGGCAGCCATTGAAGGATCTGGTCAAATATATCCATCATCACGTTCCTCTATTTATGGAGGGCATCCTCAAGCAAGATTTTGAAAAGATCTTCTACTCCCTCATCTTTCTTTCCTTCCGCCATGGGGGGTCGTCGGGGTTGCGACGTTGAACTCTTTATAACGTGGCCGCATTGGGGATATGAAGAGAAAAATAGAGAAAGAGTAGACTGCTCTGATACCACTGAACTATATTTATTTAGGAACACAACAAAATATAGATATAACCATAAACACAACTATGTAGTAGAAATAATGCCTCATTTTATTAATAAAATAATGACTGAAATAAGCTTACAAACATAATGGAAACAAGCTAGGGCATTGGTAGCAAATCTCTGAGAAGAGATGTGGTGTACACAGGCCTCTGAATTGTGTTACATTGAGGCTCGCAAGCCTATTACAGACATAATGGAAATAGATGAGCTAGGGTGGCAACGCTTATCTCTCAGAAGAGATGTGTCAGCTACCAGCCCCTAAACTGTGTTACAATAAGACTCGAAGGCCTATTTATTGTTGAGAAACAATGTAAAACCTGAAATGTCCAAAAACCTAGCCGTAGTAGATGAAGTGCCAAAACTGTGGGCCCTGTTTGGGTAAGTTGGTGTTTCAACTTCCTGAGGACGTAACTTTGGCATCCGATCTCCGTTTGACGAGCTCAATAGCTCGTTAGAGAGATCTATTCAAGGAATACAACTTTTGACTGAGAAACATGGCTCTAAAATGACCCATGTTGCTCCCCGTTTTCCCAAAAAGCATCGTTTAGGGCCTCAAAATGGCCCTTGAAGTTCAGGACCTGAAAAACTGCTAAAAATAGTAAATTGTGCTGAAACTTACAAGCTGAAAGAACTGATGGTGGGGGTTCAAATGGACTCAGTGGGTGGCCACTAATATCCACCTGGATTATTAATTCCCCAAAACCAATCTGTGTGTGCAGGACCCGAAAACCTACTAAAAATAGTAAGCTGTGTTGAAGCTAAAAAACTTAAGGAATTGATGCTGTGGGTCCAAATGGAATAGGTGGGAGGCTACTAATATCCACCTGGGTCATTCCTCCCTCCTTAGGAAGCAATGGTCTCCATTGTGTTAAGTTCCTGCATGGGGGTGGCGGGGGGTAAATTTTGTTGAACTTGGTCTTGGATTTGTCCAGGATGTCGCGGACCTGTTGGCAGATGTGCTGGATGTAGATGTGTCGTTGGTGGGTAGCCATTGAAGGATTCGGTTAAATTTATCCATCATCGCATTCCTCTGATTCTCGAGGGCATCCTTGAGCAAGATTTTGATAGGATCTCCTGCTCCCTTGTCTTTCTTTCCTTCCGCAATGGGGGGTCGTCGGGGTTGCGAGGTTGAACTCCTTATACCCTAGCTGCATTGGGGATATGAAGAGAAAAACAGAGAAAGATCAGATCGCTCTGATACCACTGATCTGGATTTATGTAGGAATGCAAGAGAATACAAATATAACCATAAACACAGCTATGCAGCAGAAATAATGCTTCATTTTATTAATAAAAGAATGACTGAAATAAGCTTACAAACATAATGGAAACAAGCTAGGGCGCTGGTAGAAAAGCTCTGAGAAGAGATGTGGTGTACGCAGGCCTTTGAACTGTTTTACATTGAGGTTCGTAGGCCTATTATAGACATAATGGAAATAAATGAGCTAGGGTACTCGCAACGCTTATCTCTGAGAAGAGATCTGTCGGCTACCAGCCCTTGAACTGTGTTACAATGAGGCTCGAAGGCCTATTTATTGTTGAGAAACAATTTAAAACCTGAAACGTCCAAAAACCTAACCCTAGGAGATGAAGCGCCAAAACTATGCGCCCCATTTAGGTAAGTTGGTGTTTCAACTTCTCGGGGACGTAGCTTTGAAATCCGATCTCCGTTTGATGTGCTCAATAACTCGTTAGAAAGATCTATTCGAGGACTACAACTTTTGCGTGAGAAAGATGGGTTGCTCATTGGTTTAGGACCCATGTTGAGCAACCCATGTTTCTCCCCATTTCCCCCAAAAATGTCATTTCAGGCCTCAAAACGGCTCCAAAAGTTAAAGACCCAAAAAACTGCTAAAAATAGTAAGTTGTGATGAAACTTACAAACTGAAAGAACTAATGGTGGGGGTTCAAATGGACATGGTGGGTGGCCACTAATATATACCCGGATTATTAATTCCCCAAAACGGCTCCAGGTGTACAGGATTTGAAAACCTGCTAAAAATCGTAAGCTGTGCTGAAGCTAAAAAACTGAAAGAATTGATGCTGTGGGCCCAAATGGAATAGATGGGAGGTCACTGATATCCACCTAGATCATTCCTCCCTCCTTAGGAAGCAATGGTCTCCATTACGTTAAGTTCCTCCATGGGGGCGTAAATTTTGTTGAACTTGGTATTGGATTTGTCTAGGATGTCGCAGACCTCTTGGCGGACGTGCTGGATGTACATGTGTCGTCGGTCGGCAACCATTGAAGGATCTAGTCAAATTTATCCATCATCGCGTTCATCTGTTTCTGGAGGGCATCCTCGAGCAAGATTTTGATAGGATCTCATGCTCCCTCGTCTTTCTTTCCTTCCACCATGGGTGGTCATTAGGGTTGCGAGGTTGAACTCCTTATACACCCTGTCCCTTCATGTTGGGATATGAAGGAAAAATGGAAGAAGGCATGATACACCCATTATCGGTTGTTGTGTAGAACGCAACATAATACAGATATAAAGATAAACACAACTATGCAGTAGAAATAATGCTTCATTTTATTAATAAAAGAATGACTGAAATAATCTTACAAACATAATGGAAACAAGCTAGGGCTCTAGTAGCGAATCTATGAGAAGAGATGTGGTGTACGCAGGCCTATGAACTGTGTTACATTGAGACTCGCAGGCCTATTACAGACATAATGGAAATAGATGAGCTAGGGTACTGGCAACGCTTAGCTCTTAGAAGAAATGTGTCGGTTACCAGCCCCTGAACTGTGTTACAATAAGGCTCAAAGGCCTATTTATTGTTGAGAAACAATGTAAAACCCAAAATGTCCAAAAACCTAGCCCTAGGAGATGAAGTGCCAAAACTGTGGGCCCCCGTTTGGGTAAGTTGGTGTTTCAACTTCCTAGGGATGTAACTTTGACATCTGATCTCAGTTTGATGCACTCAATAGCTCGTTAGAAAGATATATCCGAGGACTACAACTTTTGAGTGATCTACATGGGTCTATGATGACCCATGTTGTTTCTCGTTTTCCCAAAAAGCGTCGTTTAGGGCCTCAAAATGGCTCCTGAAGTTCAGGACCCGAAAAACTGCTAAAAATAATAAGTTGTGCTGAAACATACAAATTGAAAGAACTGATGGTGGGGGTTCAAATGGAGTCGATGGGTGGCCACTAATATCCACCTAGATTATTAATTCCCCAAAACGGCTCCGAGTGTGTAGGACCCGAAAGCCTGCTAAAAATAGTAAGCTATGCTAAAGCTGAAAACCTAAAAGAATTGATGTTGTGGGTCCAAATGGAATAGGTGGGAGGCCACTGATATCCACCTGGATCATTACTCCCTCCTTAGGAAGCAATGGTCTCCATTGCGTTAAGTTCCTCCATCGGGGGGTAAATTTTGTTGAACTTGGTATTGGGTTTGTCCAGGATGTCGCTAACCTATTGGCAGACGTGTTGGATGTAGATGTGTCATCGGTGGGCAACCATTGAAGGATCTGGTCAAATTTATCCATCATCACGTTCCTCTAGTTCTGGAGGGCATCCTCGAGCAAGATTTTGATAGGATCTCCTGCTCCCTTGTCTTTCTTTCCTTCAGCCATGGGGGGTCGTCGGGGTTGCGAGTTTGAACTCCTTATACCCTGGCCGCGTTGGGGATATGAAGAGAAAAACAGAGAAATAGCAGACTGCTCTAATACCACTAATCCAGATTTATGCAGGAATGCAATAGAATACAGATATAATCATAAACAAAACTATGCAGCAGAAATAATGCTTCATTTTATTAATAAAAGAATGATTGAAATAAGCTTACAAACATAATGGAAACAAGCTAGGGCACTGGTAGTGAATCTCTGAGAAGAGATGTGGTGTACGCAGGCCTCTGAACTGTGTTACTTTGAGGCTTGCAGGCCTATTACAGACATAATGGAAATAGATGAGCTAGGGTCTTGGCAACGCTTATCTCTGATAAGAGATGTGTTGGCTACCAGCCCCTGAACTGTGTTACAATGAGGCTCAAAGGCCTCTTTATTGTTGAGAAACAATGTAAAACCCGAAACGTCCAAAAACCTAACCCTAGGAGATGAAGCGCCAAAACTATGGGCCCCGTTTGGGTAAGTTGGTGTTTCAACTTCCGGGGGATGTAACTTTGGCATGCGATCTCCGTTTGATGCGCTTAATAGCTCGTTAGAAAGATCTATCCGAGGAGTAAATATTTTGAGTGACCAAATGGGTCTATGACCCATGTTGCTCTCCATTTTTCCAAAAAGCGTCATTTAGGGCCTCAAAATGGCTCTCGAAGTTCAGGACCCAAAAAACTGCTAAAAAGAGTAAGTTGTGCTGAAACTTACAAACTGAAAGAACTGATGGTGGGGGTTCAAATGGACTCGGTGGGTGGCCACTAATATCCACCTGGATTATTAATTCTCCAAAACGACTCCGGGTGTGTAAGACCTGAAAACCTGCTAAAAATAGTAAGCTATGCTGAAGCTGATAAACTAAAAGAATTGATGCTGTGGGTCCAAATGGGATAGGTGGGAGGCCACTGATATCCACCTGGATCATTCCTCCCTTCTTAGGAAGCAATGGTCTCCATTCCATTAAGTTCCTCCATGGGGGGGTAAATTTTGTTAAACTTGGTATTGGATTTGTCCAGGATGTCGCGGACTTGTTGGCGGATGTGCTGGATGTAGATGTGTCATCGGTGGGCAGCCATTGACGAATCTGGTCAAATTTATCCATCATTTCGTTTTTCTGGAGGACATCCTCGAGCAATATTTTGATAGGATCTCCTGCTTCCTCATCTTTGTTTCCTTCCGCCATGGGGGGTCATCGGGATTGGGAAGTTGAACTCCTTATGCCCTAGCCGCATTAGGGATATGAAGAGAAAAACAGAGAAAGAGAAGACCACTCTGATACCACTGATCTGGATTTATGGAGGAACGCAACAGAATACATATATAACCATAAACACAACTATGCAGCAGAAATAATGCTTCATTTTATTAATAAAATAATGACTGAAATAAGCTTACAAACATAATGGAAACAAGCTAGGGCGCTGGTAGCAAATCTCTGAGAAGAGATGTGGTGTACGCAGGCCTATTACAAACATAATGGAAATAGATGAGCTAGGGTACTAGCAAGGCTTATCTCTGAGAAGAGATGTGTTGGCTACCAACCCCTAAACTATGTTACAATGAGGCTCGAAGGCCTATTTATTGTTGAGAAACAATGTAAAACCCAAAACATCCAAAAACCTAACCCTAGGAGATGAAGTGCCAAAACTGTGGGCAACGTTTGGGTAAGTTGGTGTTTCAACTTCCCGGGGACGTAACTTTGGCATCCGATCTCCGTTTGATGTACTCAATAGCTCGTTAGAAATATCTATCTGAGGACTACAACTTTTGAGTGAGCAACATGGGTCGATGACCCCTGTTGCTCCCCATTTCCCCAAAAAGCGTCGTTTAGGGCCTCAAAATGGCTCCGGAAGTTCAGAACCTGAAAAACCGCTAAAAATTGTAAGTTATGCTGAAACTTACAAACTAAAAGAACTGATGGTGGGGGTTCAAATGGAGTCGGTGGGTGGCCACTAATATCCACCTAGATTATTAATTCCCCAAAATGGCTCCGGGTATGCAGGACCCAAAAACATGCTAAAAATAGTAAGCTGTGTTGAAGCTGAAAAACTGAAAGAATTGATGCTCTGGGTCCAAATGGAATAGGTGAGAGGTCACTGGTATCCACCTGGATCATTCCTCCCTCTTTAGGAAGCAATGGTCTCCATTGCGTTAAGTTCCTCCATGGGGTGGTAAATTTTGTTGAACTTGGTATTGGATTTGTCTAGGATGTCACGGACATGTTGGCGGACGTGCTTGACTTAGATTTGTCATCGGTGGGCAGCCATTGAAGGATCTGGTCAAACTTATCCATCATCGCGTTCCTTTGTTTCTCGAGGGCATCCTTGAGCAAGATTTTGATAGGATCTCTTGCTCCCTCATCTTTCTTTCCTTCCACCATGGGGGGTCGTCGGGGTTGCAAGGTTGAACTCCTTATACACAGGCCGCATTGGGAATTTGAAGAGAAAAACAGAAAAGAGCAGACCACTCTAATACCATTGATCTAGATTTATGCATGAACGCAACAGAATACAGATATAACCATAAACACAACTATGCAGTAGAAATAATGCTTCATTTTATTAATGAAAGAATGACTGAAATAAGCTTACAAAAATAATGGAAACAAGCTAGGGCACTGGTAGCGAATCTTTGGTGTATGCAGGCCTCTGAACTGTGTTACATTGAGGCTCGCAGGCCTATTACAAACATGATGGAAATAGATGAGTTTGGGTACTGGCAACGCTTATCTCTGAGAAGAGATGTGTCATCTACCAGCCCCTAAACTGTGTTACAATGAGGCTTGAAGGCCTATTTATTGTTGAGAAACAATGTAAAACCCAAAACGTCCAAAAACCTAACCCTACTAGATGAAGTGCCAAAAATGTGGGCCTCGTTTGGGTAAGTTGGTGTTTCAACTTCCCGGGGACGTAACTTTGGCATCCGATCTCCGTTTGATGTGCTCAATAGCTCGTTAGAAATATCTATCCGAGGACTACAACTTTTGAGTGAGCTCCCCATTTTCCCAAAAAGCATCATTTAGGGCCTCAAAACGGCTGCAGAAGTTCGCGACCGGAAAAAATGCTAAAAATAGTAAGTTGTGCTGAAACTTACAAACTGAAAGAATTGATGGTGGGGGTTCAAATGGACTTGGTGGGTGGCCACTAATATCCACCTTGATTATTAATTCCCCAAAATGGCTCTAGGTGTGCATGACCAGAAAACCTACTAAAAATAGTAAGTGCTAAAGCTAAAAAACTGAAAGAATTGATGCTGTGGGTCCAAATGGAATAGGTGGGAGGCCACTGATATCCACCTAGATCATTCCTCCCTCCTTAGGAAGCAATGGTCTCCATTGCGTTAAGTTCCTCCATGGGGGGGTAAATTTTTTTGAACTTGGTATTGGATTTGTCTGGGATGTCGCAGACCTATTGGTGGACGTGCTAGATGTAGATGTGTGATCAGGTGGAAACATTGAAGGATCTGGTCAAATTTATCCATCATCGCATTCCTCTATTTGTCAAGGGCATCATCGAGCAAGATTTCGATAGGATCTCCTACTCCCTCGTCTTTCTTTCCTTCCACCATGGGGGGTTGTCGGGGTTGCAAGGTTGAACATATTATACCTTAGCTGCGTTGGGGATATGATGAGAAAAATAGAGAAAGAGCATACGACTCTAATACCACTGATCCGGATTTATGCAGGAACGCAACAGAATATAGATATAACCATAAACACAACTATGAAGCAGAAATAATGCTTCATTTTATTAAAAAAAAAATGCTGAAATAAGCTTACAAACATAATGGAAACAAGCTAGGGTGCTGGTAGCGAATCTCTTAGAAGAGATGTGGTGTACGCAGGCCTCTGAACTGTGTTACATTGAGGCTCATAGGCCTATTACAGACATAATGGAAATAGATGAGCTAGGGTATTGGCAACGCTTATCTCTGAGAAGAGATGTGTCGGCTACCAGCCCTTGAACTGTGTTACAAAGAGGCTTAAAGGCCTATTTATTGTTGAGAAACAATGTAAAACCTGAAATATCCAAAAACCTAACCCTAGGAGATGAAGCACCAAAACTATGGGCCCTGTTTGGGTAAGTTGGTGTTTCAACTTCTCGAGGACGTAACTTTGGCATCCGATGTCCGTTTGACGCGTTCAATAGCTCGTTAGAAAGATCTATCCGAGGAATACAACTTTTGAGTGAGAAACATGGCTCTATAATGACCCATTTTGCTCCTTGTTTTCCCAAAAAATTTCGTTTAGTGCCTCAAAACGGCTCTGGAAGTTCAGGGCCTGAAAAACTGCTAGAAATAGTAAGTTGTACTGAAAACTACAAATTGAAAGGACTGATGGTGGGGGTTCAAACGGACTCGGTGGGTGGCCACTAATATCCACCTGTATTATTAATTCCCTAAAGCGGCTTCGGGTGTGCAATACCCGAAAACCTGCTAAAAATAGTAAGCTATGCCGAAGTTGAAAAACTTGAAGAATTGATGCTGTGGGTCCAAATGGAATAGGTGGGAGGCCACTGATATCCACCTTGATCATTCATCGCTCCTTAGGAAGAAATGGTCTCCATTGCGTTAAGTTCCTCCATGGGAGGGTAAATTTTGTTGAACTTGGTATTGGATTTGTCCAGGATGCCGCGAACCTGTTGGCGGACGTGCTGGATGTAGATGTGTCGTCGGTGGGCAGCCATTGAAGGATCTAGTCAAATTTATCCATCATTGCATTCCTCTGTTTCTCGAGGGTATCCTCGAGCAAGATTTTGATAGGATGTCCTACTCCCTTGTCTTTCTTCCCTTTCGCCATGGGGGGTTGTCGGGGTTGCGAGGTTAAACTCCTTATACCCTGGCCACGTTGGGGATATGAAGAGAAAAATAGAGAAAAGGGAGACCGCTCTAATACCACTGATCCGGATTTATGTAGGAACGCAATAGAATACAGATATAACCATAAACACAACTATGCAGTAGAAATAATGCTTCATTTTATTAATAAAAGAATGACTGAAATAAGCTCACAAACATAATGGAAACAAGCTAGGGCACTGGTAGCGAATCTCTAAGAAGAGATGTGGTGTATGCATTCCTCTGAACTGTGTTACATTAAGGCTCGCAGGTCTATTTAAGATATAATGGAAATAGATGAGCTAGGGTACTGACAACGCTTATCTCTGAGAAGAGATGTGTCTTCTACTAGACCCTGAACTGTGTTACAATGAGGCTCGAAGGCCTATTTATTGTTGAGAAACAGTGTAAAACCCAAAACGTCCAAAAAGCTAACCCTAGGAGATGAAGAGTGAAAACTGTGGGCCCCATTTGGGTAAGTTGGTGTTTCAACTTTCCGGGGACGTAACTTTGGCATTCGATCTCTGTTTGACGCACTCAATATCTTGTTAGAATGATCTATTTGAGGACTACAAATTTTGAGTGAGTAACATGAGTCTATAACCATGTTGCTTCCTATTTTCCCAAAAAGCATCATTTAGGGCCTCAAAATGGCTCCAAAAGTTCAAGACCTGAAAAACTGCTAAAAACAGTAAGTTGTGCTGAAACTTACAAACTGAAAGAACTGATGGGGGGGTTCAAATGGACTCAGTGGGTGGCCACTAATATCCACCTTGATTATTAATTCCATTCCGTTAATTTCCTCCATGGGGGGGTAAATTTTGTTGAACTTGGTATTGGATTCGTCCAGGATGTCGTGAACCTGTTGGCGGATGTGCTGGATGTAGATGTGTCGTCGGTGGGCAGCCATTGAAGGATCTGGTCAAATTTATCCATCATCGCGTTCCTCTGTTTCTCGAGGGCATCCTTGGGCAAGATTTTGATAGGATATCCTGCTCCCTCGTCTTTCCTTCCTTCCACCATGGGGGGTCGTTGGGGTTGCGAGGTTGAACTAATTATACCCTGGTTGCGTTGGGGATATGAAGAGAAATACAGAGAAAGAGAAGACTGCTTTGATACCACTGATCCAGATTTATGCAGGAACGCAACAGAATACAGATATAACCATAAACACAACTATGCAGCAGAAATAATGCTTCATTTTATCAATAAAAGAATGACTTAAATATGCTTACAAACATAATCGAAACAAGCTAGGGCACTGGTAGTGAATCTCTGAGAAGAGATGTGGTGTACACATGGCTCTGAACTGTGTTACATTGAGGCTCGTAGGCCTATTATGGACATAATGGAAATAGATGAGCTAAGGTACTGGCAAAACTTATCTCTAAGAAGAGATGTGTCGACTACCAGCCCCTGAACTGTGTTATAATGAGGCCCGAAGGCATATTTATAGTTGAGAAACAATGTAAATCTCGAAACATCCAAAAACCTAAACCTAGGAGATGAAGCGCCAAAACTGTGGGCCTCGTTTGGGTAATTTGGTGTTTTAGCTTCCCAGGGATGTAACTTTAGCATCCGATCTCCGTTTGACGCGTTCAATAGCTCGTTAGAAAGATCTATCCGAGGACTACAACTTTTGAGTAGTCATTGACCCAGGTTGCTCCCTATTTTCCGAAAAAGTGTCATTTAGGGCCTCAAAATGGCTTCGGAAGTTCAGGACCCGAAAAAATGTTAAAAATAGTAAGTTGTGCTAAAACTTACAAATTGAAAGAACTGATGGTGGGGGTTAAAATGGACTCAGTCGGTGGCCACTAATATCCACCTAGATTATTAATTCTCCAAAACAGCTCCAGTTATGCAGGACTCGAAAACCTACTAAAAATAGTAAGCTGTGCTGAAGCTGAAAAACCGAAAGAATTGATGTTGTGGGTCCAAATGGAATAGGTGGGAGGCCACTGAAATCCACCTGGATCATTCCTCCCTCCTTAGGAAGCAATGGTCTCCATTGCGTTAAGTTCCTCCATGGGGGGTTAATTTTGTTGAACTTGGTATTGGATTTGTCTAGGATATCGCAAAGCTGTTGGTGGATGTGCTGGATGTAGATTTGTCGTCGGTGGGAAGCCATTGAAGGATTTGGTTAAATTTATCCATCATCACGTTCCTCTGTTTCTGGAGGGCATCCTCAAGCAATATTTTGATAGGATCTCCTGCACTCTCGTCTTTCTTTCCTTATGCGATGGGGGGTCATCGGGGTTGCGAGGTTGAACTAATTATACCCTGGTCGCATTAGGGATATGAAGAGAAAAAAAGAGAAAGAGAAGACCGCTCTGATACCACTGATCCGGATTTATGCAGGAACGCAACAGAATACAGATATAACCATAAACAGAACTATGCAGTAGAATTAATGCTTCATTTTATTAATAAAAGAATGACTGAAATAAGCTTACAAACATAACGGAAAAAAGCTAGGGTGCTGGTAGCGAATCTCTGAGAAGAGATGTGGTGTACGTAGGCCTTTGAACTGTGTTACATTGAGGCTCGCAGGCTTATTACAGACATAATGGAAACATATGAGCTAGGGTACTGGCAATGCTTATCTCTGTGAAGAGATGTGTCGGCTACGAGCCCCTGAATTGCGTTACAATGAGGCTCGAAGGCCTATTTATTGTTGAGAAAAAATGTAAAACCCGAAACATCCAAAAACCTAACCCTAGGAGATGAAGTGCCAAAAATGTGGGCCTTGTTTGGGTAAGTTGGTGTTTCAACTTCCCGTGGACGTAAATTTGGCATCCGATCTCCATTTGACGCGCTCAATAGCTCATTAGGAAGATCTATCTGAGGACTACAACTTTTGAGTGAGGAACATGGGTTTCTCACTAGTCTACGATCCATGCTGCTGCCCGTTTTCCCAAAAAACATCGTTTAGGACCTCAAAATGGCTCTAGAAGTTCAGGACCCGAAAAACTGCTAAAAATAGCTAGTTGTGCTGAAACTTACAAACTGAAAAAACTAATGGTGGGGGTTCAAATGGACTTGGTGGGTGGCCACTAATATCCACCTGGATTATTAATTCCCCAAAATGGCTCCGGGTGTGCAGGACCTAAAAACCTGCTAAAAATAGTAAGCTGTGCTGAAGCTAAAAAACTCAAAGAATTTATGTTGTGGGTCTAAATGGAATAGGTGGGAGGCCACTGATATCCACCAGGATCATTCCTCCCTCCTTAGGAAGCAATGGTCTCCATTGCGTTAAGTTCCTCCATGGGGGGGGGGGGGGGGGTAAATTTTGTTGAACTTGGTATTGGATTTGACCAGGATGTCGCAGACCTGTTGGCGGATGTGTTGGATGTAGATGTGTCATTGGTGGGCATCCATTGAAGGATTTTGTCAAGCTTATCCATCATCACATTCCTCTGTTTCTCGAGGGCATCCTCGAGCAAGATTTTGATAGGATCTCTTGCTCCCTCGTCTTTCTTTCCTTCCTCCATGGGGGGTCGTCGGGGTTGCAAGGTTGAACTCCTTATACCCTAGCTGCATTGGGGATATGAAGAGAAAAAAAGAGAAAGAGCAGACCGCTCTGATACCCCTGATACGGATTTATGCAGGAACGCAACAGAATACAGATATAACCATAAACACAACTATGCAACATAAATAATGCTTCATTTTATTAATAAAAGAATGACTGAAATAAGCTTACAAACATAATGGAAACAAGCTAGGGCGCTGGTAGCGAATCTTTGAGAAGAGATGTGGTTTATGCATGCCTCTGAACTGTGTTACATTGAGGCTCGCAGGCCTATTATAGACATAATGGAAATAGATGAGCTAGGGTATTGGCAACGCTTATCTCTGAGAAGAGATGTGTCGGCTACCAGACCCTGAACTATGTTATAATGAGGCTCGAAGGCCTATTTATTGTTTAGAAACAATGTAAAACTCGAAACGTCCAAAAATCTAACCCTAGGAGATGAAGCGCCAAAACTGTGGGCCCCATTTGGGTAAGTTGGTGTTTCAACTTCCCAGGGACATAACTTTGGCATCCAATCTCCGTTTGATGCACTCAATAGCTTGTTAGAAAGATATATCCGAGGAATACAACTTTTGAGAGAGAAACAATTGATGTTGCTCCCTGTTTTCCCAAAAAGCGTCGATTAGGGCCTCAAAATGGCTTTAGAAGATCAAGACCCGAAAAATTGCTAAAAATGGTAAGTTGTGCTGAAACTTACAAACTGAAAGAACTGATGGTTGGTATCCAAATGGACTCAGTGGGTGGCCACTAATATTCACCTATATTATTAATTCCCCAAAACGGCTCCGGGTGTGCAGGACCTGAAAACCTGCTAAAAATAGTAAGCTGTGCTGAAGCTGAAAAAATGAACGAATTGATGCTGTGGGTCCAAATGGAATAGGTGGGAGGCCACTAATATCCACTTGGATCATTCCTCCCTCCTTAGGAAGCAATGGTCTCCATTGCATTAAGTTCCTGCATGGGGGGGGGGTAAAATTTGGTTGAACTTGGTATTGGATTTTTCCAGGATGTTGCGGACATGTTGGATGTAGATGTGTCATTGGTGTGCAGCCATTGAATGATCTGGTCAAATTTATCCATCATCGCGTTTCTCTGTTTCTATAGGGCATCCTCGAGCAATATTTTGATAGGATCCCCTGCTCCCTCGTCTTTATTTCCTTCTAGCATGGGGGGTTGTCGGGGTTGTGAGGTTGAACTACTTATACCCTGACCGCGTTTGGGATATGAAGAGAAAAACAGAGAAAGAGTAGACCACTCTGATACCACTGATCCGAATTTATGCAGGAACGCAATAGAATACAGATATAACCATAAACACAACTATGCAGTAGAAATAATGCTTCATTTTATTAATAAAAGAATGACTGAAATAATCTTGCAAACATAATGGAAACAAGCTATGGCACTAGTAGTGAATCTGTGAGAAGAGATGTGGTGTACGCAGGCCTATGAATTGTGTAACATTGAGGCTCGCAAGCCTATTTTAGAGATAATGGAAATAGATGAGCTAGGGTACTGGCAACACTTATCTCTGAGAAGAAATGTGTCGGCTACCAGCCCCTTAACTATGTTACAATGAAGCTTGAAGGCCTATTTATTGTTGAGAAACAACGTAAAACCCGAAACGTCCAAAAACGTAATCCTAGGAGATGAAGTGCCGAAACTATGGGCCCTGTTTGGGTAAGTTGGTGTTTCAACTTCCCGGGGACATAACTTTGGCATCCGATATCCATTTATTGCGCTAAATAGCTCATTAGAAAGATCTATCTGAGTACTACAAGTCATTGAATGACCCATGTTGCTCCGTATTTTCCCAAAAAGTGTCGTTTAGGGCCTCAAAACGACTCTAAATGTTTAGGACCCGAAAAACTACTAAAAATAGTAAGTTGTGCTGAAACTTACAAACTGAAAGAACTGATGGTGGGGGTTGAAATGGACTTGGTGGGTGGCCACTAATATCCACCTGGATTATTAATTCCCCAAAACGGCTCTGGGGTGTAGGACCCAAAAACCTGCTAAAAATAGTAAGTTGTGCTGAAGCTGAAAAACTGAAAGAATTGATGCTGTGGGTCAAAATGGAATAGGTGGGAGGCCACTGATATCCACCTAGATCATTCCTCCCTCCTTAGGAAGCAATGGTCTCCATTGCGTTAAGTTCCTCCATGGGGGGGTAAATTTTGTTGAAATTGCTATTGGATTTTTCCAGGATGTCGCGGACCTGTTGGCAGACGTGATGGATGTAGATGTGTCATCGGTGGGAAGCCATTGAAGGATCTGGTCAAATTTATCCATCATCACATTCCTCTATTTCTCGAGGGCATCCTCGAGAAATATTTTGATAGGATCTCCTGCTCCCTCGTCTTTCTTTCCTTCCAGAATGGGGGGTCGTCGAGGTTGTGAGGTTGAACTCGTTATACCCTAGCCATGTTGGGGATATGAAGAGAAAAACAGAGAAAGAACTGACTGCTCTGATACCACTGATCTGGATTTATGCAGGAATGCAACAGAATATAGATATAACCATAAACAAAACTATGCAACAGAAATAATGCTTCATTTTATTAATAAAAGAATGACTGAAATAAGCTTACAAACATAATGGAAACAAGCTAGGGTGCTAGTAGCGAATCTCTAAGAAGAGATGTGGTGTACATAGGCCTTTGAACTGTGTTACATTGAGGCTCGTAGGCCTATTACAGACATAATGGAAATAGATGAGCTAGGGTACTGGCAATGATTATCTCTGAGAAGAGATGTGCCGACTACCAGCCTCTGAACTGTGTTACAATGAGGCTTGAAGGCCTATTTATTTTCGAGAAACAATGTAAAACCCGAAACATCCAAAAACCTAACCCTAGGAGATGAAGCACCAAAACTGTGGGCCTTGTTTTGGTAAGTTGGTGTTTCAACTTCCCGAGGATGTAACTTTGGCATCCGATCTCCGTTTGATGCGCTCAATAGCTCGTTAGAAATATCTATCCGAGGAATACAACTTTTGAGTGAGCAACAAGGGACCCAATTTTTCCAAAAAGCGTCGTTTAGGACCTCAAAACGGCTCCGGAAGTCCAGGACCTGAAAAACTGCTAAAATTAGTAAGTTGTGTTGAAACTTACAAATTGAAAGAACTAATGGTGGGGGTTCAAATGGACTCAGTGGGTGGCCACTAATATCCACCTAGATTGTTAATTCCCCAAAACGGCTCCAGGTGTGCAGGACCCGAAAACCTGCTAAAAATAGTAAGCTATGCTGAAGCTGAAAAACGTAAAGAATTGATGCTGTGGGTCTAAATGGAATAGGTGGGAGGCCACTGATATCCACCTAGATCATTCCTCCCTCCTTAGGAAGCAATGGTCTCCATTGCGTTAAGTTCCTCCATGGGGGGGTAAATTTTGTTGAACTTGGTATTGGATTTGTCTAGGATGTTGCAGACTTGTTGGGGGACGTGCTGGATGTAGATGTGTCGTCGGTGGGCAGCCATTGAAGGATCTGGTCAAATTTATCCATCATCGCATTCCTCTGTTTCTCGAGGGCATCCTCGAGCAAGATTTTGATAAGGTCTCCTGCTCCCTCGTCTTTCTTTCCTTCCGCCATGGGGGGTCGTCAGGGTTGTGAAGTTGAACTCCTTATACCTTGGCTGTGTTGGGGATATGAAGAGAAAAGTAGAGAAAGAGCAGACCGCTCTGATACCACTGATCCAGATTTATGCAGGAATGCAACAGAATACAGATATAACCATAAACACAACTATGCAGCAGAAATAATGCTTCATTTTATTAATAAAAGAATGATTGAAATAAGCTTAAAAACATAATGGAAACAAGCTAGGGCGCTGGTAGCGAATCTCTGAGAAGAGATGTGGTGTACGCAAGCCTCTGATCTATGTTACATTGAGGGTCATAGGCCTATTATAGACATAATGGAAATAGATGAGCTAGGGTACTAGCTACGCTTATCTCTGAGAAGAGATGTGTCGGCCACCAGCCCCTGAACTATGTTACAATGAGGCTCGAAGGCCTATTTATTGTTGAGAAACAATGTAAAACCCGAAATGTCCAAAAACCTAACCCTAGGAGATGAAGTGCCAAAACTGTCCGCCCCGTTTGGGTAAGTTGGTGTTTCAACTTCCTGGGGACGTAAATTTGGCATCCGACCTTCGTTTGACACGCTCAATATCTCGTTAGAAAGATCTATTGTAGTAATACAATTTTTGAGTGAGAAACATGGGTATTAAACAACTAATTTTTCTCCCCGTTTTCCCAAAAAGCGTCGTTTAGGGCCTCAAAACGGCTCCGGAAGTTCAGGACCCGAAAAATTGCTAAAAATAGTAAGTTGTGCTGAAACTTACAAATTAAAAGAACTAATGATGGGGGTTCAAATGGACTCGGTGGGTGGCCACTAATATCCACCTATATTATTAATTCCCCAAAACGACTCAAAGCAAAGTAGAGATAAAACCCGCTAAAATAGTAAGTCAAGCCAAGCCTAAAACTGAAAGAATTGATGTTGTGGGTCCAAATGGAATAGGTGGGAGGCCACTGATATCCACCTGGATCATTAGTGAGACCATATGAAGATGGAAAATTCACATACAAAATTGGTGACATGGTTATGATAAGTCATTTTTTCGAAAAGGTTAAAAAACATGTTGACTACATCATTTATATATATTTTATGCCTAAATATACATCTTGCTAATACAATCATCTAGTCATAGCAGCTCATATCAATCTCATAGAAATAAAAACAAATAAAGGTGAACCAAGGAGATGGAATATGACAAAATCATATCATGAATGTATTATGGAGATTTTCATTCCTATGAGCCATTGGCCAGATGACTAGATAATGCAAAAGAAATCCCTTAAGTTGAGTCTATAGCAATCAAGTGTAATCTAATCTACTATAAGATATCAACATATGGATTTTGTAATTTATAAATGTGACAGTTGAATAATCAAGTGTAATTTTGTAATTTTGAATAGAGAAATGTTTCCCTCTAGTCTAAGATGGATTCATAATGGTGTACATATATGTTATAAAAGCTTTAGCTTCCTTGAGGTGCTTAAGTTTCTAACGTTTTCCAGATTTCAAGGAGGTTTTATTTTTAGGGATAAGATCCTTATGCGAACCCCATAGATGTAAAATTTCATTAAAAATTAGAATCAATAGGGATTTAGATTTAGATTTAGATCTAATTAAAAATTTTGATATCAATTTTTTTAAAGGTCATGTATAGTATTATTGTTGAGCATGGAAGAAATATTATAGACATACATCATACATTTGGTTTCTAGAAAATCCATTTTAGTATCTAACAACCAAGTGGATATAATATTATTTTACTTAAAATTGGAATTCAACTATCTAGGTTATGAACAACATTGAAATATTTATACGTTATTAATAAATGTCATGTGTCAATTTGATATAAAACTTGGAAAGAGTTACGCAAGTGCTTCATATTGGATTGTAAAAAGTGTAGCAAATAGAATATATATATATATATATATATATATATATATATATATATATATATATATATATATATAAAGCTCTTTTAAGCAACCTCAAAATAAATAAAATCAAATAAAACTTATTTGTAGTTTACATCTTGACATATTTTAAAATAATTGTAATTTAGCATACATTGATTTCACTAAAATAAAATTTCTACAAGTCCAATATTAAATTGATCTATGTGATAAATTTATTTCATTTTAAGTATCAAATTGACTTACATCATAGTAATATTGTACATATTTCCTTAGTCTATGAAACTAGAAATCATAATTGTTATTTTGTAAAAGTTTACTTCTTCAATGTTCTTAATTGAAGGTCTTAGGATTAGGAATTGATTGAAATACTTGGATAGGCAAGTAAATTTAGGAAAGTTCATAAAATTATAGAAACAAATCATTAATGGTTTAAATTAACATAAATTGATTGCATTAAAAGACACTTTTCCCAAGTTTAATATTAAATTGATGTACATGATATATTTTAGTTCATTTCAAGTATCAAAGTGACTTGCATCATAGTAAGATTCTACTTATTTCCTTAGTATATGAAACTAGAAATTGAAATTGTTATTTTGTAATTTTACTTCTTGAATGTTCTTAATCGAAGGTCTTAAAATAAGGAATTGATTGAAATATTTGGATAGGAAAGTTCATAAAATTATATAAAATGAACTAAAAAAAATATCATTAATTATGTTTTGGTATATTAAATTCCAATAAATATGACTTATATCATGTAATGACTAAGCTCATGCAGATTACCTCAAAAGAAATAAAGTTGAATAAAACTTATTTGTTGTTTACTGGTTGAAGACATATTTTAAAATTGAATTTAAAAATTATTTCAATCATATTTGTGTTTTTTAATTGAACGATGATATATTTTAGTTCATTTTAAGTATCAAATTTATGTGTATCACGGTCGAATATTGTACTTATTTTCTTAATCTATGCAGGGAGAAATCAAAATTTTTATCTTTTGTATTAAAAGTTATACTATAGATATTTTTTTTAAACTAGTGAAATAATTAAAAAATCCATAAACAAATTTAATGAACATCCATAAGCAAGATTAATAAACATCCATAAACTGAAATAATGAATGTATAATAATAAACTATCCAGATGAAAGTATATAATAATTACAATACATGAACATCCATAAACTGAACTAAGAAGTATCCATAAACTAAAATAATGTGTTAGGGTCCCGTGATTTGGCTGCTTGGCAAGCAAAGTGACAGGGTAACATCAAACCAATCTTTGGAGCCCGAGGACCTAGCCTTCCTGGACTCAGAGAGGGCTCTCTCTATTTGTGTAAGGGATATCTATGTGTTTTGTTTCTTATGTTTCTGATTTTAGGCTAGTTATGAAGTGGGTTTTTGGTTTTGGTTTTAGGTTTTTGAGGGAGGAACTGATCAAAGACTAAGATAGATAAAAATATTGTCAGATCAACTGGGCTATGGGGTCGAAAAGGTCGAGAAAGCTTCAGATGGTGATCCAAGGTATGTTGAAGGGCCGATTTGATCAAGGTAAAATGGATCTTAAGGTAAAATGAAGTGGGATGGACACTAAGTTTGTTAAGAATAAAGGCTTTCAAACATAAATAGTTCAATAGCTGACATAAACATGGTAGGGATAACCATTAATCATGATAAATGTAACTATAAACTGATAAATGCATAGAAATAAACATTCAAGCAATACATAGAGATATATGATGCTTTAACTTTAGGAAATTGCTATCAGACTTTGGGGAAAGACAATTAAGACAAACAAATAACTCAAAGCACTATGAGGAAACACCTAGACATAGTATTTTCAAGCTATCAGGCACTTCGAAGTAAGATTGTAGAGTTTTAGGCAAAGGGCAAGATCAGTACAAGACCTCCTTGGTTCAACTAGGAAAATCAAACATTCAAAGACAGGTTTCAGAGGTGGAGCTATGACTAGCCATGAGTAAGCAGGGCATACCGTGAATCATACTTAGCATGCATAAAACCATAAATGAAACAAGCAAACAATTTCTTCAGTGATCAAAGAGCAATCAAGGATTATTTGATATGACAAAGAAGGAAGAAAACATAGAAGTTATAATGAAACAGGAAATCTGAGTTGCCTCCAAGGGCATGTCTCAAATCTATTCTCTACTGTCTTATAGCAAGCAAGAACATGAAATATGTATGAAAACTAAGAAGCATAACAGAGAGGGACACTATACCATTTTACCAAGTCAAGGAATCCAACAACAGTCCTCTTTCATCATCCAAAACATTCAAGAAACTATCCAATGCATGAGACAAGTGTTTCTTCCAAGCTTGTATAACCATATATTTCTCTATTCATCAAGTTCAGCCTTGTTTACAATGAAGTCTCTTGGAATATATAGGCCAAAATGAGGGAAAACCTCCTAGTGCAACTAGCAAGCTCATTGGCCCATCAAAAATATCTGATTTTGTCCTTGAGGCTTTGCAAAACCCAAGGCACAAAATATCTATAAAAATATCTTAAAAATGCTAAAAAATGAAATTATATTGAATTTTCCTAACTAACCATGGCCAAAAAAGGCTAAATGCACATTAGGAAAAGCCACTTCAGAAAAGTGCATTTTTCACAAAAATACTTAAGAAATATATCAGCAGAAAATCCCCTGTCTTGTGGGCAACTTTTGGAGGCCTTCCTGATGTCGAAACGAGGCTCATGATGGCTCGTTGGAAAGATATGGATGTCTAGTTTCTGAAAATGTTTTTTTTTTTCTCCAAACTGATCACTAGAAGCCTGTCAAAAACTGACATGTGTGGAAAAACCAGAAAATAGACTTTGCTGATATGCGGGGTAGAGTGTTGAAAAAGTCATTGTTTTTCGCCATTTTGGGGGACCAAATCATCTTCAATTGATCTGAAATTCACTGATTAAATGCCCCTAAAATTATTTAATCCAATGATACCATTTTCATACTTTTAGGATGTCTCAAATAGAAATGGCGATGCCCATGATTTTTAGCAAAAAGCCCAAAAATGTCAAAAAACCAAAACTTGTCGAATTTTGCGCAATTTTGGTGAGCATGACCATCAAGGGTTTTCATAAGCATGCTGAGAAGCGGAGGCCAAAATTTGGAGCCTTGATGTGTTTTTCTTCATTTTTGGTGTCGGGTGCCTCTTTTGAGCCTCTTTGAGCTTTTCTTGTGTGGCTTTCAATTTCCGCCGGGCGAATTGATTAAGCTTCTTATAGTGCCCGGTCATCCTTCTTTGAAGGTCCAAATATCTATTGGCCTTTTCCAACTTCTTCTCCAAATGGTCATTCACCCTTTCAAGCCATGCCTCTCTATTGTTTTCTATCTCTTGGGTGACTAAGGTAGTAAGAGGAAAAGATTGGAAAAGGGCAGCCTCTTCCTCTTTTTGTTTCTCCAAAGCTCTTCTGAGTCCCATGGTCCTTCACCTCTTTCTCCTTGGATGATCTTCTTCTTCAATATAATTGAACTTGCCCATGAGTTCTTTCAACTTAATTTGTGCTTTGGAGGCCTCTTTTTGATATTTGATAGCTCGTGTCTCATACACCACCATGTGGACACTCATCTGTTTGTTTTGTGTTTGTAGAAAGTGAATGAGGTTTTTAGACCTCTCTAGATCTGCTCTTAGATCATGAATTTGATCTTCTCTATTTATCAAGAGAGACTCTAGGATTCTAGCCTAATTTTTGCTATCATCACTGTTTATCTGAACTATGTCAAAGTCTCTCTAAACCATATTCTCCCAATAACAACCACAGTAGCAAAGAATTTTGCTTCCATGCTAAATCATCATGAAAATAAGAAAGCCATACTCTCTTAATAGAAGCCACCATAAAAATGATTTTTGCTGGCATGCCAAATTAGCATCAATATAAATCTGAGAGCCATACTCTCTTAGAATAATCCATCGCAATAATGCCTCTTGCTGCCACACCACATCATCATTGTACCAAATGTAGTGGCCATATTCTCTCAAGAGAAGCCACCGCAATAATGCATCTTACTGCTCCATCACATCGTCATTATACCAAGTACAATGAACAAAATCCCCCAATAGAAGGCAACACTGTAAGGCCTCATTTTTCCATCCTCTATCATTATCATGCAATGTATGGGAAGAAATCAGGCTATAATCTCCCAATAGCAACCAAAGCAACAAGGATTCTTGTTGCTTCCTTACATCATCATGATGCAAGTCATGGAGCAAAAACATACTGATGGACATGTGGAATGTCTCATCAGAACAATACAAATAAGCTCCCTTATGCCACATCATGTGAGAGTTATGCGTTGTCCCAAACCCAAGTATAGACATGAACATGAGATATATCCCAAATAGAAATACAGGTAAATACATGAGAAATATCCCAAACAAAAGAAAATACATGGACATAAGATACAACATGAGATGTCCAAACTCTCTCATCAATAACCAGTGCAGACAAGCCTCTTGCTGCTACATGTCATCTGTGATATACATGGCATGGATCTTGGAAATGTGAGATGTTGGGTAGTATCCATACTCACCCAAAATAAACCAACACAACTATGCTTCTTGTTGCCTGGTATCATAGATCTGCAAGAGGGTAGGCAAACTCCTTCTCCTCATCCAGATCCATTCATCCCATGATGAATCATGCCAAGATCAATCTTGGTATCCTCCCATTATAGAATATCAACATCCTCCATCTGAATAGATTTTCACTTCATGAGATGTTGAAGTGAACCTCCATTGAGGTCTCTCCATGAGATCTTCTCATCAAAGGCCCATTGGAACCCAAAAGGCTCCATACATGCTATAGGTAGAGATTCCTCTTGGAGATGTGATATGCTCATCAAGGAAACTTCATATTGAATATGGAAAGTTCTCTCCATCACAAGATGTTCACCATCTATCATCTACCCCTCTAATGCTTCATGAGTGAAGCTACCTTCAGAAAGCTCCAAGAATAATGGGGCCCTCTCATCATCACCGCTGCTAAGCAACAACACTGTAGATCTGCATGGTGATACGTGTGATATCTCATGGCCACATACAATGCTAAATTCATAGTTTGGCATTGTACTGAATAGGACTGTGCTCCTCCCATATTTTGTAACTCCACACTTCAACACAAAGTGTTGACTGTAGCTCAACCATGACAAACTGGGATAGCAATACATCTTCTCCTTCATCAGATCAAGGGTCCTTTGTGCAATGATAATTTTCTGCTCCAAATCAGCAAAGTGCTCTAATCCTTGGTTATGCACTTGCCCTTATGGCATGGTCTCAGAAATCTCAATGTGAGGTACTGAAATAATATGAGATGAAATTATGTGCAAACCTTGGATAAGATGAATCTAGAACATATTGCACATCCACAAGAGTTCCTCCAACCAGTACAATGGTCTCCCAAACTACTAGTGATGATGATGGTTGCATCTCTTCAACTGTACCAGCGTTGTTATCTGCCTCCTCCTCATTCATCTCATGAATCATGCACGGGGCTCCAAATGTCGAGAACTCAATACTATCTTGCAAATATGCAAGTGATCCTCCTCTTGATGTAAGTGCATCTACAACTCGGGGTGGTGGTAGATGCTCCTCCTCTTGAGTGATAACAAGGAAATCTTCCTTGGGTTCATAATGTACTATCTCCTCAATGATGGGAGATGTCACTATTTGAGATGTCTCCAGTTTCTTTCTACCATACTTCTTATTCAGTCTTTGAATGAAATCTGCATAAGTAGACACTCTCATGTGTGACAAGTGATTGAACCACCAATCTATTGCTTCACCTTCTAGGTGTAGCATTGTAATCTCCATAGCCTCTATTTCTGCTACAGGATGTTGCAAAAATAATGTAGCTAACTCTTTCCTCCTATTATCACACATAAATTTTTAATTTTTGATTAGGGTCAGTCATCTAGGTTTCATCTATCTCATAAGGTTGGTCCATGAAATTGATAAAAAATTCATGAAATAAGTCTTTATCCTAGGTCCAAAACACCTCATTAGTCATGTCATCTCAGTAATATCTATCAAGTTTCACTTTAGGTTCACATGCATTGGCTTAAAATTCTTTTTTAGTCACATTTCTGATTTTTCCTAATTCCACAACGAATTCTATGCAAAACAGGTGATTTTCGATGTAGAATCACCTGATCATTCTGCAGCAAATCTATAAAATTTATAACTGAGAACACTGCAGAATCATGTTTTTTTGAAAAAATGAATGGGATGATGACCTTTCAATTATTTAGTGGTTTAGGGTAAAGGTAAGGTCATAAAATTTATTTTCATAATCATCCAAGAATGCAAAAGCATAAATACCACCCATCATTGCTTTCCACTCCCACATTGGTCATCATTCTCTCCACATTCGAATTTAATTCCTTAAAAAAATCACCCAAGCTCCTCTTTGTCATTAACTTTTAAACCTTTTCATGTATCAGTCAGTTGTCACCTTTGAAAATTTTAGCTTTGAGGCAAACAACTTGCTGTCCAATTTGTTTTTTACAGGTGTCACATTTATAAGAGGGTAGTTTGGGTTATAAAGGGAGGTTTCCATGAATAGGAAACCATAAAAAGGAGGCCGCCTGTGGTTATATAGGAGCCCATGGACCCTAAACTGATCATGGAAGACCTCAGCTTCACACAATTTTTTATCTAGACAGGTTACATGCATTTCTGCTAGGAGCTATAAGGGGATTTGTTGTGTTTTTTTTAGATTGTTTGAGCTGCTGATTTCAAGAGGAATTTGTAGGTAACTGAAGATGATTTTCAAATATCGGAAGGAGGATTATTCTAAGAATAGAACAAGGAACAATAACCTCTTTAAATTTTCTCCCATGTGCTACCAATTTGGAGATTCGAAGTTTCCTTTGGGACCTATTTTCAGAATTCTGAATTTTCCTGTTTTATACATGTTTTTATAATGCCGATTCGGGAAAACACAAGATGGTTTTCAAAAAATAAAGAGATTTTTTATTCTAAACATTCTCATCTACAAATACCTCATCCATTTTTGTAACAACTATTAGGGATTGAGAGATATGATCTCATGATTGCAACCTTTTTCACAGAGAAAAAGTTCGTAACTTTTCAATTAATGATCAGCTACATGTTACATAATGCTATAGTATATACTACTGTTCAGTCCTTAGTCAAATACAGTCAGCCACACAATCAAAAACTGTAGGCATACAGTCCCAAGACATGATTCATCAGTAAAGAAACAAGTCACATAGCAAGTTCGGTGCATAACTTACTAACTCCTGTAGGAACAAAGTATAAATATGAAATAAATACATGCCGAATATATGAAAAGGGGTGGAATAAACAAAATCCCCCAAAATAGCAGTACTGCTACATAACCAAAATAGGAGGAGCCTCCTCGATAAAAGGCCGGTGATAGTATCTGTAGATCTGTCCAGCATTATGTTCAGTGATGTGCCAGGTACCCCAAGTCAGCTCCGAAGCTTCTTTGGACAGTTGACCGGCAACTTCGTTCTGAGACCTGTATATATGAGTCACTGTAATGAAGTCAAATAGTGCTCTGAGATGGTGAACCTCACGCAGCAGTGCAGACAGTGTGTGCGAGTGACAATGAGCTAGATTGTTAAACCAATTGGTCACAAGTAGAGAATCGCCAAAGATCTGGATGGATGCACAGTGAATATCCCGAGCAAATGTGAGAAGGAGTCTGAGGCTCTGCAGTTCGGCGTAGTTGTTGGTTCCAGGTCCTAACCCCATTCTGATGTCGTAATAGTGATGGTCATTCAAATAGAGAACGGCGCCCCCCCCCACACCCATGAGCGTTGGACGCTCCATCAAAGTATGCCCACGCCCTGCTGTGATCGATGGTTTCTGGATTCTCATGAGGTGGCTTGCAGCATATACTGTCCTTAGGTATGAGCCGAAAGGTAGCAAGAGATGTTGCACAGATCCGTTCACAGTCAATGGGAATCTCATTGAAGATCTGTTTGTTTCGCCCAATCCAGATTTCCCAAGCCATGATTAAAGGGAGGTTGCGGAGTTTAGGACTGTGTGCAGAGCGCTGCCACCAAAGAGACCAGGCATCTATTAAAGTGGCACCCCCCCAATTAAATCTGCAACCCAATTCAGTTATAATCCGAGACCAAATGTTTAGGATAATGTTGCAATGCAGGAATAAATGGTGTGCGTCCTCACTGTCATTTAGACAGTAACAGCATCTAGATGCCCCGTAGTAAGCCCTTCTTTGAAGGAAATCTGTGGTAGGAATGCAATCTCTGAGCATGCACCAGAACAGAAGTCTGTGCTTATGCGGGGATTTTAATTTCCAAATGGTACTCCACCACCAGTCCTTAATGGGGGGTTCCCTGTGTTTGATGAGTTCAAGGTAACCTAGCTTTGGAGAATAATGCCCATTTTTTGATACAACCCAAATCAGATTGTCCTCACGGTCAGAGATGCGGATATTGGTGGCTTTCAGTGCCCAGATAAATCGCTGCCAGACCCGAGTGCCCTCCGGAGGGATCCCAAGGTCACCCGCCTGTAGCCAGGCTTGTTCCCGCCATGAGGTGTGTGCCCAATCAACAATCTGTGCAAGATATGTGACGTTCCTGTGGGCGAGATGTTCAATGATAAATGCCGGCAGTTGTGATAATCTCCACTCCTCGACCATGAGTCAGTGCCAATACGAACCGCAGTTCCGGAACCAATTTGCCAGGATAAACCATTCTGTAGCATGTGTGCTGCCCTTGTAATAGCCCTCCAAATGATTGAAGCCCCCGAATGCAGAGTGATGCAGCCACAGATCCATTTGAGTGGGCTTTGTGGAGATATATATTTGGCCACCATAACCTCCTTCCATAAGCTCTGTCCTGTAATTATGTGCCAGCCCATCTTAGCCGCGAGGGCCCGAGAAAAGAGGTGAAGATCTTTTAACCCCCAGCCACCCCATTTTTTGGGAAAATTGATACGATCCCATGCGATCCAGGCAAATGTGGATGCCTTACCTTGGTTGCGCTAGAGGAATTGTCTGCAGATGCATTTTATCTGGTTAGTTATGCCAATCGGAATCCAGGCCAGGGTCATCCAATAGACCGGAATGGCCTCCAGTACAGACTTTATGAGGATGAGTCTACCAGCCCTGGTTAACCATCGATTGTACCAAACGTTGATTCTGCGCTCAATTTTTGCTATGATCCAGTTCCAGTCCTTGATCTT
Organism: Pinus albicaulis; assembly: GCA_034641835.2. Lineage (NCBI taxonomy): Eukaryota > Viridiplantae > Streptophyta > Pinopsida > Pinales > Pinaceae > Pinus > Pinus albicaulis. The sequence continues at coordinate 1,432,265,257 of CM076579.1, read as the reverse complement.
ATAGTCATTTGGTGTGATGAGATACCCCAAATATTTGAGTCCGCCATTGATATCAATGCAGACATAGTCAAATAGATTCCTGGAGGTGTCTTGTTCCTGTCTCGTGCAATCCGTCATGATGATAGAGGATTTGGTGCAATTCGGTGCCATACCGGTGGCCCTGCAAAACCATTTCAGGAGCAGATCAAATTGAACAGAGTCTTGTCTAGTGCCATTAAGAAATATAAGTACATTGTCAACAAATAAAAGGTGTGTAAGATATAAATTATCAATGATCCGGAGCCCCTGTAGTGTCCCACTTTCTTTTGCATTGTTGATAAGCACAGAGAGGCCCTCCATGACGAGGACAAATAGTAATGGTGAAAGGGGACAGCCCTGACGGAGACCCCTCCCCGCATGGAAAAAATCAGTAGCAGTACCATTGATCAGAATGCTGAAGGTAGCGTCACAAATGCAGCCCATAATCCAGTTGATAAGGGTATGAGGAAACCCAGAGTGGATAAGGATGAGGTGAAGGTAACTCCAGTCAACTTGATCAAAAGCTTTAGTGAGATCAATCTTGAGAATAGTCGATTTCAGTCGGAGAGATTTAATAGAGTGAAGGGCCTCCTGGGCAGTACCAATGGCCTCATGAATTTGCCTATGATTCAGAAAGGCAAATTGTTCCTTTTCAATATGATCGGACAGGAAAGGCTTGATGCGATTTGCAATAATTTTAGATATGATCTTGTATATACAGTTACACAGCGAAATGGGTCTGAAGTCATTGAAGCTGGTAGGTTTGTCCGATTTAGGAATAAGTGCAATAAAAGTGGTGTTAAATCCATCATAAATCCTGTCGCGCACCCTGCTATCTTCAATCATAGCCAGAAGGTCTGTTGATATGAGATCAAAGAAGTGAATGAAAAATTCAATGGGCCAGCCATCAGGCCCCGGGCTTTTGTCCCGTTTGAACCATTTCAAAACCCCTTCAAGTTCGCCCATGGTCACTGGGGAATTGAGATCATCCTGCTGCTCCTGTTCCACGAAGAGTTTAAAGTTTTGAGTAATGCGCAGGATCTCCGGGAGATTAATAATAGTAGAAGCCCTATACAGATTGGTGAAGTGTCTGGTACCCAGCTGAGATAGTTGATCATGCGTCCTCGCAGTAAAGCCATTTCGATCTGACAATTCCCAAATGGTGTTAGCAGCCTTGCGGCCATTTGCATGCTGCTGAAAAAATTTTGTATTTTCATCACCGGCCTGTATCCATATGGCTCGACTTTTGAGTCTCCAATCTTCCTCCTTCTGTTTCAGCAGTTTGGCCTTTTCGGTCTCAAGGGCGAAGAGTTGTGCCCTGGCTTCCTCATTACAATATCCCAACAGATCACCATTGTTGAGAGAGCCAATTTTTACCTCAATGCTGTGCAGAGCCTCCCTTTCCTGTTTCTTTTTATTTCGAACCCACTGTATGGTAAGGTTCTTTAATCGATTAAGGTTTTCATTGATAACCCTGCCAGGGTCATCATCCAACGTAGGTGTAAAGTGCTGCCAGGTCCGAGTGACCAGCTGGTTATAGTCAAGATCTCGTAACCATCTGGAGTTGAATTTGTCTGGGGGGCGAGCTCTATTAGGACCACATTCAAACTCCAGGATGATGGGCGAGTGATCAGATTTGCCACCAGATCCAACCTTCGACGCGTTGAAAGGAACAAAACGCGTTGAGAGTCCACCAATGATAGAAAGCTCTGTCAAGTCTCCCAGGCAGTGGGCGTTACCCGGTCCTCTGTTCGCCGGTGGGTTAAACTTGATGATACATATATGTGATGGGACACGCGGCCTTCCGTTAAAAACTCTGACAAAAGGTGCGGTGGCCGGTGGTCCCCCAAAATTCAGCAATGCCAAGAGGGTGGGTCTCCCGCCCAAAATGAGATGGGGGACAGTAATGAGTGAACAGGACAAAAGTGAGTGCCAGAAGTGCTCTCTGTCAGAGCAGGGCCCATAAACGTTTACCAGGGTAAACTCAATCTCAGAGCAACCAAACAAGACATTCATCGCAAGAACACCCGTCCGGCCCCAGCAGTTTAACATTCTGGTGGTTTTGTTGTTGATGCCAAGAGCGCATCCTCCAGATCTACCACGAGCATCAAGAGTGATGAAGGACCAATCAGGAAGGAAGGATGATAATGTTTCAGTCACCTCCAAACTGCAGTCATTTTTATTGGTAGATGAAGTTGTTGAAGGTGAAAATTTTGTTTTTTGAGGAGGGTAAGAGGTATTGTGAACCAAATTTTCCTTATCATGCCTCATACTATCATCTCACATAGACATGGACCTTTTCTAGGCCTAAAATCCCAATTCTTTGAATTTTGTGGGAAGTTAGGAAATTTTGCAGCGTGTCCCAAGCTTGAAGCTCAGTTTTTGCTGCGGAATGTCTGAAGACATCTTTTTGGTTCAAAACCACTTATTTTGACTTGGTTAAGGAAATCTTAGGTTTGTATTTAAATGTTTTTTTATCACCTAACACCATCCAATGGTCAAAATTAGTAGATGTACAACATAGATGACCTAATTGTTTTCGATACGGAATTTCACTACGAAAGTAGCTAAACATTCTGTTTTTACAACAAAGTCGGTTTTTGGAAATGTCTGAGGGGTAAGTAGAATTCTCAAAGTTGTTCTCCATGGGAAGTGTCAAAGAGTATTAGAGTAGTGATAAAGTGCATCAGAACATAATATTTCTGAATGGAAACATTTGTCATGAAGATGGTTTGGAGATGCTAGCTCATCATGCTGCCATATCATCAACATAACAACTCCTTAATAGTAGGTAGAACATTTTCATGAATACAGTGAGGGTAGTTATGTTTTTATTATGGTTAGTATTGTTTAAGGACATGATTCCTTTCAAGGAAGTTGGATTAGCTTTATATAACAATGAAATAAGTAGGTGTTTGAGTTATGTTAGGACTCTAACTTCTAATTTAGTAGGTGTCAGTTTCTAGTTAGAAATATCTAGTTTGTGGTTAGATTAGGTGGCAGTCAAAGAAATTAATGATCTATCCATTTGGAAAATTGGATGTAAAGGATAGATGCCTATAAGTAAACAATACTTCTATGTATGAAGGGTTGGAATATGTTACTGCTGACTTCTATTGTTGTAAACATGTTCTGATCAGTAATAGAGAGTGGCTATTGGTTTCATCCTTCACCTGAGATTCATTTGATATTTTCATGAACACTGTCCTATGTATCTTATTAATTTATGTTAATATATTAATGTTTGATTACTTATAATTTGTGCTTTTCATGCTCTAACTTCCTTTCAAGCATTAAAATATTGGATATCTTTCTCAATGTCCTACTTTCAGTATCTTAATGTTCATTAATAAGAATTCATGTTTCTCATGATTTGACATCCTTTGAACATTTATATATTGAGTAAATTTTGTGTGTGTGTATTCTACTTTCATTTAAATATCTACATGCCTCAGCTTCCACAAGGAGAGCCTTTGTCATTAAAATCTTTGTCACTGATCCATAGCCCAATGGTAGCAAGCCTTCATCTTTTCAACCTGCAAACATACAAAAACAAGACACAATTCATAGAGTTATAGCCATCTAGTATTATCATTATTTAATATCATAAAACCCCCTTGAGAGAGCCCTCTCAGACTGAAGAGGCTAAGCTTCAGTCAAAAGGTGGTTTGAAACAGCTACGCTTAGTTGTCTGATCAGCAGCCAATCAAGTACAATTTTTGTGATAACACCTCCAAGCCCTCAATGTGCTTGTGGAAGATCCATAAAATGTAGGCAATAAGAATCTATGCCTCTTTCTTCTATTGTTGTTGCAGGATCTTCTCTCCTCTTTGAGTTGCAAAAACTGTTGGACAGTTAGATTCTCCTTGATCTAGTAGAATGATGTGAAGCTCTTTGCTTCTTTGGTTGCTTCTCATGCTAATAGGAAGTGTTGGGACCTTCCTCATCAAATCTCTTGGATCCTCATTTTTCCTTTCTCTCTTCATTTGTTTGAACTCTTTGAGAGATCTTGCATGGATCTAAAGAGAAGAGTGGAAAAAATAAAATCCTCCTTCATGGTAGATCTCTACTATCTCGTTCTTATTTTGATGCAAAATATGAAGTGCCCACAAGTTGAGACAAAGATCATGCTCTGATACCATTGTAATATCCCAAAAGGGAGAATGCAGTAATACAAAAACACAATAGATGAACAACAAAAAGGTAAACAATTAATCTAAACACAACATCAGAGTGTATATAATAGTTGAGCCATTTTATTATATAGGAGGCAGATAAACCAGTGCAACAATGCTCAAAATATGAGACACTCAAGCCAAAGAGATGGCCTAGAATGACCCTCAAATGATCCCAAAAGAGGGACTACGTAACTACTGGACTGTTGGATATACAGGACTGGACTACGCAATCCTTGAGGGGATTGCTGCTGCATGGAGGTAAAACACAATGGCATGAATGTTGGATATAGATATGTTGCTCTTGAAAGAATGAACGTGAAGAACAAGGTGAAAGGATGAATCCTCCACCGGTTTCCTAGATGAACTGCTAGAAACAACCTCCTGAAGATGGCACCAATGCTTGATGATGAATATAACTCAATAGAGACCTTCCTAGAGTAGGCACTCAAATTCCCCCATGGGTAAGGGTGGGATTTCCATTTGGAAACACCCTGTGCTAAATAACACTGCAGATTTAGCTAAAAAACATAAGTGTGCATAGAAATGTCAATTGACAAATCTAGATCTAAAGAGATCGGAAATAATAATCTAAAATCATGCCTTCTATTGCCTTCATCTTCATTATATAGATTATGAGCCTTCCATAGCCCTGACCCACCTCATAACTGTGTTTTACATGTGGGCACTAGCCTCCATGAAGACTGTGTTGTTTCTCCATGATCTCCATCATGTTCTGCATTTAATTCCCACTTTCTCCATCATATGTGCATTAGATGCACCACTTCCTCCACTATCTCATCATAAGTGTTGTATGATATTACTTTGAATGCACTATGATCTTAGTTGGCCTCCTCCAAGATGCTCATTATTTTACATTTAAGATCCATGATCTCCACTCTTCCTTCTTTTAAGAAGTTGATCCACTACTCCATAATGTAGATCTAGATCTAAAATATCCACATACACATGTCAAAAGTACATTTTATACATCAATGGGTTTTTTGGGTCCCTCCACCCTCTTATCTACTTAATTAATTATGAAAATTAAGTTATCTAATATTCCAATTCTCTTGTGTAAAATTGGGAATATTACAGTCCTCCCCGCCAAAATGTTGCTTGTCCTTAAACAACTGCAAAAGTGGATGCTACAAAAAACATCCTCCTTCCAAGTGGCATCCTCATAGGGAAGGCCTTCCCATCTGTCACAATGTGTTATGCCTGTCCAACTCCAAAGTTGCCACTCTAGAATGTCTAGAATGGGCTACAACTGAAAACTTAGATACCCATCCTCATCAATGAATCTCCAAGTGGCAACCATATGATGTTGAAAGATCTCCTCTATACATGAGATACATGAAACAAAGTGGTTTCTTCCCAAAGTGGATAGTCCCAACTAATGAGTTATCTCTCCAACCCATGATACATAGAGTAGATTGCATCTATCAATGCTCTCATCATTAGCCTTGTTGGCCATGTAGGATCCAAACATAACATCAACATAGAGAAAAAAAACAAGTAGAGACATATGGATAAACATGAACAATGTCAAGCCATGTTCTCCCAATAAAAAATACTACAGAAAAGCATTCTAGTGCCATGCTAAATAAACATGAAATAAGTAAGAGAGCCATACTCTCTCAATAGAAGCCAACACAGCAATGGTTTTTGTTGTGATGCCAAATTAGCATCAATATAAATGTGAGAGTCATAATCTCTCAAAATAATCCATCGCAACAATGCCTCGTGCTGTCACACCACATCATCATTTCACCAAATGTAGTGGCCATATTATCTCAAGAGAAGTCACTGCAACAATGCATCTTGCTACTCCATCACATCATCATTATACCAAGTACAATGACCAAAATCCCCCAATAGAATCCAGTGTTGTAAGGCATCCTATTGTCATCCTCTATCATCATCATGCAATTTATGGGAATAAATCAGCCCATACTCTCCCAACAGTAACCAAAGCAACAAGGATTATTGATGCTTCCTTACATCATCATGATGAAATTCAAGGAGAAACAACATGCTAATGGACATGTGGAATTTTCATTATAACAATACAAATAAGCTCCCTTATGCCACATCATGTGAGAGTTATGCTTTGTCCCAAACCTAAGTACATACATGAACATGAGATCTATCCCAAACACAAATACATGTAAAGACATGAGACATATCCCAAACAAAAGAAAATACATGAACATAAGATAAAACATGAGATTTCCAAACTCTCTCATCAATAACCAGTGCATCCATGCCTCCTTCTGCTGCATGTCATCAGTGATATACATGGCATAGATCCCATAAATGTGAGATGTTGGGTAGTATCCATACTCACCCAAAAAAAACTAGCGCAACCATGCTTCTTGCTGCCCGGTGTCATAGATCTGCCAGAGGGTAGGAAACCTCCTGCTCCTCATCCTGATCCTTTCATCCCAATGTGGATGATGAATCATTCCAAGATCAATCTTGGCATTTTCCCATGGTAGAATACCAACATCCTCCGTCTTAATAGCTTTTCACTTCATGAGATGTTGAAGTGCACCTCCATTGAGGTATCTCCATGAGATCCTCTCATCAAAGGCCCATTAGAACCCATAAGGCTTCATACATGTTTTAGTTAGTGATTACTTTTTAAGCTATGAGATGATCATCAAGGAAACTTAATGATGGTGATGGTGATGGTGGTGAGAGTGATGACAATGTCTCCTAGTGGTAGAGCTACAAGTTCTACTAGAATGATGCACATGAGTCCGAGTTCTTCCTTTTGGGGTACACAATGGTGCATTTCCCCACAAAATATCTACGCATATGATGGCCTATTCCCCTTCCTAGATATGATGCCATATACCCCATTTTATTTTCCCTACTAACTCCCAAAATCTCCTCCTGTTACCATGGATAGTACTCAGCTCAGGTTGCCTCTATTTCTATAAGTCCGAGAGGGTTTTAAAATTAAATACATTTATGTTGAATTTCTTCTCTTGGGCTGTCACCATCCTTTCATTATCTTCTTTGAAGATATTGATCTCAACCCTTAAGCTCCTCAGAGTATCCATCCAATCTGGAGAGTTAGCCCCCCACCCCGTAGCCAGCTGATATTTCTTCTTCATTTGTCTTGGCCTCTCCATTCCCATGTTTTGACTGATCGGAGCTATATTGTACCATTATGGTCCTCATTCATGTGTCTCTCACTAACTCTGTTAATTTTGAGGTGCTATAAATCACACAAAAATATTAGAACACGATAGATAAGTGGAAAAAAAAATTCATACCCATGGTCCTACTCTTACAAAGCTATTGTAATAGTCTATCTACAATTCAACAATCCTCACTAGCAACTATAAAATCAATTATTATCAACAATAAAATACGAGCCTGCCTAGTCAACCAAAATGTTGAACTATCAACACCATCATTAAATTATCGAAGGTAGTGAAACAAGTTAATGATTAGTTCCTGCAAGTCAAGTGATCACAAAGTCAACATATCAATCATACATATAGTTGATCAATCTAGACCGACGTTTAACACCTAAAACTTTCCCTTTTTTATTAAAATAATCTTGAGATTTTTTGGCAATGGTTGGCTGCTAATTCCCTAACAAAGCCCATCTAATCTAGTGTTGAACCTAAATTCTTTAATACCACCTTTAAACAAACCACTTGTCCCAATGTAGCATCCATTTATTAAATCATCAAACTTCCCTTACACAGTGAGAGAAATTAGATTAATAGACTCGAATTATTTCACTATATATTGACCCTTTTAGATAGTAATTTCTTTCTCTCTCGGATCTATGGACTACCATCTGATGAAGGCCACCATGATCAATGATCCTCGCCTGGTTACTCCAGAACTCATAATTGGCTCTACAGAATCCGATCTATTGGTACTATCATGACCAAAGAGCCTCGCCCAATTTTTTTCAAGCTATCCAACCACCATTGGATGGAGACAACTCTTCCTTCTACTGAATCCATCAAGTCACTGTCTACTCAAATCCTCTACGCCTTCACTTCCTCCATGCGAGCCTCGTTTCATATATTTTCAGACTAGACTCCTAAAAATTTCTCAGCATGAGCAGTGCAACAACATATCATCAAAGCTAAATCAAGTGATATATTTGGAGCACAATATGGCACCAATAATCCATATAAAAAGCTCCAAACAACTGCAAAACAGTCTTCTCAAACTCTACTCCAATCTACACTTCATCTTCTACTCACTTCACAAATATAATGGCTAAAACACGTTTAAGCTATCTGATGCTACAACTGCAAACCACTTCAGAAATTATGCACTAGAAAATACATGCAAATTGTAGGCTCTTCTCCAATGTCTCACTCACTCCACACAACAACTAGACAATAAACAATATTAACAATGGAATTTCTCTAATATGTAGATGAACTCAATTGATCAACTCAATAATTACCAAGAACTACTGGGCTTCAAAACTATGTTTATATGCTTTATTTGATATGAATTCAGCTCATTGACTCAATCAACCACTAAATCTAGTTTCATTTTTTATATTTTTAACTTTGATTAGCTTATGGAGGTTAGTTAACCTTTTTCGATTTTTACATGAAAAAACTAGACAGAGACATGCTGGAAAAACCATTAATTAACTAAGCAGCATGAGAAATGTGGGGAAAATTCATTCTCATAATGTATATTCTACTCTCGCGAGGTAAAATTCTGTATGAACGTTTTTCCTATGATGGAAACTAGTTTATACCCTCTAAAAGCCTTGTTTCCAACTTGTTTTGGCCACCAACTGGAACATAGTTTCAGGAGGGTGTAAGGGATACCATGAAAAACATCCAGAACCTTTGTAACAAGTCTGTAATTGATGATATAGGCCAAGAACATTTGAAACAAGTAAATGACATAAAAGACCTAATCTTCCAACCTCATCACCAATACCAACACCTCCATCTCCTCAAGAAGCAACCACAACCAGTCGAAACATCTCCTATATCTATAACAACATCTCCAACTCATGCAACAACAACATCATGTGATACAACTACCTCCAACACTGGTGGAAGCACCTCCAACAAAAGCATCCACAACTCATCATATGAAGCAGGAATATAATGTCTCCAACACATGTAGAGAAATATGTAGCACCATGATAAGTACTCCAATATCCTTCATCAGCAACATCTCCAATCAACACAACATAAGAAACTTTCCAACCTCCTGTAGTAGCAGTGTCTCCATCCAAAACAACATGTATAGAATACATCTCCTCAACAACCACAAAATCATCTCCACTAGGTCTAGTTATAGGTATGTTGACATCAATTCCAACTAACAATACCATCACCAATCATCCATCGCCAAAAACTCATCACTCAATCATATGAACAACAACACCAAGATATTGTTGACATCAATTCCAACACTACAATACCAACATAATTGAATCAATAATTTTCTATCACTCCAGGATAGAGATTGTTGTTACACGCCATTTTTTCACTGGGAAAATTGACCATTAGAATGGATCTTTTTCCATCCAATTCATGTGTTCCAAAGCACTCCCTTGCATGTCCTCAACTTAATCACCTTGGAGAAGGAAAAAGGGTTTGGTTATAAGACCAAAAACCTTTTTATTAGTGACTTGTGCGCTTACCTATCTAGTTTCTACGCATGCACAGTTCCTACCATTTGTACCCACACAAATATGCGCCCTGTATTAAACTATCAATGACACACATGACTAAAAAAAAGTAAAAATAAAAAGTTAATTCTAGAAGCCTTGTTGGGAAAATATATCCTAACTGAAAGTTTCAAGGTCATGCATATTCGAGCCTAACCCTTCCCATCATGGAGCTAACACCCATTCTTCAAGGAACCCTAATCCCACCTTAAGTGGATCTCATCCTTTTGATATGGATCTGAAAATTCCTCCTCTTGGAATATAAATCCACTATAGGCTAAAGGGTTGAGAGAGGTTACTAAAGGTAGACTTATGCTAGTCAAATTAGGATTGAGATCTTATCATCCAAGGAAAGGATTGTAGACTTATAGGAGGAACTTCACCTCATCAAGGAAAAGGTTGTGAGACTCTTCTATATTTCTAAATTAATACAATTGATCTCTTTTTATCAATACATTGTTTTATGGATCTGATGAATGGTTTGTGTTATTGTTATTTTATCCATTGAAATAACACTGGTTACTAATCTCCTTGATCATTAGTTTGAATCTTTGAAATATCTATGTTGCACATGCCTTTGATCATTTGGTTTCTATGTGTGTAGGTTTGTTTCAAGCATTGAAGAGTTGCATTGAGGCATAGCAAGGATCTTCATCAAGCATTTCTCAATAAGGTACACATCTCATTTCCTCCCCTTTTAGATTTATGATTCAAGAAAGATAGATTTAGGGAAAGAGTAGTTTTATTTTCCTCTTGTTACTAGTTTTTTTGTAAATCTAGGGAGATCACTCTTGTCCATAAGAGGGATTAGTCCAATATAAAAAAATTGTGATCATACTGGGGAACGTCCTATTCTCTTCCTTTTCCTTGTATTTTATTTTCGATCCCTTTTTGATAGCCTGGTCTAAGTCTTGAAAAGATAGGTACCTTTTGTATTTTGTCATTTGTTTCCCATATTTTTATTTTTTCTTTAAGTTTTCTTATTTTGTGTGGTTTCTGTTAAAAAATAGAGCACATAATCGCAAATTTTTTCTTTAGCAACAGAGCGTATGTGCACTTAAATTAACCGTTCACTTGGGTATATCCTGATAATTTTTGAAAAAGAAGAATTTCCTCTTATCAAAGTCTGAATTTTGGTTTTTGAGAGATTTTTTACACTTCTCTTAACCTCCAATTAATATTTTTGAGTTTGTTTGAGTGTCATTAAGTAGAATTTTTTAGAAATACTCGTTTTCACAAATTAGGGTAGGGTTTCATTTGGTTTCTTGTTGATTGATAAAAAAATAGATTGTTTTTGTTAGATTGTTGTCTCCCTATATTTTTTTCTTGCAAGCATACTAGGTTTAGTGATTACTTTGCTAATTTATGGAAGATATTTTAGATTAGTGAAGCTAGCACTAGTAAAAAATGATGAAATTAATGGCTAGGTGACTAAAAAAGTTAATCACTGCAATTATTTCAAGTGAATTACTACTAAATTTGAGCACTTTTAAGTGACCGAACTAAAAATGACTAACTTAAATGACTAATTTCATCTAGGAATAAAATATACGACTAGATAATAAGTGACTAAACTAAAAGTGACTAACTTAAATGACTAATTTAGTCTAGGGATAAAATATATAACTAGATAATAAGTGACTAAACTAAAGTCGACTAACTTAAATGAATAATTTAGTCTACGATTAAAATATACTACTAGATAATAAGTGACAACATTAATAATGATTAATGTAAATGACTATTATAATCTAAGAATAAAAATATGACCAAATAAAAAGTACAACAAGTATATCAATTAGTCATTTATGTCAGTAATTTTTAATTTGCTTCTCTCCATAAATGTAAAATTTCAATTTTGATATCAAAGTGTTACATTTCACTACATGAGTCTCTGAATCTGTCTCCAGTGTTAAAATTCTCTCAACTGTGTCCACTCTTTCCATCAGGATGTTGATAAGTGCATACCAGTTCTTCAAGAAACAAAGCTGGATACCCTGCCCCTCATTTACCTCAAAGTGATCAGACCCACGCGGATTCCCCTTGCCACCACAGGCTCCTCTGCCCCGACAACTCTGCTTTGTAACCCTTGAACCCCCAACCCTGCTAGCCCCCTGCTTACCTCCTCCACAGCCCCAACACGCACCTAAAATAGCGAGCGGCACACACCCCGCAGTATTTCCACCCTAACGTGGAGCCGCCATGATTATTTCCAAGTCCCCCACCCCCATAGGGCCATGGATGATAGGAGAGGGAGAATTCCCACACTCCACTAGGGGCTTCATAATTCGCCAAGGTCGAGGAGCCCCATCACATGCTAAGTCCAGAGACGAGACCCCCCACCATAGAAAATAACCACCACCAGAAAAGGAGCGAAATTTCATCACCCACCACTGTAGGGAACCATATAGGAACCTCCCACTACCAGATAGATACCTCCACTAGTAGCAAAACCAAATACCACCACCCACCAAACTAACACATGAAATTGAATAAAAAATGATAAAAAAGTAGCTGATGCCTTAGCGTAACTTTCCCCAGCGAAACGACCAACCTCCAAGTTCTCGACACAGAGACCACACACCAATCCACCAAAAAACGTCACACACATGTCGAAGGGAACAAAATTGGGTAAAGAAACTAGTTTTCCGCCACTACCCTCAAGGTTTCCTAAACTATAGATTCCAGCTTCCTCTCTTAGCATGAAAAAAAAAGCTCACTGAAAGCCAAGAAAAATGGAAATGGGTGAGCTTACTTCCCTTCAACTTCATATCCTTGACCCAGATGCAGACAATGGCTAAGAAACTAAGCAACAAGGACCAAATGAGCACACCACATGAACAAATTCCGATGACAAGCACACATGTTCCAATCCTTATGTAAACCTTACTTTGACATTTATGCTTCCTCCCCGGAGGTCACCACTAGGACCAACACCACACTAGAGTGAGGAGTCGAATGTCGGGCTGCCTCATCTTCCCTCGCCTTAACCTTTCACCACCCTTGAACTCCAACGAACAATTATTTTTTACACTAATTTCCAACGAGAATCTAGTACCTCTCCCATTGCATGCGTTATGGTAAAGGAATTTGGAGGACCCTCCCTCACCCTTGCTCCACTTGTATTTACTCATGTGAGATGCCTTCCATGTGTTTCTCAGACCTCACTCCCATCAGGGAGTGTATGAACCTTTTTAAATTTAGATATGAACCTTAATTAATTTTTTAATGGTGTATCAACTTTTGTTAATTTTTTGATATCAACCTTGGTTGTTTGATATGAACCAAACAGAGTTCCTGGCCCATTAATTCAAAAAATGACATATAGAATTCGACATACCAAATGTCCAGGCCTAGGCTCTTATGCTTTTTTAACCATTTAAGGAACACTTCTAATTCAACCATGGAGATATGAAAATTTAATTCCTTTGTTGTTTCATCATACAAAAACATGGGGAAGAGTCCAACAATATTGGTAATTTCAGCCAAAGAGGCTTCATGAGGTTCTCTATAGAGATGAATGAAATGGGAGATACCCAAAGAGGCCAGCTGATTAAAATATGAGACCGGTTGCCCTTCCTCATTGTCCAAATGCCAAATATTTTTGATGGTCTTGTGTCCCCTTGAAAACTGTTGATAAAATTTGGTATTGTCATCCCCTACAAGTAACTAAGTAGCTTGGCTCTTCAACCTCCAAGTCGATTCTCTGTCCTTATGAATCAAAATTCTATCTGCTTCCAAATTGATGACACGATCCTTTGATGCACCAGATGAGAAACCACCATTATTAGGGTGATCAAGCTAGGAAAGATCCTCTTCAATATGTTTTAAATCATTTTCATCCTACATTTTTGTTTTTACTTTTCCCATTCAATCAATTTATTTTTGATGTAAAGAAGCTTGCTGGAAAGGAGGAGGTGATAGATTGAACAAGTGGAATTGGTGGAGTCCTCCAAGCGTCATTGACTAATTTAATATAAGATTCATCTTGGAGCTAGGTCGAGTTGAATTTGAATGGGGCAAGAGGCTTTGTGAAATACCAGATTGTTCAAGATAAACCAGGGAGTGATCAGAAAAACCCCAAGAACTAACTCATTGCCTGTATAAAGCCAGTTTATTCAGTAATCCTTCCTTGATGAGAAAACGATCCAACCTCCTAGCAAGCTTTGCTTCACTAGTTCTCATATTGCACCAAGTAGGTTTTACACGAGGCATCAAAATGTCAATCAAGTGGAAGTAATATAAATATGATCCAAAGAGATCAGAGAGACAATATAAATGAGCATGTGAGCCCCAAGATTCAGCAAGTCCCAAAGAAAAATTAAGATCACCACCCAATATAATATTGTCAGATTGCATAAAAGAATAATTTAGGAGAGAGCTCCAAAATTCCTGTCTATTGTGGCAAGGGCCATAGATTTTAACCAATCTAAACTTGATCCCAAGTTGTTTAGAGAATAATTCCATCACGAAGGTTCCTTCCCTACCCCAAATATTGTTAAGTCTGAGGACCTTGGGATTGATGTCAATATAAATGCCTCCTGATCAACCACAAGCATATAAAGAATGAAAAGTTCATCCATGTAAAAGGGCAGTCAGTGCAAGGATAATATGGTCAGAGGTTTTTAGTGTCTCTTGATGAAGTATCACATCCAATTTTTCAATATCAAAGAGTCTCTTGATAGCTAAATGTTTGGTAGAGCTATCCAACCCATGAAAATTAAAAGGGAGGCATTTCATTGGGAAACCATGGGGGGTGCATTTATTTTTCTAATAACCCCTTAAATGGAGAGTTGATGACCTTCTGCAACATCAATACCAGATTTCAGGATGGCTTTAGAGAAGTTTGAGTGCTACCATGGGATGATTTTGGTGGTATAGGTGGAGGATTAGTGCCTAACCCACATTCAGATTCTAATATCTTAATGCGAGAGCGAAGATTATAGTTATGACTAGATACAATATTATAGTAAGACTTCCGTACAAATAAGGAGACATGAGGGGGAGGTGGAATAAAGGGTTGGGGAGAATAAAAAACATCTGGGGAGGGCACATCAGGGCAGGTAATTGAATAACGGTGATGTCTAGAAACATTTACATCTAAAATGTGAGATAGAGCATCAGATGTCAAAAAAGAGACAATGGGAGAAGGAGGATGAGGAGAGGTACTATAACTCAGAGGAGGACCGTAAGACATTGATCGATATCTGGTAATACTTTAAGAGGAAGGAAAGGTAGAAACATTTGCAAGCATCTGTGGAGAGGTACCGAGAGTAGGAGAGTGTGAGGTTGCCTTCTTCTTATGACAATTAAATGATACAATGATGCCATCATTATCAAAATCTACCCCCAGAGTAGTTGAGGAGGAACGACATGTGATTGTAAAGGGAAGTCCTTGAATACATGACCGACCTTATGGCACCGAAAAAAATGGAAGGGTAACCCTTCGTAATCCAAAATCTATACCCGAGTTGTATTCCTCCATTGAATCTTGAGATTTTATTCCAAGCCTTCATGAGTGTTACAGTGAATCAATATGCGAGCATATGCCATCTGCCTTGTCTCTGCAAAGGTTCGGTCATGATCGAGATAGGTACCAAGAATGTTGCCAATACTTTTAAAAATATCATCAGACCACAGGTGTATAAGTAAACCAGGAGATTTGACCCAACTGGGGCCGACTCCCAAATGTTCTCTATCAGGATCAAATAGGGGGCTCCAACCCTTGAGAAGGAAAAGAACCATTTTACTGTGCCATAACTTATAAAGGACCCAATATGCATGTTCTTTCCAATGGAAAAGAATCCTTTGGAAAGAGTGAAAACCCTGTCCACCATGCTGATAACATTGGCCATGCGGATATTATTTCAGAGAATGATTTGAATACCTTTATTCTTAACCCAGACAGACTTGGATTTTTTGTTTCCTTTCTTTAAGGAACCCAATGAAGAGGTGCTAGTGTCCACAGTCGGTCCTGCAGATGAGATAACCTAGCAACAGAGTCATAGGAGTTAGGAAGGGGATGCCAAAGAAACCAGATAAAGGACAAGAGGAAATGGGGGATAACCGTGAAGGGGCATATCAATGACTGACCGTTACAAAGGAGGAAGGTTATAAATACCTAGTGGATTCCGTACCTGTAAGGGTTTCCGATGGTACTCCCAAATCATGAGAATGAGGGATTAAGATAGTGGAGGACTCCCTTGACGCTTGTATATTTTATGTTTTGTTTTTCTCCCCATCCATCATGTGTTTCCTTTATATATATATATATATATATATATATATATATATAGATATATATATAGATATATATGTGACTTCACCCCTTTCAGTGAGCTTATGCCTTGTGACCCTTCCATTTAGTTGGGTCATTTTGTCTCTACAAGAATCTCTTCCACAACACAACACTACTTTGTTTTGGGGGACCTCCAATGTTCAACTTATTCCTTGTTCATCCACCCTTGTTGATTTAACCACACCAACTTCACCTTGCATTAGATCCATTAGCACTCTGGTCAACTTGTTCAGACTTGTTGTTGGGCGTTTGCTCCTTAGTCATGCCATGCTTTTGTGGCGCCTGTGCCACCAAGCTCATGTGCATTGTCACACACCTTGGTTCTTCCTTGATTGGGAAATTTGGGATGGTTGGTCATGTCGCACCCTTCATGGAAACTCCAAATCCTAGTTTATTTTGCATCGTCGTGGTGTCATTGAAGCCTTGGTCCACTGCTCATCCCTCTACCAACTCCTCCATGAAATTTCCTTATTTGTGATTAAAAAAACATAAATGGTGCAATGAGTATGTCACCTTGCCTCGATTAAATGCACTCCCAACTTAGGCCCTAACAACAATGCCCAATGAAATAAAACATTATTCAATGATGAAAATTTCCTCAACATTTTATCATTAAATCAAACTTTTTCAATAATAATAAACTTCTCTGTTTTAATTTTAAATCTACCCCTTTACTTAAATTTCATTAACATTAGTATACTATTAAACGTTTATAAAAGTAAAATTTATCTAAATTCCCTCATGAATTTATGTCTCTATATTATTATTTTTTACCATATAATTTACTTTAAATAAATAAAGATGCTCAAAATGTGCCTTTCATTCTTAATGAACAAATCTAAATAGATAAAATAAAAATCAAATACCAAAGTTCATCGAACCAAAATCTCTCACCATGAGATAATTTTTCACTAGCCATGAGATCATTTTTCACTTCCCAAAAATGTCAAACCAGTTCCAATTTTTAAAGCTCGTAGACTCGTTTTAGATCCATGCTGGTATGATTAATTGTGTTTTAAAATCCCCAATTCATTTTTTTATGCTTTTCCAAACCCATAAATCTTACTGTTATGTGTTTTTTTATCATGATAAACATTACATTCAAAATCCAAATATCCACATTGTCATGGAAAATCCATGGTGGAACTGCTAATGAATTTAATGGGTAATGCTTTTTACAAATAACATCATACACTCAAAATCAACCAAAAAATAATTGGAGGTTTAAGCTATTGTATGACATGCAAGCAAGTTCAAATTCAAACATCAGAAATATCCAAAAATCTATGGCACCGAATATTTCCAAAGCATGTCAATCAAATAGTAAGGGAAAGTATGGATCATTTGATTCTTGGGAATTCATGGTAATGTACAGAATTATTCTTAACCAACCATTATTACATATTCTATAATTTATATACGCGTAGGTTTTTGTCGAAAAATAAGAACTTGTGTTTTTAAATATTTATACAATTTTTTTAATGGACAATGTGAATTGTTGCAGATGGAAATAGAGGCCCCCATGTGGGTGAATTTATCTCTAGAGGGAAGATCCAACAAAGAATAAAAGTAAAAAATATTTTTCATTTTCATTTTAATTATCATCTACCATTTAAATTTTGGTACTCAATGCTCAGGGAGGATAGTTGGTTCCACTCCATTTATTCGCAAGACCCTACTCTCTTTAACCTTAAACCTCTACAAAATAAAAAATTTAAATATTGAGGAAATTAGAATGGATGTGGATTGTACTGTGTAATTGTATTCAATTTTGATTTGAGACATTATGCTAGCATAATTATGATGATTTAAATTTCTCTAAGATTTCATCAGTAATCCTTTCGTGACTTGGTATCGGCTTCTCCACATTTTGTTAAAGTGAAGGGCAGGGTACCAAAGTCATTTCGTGTTTCTCCAAGCCTAATGAATTAAATCCCAAAATCAAGGGGTCATCCCTATGAAAACCATGACTGGTTAAGGAGAAAATTCGCACAACTTCAATTAATTTTTTTTGAATTGAATAAATAAAGCAACTACCATACTAGGTGTAGTATAGTAATATCTCTGGATTAGATAGATTTTCAAGTCATTTTTTTTATGAAATTTTGTTTATATTAAGTAATTCAATCAATTTTTTTTTCATCCATATTATAGGCAATCATGAGAAAAACCATTATATCTCAATTCAAATAGTAATTATAATTAGGGTTAAACTACTTCCTTACATAAGCTTGATGATGACAATGAGACACAAGCTAGCTTGCATAAATCCAATAATGAGACCATGTCACAAGCTTCTATTACAATGTATATAGGTAGTGGGAAGGAATTGAAGAATCTCATAGATGCAAAAGCTATCCCATCTGGAAATGTTCACTATCAATCAACAATTTTGGAACTCAAATCTGCAATGCCTAAAAAATCTGGGTTGTTACACATGCTTGAAATGTTTAGTATGAGAAGAAGTGTTGGAACTCATCCACTGAGGGTTGAAGTGAAATATGGGCAACAACCAAATGATAGGATGCCTTCTTCAAAGAGCATCAACAATATATCTTCAATTGTGACAAACAGGGAAACATCTAGCATAGGGTCATCTAATGGAAACTCACATAATATGAAGAATGAAAGAAAAATATTGAAGGCAAAAATTGAAGCTTAGAATAACACTATCTCTCCAACTCAGAACAATAGGAAAATTTCAAGCATTGGTTCATCCAATACCGTTGAAGAGAAGATACAGAAAGATAGTGAGGCTGCAAATGCCACATATAAAGCTGATAGAGCTTCAAAAGAAATGAATGTTTTAAAAGAGGTTTTGGAAGATTTATTATTATTATTATTAATGTTAGGGGTATTATTTTTATTTTTATTTTTATTTTATTTGGATTGTTAAGGGAATTATTAGTGAAAATATTATTAGTGAGGAAACTATTATTAATTAAATTATAATTTTTATTAGGGGTATTGTTGGTCAAATTATTACTAATGTCACTAGTCTTCTTATTTTTAATGTTATTGTCAGGGATATTATTAGAGAGATGATTATTAATGGGGGGATTATTTTTTATTAAATTATAATTATATTTTTTCTGAGAATTATATTGGTTGGGGTTGTTAGTAAAAACATAAATATGGTGGGAAGGGAAAAATGTAATTGGATCAAGAAGATTACAAACAAAGGGCGAGGAATTAATAAAATTGATGGGGTTATTATTAAAATAAATTTTGTACATGAAGGGGTCAATCATAAGGTTATCAATCAAGAACGACTGATTTATGGATTGAGGTAGAAAAAGGTTGGGGATGGAGCCAGTGGTGGGGGGGGGGGGGGAAATTCAAATCAAAAGGGGAGTTAAAACCAACAGGGGAGGAAGGGGGGGGTGGGGGGGGGGGGGGGGTTTAAGAAGGGGTGAGGAGGGTGATAGGTCATTAGAGACATAAGTGGAAGAGGAAGACTAATTGGAGGGTGTTGTTTGTGCAGGTAGGAGGGTTTAGCAGGAGAGTGATGGAAGAGAAAGACCGATGGGAGAGGGAGGAGGGTTGAGCAGGAGATCGATGGAAGAGGAAGACCGATGGGAGGGTGTGTCATTTGCGTAGAAAGGAGGGTTGACCAGGATATTTGTTAATGGTTGAGAAGGGAGGGATGGATCGACTGCAGGAAATCCTTGCAGAGGTCAAAGAATGTTCAAACACTGAGTAGCGAACACGCCGAGAATAAACATCGAAATGGTTATAAAAATTAACCCAAAATTTCAATATTTAAATATTGATAGATTCATCCTATATATACATATTAACTGAGTGATTATTACTACATATTTTTCTCTTGATTCTATTACCACAATCCTCCGAAAAGAAAACCCATTAAAAAAAAAACCTCCTATAAATTTTGTTTCCAAAATTTGCATCTGAATTCTAATTGTAAACTCCAAAATACAATGGTTCAATTTGCATTTCTCTTTTCAAGAAAGGATTTCGAGGCTTTACAAATCAAGAATCCATTCTGTCCCTCATCCCCATCAATAAATAATCGAGATGGTGATCATCACACACAGACAGGGCTACCACAAGTTGGTTATTTGTGGTGAGATAACTAGGGTGTCAACTCTTGGAAAGGATTGCTTGCCCATGAATCCAATTCTAAAAGTTGATATTCTTAGATACGGAGAATGTCCAAAAATCGAGCAACAAACAAGGTGAGAAGAAACATCAGATTGGTTATAATAAATCATAGGGTTCATTGAACATACACCATCCTTGCTGATCGAATTTGAGAGAAAAAGTCTAGATTTACCATACAAAATCTAGAATTGCATGAAACCAATTCAGATGTAATGCCAAAAGAGATTGAAGAGCTAAATTGATGGAAAAGTGAATTTTTTTTTTGTTTCTCCTTCTGGTAGAGTTAGAGATATGAAGATACAAATTGACGGAGAAGTGAAAAGTATTTTTGTTTCTCCTTCTAGTAGAGTTAGAGATATGAATATGTAAATTGAAGAAGAAGTGAAAAGTATATTTGTTTCTCCTTCTGATCTACCTAACTATTTGTGCCTCCCAAGTGTTACTAGGTGAGGTTGTGTTTTTTATTTTGCTTGATCCAACAAATGCAAGCAATGCTCGCTACCTCCAAGTCTTACCAAGCAAGTTGTTTTCTGTTTATGCTTGATCCACACAAATGCATCAATTACTTGCTTGGTAGCACCTCCCAAAGTCCACCCCTACAATTATGCATCAATGTCATCCTTATCAAAAGTTGGTGGATCGGTGCATGCTCTATGCGCGGGCTTTGATGCAAATTTCACATTTTGAGGAAGTGGGTGTGGAGCTTTAAAGTCAATATGGAAAAAAATATTGGATGTCATTCTGAAAATTTAATAAATAATAAATCGCAACAACTTAAAAATAATTAGAATGCAATATTTTTTTAAAGCATAAGATAATTATAATACGCTTATTATTAAGTCAGCCAATGTAGAAATTGAGGTAGTTCCAATGTCTCTATCTCGCAGGTGAGGTGGTTCTCTCTGCCTCTGCAATGATTTGTCCATGTTTCCTTTACAAAAAATTAGTGAGTCCGTGTTTCCTTTACCAAGGTTGGAAATTTTGAGGAAGTGGGGTTGTGGAACGTGAAACTTGGTTTTTTTTTGGCATTTTCCTATCTCGAGGTTACAATTTCAAACTGTGAATTTTGTGGAAAATTTTTCAAGAAATTAATTTTTTTTTCTATGGTGGAAATAGATTCAACACCATTCACTTTAAATCTTTAAATTTGACAGCCATAATCAAGATTTTCAATTTTTTTTATCAAATTGTATTAGAAATTTCCATTATTGACAAAATTGTATCATGATTTCTTTAATCGAGGGTGATGTGTTTTATTAAATAAAGTAATGATAATATGTTAGCATCATTTTCTTGTGATTATAAAAAAGATAATAAAAAGGAAAAAAGATGAGATGATGCAAACAAGGAGAGAAGAGTTAATAAATCTAAGAAAGAATAACCAAAATTTTTTCTGGCAGAATCAAATAGAAAATAATATTACAAGAAATCAATGGTTTGAACATGAAAGGAAATTCTATGAGAAAGACTGAGAAGCTGAACTTTCCCCAGGATCAATACAACTACAAGTTTATTCACATAATAAGATCAAAGAGATCAAATAGCTCTAGCTGCTAACCCAAGACTTGAGAGCTAAAATATGATCTTCTTTGATCCAACTCCTGTTTGCTGGAATCGAGGATGATGGAGGAATGATACCTTGCAGTTGATGAAATTTGGCAGATTTCTTCATACTTGAAACCTATTCTAAGTGTTGAACTTTGGTGACCACACAACCATCAATCATTCTCCAAAGTATGATATAGATATTGTTTGCCATATCCAGGTGGAGGGCGAGTAATGATCTTGATAAAAAATCAAATTCATTCCTTACACTATTGATTTCTGTCATTTGTGTTATGAAATTATTGGCCTTTTTTTCAAGAATTCAAGCTTAATTCAAATGCAAAGAGCTATACCCCATGTTTCTCTACATCTATACTAGTAGCATCTCTAATGGTTTAGGGTCTTGTTTATGTTGCAGGCAGTATTCCTTCTATGACACCCATACAAAGAGTAGAAACAGGGCTTGGACTAAGCCCTTTGGTACAACAAGTTTCTCAACCTCCCAATTTTTCTCCGTACAATAATAGTGTGACTGCATCTAGAGTGAGTGATTCATATCCAACTTGTAGCCACCTTTGTGCCATATATAAGCAATGCATGAAGTTGCAAGTAAGTGGAAAAATAAATAATCGAATGAAATCATTCCATTAGTTAAAAAAAAACAAATTATGGTTTGAATTGGAAGGAGAATTATAGATTATGGTTAGGTACTACAACATCTCTATTGAGGAGGCATATGGTAAATTGATTATTGTACTTAAATTAGATGAGATGGAGTTAGTTAATGATGAAAACTATGAAAGATTTTCAATTACATTAATGAATCGTGCATTAGATCCAAAACTTGATAAGTCAAGTAATGGATACTTTCAAGTTCAATTCAAATATCACCTTTTTTGGTTGGGATTTTTCATGTCAACAAGGATTCCCATGAGTCCTTGAAATTTGTTTTCAAAAAAACATCTTTACCATCAATTATTGCTTCACATACTGCATGATAAAAATTGCATGTGGAGGGATATGGTTCATATTCTATGGAATGGCATCTGGAAGTTGATTTAAAAAATCTCAAGTGCTTGTACAATATTTTTCATGGTGAAAATTCAACAAATAGTTTCTTATATTTCATGCAAAAAAAGAAAAAAAAATTGTAGTTGGAAAAGTGGTATTTTAAGTTGTCCTCAAAATATTCCTTCTAATCGTGAGCAACATGACCCAAATCTAGATCCCATCCTTCCCATACCATTGACTAGGGTGCACATGTGCACTTTTCATGCATTTGTGAGGATTGTTGATAAAATGGTGTATTTATCTATTTTTTTTTCTTGGAACAAAACCCCACAAGTTGAAAGTAAAAAGTCAATTGAGGCCATTGAATGTGTTCTTTGAAAATCTGGTTTGCATGGTGGACATGTCAATTGAAAAAGATATTAAGAGGTCAGGTACATGAGGTAATCTTCTAGCAAAGCCATCAATGTCAGGTGTCAAGGCATGTTGTTTTATTAAAAATAAATGTGGGCATGGATGTTGGGGGTTGTATGAAGACTTAATTGATGCCTAAGATGATCACAATAGTGAAGGGAGGGAATTGGCTAGAAAGAAGAAGTGTACTTGGAGGTCACTTTCATCTTTATTTTTGTTGATGGATAAGGAAAAATTCATGGAAGGTGACGCAAAAGAATTCCAAGAAGCTATTACAAATTTCATCAAAGAAATGAAAGAATCTTGGGGAGAGAATCATATGACACATTATATGGTATGCATATTGAATTTTATTTTTCTTTTGTGATTTTCATTATGTCATATGTTATATTCTAAATTAAGTTGAATTTGTAAATTTTATTTAGTGTTCTAACTTTAAATTGAACTTTGTATGTTTGTAGCATCAATGTTTTTCACATGGGCCATGGTTTGCAAGGAAATATGGAAGCTTGGCCATTTTGGGTACACAGGGTATGGAGAAATCACATAAGATAGCTCGTACCATTTACCACAGATGCACACAAAAAGGAGGGGGTTCCAATATTTCATATGTTCTTGTCCAAATGGGCTAGGAATTTTTATAGACGTAAATTTGATGGATTTAAGAAGAAATCCCACCTTCCAGAAACAATTGAGCTTCATAGAGTCTTAAGACAAGCACAACTAAGTAGAAAACACAAGAGATCTGAGGTTTCTAAAGGTGTAGTTGTGAAAAGTGAAAGGTAAGAAACTTTCATGTTAACTTTTCTACCTTTCCATTTACTCTACTTATTGAATTTTATAGGTTGATTATCATTATATTTTGTAGATGTGACCCTATTTTGTAGATGTGACCCTTTCTTATAGGTGTATTCCTTATCAAAAAATGAGGTGAGTGTAATATCTATAACTATCTTGTGTATAGTTGAGATCCATGGAGTTCTTATATTTTGCTTCAGTGAAATAGTGTCTTTAGACACCACCAGTACAATGGTGTCTTTCGACACCATCAATTGCTCTCGGGTTTATTACTCTATGTTTTTGTTTAGCCTATCTCAAAAATTCTTTCGTTGATTTTTTTTTATAGTTATTTTATAATTTTTTATTGTTTCAACAGGTACATATAGAATCAATCATTTTCATGGAGGCCTCTTCGATAAGAGAAGAGAGGATCTGTTTTGTGTATACACAAGAATGACAAGTGTGAGGCGTGAAATTTTCATGTTAACTTTTCTACCTTTCCCATTTAATCTATTTATTGAATTTTATAGGTTGATTATCATTATTTTCTGTAGATGTATCTTGCAATCATTCTGGGGAATTTGCCAATTAATGGAGCAGAAATATTAGTGGATGAATATGTTCTACGTAGGTCTCTAATGATGCAACAACCATTCTTGCTTCCATTAATTATACTACTAAACCCCGTGCACATATTTTTCTAGCCTACACTGTCCTAGGAACCATGCCAACAACATTCATGATTGACTTCTCTTCTAGGGGCCCCAATTTGGTCAATCCATACATCCTCAAGGTAAAGAGATTCATTTTGGAACAGAATAATAAATTTTTCTTCGAACTTGTCATAAATTCCTTCTTTCAAATTTGTCATTTGTTGTAGAAAGTAAGAGCTTTGGTTTAACAAGAAATAGAAGCCTAATCTTAATTATATACCAAAATAAGAACTTCAGGTTTCCAGCGTAGCTTGTGTAGGTGGGTTTGCTAAAGAAAAATCAGAGTTCAATAGAGTAGACAAATTTTAAAATATTATACAAAATACATTGAATTTTTCAATATTCTACCAAAAAAAGTGATGGGTTTAAATAACTTTTATGGATAGGTATCTCATCCATAATGTAAGTTGACTCCAAATAGAGAGGTGGAAGAATCTCTTTATAAATGTTGATTAGGTACTAAACATTAAAGTATAACACTAAACAGGAAAAAAAGCTATGAAAGCAACTTGTAGGGTTACCTCCAAAGGTGAAAAGGACAACAAAACAGGCTTGTGATAGTCATTTGCTGAATAAAACACTGATTTTTTTATGCCCAAGTGTATAGCAACATTGGTGGACAGCTTTGAATGAGTTTTTCCTCTTGCATCGTTGGTGACTGTTTCTCACTTTGCAGAGGAGAAACTATCTCAAATAGACAATAGAAAATGACAAAAAAACTTATAAACAACAACCTTTATACACATTGGGCTCATAGAGGTTTAACTCATGATTTTTACTTGCCCAACTTATGCAAAATTGTGAATTTTACTTATTCAACTATGCCAAACTTGTTCAATTTGATTAGAACTCAGCCAGATTTGAATTTGATATTATGAGTTACGATCTGAGTTAGAATCATGATTTGGTGATTTAAATTATGATTCTTGTGATTATGGTTCATACCCTTCTTCCACCCCTTGAGAAAAAACCTATGTTGCATGAGTTTCTCAGAAAATGGGGACATAGGGTATGAGTTTTAGGGACAACTAGAATCTCCCCCTTAAAAAGAATTGCCTAGGACTTGTAACAATAAAATATGATAGTCAATAGGGGCTTGCCTATGAGGTCAAAATGGAGTGTTGTTAATGCCTCTGCAAGGGTTCAAGACTCCCTAGCAATGTGTTTTACCCATGTGGGATGTTGCTTCTTGTGTTTATGTTTTTGGTTGAGACCATGGGAAATTTCTGTGCAGATTTGTTTGAGTACATACGCCACCTATAATCCTAAAAGTTGCTTACAAACAAGAAGCCCTTCAACATAGTGCCTCTACACTATCTCCCCAAGTTTTTTCCCATCAGAAGTGGTAGGTAATCAACAGGGATTAAATTTGTAATTTGTAGATTAAAATGTTTGTCAGAATAGTTACAAACCAAGCATGCTTTTGTACATTCTGAAGACAGTGTTGTTGTAGTTGAAAATACTAAATCTAGCAGGGAATAGGAAGTTGTTATTTGTATTATTGAACATTTTTCATATGAGACACAAGAATAAAACATAATGTTTCTTTTGTATAACACTTTCTTCTGTTAAATACTACTATTAAAGGCATGTGATTGATTCGTAAGTTGGGTTTCATGTCTTTCTTGCTTTTTCTTTTTTTAGAGAATGCATTACAAATTCCTATAGTTAGTATCCTTTTGATCTAGGAATTTTCACCTTCCTATATTCAATTCAAAAGTAGTAAAGCATGCCAACTTGATGACTTTTTGTGCTAAAACTTATTAGAGCCCAAGAATGTGTTATTTTCCTCATCATTGCATGTATAAGTTCATGATTTCACATTGATATAATTTTCTATAGGTGTAACAAGGTAATGGCTCATAGTTACATGTAGTTATTTAATTAATTGTGAGATTTATTGACTATTGTTTGTCTGTAAATCATAAGCTAGAGATAGTAGGTATATAAAGCCTTTGTTTATTACTCTATGTTTTTGTTTAAGCTATCCCAACAATTCTTTCACTGTTTTTTTTGTGTAGCTATTTTATAATTTTTTTCTCGTTCCAACAGGGTACATATAATATATTTAATCTATTTATTGACTTTTATAGGTTTATTATCATTTTTTTCTATATATGTGACCCTATAGTAAAGGACCTTCCACAAGCCATTAATGTTTCTTGTAAGTGTATTCCTTATCAAAAAATGAGGTAAGTGTAATCTCTATAACTATATTTTGCATTGTTGAGCTTCGATGGATTTCCTATATTTTTCTTAAGTGCAATAGCGTCTTTAGACACCACTAGTACAATGGTGTATTTTGACACCACCACTTTCTATCAGGTTTATTACTCTGTTGTTTTTTAGCCTATCCCAAAAATTCTTTCACTGTTTTTTCTATGTAGCTATTTTATTAATTTGTATTGTTTCAATAGGGTACATATATAATCAATCATTTTCATGGAGTCCTCTTCTAGAAGAGAAGAGAGGATATATTATGTGTATACACACGAGCGACAAGGAGCAGATCCTAATTTCATATCTAGATAATATCATGGAGCATGCCTCATAGATTAGAAGAAGAATAGAGAGCACCTGTTGTAAAAAAATTCTAAAGGAGGAAATATGGATTCAAGGTCCCAGCCATGGGAATTAGTACCCTTCAAACATTCAAGAAAATTTTATACTTTAGATCCAGATCCTAATCAGAAAAGATAATTCACAAAATACCTTGAGGCCTTTGCTAAAGGAAAAGAATTCTATCAGAATACAAGAACAGACTGGAAGAGAGGCTATCTGCTTTATAGTCCTCTAGGAGCAAGAAAATATAGCATGATTGGAGCTATTCCAAATCACTTAGGCCATGATATCTATTATCTGGAGCTCATTGATGTCCATACAAATGGAGAGTTCAGGAAACTACTGATAAATACCACTAACAACCATATTATTGTTATTGAGGATATTCACTACTCATTGAATATCTCAATATGTGAAAAAAAACCAGCTGCTAGAGTAGACTCTCTAATTGCAAGAACTCCAATGCATTAGGCCGATGAGAAAAATTATGCTACCCTATCTATATTTCTTATTTCACGGATTGATGACAAGGAGCAAGAAAAGAGAGCTATGGCTACTCCTAAGAAGACTCAACTCTATGAGGATTATTTATCTCTACCAATAGATGTCATTGTCCAAGGAATGAATAGAAAGAGAGTGATTTTTGGTTTTACGGTTGTATTGGGAATTTTCAATTCAGGGGGCCAAGTTAGTTGGCTATTGAGATTATTTCATCCTCAACAAAAAAAATATGTGATAAGGAATTATTAGAATGACATAAAATTCTAGGAAATTATGAAGTTACATTGCAAGGCATTAAATGTCCCTCCCTTGATAAAGAGCCAAAAATATCAGTCAAGGTTGATAATTGAAGCTTTATGGTTTTAAAATTATATTAGGAATTGTAATTTAGCAGCCTAGGTTGGTTGGCCCCTGAGATTATTTAATTCTCAACAACTAAAGTATGTGAAATGGAATTTTCAGCAAGGAATAGCAAACACACAATGTGATTTTAGAGAATATCTTCACAATTGGCTTGGTTAATTGAGGATGCACAATAATTCTAGAACTACATTTTTACTACCTTGCACCCTTATTTCTACGGAAGGATTGGGATTTTTTTTTTGTCTTTTTCATCAATGGATCTTGTAAATTGAAGATGTAAAACATTGAAATATGAAAACTTTAATAAATTTTTAGGAATATTTCAGTGAATAAGTAATTCCAATATAATGTTGTTATATTTCAAGAAACCCTCCTTGTAGTTCTTGCTATTTTTTTTTAGTGATTTCTACTTCTATCATCTTTCTATCTGACCTCTAGCCCTATTCTAGGGATTTTAATGGAAAAATAGGCTATAAAGTAATTGAAAATTTATTATATTGTTATTTTCTTTTAATTTTGGATTAAAGTTATGGTGTATGATTGTAATCAACACTTTCTTATAGTTGAGTGATATTTCAGTTACACTGCTAAGAGCCAAGCTCTCTAGACAAACCAAACAATCACTCCCTATATTAAAGCACACAAATTGTTTTAATCTTCTATGGCATAACGTTGTCTAGGAATTAAAGAAGTTCAATAAATGCCTCTCTTTCCACTTAATTTCTTCCCCGTTCTCTTCTTACTCATGGATAAGAATTTACTATGCTCTAAAGTGGTAGATAAAATATGATGAAGTTCCCTAGATGTCTAACGATTATCTTCTCTTGGCCTTTTCTGGAAAAAAATGCTTCCTTTTTACTAATGTGATATTCGTTATGTATAAATAGAGAATTTCTTACAAGAAAAACCTACACTTTCTTACATCAAATGAAGGACCATGGGCAGTCCTAATATAAAAGTAGGTCGATTCTCCATGTTTCTGGCATATAGCACTTGTGCTTTGAACAAATTGAGTACTTCTAGATGAATAAGTGGGAGCCCATCATCTAGGTAGGTCTAATTTTTCTTGAAGTTATATTACTAAAGTACCGAGTGAAGGATAAAACTGGAATCTAACTTCATTTGAAAATTTTCAATCTTCATTTGGGGTGATTCATTCCAAGTGAAAATTTTCTTAACATTTAATTAGCATACCCTACACAGTCCCTAACAATTTGGTTAATGAGATGTATCTTCCTAGATTTCTCCTCAATAAACTTGGATTTACAGCTATTTCAATAGCTAGACAGTGAAATTTTCTTCCCCATGACATTTAGGCTATATTCATGTTCGAGAAAATTGGCATCTTCTGGGAAGTTTGACTTCAAAGAGATATTGTATCCCCCTTCATAAGTGGTCTTTGAATACCTCAAGAACCTTTCAGAATAAATTTATACAAAGGAATTAAAAAACGCTTTTTGGATGAGATTTTTATTCCAATTAGGAATTTAGAAATTTATGGGCATACCTCATTCTATGAAGATAATTTAATTGTCCAATATGAGCCAACTTATTTGACAAAATTTGTCATCCTGTATGAGAATTTGATTGAGTTTATATATAGGATAAGTGGTTTTCAATGTAAAGAGATGGAGAACTAGGTCACTAAAATTATGAAGAATGTATGAGCACCTTGATAAGTGAAAACAAAGCTTGTTTTCTCACAACAATCCATAAATTCCTAGAACAAAGTTGATTTTTGAATTAGAAGTTGGAGAATTCAAGTTGTCTTCAAAGGAATTGAAAAACACTTTTTGGATGGGTTTTTGATGTCATTTAGGAATTTGGAAATTTCTGGGCATACCTCATTCTATGAAGATAATTTAATTATATAATATGAGCCTAATTATTTGAAAAAAATTCCTCATCCTAAATGAGAATTGGATTGAGTTGATATATAGGATAAGTGGTTTTCACTGTAAAGATAGGAAGAAATAGGTCACTGAAATTATGAAGAATGTCTAAGGATGTTGATAAGTGAAAACAAAGATTCTTTTCTCACAACAATCCATAAATTCTAAGAATAGAGTTGATTTTGGAATGTAAAAGTTGGAGAATTCACGTTGTCTACAAAGGAATTGAAAAGTACTTTTTGTATGGGTTTTTGATGCCATTTCGGAATTTAGAAATTTTTGGGCATACCTCATTCTATTAAGATAATTTAACTATCCAATATGAGCCCAATTATTTGACACAATTCCTCATCCTATATGAGAATTATATTGAGTTGATATGTAGGATAAGTGTTTTTCCCTATAAATATATGGGGAAATAGGTCACTGAAATTATGAAGAATGTCTAAGGACCTTGATAAGTGAAAAAAAGTTTCTCTTCTCACAGCAATCCATAAATTCCCATAACATATTTGATTTTGGAATGTAGAATTTGGAGAATTCACATTGTCTACAAAGGAATTAAAAACAATTTTTGGATGGGTTTTTAATACCATTTAGGAATTTAGAAATTTCTGGTTTAATTTGACAAAAATATTTGTTGATTATGTTCTTTATCAATTTAACTATGATATTTGCAAAGCCTTTTCTGAACAAGTTAATTTCTTGGTTTTCATTCAGACATGTTCTATCTATAATGCCTTTTCCGGTTCAAGTATCACAAGTATTATAACCATTTTTAATGGCTTGTTTTATGATTTATCTAGATGTGTTTTTGTGATTTTGTTTTAGAAATTTTTCTCTATTGTGTCTACCATGCATGGTCACAAATTTAAGTGATTAAGACCAGGTCTATGGCTATGAACCCTGACAACTGTGAGGTGCTAGAGGATAAGGGTATTTTATATTTTAATTGACATAATTTTTTAGCCCCTTTCCATCATTGTAAAGCCCTTCTGTAATCAATGTGCAGCAGTTGCACAACAAAAATTAAGTTTTCACTGAACCACAACATCCTACCGTCATCTTTTCACACCTGGAGTCAGTTGGTCAAGCCCCATATTGCTACTTGTTGTCAGGGTTAAATGGCTCCCATGGCCATTAGAAAGGGAGGGGACATTGTTCGAGTTGAACCTTAATTTTTTTTTTTCGGTCTGATCTTAGCTTGACACCAGAAGTAGAACCTTCATCACTTAAAATTGATGAAAGGAAGCAGAAAAGACATGAGGTGCATGGAAGAAAAGCCACTAAAATAGTCAAGGCAGCCAAGTTTGTTGAAGTCAAAGGTATACATCATAACAAGGTTAAGTATGGTAAGCATCCTATGAAGAAGCAGATGTTAAAGAGAAAGGAAAGCTACAAGATTCAGAGCAATAGGTGATGACACCTCCCATCACTCAGTTTCAAATAGAAGCAATGAAGACAATCATAGATGGTCAATTGAGTATGAGGCCCAGGACAAGGTCCAGTGTCAAAAAGGACATTGAAGAAGCATTGGCTCAAGTAGCTATTGAAGAGGATCACCATGGGATTGAGATGGAGAAAAATGAACAAGTACAACCTGAAGAGGATAACAATGTCATAGAAATGACAGAAGCCCTTGCTATATGTCAAATAAGATATCATTCCTAGAAAAACAAAATAAATAACTGACAAAGGTAGCTAAACAGAATGCTCCACAAAGAATACATGGGAGAATAACTCCTAGGCCGTTTGAACAATATAAAGTAAAACAAGTGGCATTTAAAGCTCAACTCAGAAAGCTTAAGGTGATATCTAGAAAACCACTACAAGATCATTAGAGATAAAAAAGTATGGGTGAAAAAGATGAAAGGAGTAGCACAACCATCAAATAAGCCAGACTTTGACTAGTGGAAAGAGTATCAGAGATATTTGGATGAGCTGGAGGAGTGCTAGATGCAAGCAATGGGGATACTACAACATCATGAAAACTATGAGAAATTTGTTCAATAGTTGTTTAAAAAATGTGATAAAGAGCTGCATAATGCTTCCACATCCATGGACAACTCTAAACATTTTTTAAAATGGGCATTTCCAGCAAGGATGACAAAGAAGGCCTTGTATGTCATAAATATGGTGTTGGAAAGAAAACTACGGTATATGAAGAAGAGTTTGACTATGGCATGGAGATTGGTCAAGAAATACAGAGAAGCTGCTAGAATCCATCCACCTGTGGATAGGCCTAGGCCAATAACTGGAGTCAAGTCTAAGATAAACCACCCTCAACTACTCCCTTCTGATATCAAATATAATGTACATAAAAATTCATAGGCCAAAGCTTCCACCAGTAAAGTATATAGTAAGAGGAAGAAAAAGTAATAGTCATACGCATAAGGTTTTTATAGTTTTGACTATTTATCTAGGGTTTTTGTCTATGCTGCACATATAGGGATATATTTTGTTTTTGCGGCCACCGTCAGCATTTTTCCATGGATATAAGGTAGTTGCAGGCATAATGGAGAGTGTACTATGCTAAGTTTTTTATCAAAGGAGTTTTGGCACTGAAAGAAATCATATTCAGGATTTGTGCTACGCAATCCTTGCCTACAGAGTTTCACATATGTTCCAGAGCTACCAACTATCAGAGATTATAGAGGTCAATTTTTCACATATATGGATGCCATATTTGCCCATATTTCATCGAAAAAGTGTTAACCATAAAGGAAGTATTACTTGGAAGTGTGCTACCAAGTTGCTGTGCAACACTGTTAGTTCACTGGCATCTTCTATGATTTTCTGTTGTTCCTAATTTATGTATTGAGGATGGATGAGGTTCAAAGATAGACACTGTTTCATATATATTATGTCTTCAGGATGAGGTCAAGTATCTTAGGATTTCCTTTTATCATTTTTGAAAAGGATGTAAACAACTATGATGCTTCTATTTTTTCAGCTATGATGTTTCTATTTTTCTAGTTTGTGTTGATCCTCTTTGTGGATCAACGATAATTTGTATGCAACTTCTCATTACACTATGATGTACACCTATATATTAAATAAAATTAAATGAAGAAAGGGTTTGTTGGTTTGGAAAAAGACTTTTCAAGAGTGTTACTGTGTGATTGTGTCGTGGCCTGAATTTTTATGCATGGATCTTCTGTACGAGTTGATCCACTAATATTCTAGCGAAGATACTCATGGTATGGGTTCTCAAATTTGTTTTAACATATTAATAACAAACATCATGCATTTTAATTCTTTTAAATTGTTTGTAAGAGAAATTACTTGATGAGTCTGTTATGTAGGAATTTCAAATGTAATAGACTTGAATGATCGGTTTTTTCCCAAATTGCAGTCCTTATAAATGCATCTCTTTGCATCATTTTATGATCAATGTAATACAAATGATTAAGTTTGGGATCATAGGATTTGGAAATTACTCAACTTGGTATAGAAAATGATGCAAAATTCACAAAAGGAATGTGTTACTATTGAATTTATATAAAGAGAATGAAACTATGCAGTTTATTTAATTCTAGTAGTTTGTGATTTTGATATTGAATTTTTTAAAGACGCTTCCTTAATATTACAGTTTCAAGACTAGGAAAAATTCAACCAGCTATAATAATATGAAAGTGGAGGAAATTTTGCAAGGCTTCCATATATCTTTTCCTTAAACACAGGTCAAACCAATAGTTATTTTGGCATTATAAAACACAAATTATACTTGTGTAGCTACCCGTGGTTCACAACTTAAACATATGTAACTATTGATGGAAAAAAAGCATTCCTTATAATGCAATAATTTCCATGTATAAATGTATAACATGATTTTATATCAACTAGCCTTAAAACACATGTCAAACCTATGTAAAACATAATTGACATATTTGTAGTAGCATGTTGGGAAAAAAATTAAACCTCTGCAACAACTAGTGTGAGAAAAATGGAACTTAGAATCCAATAAATGGAGAATAATAATTTATATCAATTTCCTGAGCATGATAACAACAGAGCATACCTGGAGGATGAATTTTCTAGGACAAGAAAAATTCAGAGCATATCTCTGAATCATATTTATGTGCAAGTAAAAAGTACATTGGATGTAAATTTCATATAGATGGGTATCAATGATGTAATTTAGAGATTACAACTAATCACTAGCATGAAAAGACATTCATAACATTATGATGATTACTGGCCTTTGAAATTATCAATCAAGTTATGACATTGAAGGTTTAAAATCAAACTCCTGAACACATGAGACTCAATAGCTTCAACACAACAAACTTTAGAAACCTTTCTACTTGCAGTGTAAGGTAATGATTTTCCAAGGTACTTCTAAATATGTATTATGAAGTCTGTCCTCTTTTCAAGTTTAGGAGGTTTTTCTTGTTTTATTTAATTTTTTCTTCTAAATTTCACCTTTTGTACAAGATACAGTGTTGAATTTGTGCCTTAGGCAGATCTTAGCAAGATCGAGAAACACGTCCTTATTCTTGATGGATTTTGATATGTAATGGGGATATATGGATCCTAAAGGAAATATTGACAATATGTTAACATAGATTTTAGGTGTCTTGGATGTGGGTGTTAGTCTAAATTAAGCAGTATCACCACATGACCGCAAGATGGAAAGACACATGTCCTCACCACGTGCGTGCACATGGACACCTGAACTGGTTCAAATGTTGGTGCATGGGTTATTTACTCACCACCCTTTCTCGCCTCCCATCGACATCCTCCACCATTAATGATTTCCTCTACGCATTTATTTCGACAAACATGCCTTCATTGCCTCACATGGCCCTTAAATCCACCATCCTTGCTCCTGCTTCTGCCATTTGTCTCTCCCTTCAGCTCTGTGTAGATGCTCCTGGTGTCTAAGCTAGGCCCTAGCTCCTCTTCTCCATTCCTTGCTCCCCAGTCAGATTTTCTCTTCCCTTAATCTCCCACTCTATTCCCTCAGACACTTCTATGGTTCCTCAGTCATCTCAGCCCTTCTCCCACTCCTCCGCCATGCCTAAACGCCACTACATGAGGTGCCGTAGAGGAAGGGGTCGTGGTCTTCCCTCTAGACCACCCATCTCTCCCGCTGCAAGTAGGACGGTGAATCTCTCGGTTGACTGCATGGAGCCGGAAATCCTTGACCCCATCAATCTTTCAGCTCGCCTATCTCTCCACCTTCTAGATTCGCCTTCTGTTTCGGGGAAAAACACCCTAGAGGTTTGTTGGGTCAAAACCTCCACAGATCAAGGCATGATATTCAAAAGGACTCACACACAACCATACTTAAATGCTAAGAACTAGTTAACAACGATAGTAGAACTCACCCGTAGTCCTACGTTCGATGTAGATCCCGCGGGGTCCAAACCCCCAGCAACCTTTCTTCCTCCTTAACCTAGAAAACAAGAAAGAACATGCACGGAAACCTAGATATACAGCATATACTTCTCCTAAACGTTAGTGTAATCCATGTGAAATATTAAATAAAAAATAATAACTGCTTAATAATCAATCTTTTCACATATACAAATAGACATTAACACATAAGTTCAGGAACAAGATGGTTCTTCATTATTGTGAACAGCATGTACAGAAGTAAAGATTGGAGAGATCACTTGAATCCTTCCATGATCTTCGAGCAGACCGTCGTTCGGATTCATCCCGCCCTTGCCTCGCTAAGAAACTTTCAAGAGTTGTGCACTCGAGATGGAATATGAACTAATCAACATCTCCAGGAAACAAGGGTTTCCTGTATAAATCTGGGAAAGTGCAGGAGGCACGGGAAATCAGACTTGAATTAGGGATTCCAACAGAGTATAATATCTATAATAACTCTCTCCCCCTTAGGCCATACACATGAGGGTCTTTTATACTCCCTCAAAGTAGTTTCAATCAGTTGGAAACAGTTGGCCATGTATTGGGGTGGTTGAACTACTAGAGTAACCATCAACCCAGCCCGAAAATAGGGAAGTTTTATATATTTTTTAATTATTTTAATGGCATACGTGGGAAAGTACATGTGGACTCGCGTATACACACGGAAAAGTCTGGGCATACCCGCGTATGGGAATTTTAACACTTTTTTTTAGTGAATTTGTTCAAGTTTATAGGAATGGGTGCCCAAAGCCATAAAGACAATCATGAATCACCTGAGGGTGAAAAATGATGCTATAACAGATGCCCCCTAATATATGAGGTCAGAAGGGGTACATGATGGCTGAAATGTATTATGCACATAGAAATAACTTCGCAAGGACAAGAGAGGTCTTCACCAGATTTCAGCCTGCCAAAAACCAATGAAAGAAAACATAGAGTCAACTCATGCTGAGGCGGGCATACCCATGCTCAGTCAATAATACATCATATCGAAAGTACAGAATAGATCCAAAATGTATACAAGTATAACTGAACTGAAAGTACACAATGAATCATCTGAGCATGGCTCGGAAGTATAAGTCAGAATCAATGTGTAAGTATCACATATAGAAAACTGATCAATGATGCTGAAACTGGATGTCTGATCATATAAGTAACTGAATCTCCAAGTACCAAATCATAAGGGGTAGAACTCATGGTACAATCATGCAACTCGGGAGCCAACATATAAAATGCTGTTGTACTGAACTGCAACATATAAGGGTGAACGACATCACTGGTAGAAACTGAATGGACTGTCAAAAGTGAACCGAGAAATGCTGATGCAACCTGAGGTCTTCACCGATCACAACGGCACAATTCTACACAATGGGAATAAATGAGCTGAAGTCGACCATGTGAGAAATCGTTGGATTACCGGTCAATGATGTATACCATTAACCAACGCGAGACAACCCACCAATAATGAAAATGGGTGTCAAGGTGCCCCAGTACAATCTAACAAGTGCGAATGAATGAGTTGAAGTCAAACACTTGGAAGAATCTACCAATCAAGAGGCAATGATGATTCCCCACTGTCGATAGCGAAGAGTCTGCCACTGATGACTACAAACCCTAAGGTACTGATAAAAAGACTCTAGACCTTATTCCCAGAGCAATGAGTCGAAGTCGATGGGAAAAGATCTGCTGGAAGGAAGGCATTAAGGCATCCCACATCAGTCCAGTGCGAGTGTAACCCGCAGGCCAAGATTTGGAAGGAATCGGACGAAGTAGAGTGACGGAACCCAATCGAATTACGTTTCCGACATGCACAAGACGAAGCTAGTGCATGGAAGAAACCCTCTGAACCAACCAATAATGAAATTTGACACAGAGGCGAGAAATCCACCAATAGGGTCACATGGAAATCAAGGTACTGCACGAATCCCAAGTGTGATAATGTATGCTGACGTCGAACACAGGGGAAACCACTCATTCAAAGACCCATAATGATGATCAAATGCTGAGCACAAGGTCACCTATCAATGATGGAAATAGGGCCAGGGTGCGGCTCTAGGTTTGCTCTCAGAGCAATGTGTTGTAGTCGATAAGAGACAAACTTGCCAGCAAGAAGT
The DNA here is from genome assembly GCA_034641835.2 of Pinus albicaulis. Classification (NCBI taxonomy): domain Eukaryota; kingdom Viridiplantae; phylum Streptophyta; class Pinopsida; order Pinales; family Pinaceae; genus Pinus; species Pinus albicaulis. The sequence continues at coordinate 1,432,227,681 of CM076579.1, read as the reverse complement.
CAATGGAGACCTTCTCAAACCAACACGAGCAGAAGACCAAAAAATCTGATGTGATAGAACAAGATACTGACAAGACCGGGAAGGCCGACTAAATAATGAGCCAAGAGACACCGCATAATGGCCGACTCTGGTTAGACTTCCCTTGAACAAAAACACAACTCATGATGACCATGGTAGTAAAAGTGACACTGTATAAGTCTGTTATGCATGAGGCAGAACAAACTCTCCATATGATTGGAAGAGATAACCAACCGGGGGAGAACTGACAAGTGAAACAAGGTAAAGGCTGAACCTAGGTCAAAACTAAAACCATCCCAAATGGAGGAAAGATATATAAGTATATGTGCTTTGTTCAAGGGTGACAAACTGAATCTGTATTGCCATTAAAATCATGAAGTTACATCCCGTTCCCACTCTTTTTGTTATATTTGATTTTTTTGTCTTTTTCATATAATAAGCCTGAAAAAGAATAAAAGAATGCTATGGTACGATGGATAGAACGAGTATCAAGAAACAGATGCACTAGTTCCTGGGATTGGAACGATCCTATGCTCAATGCAAGGTGGTGAAAACTGGTAAGCGATACTTATAGGAATGTTCCATCCATGGGTAAAAAGGGTGTCAAGTCGTGATATCCAAGTGCATGCAATGGTTAACTTGTATAGATAGACAAGGTCAAAAGTTGGCTTAAACATTGAGTCTAAATGAAGCCGGCTAAAGGCCAGGATAAACAAGTAGCCAATAGGCAATGCAGTAATACAACTCAACAACACCAGGGATCCTCTAGGGTAATAGCCAGAAAGATGATAGTGAGGAAGAAGAAGAATGAAGCTTCAACACATAAGTCATGGCGGGACTAAAGAGGACTCCCGAGCCTACATAAAACGCAGCATGGGAAACAAGTGATAGCGAGGAACTAACTAGGAAGCCCATGTAAAGGAAGGATCTACCACCAAGTCATGATTAAATAATCGGCGAGTGAAATGGGTGTAATACTCATGACCTGATGGGATCGACCCTATGGCAAGTGATCAGTATGGAGGCTAGTATGCAAAATGCAACGGAAAGTGAATTCCCTAACCTATATGCCAGTGAAGATCATATACCTGCCATGACGGGTCAGCAGTCATGGATCAAAAACCGGAAAAAATCTCTAATTGGTCAAAATGTACCTGAAAATATACCAATCTAGGCACTTCCAAGCATCCGGGTTATGCAGCTTAAGATAGATTGAAAAAATAAGCATAACAAATTTTTGCGAAAATTTTCAACTTTTTGGGCATAAATAGACAAATTATCTCATATTTGGTTCATTATTACATTGCTGATTTGGGAAAAAGTGCTCTGGAGAAAAAACTTCTTTCGTCCAAACAGGAGCAACCGACCATCAAATCGCATCGAATTTGTCAGGTAAGCTCATAAACCATCCTTGTTGTTCATTTTGTCCGTTCATAATTTAAAATTTAGGAATTTTCACCGTAGAATCTCTTGCTAAAAATCACGGGTTTGCGCATACGCGGGTTGGTAATGACCAAGTCGCGTATACACGCGACTGTGCACAAAGAAAGTCGCGTATGCGCGACCCAAAATTAAAAAATGCGTAGCTAATGAACGAATTATTGAAATTTTGCAGGATGAACATCTCATGGAGAGAGCGTGAACACAGTGCAATAGACAATGAAGTCATGCAGGACCAAGTATCATTGAATATTCTTCGGAATTGCGGATTGCTCAAGTTTTTTAAAATGCCAAATATGAAGAGTAATCTTTGGTTGCTCGAAATGCTTGTGAACTATTGGGAACCGAAAGAAGACTGTTTCATTATAGATCAGATGCCCATACGCATCGAAGTGGAAGATATATATTTTATTACTGGACTCTCCCGGAGGGGGGAGCTAGTAGACTTGCACGGTAAGCCTTTGGGAGGGCTAACCGTGGAAGATTACGTCCACGTATACTGCGTAGAGGGTTATAAGAAAGTTGGAACTCAAATTGCTATCAAAGATCTAAGAGACTTGCACATAAAAATCCTCCTTTTTACCATTGGGAGAGTAGCAGGATCAGCTTCTCTTCACTAGGCATCCAGGACGTAAATGAGTATAGCAGTGGAATGCTTAACTCATGTATATGATTGGTGCACGGCTCTACTGATGAACATGAAGCAGCAATTGACTTCTATCCGAAAGACAAAGACAAAACATTTTGGATATGGTACAATTTTGATGACATTCTTCTTCGAGAAGATTCCAACACTGAGACCCAGAGTGATCTCTACCATCAGCAGCCCTAGAGATCCAAGAATTACTCGTTGGGAAAACATGATGAAGAGATTGGGGGGAAGTGAAGTTCCCCGGACCACTTGGGATGATGAGTTCTTCCTTTGGTGGGGAGAACAAATCATCGCTGTGGACGACTATCCTTATGCCGGGATGGACTTTCGTGGAGATCCAGATCTTGTGCTTCCACTAGGCGTGGTATGGGGAATAGTCGGTAAGTTTGCAATTTTTTGACTTATATAATTTTTTTGAATTTTTTCGAATATGTATGAAAAAATGAAAAAGAAACATGTTTTTGATTGGATTCATAATGTCTTACAATTTTAAAAATGATCATGATACAGATATTGGACCAGTTCATCCTGAGGGTTTCCCGCGACACAAGCGTCGCAGAGGCGAAGTGGATACAGTGGATTCAGACAGGACCCTCCAGGCTGTACAGAGGAACTTGGAGGGATTAACCCGCCAGGTACCTATGGCTACAGTGGAAGACCTGCCGAAGTCATCCAGAGACGGGTGGTAGGAGTGCCTCGAGACTGGGTACGGTTATTCTGCTGAGTTGCCACCGCGATTGTGTTCTATAAGAACACAACATCTGGGCAGGGACCTCAGGAGTAGATAGATTTGATGTATCAGATGACTGTATATATTTTTTGAGACTGAACATGATCGGGCATAAGCCCAAATTTTTGTATGACTTATGGATCCAAATTTTGTATAGTTTTTTGAGCATTCTAATGATATATATACAGTGATGTTTGATGTGATGTGACAAATGTATCAAAATGTATGATGTTTTTGATGATTAAAATTTATTGTATGGAATGATTAATATGCCAATCCAATGCTTGATTAGCTAATGAGTCTGCCATCCAATTGTCAGCTCGAGGAATATGAATGAAAGTTAAAAATTGAAATGATCTTTGTAACAAACGTACCCTCAAGAACAACCGAAGTAAAAATGGATCTCGAACCTGATAATTATTTTTCAACTGCGACACCACCAGCTGAGAGTCCAAGAAAATTACCAATGAATCAACACCCAAAGATATTGCCTCCGAGAGTAGATAAATGACTGTAGTGTATTCTGCTATGTTATTGGAAGCAGGACCAATGCAGACTTCTCTTGATACCAACAGCTGACCGGATGGATAATGAAGTACCCAAGCCGCGGAAGCTAAGTTCCGGGTGTGTCTACTAGCACCATCGGCGAAACCAAAATGACTCATGACATCCAACACAACCTGCCAAAGCAGATCAAAAACATCACCATCCCATCAAAGATCGAAAATCAACTAGATATGTACAAAGCAAAACTACTATATACAAAAGTAACATGCCAGGCCGAAGCCTAGGTATAATACTTCTTCAAATAGAGCCCATTTCTGGGCTCCAGCAACTCGTTCCCTTCAAAATCAGCCAAGGTATATGCTCCTTTCTTAAGGAATTTTTTGATGATAAAAGGGCCATACCACATAGACTTGAACTTTCCTGCCCCCAGGGCATCTTTCTCTTGGGCATAGACCAAAACAAGGTCACCTTCTGAGAAAACCCTAGGTTTGACCGCCTTATCGTACTAAACTTTAACTCAGTTTTTATGCACTTCATTCATCGTGGTGGCATCTCGACGCTGCTCATCAAGATGGTCCAGATGAAGGAGACGTTCTTCAAGACTAGAAGTGTCAGGAAGAAGTTCAACAACTAACTTAAGAGAGGGAATCTCACATTCAATAGGAAATACAGATTCCAACCCATAAACTAACTGAAAAGGAGTAAAGCCAGTTGCAGTTTTCACTGACGTCCTGTATGCCCAAAGTGCAGGATATAGCATAATATGCCAGTTGGATCTAGCTTTATTAATCGTCCTTTGAAGAATTATCTTCAAGGATTTATTCATGGCTTCCACTTGCCCATTGGCCTAAGGATAATATGGAGATGAATGCTCCTACCGGAAACCTAATTTTAGAGCCAACTCAATCATCATGCTATTCTGAAAATGACTGCCATGATCAGTGACAATCTCTTTAGGAATACCAAAACGAGCAATAACTTGGTTGAAAAGAAAGAGAGCTGCAGTCTCACCGTCATTCCCAAAAGTAGGCATAGCCTCGACCCACTTCGTAAAGTAGTCTACTGATACAATAATGTACTTGTGACCTTTAGCCGAAGGCGGGTTGCAAGTAGTATAATCAATACCCCACTTTGTAAAGGGACCGATAGTAATGACTGGAAAAAGCGGAGCTGGATGAGCGTGCATTTTTCGAGTATAAACTTGACACGGATGACACTTTTTGACCGACTCCATACAATCTTTGAAAATTGAAGGCCAAAAGTACCCAACATGCAAGATCTTTTGGGCTGTAGCAAGCCTAGATAAATGACCACCATAAGCTCCACTGTGGCAATCATTCAGCACAGCCTGGGCTTCTTCGAGAGTTAAGCAGCGTCTTAGGATTGAATCAACCCCTCGATGGTATAAAGCATCACCAATAATCAAGTAATTCTTAGCTAGGTGACGCAACTTACATCGCTCATATTTCGAAAAAGTAGAGGGAAAATTCACAGTCTGGAGATACACAATTATATCTCCATACCAAGGATCCTGTGGAGAGATAAGAAACAAACGTTCATCTGGGAAGGATTCATCATAGACTATCTCTTCCCCACAGGGCAACTCGGAGATCAATTCTGCGAAAACCAATGATTTCTTGGACTTGGCAGACATGAACTCAAGATCAAATTCCTACAAAATCACAATCCATCCATTGTATTTGCCCCCAATCACTCACCTAATAAGGACAAATTGAAATGGATTGGCTACTGCCAAAACATAAGTTTTACGTAGAATAATGTAATGCCGGAGTCACTGCACAGCATGAACAGCTGCCAAAGCCAACTTTTCTATCGGAGTGTACCGGAGTTCAGGTCCTACCAAGCCACGAATAAGATAGTAAATAACATGCTCTGCAAGAGAGCATCATCCTCCTGAACCAGAACCATACCAATAGTAGATTCTGCTGCTGCTAGATACAAAAGGAAATCCCTACTATAATCAGGTGGACTCAATAAAGGAGCAGAGGTCAATGCTTTTTTCAAAGCATCGAATGAGCGTTGAGTGAAGTCATCCCAAAGAAATGGAACTCCCTTCTTCAACAATCTCATAAATCCCTTGGTAACTTCAGCATAATTTACGATAAATCTCCCAGAAAATTAGCCTTTCCTTGTAGACTTTGAAGTTGATGGACAGAGGACGGGGGAGGCAACCGAAGTATTGCCTCAACCTTGAAGGGATCTACCCTAATCCCTTCCCTAGACACAATGAATCCCAATAACCGACCGGATGTAACCGCGAAAACGCACTTGTTCGGATTTAACCTATTCTTATAGAAACAACATCGTTCAAATATTTGCCAGAGGTGAGCAGGATGATCCATCCTCTTTCGAGAATGAGCAGCTAAATCATCCAAATATGCCTCGATAATATTTTTGATGTTGTGGAAGGCATAGGACATGGCCCACTGAAACGTAGCCCCAGCATTTTTAAGACCAAAAGGCATCTTCTTGTATGCAAAAGTACCCCAGGGACAAATAAAGGCAGTCTTATGCTGATCTTCAGGACAGATAGTAATCTGATTATATCCGGAGAAACCACCCATGAAGGAGAAAATTTCGTTACCTTCTCTATCCAGCCATAAGGAGCTTCTCCACCTCAACTTTGATAGTTGCATCCTTCCTAGGATTAACCGGACGAAGTTTTTGCCTCACCGGCTTAGTGTTTTTGTAGGTCTTGATCTCATGCTGAATAATAGATGGATCTACGCCAGGCATTTCCTCATAAGACCAAGCGAATACTTCCCTATACTCTTTAAAGAGATCGGTATAAATTTGAATCTCTTCACGGGAACATTCAGCTCTGATGAAGACATTCTCAATAATATTGGGATCCCTAGAAATGTTCACCGGGATAGTAGGAGAAATCACAACCATGTTCCCTTCAGCATATACCTGTGTTGGTGCTAAAGGGTTTAGGACTGGGTGAACAGGTCCAGGAGATGGAGGACTTGGAAAACTCATTTCAACATTTCTTAAATCAGGTAAAAAGTAAGACCGATGATGCAACACATCCCACGGTATATCTATACCAGTCATAGCTTCCAGGATGGCCTCTTCAGATGGAAGAGTGGTATCAAGGCAATCCTGGGCAGAAGAAGAACTAAGTGCCCAAGCCGGAGCCACATCTCCATCCAACTCTTCCAGAGACAGAGGAGCTGGAATGGAGTCTGCAGAGTCAACAATAGACTGATAAGAAATCTGAGCTGCAGACATAGGAAACGCCATTCCACCCACTTGACCTTCCACTAATATGGCGGTAGGGGAAGGCAAGGTCCAAGGGTCTGAAAAATAATGAGTTCTGAAGAAATCTCTTCGAAGAGGAGCCTTGGAGGATGAAATGGTGTTTATATGAACCGTAGGAGGTGGAATATCAAAAGTACCCATCAAGGAAGAATACATTCCAACCCCTAAATTCTCAACAGGCGTCTTGGCATTATCCAATTTTGGAACAAATGAGTCAGTAGATGCATTCGGGTCTACAGGAGGACAGTCCAGTTGATCCACTATAACAATCCTCCCTTCGTGAGGGAAACAAATAATCCAAAATAATGAGGATGCAATGGCATCCATCTCATAAATCCAGTTTCTCCCCAACAGAAGGTTGTAGTCCAAGCTTGCATCAACTACCTCAACCTCTATATTCACAGTTTTGCCCCCAACACAGATAGGCAAAGCTGGGACAATACCATGCGGTCTGTGAGAATGACCATCAAACGCAGTCAGAAGAGTGGTAGATGGAACAGCTTTGGGAGATCCAATCGTCTTCCAACACGTGAGAGACATCACACATGTGGAAGCACCCTCATCAACAACCATTTGAAAGATGTTACACTTCCGGTACGATGATTTAATATGAAAAGCCATATGATGGGGGAGTCTCTTCTTAAAATTAGACATATCGAAAGTAATCAGAAGAGAATTTTTCGGATCTACAGCCCCAATGGCAGTGAGCAAAGCGCTACGCTGAGAAGGACAAGACTAGAGCACCTCTAGAGCCGACATGGCAGAAGGAATCTGCGCCAGGTCTTCCACTATAGAGTAGTTTTGGGCAGCCCTAGCATTTGGATTAATCGTCGTACGCTTAGTAGATGCTTTAGGCATCCGAGGTATAGGTTCAACAGTTGGCTTCGTAATATGAAGTGACTCAGTAGCATCAGGAGTATCCTTAGCTTTCGAAGACTCTTCTCCACCATAATCACGAGATCTCGTAGCGACATCCGCGTGAGAACTCATCATGAATATGTTTGATGGAATTTCCCCTTCTTGGGTGCCCCCAGAGGAAGCCCCAGGATTTTGATTCGCGCCAACAACTAATTGTTTCCCTTGGGGAAAAGGGTTTGTTAACACAGCCTGGGAACTGGAATAACCCTGCTGAGCTAATAGGCGCTGCACATCTTGAATTTTAGGGCAAAGGTGCATAAGATGGTCTCCAGCATAGAGCTTGCATGGAAACTTCACTTTCCTTTTCTCTTTTTGACCCTCACCAACATGCTTGTTGGTTTTATTCGCATTACCCTTCCCATTCTTACCCTTTTTCTTATTATTTCGTCCTTTTTTCTTCCCTTCGGATTGTTGATTTCCTTTGGGATTGGAAGTTTGGACAGCATTTATCGACAAAGATTGGGAAGGCAATGACTCGGAAGGCATAGCCTGACCAGAAGGAGCAGATTGCAAAGACAACTGCTGCAATTGAGTAAGCAGGCTAGCTGCACCACTATTGATCGACCCAATAAGTCCATCACCATGAGGACCAGGCTTAGTTTTTGATAAATCTAATTTGGAGCGAGGAGCATTGGGAAAATATTTGTGAAGGACCCTAGATTGGGAATATATCAATTCCAGCTGCTGGGCCCTAAAAATGGCCTATTCCTCCAAAAAGACCCCAGACAGGGATACATCTTTAGAAATGTCTGACTGTAGAGATTTCAGAAACCATTCCAAAAGGAATTCTCCTGGAATATTAGCTTTAATAAGCCTCTTCCTTCTCCTCCATTCTTGAATATGGTCATAAATGTGGGTTGCGTCGTCCTGCTTAAAATTAGCTAGGAGTTCAGTCCCAGCATCATATCGGACAAGAAACTGGAAATGGTTTAGAAATGTAATAGCCAATTCTCCAAATGTAGCAAAACTTCCCCCAGTTAGCTCAATATACCATTTGGTAGCGTTTCCAGTTAGGGTGCGTTGAAACAATCTCAACCTAATCGAATCATCGATAAGGGAGTTAGAAGAACACCATAAATGGAAAGTGGTGATGTGGTCAGCCGGATCCTCTCCATTCTTGCCTTCAAACTTTGGAATGTCTGAAGGTAGTTTGGTCGGGACCAGAGGCCACCCCGGACTATATCGAATCGGATCATTCATCAATTTCGACAGATCTGGAAAGTTCAACGTTGCTAGAAAAGGTAAATGAGGCGGAGCCTGAGGATTCCATCTTTGATAGGATGAATTCCCAACATTCTGAAAAGAATACCTTGGATTTGATGAGGCACCAAGTTGCCAAAAAGAACTCGTAGCAAAAGGAGAAGAACCTCCTCCCAACGCAGAGTTACCAAAGACCGGACCAGTTCCCCCGCCTGAAGTATTAAATGAAGAGGAAAGCCCTTGATAAGGGTTCCAGGTGTTACATAGAGGGGAAAAATTCTGATAAGCACTCGACAAAGGGAAAGAAGCATTCCCTTGGTGACCAACGTAAAACTGATTCCCTGCCCCCGCTTTAGTGAATACAGGGTTCCAACCTGTAAAAGTAGTCGAATTCTGACCTCCAGACCAAGGGTTGAAACTTTGGGTCTGGGAAGTAAACGGAAAGGACCCTAAAGAAGGATTCGAACTAGGAATATGCCCAGTTCTGAAGGGGAACCCTTGAAAAGAAGCTGATCCACTAGCCATAGAAGACATGGGTGTAGATCCAGCTGCAGCAGCGGAAAAGGAAAAAGAAGGAATCCCACTAGTGGGCATTCCAAAACAGAAGGGACCAGATTGAGAAGCATGTGCTTGGGTGAAACCAAAGCCAAACACAGCAGCACTAGAAGCAATCGAAGATATAGCAATAGTGCCTCCTCCTTCCACAGAAGCAGGAGTCTGAATGCCTGCAGCACTCACAATAGAAGCCGCGTTCCCAGTCATGGACATCGAAAGGTATGTATAATATGGAGGATCTTCCAGTATCTCTGAGTCAGGTCCGATGTATTCAACAATGAAAAGATAATCAGGAGGAAGAGGAGATGGAAGTGACACTGAGGGTTCAGGTACTTCCTCTATTTGAACTTCTTCTTCCTGCAGAAATAAAACTCACGAGGTGAGCGGAGCGCTCCTCTCAGAATCAACACTGGAACCAATTCCAAAACCTTCAGACCCTTGTGGAGGATCTCTCTCCATTGCGTCAGATGCCACAGGGTGGTAAGCACCTGCTAAATCACTCCTACGCCTTCTTGAAGAAGGCTCTGAACTCTCGGGAGATAACCCCCGGATTCTCCTCGATCGACGAGGCGCTTGATCAGCCACTTTAACAAATTTTAATTAGACTCAAAAAGTATAAAGCTAGGCAAGCTAGGAGCAAAGAGCACTCACTACAAAAAATAATCCCTGAGATACAATCAAGCTAACAGCCTTCAGGTATTTCCGCTCCGGGTGATTAGGACCGGACACCATAATACAAGAAAGCGAAATATAGGACCTCCAGAAAGTAGTCTAGGATAATTACAGCCTAGGCCTACTAGCGAAGGTAACAGAAATAGTTACGCTGACCTCCTAACAACAACCTTTGCCGACACAAGTACCCAAGCTTCGCAAGGGCACCCCCCAGAAGTACTACTGAAAGTGATGCGACGTCTGCCTCAGGTACCACGGGTATTCCCCCCCGCAGTCACCTATGTGGAACCTAGGAATGGCAACTATGGGCACCAATCCGTGTCAGAAGCCGGGCGGAACGGTCTTGAGGTCAGATCCAACAAATCGGAGAGGGGGTATCTCTCTTCTTGGCCTTCACTTCCCCTCGTGCTTGACTCTCTGGAGGAGGGCTTTCCCGGTCCACCTAACAGAGTTGGATTTCGCTCAATTAATCAACTTCTATGTTTTGTTTGAGCGGCCTTGGAGAGTTAACTCTCCACTCACCTAATCCAAGGCCCTACAACCTAGCTAGTTGGTGTATGACACTTAGAAAACTTGCTAGTTGATTTTAAATTATATTGCTTATTTTAATTGGTTGTTATGTTAAGTCAAAGGGATACGGAAATGAAACTTGTGATGTTTTGATGCAGAAAAGAAATTAATAAAAACCAAACTACGTGCAAATGCAGTATTTGTATTTCGATGAAAAGCAACTTCTACACAGGTTCTACGAGACCAAAAAATTTTATTTTTCTTTTCAGATAACAAACCCACACTCGCAAAAATTATGAAAATGACTAAATGCTTAAGTGCACCTGATGCAAATTACTAAGAGCATGCAAATTCTAAGATGCAAAATCTACTAAAGCAAAGTGAAATTTCCCAAAGATCCTTCATTTTTATTTCTTTTTGGTTGTCCAGAAAGCTAGTTCCCAAAACTAGAAACTCTTAATATAAAGACACCAAAAATGCTTGAAACAAGAAGAAGAAACCAATGACAATTCCTTTCCAAAATCAAGTCAAAAACCAAAGGGAAGAAAATTCAACAAAGCTTCAAAAGATATGACAAAACAAAAACAAAAACACAAAACAAATGCCAAAACAAAATTTTTTTGAGCTTTTGAATTTTATAACAAGAAGAGCTCGAAAAGACCAAGAAAAACTATCAAATCCCAAGCCAAACAACACTAAATTTCAAGCAAAAACTTCAAAAAACGCTCCAAATCTTATACGGCTAACTAGTAGCAAGATTTATATGAGCAAAAGAAGACAAGAAACTCAGTCACTCAGCCTAGAAGAATAGTACAAACTTGTAGCAAACAAAAACTTCAAAGAACCAAGAAAGACTCTTCAAAAGTTGCAACAAGACCTAGTCAACTGAAATCAAGAAAACCAACCAAAAAATAGGAAAAAATCAAAGTGCAAAGCAAGACACAAAGGTAGGAAAGAGTAAATGAGCAGTAGCTCTCTATTCTGATAAAGCAGAACAACCAAGAATCCCCAGAAAGAGATCTTGGTACTCAAACCAGAAATGCCAGCACAAGAAACAAGACTTACCAAATAAGCTAGTTTTCAACCAAACAAGAGAGAGAAAAGACACAGGACCACTTCCAACACAATCCAAGAAATACAAAGACACTGTAGAAATAGGCCTCCACAATCAGACAAGACTAAAAAGCCAAGAAACCTAAAATTTCAAAATTGACCCAGAAATACGTGACTTGCCAGTTTAGAAACAAGCGTGCATACGCGACTGTGTTAAAGGAAACCCGCGTATACGCGACTACCTTTAACAAAAACTGCATGTATATGCGACTGTGTGCAGACAAACCCGCGTATAAAAAGGTAAATAATAAAATTTAAAAAAGATCAAGCCTAGATAAGAAGCCAAGTCTTCAATCTGACTGAGAAAGAATTAACTGGACTGGAAATAAAAGTTAAAACTGTTGGAAACCTATCAAATAGCTGAAACCACCCAACAGGGAAATCACAAAAATGCAATCCCCAGCGGAGTTGCCAGTTCTGTTTCGAGGAAAAACACCCTAGAGGTTTTTTGGGTCAAAACCTCTACAGATCAGGGCATGCTATTTAGAAGGACTCACACACAACCATACTTAAATGCTAAGAACTAGTTAACAACGATAGTAGAACTCACTCGTAGTCCTACGTTCGATGTAGATCCCGCGGGGTCCAAACCCCCAGCAACCTTTCTTCCTCCTTAACCTGGAAAACAAGAAAGAACATGCACAGAAACCTAGATATACAGCATATACTTCTCCTAAAATTTAGTGTAATCCATGTGAAATATTAAATAAACAATAATAACTGCTTAATAATCAATCTTTTCACATATACAAATAGACATTAACACATAAGTTCAGGAACAAGATGGTTCTTCATTATTGTGAACAACATGTACAGAAGTAAAGAGTGGAGAGATCACCTGAATCCTTCCACGATCTTCGAGTAGACCGTCGTCCGGATTTGTCCCACCCTTGCCTCGCTCAGAAACTTTCAGGAGTTGTGCACTCGAGATGGAATATGAACTAATCAACATCTCCAGGAAACAAGGGTTTCCTGTATAAATCTGGGAAAGTGCAGGAGGCACGGGAAATCAGACTTGAATTAGGGATTCCAACAAAGTATAATATCTATAATAACTCTCTCCCCCTTAGGCCATACACATGAGGGTCTTTTATACTCCCTCTAAGTAGTTTCAATCAGTTGGAAACAGTTGGCCACGTACTGGGGTGGTTGAACTACTAGAGTAACCATCAACCCAGCCCGAAAATAGGGAATTTTTATATATTTTTTAATGATTTTAATGGCATACGCGGGAAAGTACATGTGGACTCGCGTATACATGCGGAAAAGTCTGGGCATACCCGCGTATGGGAATTTTAACACTGTTTTTTAGTGAATTTGTTCAAGTCTGTAGGAATGGGTGCCCAAAGCCATAAAGACAATCATGAATCACCCGAGGGTGAAAAATGATGCTATAACACCTTCTGAAGCCTCTGGCTCCATCCTATGCCCCGAAAAGAGATGTCGCAAGTCTACCATCTCTCATACTCCCGCCTTCTGCCCTCGCAAGATGGTGTCTTGGCCTATGTAGAGTGCCTCGAACAACGACCATGACAGCTCGAGCTCAGACGAGGATGGCACCAGTGCAAGTGTTGAGGCTCTCACAGCTTCCTCCATTTCTCCTGGTGCCCACACGACACTTCTTCCTCCTTCGACAACCCATGCGTCCAAGCAGGAGGATGATGAGTCCAAATATGCATGCAGAATTGTGGAAGAGTCATTCCAACCTCCGGAAAAGCATGATAATTCTCCATCTTCTTAATTTTTGGTTTCTTATCTCTCATTTGAGTCAATTTTTTGCTATTTTGATGTTTCTAGTTTTCTAGTTCTATCTTAAACATGTCACACGTAGCTTATTTTAGACTCTTTGTGCTCTACTATTGGGCTAGTTTTTGAATCTCGGGCAACCCCTTTTTTGTGGTTTTGAACTCGAAATTTCCCTCCAAAATTGGCTTGCCAACTTCGGAGGATGAGAACTGTAATATTTTGAATTGTATGATATAATAGAAGTAGCACAATTTAGAAAAAAAAGCATATATTTTAGGTGAAAAAAATCCAAATATATTAGAGAATTACAGAACAAAGGATTTCACATTATATAAATTTATCATGCTAGAGGAATTCCATATTGAGGATTGCATAATGGATAATTTAACATTAAAATAAAGTTTGTCACATAAGGAGGTTTATATAATTTCACGTTAAATAAAGTTCATCACACCCAGTGGTTTGGGTTTTTCCACAAAGGAATTTGATAATGAGAAAATACATAAGGTGGAGTTGTAGGAGGCATGTTCCTGGTTTGCATGGAAACATAGATTTTATGAAGATATGACCATAAACTAATCATTTTCAGACTAGAAATTTAGCATGGGAAATAATGCACAAAATACCGATGTGTGGTATTCTATTAATTTCCCAGACTCAGCTCTTGGTTGCATAGAAAAATAAATCCTCGGAATTATAAAGGATTTTTATAAAGCTTTGGTTATAACACTTGGTCTAGTGGGAATAAGAGTTGAGGTTTAGCTCTCGACCATTTAATAGTTGAAGAAGGAGAATTTTGTCAAACCAGGAGGTAACTCCTCAAAATCAGAATGTGTATTAGCTGAAGAATGTACATGCTCTTATAGATGGGAGGTGAGGCTATTGGGATTCATCTCCCAATGACTCTTGGCCTTTCTTGTTTCCTAATATTAAATAATATACAAAAATACATATGCACACCCATCCATAGGATTAGGTGTCAACATTCCCCCCTTTAATCCAAAGGGATGTTGGTGAGTCCAAGCATCGATCTGAACTTTTCAAACTTTTCTCTTCCAAGTGCTTTGGTGAAGATGTCAGCAGTTTGCTCATTTGTGGAACAATGATGTAGATGGATGGTTTTGGCATGAACATGATGTCGAATGAGATGGTACTTTGTATTGATGTGCTTTGTTCGATCATGGAACTTTGGGTTCTTGGCCAACTTTATTGCAGAAGTGTTGTCGATCATGAGTGGAGTGGAATACATTTGTTTCATCTGCAAATCTTCCAGAATTTTCCGGAGCCACACAATTTCCTTTGTTGCTTCAGCTGCTGCCACATATTCTGCCTCGGTCGTGGAATCTGCTGGAACTGACTGTTTGCGTGATCTCCATGAGATAGCTCCTGATCCAAGACTCATGGTGTAACCTGTAGTAGACACCCCTGTTTCTTTGTCGCCATCAAAGTCTGAATCAGAGTATCCGATCAAGCTGAAGTCGCCTACCTGTGTATATTTGAGTCCAAAGTCTTGAGTCCCCTTCAAGTGCCTTAGCACTCTTTTTGCAGCAGACCAATGTCCTTCACAAGGTTTTTGCATGAACCTTGAGAGGATTCCAACAGCAAATGAAATGTCAGGTCTGGTGGTGGTCAGATAGATAAGACTTCCTACAAGTTGTCTATACTTAGTTGCATCCTCAAATTCCTTTCCTTCAATAGATGTGAGCTTCAAGTTTTGTTCCATTGGAGTGCTTAAGGGTTTACAATCATCCATGCCAAATTTGTTCAAGAGATCTCCAATGTACTTCTTCTGAGAAAGAAATATGAATTTAGGATGTTGAATTACTTCAATACCCAAATAATAATGAACATGACCCAAATCAGTCATTTTAAAACCTTTCTTCAACTCTTTCTTCATGGATGCAATATAGCTCTCATTGTTTCCTGTTATCAAAAGATCATCTACATATACCACAAGATATACAACTGTTTTTCCAACTTTCTTAACAAAAAAAGTTGCATCATCAAGATCAAAGTGTTTGAAATCAAGTTTCAGAAGATGCTCGGTCAATTTCTCATACCAGGCTCGTGGTGCTTGCTTGAGGCCATACAAGGATTTTACAAGTTTGCAAACTTTGTGTTCTTGACCCTTTATCACAAATCCTTCTGGCTGGGACATATAAGCTTTCTCCTTTAGATCTCCATTCAAGAAGGTTGTTTTTACATCCATCTGATGGACTTTCCATCCACTCTGAGCTGCTAAGGCAAAGAGAGTCCGGATGGTGGTCCATTTTGCTGTGGGAGCAAACGTTTCTTCATAATCAATTCCTTCCTTTTGTGCGAATCCTTTTGCCACAAGCCTAGCCTTGTGCTTGTCAAGTGAGCCGTCTGCTTTGTACTTGTTCTTGTAGACCCACTTACGGCCAATTGGTTTTGTTCCCAAAGGCGGATCAACCAGCTTCCAAGTGCCATTCTTTATCAAGGCATCATACTCCTTCTGCATCGCTTCTTTCCATTCATCATGAGAAGCGGCTTCTTTGAAGGAAGTTGGTTCATGATTTGTAGACAAACTCAATTCACAGTTATAAGCAATATCCATATCAACAGGGGAATCAGAATTATCTACATCACCTTCGATTTGTTGAGTGGAACTTCTTGTTCCTGTTTTTCCAACCTCATCAGGATGAACATTCTCCAGTGTCTTTATCAGCCATTTGGGAGGACCTTTCTGAGATGGCCCAGGCTGGTCATTTGACTGAGTTGGGATTGATTCAAGATTCAATCTCCCAATTCTGTCAATCACATCATCTAATGTGTCATCCGTGGTTGTTTCTTCATGTGGGGGAGAGAGTGCTTCAGGATATGATTCCACAGTTTGATTCAATATCGGAATCCCCCCTTCAAGGTGTGGAATCACATTATCAAATTCTTGGAAAGACTTTGCATGTGTGAATTTGTCCAGGCGATCAAGTTGCCGCTCAACAACCTTGTCACTCTTGGAAGATTAAAGAAATATGACATCTCTTGCTATCACAAACTTCTTATTTGCTTCATCATAGAGACGATATCCTTTGGAGGTATTGGAGTACCCCAAGAAGATGCATTTTCTACTTCTAGCACCAAGTTTGTTCCTTTGACCCTTGGGTATCAAGGCATAACAGGTGGACCCAAAGACCCTGAAATGCTTTACCGAAGGAATATGGCCATGCCACATTTCAAAAGGAGTTTTGTTTCTAATTGAACTTGAAGGACACCTATTCTTTATGTAAACAGCACATAGAACTGCATCAACCCAAAACATCAATTTTACATTCTTGAAAAATAACATGGAGCGGACCATATTTAAAATGGTTATGTTCATTCTTTCAGCTACACCGTTCTGTTGTGGATTATATGGCACAGTTGTTTGATGTTTGATTCCATGTTGACGAAGATAATTTTCAAATTCGTTTGAAGTGTATTCTTTTCCATTATCAGTACGTAGAGAGCCAATATGTGCTTGTGCATCATTTTCAATCCATGCATGAAAATTCTTGAAAGTTTGAAAAGCATCAGACTTATTCTTCAGTAAGTAAATCCAACACATTCTGGTGTAGTAATCAATAAATGTCATCATGTATTTGTTTCCATTTGCAGAAGCAATAGGCATAGGGCCACATAAATCTGAATGAACAAGTTCAAGTTTCCTATGTGCTCTTGAGTGTGATTCATGAAATGGCTGTTTGCTATGCTTTCCTAGAATACAAGCATCACATTCCTTAGGTTTTCTAGGAATTGTAGGCAGTCCATCAACACCATTTTTCTTCAACAAACGAAGGTTGTCATAGTTTAAGTGTCCAAATCTAGCATGCCATAAAAGACTTGATGGAAATGTACCTTCATCATGATGTGAACTGAATGCAAAGTTTTGAGCATGGGCAGATGAACCTTTCAGCTTCAAAAGTCTCCCTTCTTCTATTCCCTCCATGACAAGTGAGTGATCTGATGCTGATCTGACCTCTGCCTTGCCATCAAACAAGTGAACTGAGTGTCCTTGCTGCCGGATTTCGATCAGGGATAGCAAGTTTCTCTTCAACTCTGGGAGGTATAGAACCTCATGTAGGATATGATCAGGAAGACCAGGCAGTTTAAGCCTGACTGTGCCAAGCCCTAATGGCTTGAGTTTGGATTTATCTGCGAAATATACTGCTCCATCAACTTTGTCAGTGAATTCTTCAAAAAAATCTTTTCTAAATGTCATGTGACATGTTGCTCCCGAATCTAGCAACCAATCATCTCTCCATGAAGTAAATGAAACATCAAATAGGTTTTCAGTTACTCCATTGTTACAATGTGCTAGAACAGAATGAGCTGATTCAGCTGGTTTACCTTTGTCTTTGTCATTAGTTTTACCTATGTCTTGATTTGTTTGCTGCTGAGCTTTAGATTGTCTGCCCCCCTTTTCTCTGAAGTTTCTTCTTCGTCTTCTGCCTTCTCTTCCTCTGGATGGACCTGAAGCATGTCTCTTTTCTCTTTGTGCCAAGTAGGCAGCCTCTTTAGAAGATGAAGGGACTGTCATCTTCTTTTGAAGGAGGAGAGAAAAAAACTCTGCTGGAAAATTTCTCTTGAAGGAGAGAAAACAAAAAAATCTTTGCTGGAAAATGTACTCAGTTTAAAAGGACAGAAACTCTTTTGCTGGAAAATAATTCTGCTCAAAAACTCTTGCTGAAGACTGAATTTTAAAAAAAATACTCTTTGCTATAAACTGAATTTTGCATAAAAAATATATATATGTATATATATATTTTTTGTTTAGGGAATAAAAAACTTGTATGTGAAAAGTCGATATGGAAGGGAGGGCGATATTGTGAAATGGTGGTGGGGGGGGGGGTATAATATAAAAGGAGTGGAATGGTATTCAAAAGAGGGGGCGGAAATATGAGCAGGGAGCGGTATAAAGGAATAGGAAAAGGCGTAATGATTATGGGAGGGGGGCGGTCAGCACTGTATTAAAGGTGGAGGCATTGTATAAAAAGTGAATGGCGTATTAAATAGTGATTTGAACCAGTGCGTGGTATATTGTAAACAGCGTGGTATATTATATGAAGCGTGGTATTGGTATATTGTAAACAGCGCGTGGTATATTATATGAAGCGTGGTATATTGGAAGGGGCGTGGTATTACGTGGTAGGGGCGTGGAATGTGGTATTGAATATGGGGCGGAAATACCATGTATGAGAGCGGTTTTAAACAATGTAAAACACAACGCGTATTACATATCAATGGACTATTGTAATATATACACTGGACAATATATATCGTGGAGCAGATTGAATGGAGTATGCAGGTGGGTGGACAACGTTGTAACTTATATAGGTGTGGTATAGTGGGCAATGACAGCGTTGTAACTTATGCAGCGTTGTATATGTGTTATAGTCAACCAAAGCGGAATGAAACGTTGGAACAATGCCTATTGAAACAATGACCACGAATTGTATTACATTCCACAGGTGGAGAGGCGGTATTACAAGGTGAGAGAGGCGGTATTACATATATATACAGAGCGCAATGGTATTTCAAAGCAGGTGGAGAGGCGGTATTACATATATATACACAGCGCAATGGTATTTCAAAGCGGCGTGGAGAGGGAGCTCCAGTCGATGCTTGGAAGGGGAGCGCTGTATGACAGAGCGTGACAGTGTATATATGGGCAGTGTATGAATGGACAGTGTATGAATGGAGCGTTGATATCATAAGATAGCACTGTATGGAGGGATAGCAGTGAGGGGTGAATAGGGAGTCGAGGGTGAGGGTGAGGGAGGTGAGTGAATGGAGAGGAGCGCTGGTCTATGGAGAATGAGGAGGCCCAAAAGGGCGTTACATAATTTTTTTTTTTGAAATTGAATCTGCAGAAGACAGAGTTGCAGGACTGCTGGAATTGCAGAATGGCAGAGTCTGCAATTTGTAGAATGACAGAGCCTGCAGTCTTCAGGAGCTACAGGAGCTGGAGCTGCAAATGTCAGTACTATATAGGGAAAAAAAATGCAGAATAACAGTCTAGCAATTAAGAGCAGCAGAAAACAATTAATAAAATTGACTGAGCAAAGGATAGGGAGTTACACCACAGGGCAGAAATGCCAATAGTGGGGCTGGCTCTGATACCATCTCAAACCAGGAGGTAACTCCTCAACTTCAGAATGTGTATTAGCTGAAGAATGTACATGCTCTTATAGATGGGAGGTGAGGCTATTGGGATTCATCTCCCAATGACTCTTGGCCTTTCTTATTTCCTAATATTAAATAATATACAAAAATACATATGCACACCCATCCATAGGATTAGGTGTCAACAAATTTGATAGAGAGGAAGGAGTTTTAAATGTTGATCAAAGCAAGGTTAAGATCTAGCTTCCAGTGGGAACCAATTATAATTTTGATGGAGAGGAAGGAGTTTGAAACATTAATCAAAGTAAGGTTAGGATCCAGTTGGCATTGGGCACCAATTATGAACCTAAAGAAGGTTCCAGTGGGAACCAATTATAATTTGATGAAAAATTAATCTTTAGCTAAACTGAGATTTATGAAACTAAAGGATGAGATAGGATATTCAAGATCCACATCCAAACTCTTTGAAGACCCTGATTTATATCTTTTTGTCATTAGATTATGCCACTGTTACAATACTCTTCTTGGTCATCAACTTCATTTTTACTTGGGATTTATCTTCAAAAGAGGATATAAATTCCATTTTACATACCCTTACACCTTTGTTTCATTGTTTGTAAATATTTTATGTAAATATAAGACATATTTTACACCAAAAAGACACATCTTCCAGTGAAGTTGGAGGAACTTTGTGTTATAGATACTTTTAATAGATCTAACTTGGAATACTGCTGAAAATCAATTAAAACATTTCGTTTGTGAGGAACTTGATTAACCTTCTTTCATTTCCATATGAGCTCCTCCATCCATGGAGTTTCATTTTTTATATTTTCCAATGCCAAGTTCAACAAATGGATTTTGCATGGAGTAAATAAGAAGTGACTATATCTATTTCCCACATCCAAATTCATGTCTATTCAAACATGTGTATTTTCAATGCTGACTTGAACGGTAATTAGAAGTGTTGACTTTCTCTATTGCATTAGTGATAGCATGGGGAATAAAATATGTGATGTCCTCCTCCATAGGATATTCTTCAGCTGAAATAAAAATGGAAATGCTAGGTATAGTGATGATGTTCACCAATGGATTATGTGTGGTGTCTTTCTCCTATAAAAAAATGGTAAGTCCTAAATTATTTCTCCCAAGAGGATTGGATATGTTCTATAAACCTGTCCACCAAGGCGCTCTTTCACAAGTAATTTTATTCTAGGCTTATTGTGACCATCCTTATTGTAACCTTGTACCATATAATTAACATTAATTACCATTATGGTGGCATGCCAATAAAAAGATTAAATCACACTAAAAAGGATTCCACAAGAAATCTCCAATTTTCTATCCAATTCATCTCACCCCCTCACATATCAAGCATTTTTATATTGACCAATGTTTTCCTTTCCTTCCCTATCCTATAATATTTTTCTTTGATGAATGATGTAATGGAGCTCTACCTATTCTACAAGTCCTTTCCTTAGCCATATATTCCTATTATTTCTCCATTATATATGCAGTAATATTTCTGGCTTTGCACTTATTCTATAGCCCTCAATATGTGTCCAACTTGTAAAACTAGAATGTAGGAGTCTTTCTAAACATTTACGTACAAACTGCACTACATTCATGACCCTTTTGAGTTATGATTGGAAATTTATGTGACTTTGTAACATGCCTCTAAAGAGGATTTTCCCCTCTCATTAGTATCTACTAAAGTTGTGTGGTCTCTTTCATGGAAGCAAGTCCGGTTGAATGATAAGAATCCATTAATAAAATGGAAGATTGAATATGGGGAAGATACAAAAGTGGTGAAGTCTGCACACATAATTTCCACTTGATCATCACAAGTTTCTCTCATTGCCTGTTGTCATGGGATTTTTTTTTTTCAAAATTCTAATAAAAAATTCTTGATCCTTTATTGGTCAGAAAATATGTTAATATAATGCATAAATGGAACTTCCATTCTTAACCCTCATATTTGATTTTTTTACAAATTTGTGACATGTCTCTAAGGAAGATAGTGGTTGCATTACTCTCCTAGGGTTATGAGTTTCATGGAAGAAATAACATGTGACTGTAAGAAGACATTAAGAGAAGGAAGATTGAATAAGAATAAGATAGAAAAATAAGCACATTTTGCATACACCATTTTGTCTCATCTCTACAAATCATTCTTACAATCAATTTCCCGAGTCACAAATTGAAGCTTCACTTTGAAATTCTTCTCACGTAGTCCCCAGTTCTCTCTGCTCAGAAAATATACCTTTATAGAGCTCACAATACGTGAACGATGAATAATAGATTGGGATAGGGATACATTTATTATTAGAAAAAAAATTTATTTATGAAACTTTAGTTACACTTTAGTTTTTGGAAGGCATTTTTGTTTTAAACATTTACTTAATGTCAGATTCATGTTTCTTGAAAAAATTATAAAAAGGGGAATTCTAGCTTGTCATCTCCAAACATTTAGAAGAATTTGTATCCATGGATCCATGTTGATTGTTTTAAAGTTTAAGATATGAATACCTTGCTCCCCTGTCATCTTCAAACATTCATGTAATTATGACTGACACTCATGACCCTTCTGAGTTATGATTGGAAATTTCTGTAACTTTATAACATGCCTCTAAAGAGGATATTCCCCTCTCATTAGTATCTAAGAAAGTTGTGTAGTCTCTTTCATGGAAGCAAGTCTAATTGAATGATAAGAATCCATTAATAAAATGAAATACCGAATATGGGGAAGATACAAAAGTGGTGAAGTCCGCACATAAAATTTCCACTTGATCATCACAAATTCCTCTCACAGCCTGTTGTCATAGGAATTTTTTTTTTCAAAATTCTAATAAAAAATTCCTGATCCTTTATTGGTCATAAAACATGTTAATATAATGCATAAATGACACCTTATTTGCTAACCCTCATATTTGATTTTTTTTACAAATTTGTGACATCTCTCTAAGGAGGATAGTGGTTGAATTACTCTACTAGAGTTTTGAGTTTCATGGAAGCAATAGCATGTGACTATAAAAATACATTAGGAAATGGAAGATTAAATAAGAGTAAGATAGAAAAATAAGAAAATTTTTCATACACCATTTTGTCTCATCTCTACAAATCATTCTTACAATCGATTTCCTAAGTCACAAATTGAATCTTCACTTTGAAATTCATCTCACATAGTCCCCAGTCTTCTCTGCTCAGAAAATATACCTTTATAGAGCGTGTTAGCCCCCCTATAAATTTTTGACAAGCAAAGAAGGGGCTAAGATGTTGTCGAGCCTTCAAGGAATGCATTTCCCCTGAAAACACATCATCCTTGAAGCCTCCTTGGGCCTGTTGTCCTTTGATAAAATCCCCTCTGCTGATTTCCCTTATAAAACCTTTGTGTTTGAGAAGGAATGCCCAAGGGCCTCCCCTTCCCCTTATTTCACCCCCCCCACTTAGCCTCTATTTTATTCGCCCTTGTCTCCCCTTCTATTCCATTTCTTACCCTTCAAATCCCCCCCAAAATCCCCTTTAATTTCTTTCCAAATCCTTTATAACCACTTCCCCTTTCCATACCCTACCATGTGTGACAAATGAACTCTATTGTAAAGTTTATGTTATATTATATGTAACCCACCATTGTTTTCATCGCAAATTGCACATCGCATTTTCACATGTTCATGTTCGAGTGATCTATCGCAAATATTTGCAATGCGATTTGATCGCGCCCCTTGCACTTTCCGCCCATCGCAGATCATACTCATCGCATGATCGCATTTTCACGTGTCTATTTGATTGATCCATCACAAATATTTGCGATGCTATCCGATCGCGTCGCAAATTCTCCACCATCGATTCCCGTGCGAACCCAACCGTCATCGCATTCCCAATCGTTTCCCCTTCCTCGATCGCAATCGCAAATTATAAGTATGCATTTCCCCTCATCCATCGCGATTGCGATTCCCCGACTAAACCTGGGTCAACCATTGGGTTTAAGATCCAACGGCTCGAAGCAAATCGCCATCCGCCTCCGGCTGGGTTCCTCCTCATCGCATGTCACTGCCTTCCCTTCGCATTTATTTGTATTTTGTTTGAAGTCCAAAGTCTAAGACTTTACACTAAAGTCTTATGTTTCGCAGTTATTTTAGCCCACTTTCATATATCATTCTGCTGCTCAATCCCTACCGTTGATCTTCGCTCCCAGGCCACGATCTAACGGTCTGTGCTGCATCCTGCCATCAAACCCTATTATTCGTAAGTCTTTACCAGTTCATTGCATTTTTTCACCATTGTTTGGTGAAAGCCACCATTCCACCGTCGCGCTATCATATTTTTCGCCCTCCGCTCCACCAGTCTTCCATTGCATTGATTGTCTACACACAGTCGTGAGTTTTTGCAAAGTACAAGAGTTGAAACGCCGCCATAATTACACAGTATGGATGCAGCAGTAAGTTTCCCATTGAAAAAGGCAAGTAATTTATTGAAGGGCAGGTTTCCACACCAACAGAATGTCTCCTTCCGAAGAAGGACAGATTTCCCCTACCGTTTGATCATATGCCATGCTCGAGAGGAGATCTCTGCTCAAAACGCAGTCCAAGGAGATCGATGCATTTTCTGTTCAAGTATGGCGGACCATTTCATTTTTCATTGCCATTTTGTTTATTCACTAAAGGTACTACAAAGTACAGCAAACCAGAATGCATCTGAGACTTACCCGGAATTAATGAAGCCTGATGAAGACCATTCTTTTCTCAAAAGAGTGCCAAAAATGAAGGTTCAGAGTTTAAAAAAGAATGGGCTTCGGCCCTCTCTTTCTTTTCTGAATTTAATGTTATATTTAGTGTTCTACCTACTTCCTCTGCTCTTTTTCAGCTATAAAAACTATGAGGAAGTTGTTGTAAAGGTTGTTGATGAGATATCAGAGAATTGCAAGCAGTTTCTCTTGAGATAATTTCTCTGTGTATATTTGTAAGATAGGCTGAGTGAGATGTATTCAAACTGAATGTCCAAGCTATTGGCTATGTTGTACCTAATTGGTGTTGATATTTAATATGACAAGCACATTTCTTTGGATCCTGATCTAAAGCTGCGGTGATGTTTTTCTATCTCTGTGTTCATTTCCATTACATTTCATTTCTTCTGGCTCGCATCAGAAATTTGGCATAAGATTCATGCTTGTTAGGTGCCTTATGTTGCTGCTCTCCTAAGCTTCTATGTTTTCTACTTATATGTGTATCTGAATGTTGATTTCAATTGATTTAACCAGCATAGTGGATGTTGTTGCCTACTAGCTTATGTATGGATTAATGGAATTTATGTTCAGATGTTATTGTTAGGATTTAATTGAATGTGTTGAGAACATTGGGAGGTTTAGAGCTTTGCCCCTGCCTCACCAGGATCTTTCCATTCCATTAAGCCTTTCTAAGTTCCCTTTTGCTGCCCCTGATTGTGTACAAGCAGGTCTGGAGTTAAATGACCTCTGACTTGATCTATAGACATGATTGGATGGCTCTCCCCCTTCATTTTCAGTCTTTAATGTCCCACACCACTTTATCACTTTAGGATCTAAGGCTTTGGATGACTAGCCCAACTGAAAACTTGCATGTTGATTAGCAAGTAAATCCTTTCCTGACTCCATTGCCCAATGGACTTGGTATTCTCTGGATTATTTCTCCTTTGCCTAAATTCATCTTTTCCCAGCCTTGTCTTATGCAGAACCCTTCTTTCTTGATTCCCAGCAACCAAACCCAAAATAAAATGAACAAACCCTGTGCCTATAACTAGACTAATATCTTGACTTAGAGCTTCAAAGACATATATCTTTGACTATTATAGAGAGATCCCTCTCTGGACCTAGGAGGGCTAGATCCTAAGGTCTGAAAGTGGTTCTGATTTTGTCTCATCTTTTGGTCTTGCCAATCTGGCCAAAACATGGGAACACCAACATAATGGCGACTCCATTGGGGAATTTCTGAACATCTTTCATCTCACTATATCATAAACTTCAGAAAGCCTTCAACCTTTGGTTAGGTTGGCAGTAAGTCACCCCTGTCTTGAATTGACCACCATTTGTTGTGTCTCTCATACTCTTAGACAGAGCCTGGAAAGGGCCAGGTAGCCTCCGGATCTCACCCTCTTCGGAGGTGACATATCTAGTAAATGCCCTCCTAGTCAATCTCTGGTTGGAGTTGTTTGTGTTCTTGAGGTGA
Organism: Pinus albicaulis; assembly: GCA_034641835.2. Taxonomy (NCBI): domain Eukaryota; kingdom Viridiplantae; phylum Streptophyta; class Pinopsida; order Pinales; family Pinaceae; genus Pinus; species Pinus albicaulis. Next base: position 1,432,202,015 of record CM076579.1, on the reverse strand, counting down.
TTCCTGAAAGGTGATAGTGCCTGAGCATTGTGGTGGATAGTGTAACCCTTTAGATATACCCTCAACTTTCCACCTGGTGACTCCATAGCTCCCAAACGTTCAAAAGACCCCACTGATGATCAGTAGGCCTACTGATTAACTTGGTTTCACATAAGACTCCACTGGGAGACCTGCCTTCATAACAACATCAACCACAACCGAAGTAACAAGTAAGGTTAAGTTGCTCGGTTAGAAATACAACGTTCTGGCTTCAAGAAGCATTCACACGAGAGCTTTCCCTAACCCTAATCCACCTGAAATTGTTGATAACCCTGAGAGTATTCTCAAAGGATCTCATACACCTAAAAGATCAGCTATTTCCAGCCACATTCATAGAGCTAACTCTGCACCAGAAGATCTTGCAGCTCTAACACATTCTTGCCCTGACCTAGACATTCGAAACAAATTACCTAGAACTAGGTCATTCAGAACTCTAGACCAGCCAGACTCTGAGCTTCACAGTTCACCATCCCATAGTGGTGATCACACTAGGGAAAGAGGAACCCCTCCATCTACACCACCTGATATTCACTTCATTCAAAACTTGGAGCTCTCCCACCCTAGATCTGCCCAGCAAACCTCTGCTGGTCCTAACATCCCCATCATCCAAATACCAGCTGCTCAGGTTAATCCTTTAGCTCATCAGAACGTCATCATGGCAGCCTGGTATGCACCTTTGGTGTTAACTCAACCTCTATTACCCCTACCAAATGAGTATCAATCAAAGATCCCTCACTTCCATGCTAAAGAACCTACAACAGCACAGCAACATGTAGATAAAATGGAGGACTCTTTTAAATATATGGAAATTGGTGATGAAACAGTCAAAATGAGAATATTTGCACAAAGTTTGGGAGGTGATGTAAAAAAATGGTTTAAAAACCTACCTGCTGGTAGTATTCGAGATCTCCCTGCTTTATACCAGTCCTTCATCAACAAATGGGAAACTAGGGTGAATCCTTTCCAACTCCTAGCTGAATACATGAGCCTTAAAAGAAATGCAGGAGAGAGTGCTCATGATTACACAACGAGATTTAACAGCATTTACAATGCTCTCCCCCCGCAGATGAAACTTCCACAAGGTATGACCCTAGAAAAATACCCTGAAGGCTTTGATGCTGACATGGCCTATGAGCGTAGGGACAAAGAGTAAACCACCTTGGAGGACATGCAGAAAGGAGCTGTAAACATAGAGGCAAATCTGATGGAGAAAAGAGCAAAGCTGAGATCTGAGAGGAGGGTAACATACAAGGATGACACAGTAGCTTCCACGTCAGATCCAAACTATGACAGATTATCCAAAAATGTGGACAAGCTATACCAAATGATGGAAACAATGGTTGTCACCCAGAACAGGAACCGAAATCAAAACCAGAATCAGAACTTTAGAAGAAACAATAACACTCCCAACAGACAAAAGGAATCAGACCAACAAGTCATCCCTCCTTTCAAAAAATTTCTAGATGAAGATGAGGGAATCATAGAAGAGTCCGAAGGGAAGGAGATAAACATGTTTGAAATGGAGGACTCAATACATAACTGTGATTCAGAGGAAGATCAACCCTTATCCACATATTGGGATGGGGAAGGGCTAGAATCCGAAGCCTACAGACTTGGATTTGAAAATGCTATAATGCAAGTCTGAGAACAATATGAGCTTAGGAGAAAAAAGAACCAAGACACTTCCAAACCCAAAGCTCCTAAAGTAACCATCAAGAAAAGGCCTGAAAAATCTTCTAAGGTAACTACTGTAAACAACAAATCAACAGCTGAGAGTTCTGAGAAAAACAAAGATAAAGACAGCCAAAACAGAGAAAAACAGAGTCAACCAACTAGCAGCACTAGCACCTCAGTTAGTGCTCCTGATAAAACTGTTCCTACACATGTACATAACGAGAATCAGCCTACTGATTCTGCCACTAAGGTAGTGGAAAACAAAATAGAATTGAGCACTCCAAAGACCCAGTCCACTTTCAATTTAGAAAGTGAGATTGCAAAAATTAAAATCTCTGTACCACTCTCTGAGTTGGCCACTCAGGATGTATATAAAGGCCAAATTTTGAAAGCATTGAATTTAGGGGAAAACATTGACACTGTAAACCTGAATGATGATCAGCTAGCCCTTCTATTTGGACCAAAGATTGAGGGAAAGTTTCAGGAAGGAGTAGTTCCACCTTTCTATATCAGTCTCAACATTTATGACAAGATACTCCATAATGCCATGCATGATTCTGGAGCATCACACAACTTGATGCCTAAGGTAGTGATGGAAAAGTTAGGCCTAGAAATCACCAGACCCTACAAAGACTTATATTCATTTGACTCTAGCAGAGTAAAATTTCTTGGCCTAATTAAAGATTTGTGTGTGAGTTTGACCCAGATCCCAACTAAATGTATGGTCATGGATGTGGTGGTGGCAGATGTGCCACCTAAGTATGGCATGTTATTATCTAGATCATGGGGAGCCAAGCTGCAAGGCACTATGCAAATGGATGGCTCATATGCCACTATCCCCATATTTGGCCAACTTAGAAGACTATATAGAGAGGCCCAAATGAAATTCCTGGTCAGTAGCCCTGAGAAACCTGAGAATTCACCTTTATACTCTGTACATACAGACCTGGATTCTTTCATCCTTTGCAATTATCACTCTTTAGGAGAACCAGAGTCGGAAAATAGAGGCACAAGCAGAGAAACAGAGGCTATGGATTTCAACATAATGGCTGCCTTGGATTTAGAAGAAAACGAAGAGGAAAACATCACTGAAGCTTGTAGGATATCCGGTGGGCCTCTAACTCTGAGTGAAGCAAAAACAGAAACTGAAAGTGAACAGCAAGCTGGTCCCCTCCCTAATCATCACACCCATAAGGAAACACAAAATAATTTATGGCCTAGTGCAGACCCCACAATGCAACATGATGGCGAACCCCTGTGGGAAATGAATTTCGATGGGTCCTGTACTAGGCAAAAGGCCGGAGCAGGGGTGTGGATACGTAACACCGAGAGTGATCACGCAGAAATCCATGCTGTAAATCTGCACTTCAAATGTACAAATAATATTGCAGAATATGAAGCTCTCATCCTGGGTCTGAATCTATTAAAAAAATTGGGAGCCCATAGGATAGCTGTGAGAGGAGACTCAGAGTTAGTTATCAAACAAGTGAATGGTGAGTACTCAGCAAAACACCCCAGGTTAAGAGCATACAGGAATGATGCAATAGATCTGTTGAAAACCTTTATAGAATACGATTTGGTGTTTGTCCCTAGGGGCCAGAACGTAATTGCAAATGGATTAGCTTGCCTAGCTAGTTCATATCCTAAGACCCCAACTGACTGACAGATCATTGTTCAAACCAAATTCAGACCTGCTATGCCAGACAACGAAAAATACTGGCAGGTCTTTGAAGGAGATAAACATATTGAGGACTTCTTGATAGGCAGAAATGAGTTTGAATTTTCCAGTTCAGACTCTAAATCAGAAGACAGCTGCTTAGGTGAGGAGTCCTCTGATGAAGAAACCCCACCTTGTAACATAGAAATAAACACCTTTTCTGAAGAAACTGGAAATCTGTCCATAAAATGTGAAAACGCAGACTGTGAGGAAATAGAGGTGCTGCAGGCTAAAGATAAGAACATACCCAGAGGCCTGGCACCCTTAGAGGACCTTTTTGACTTTGATTATGTAGCAAAAAAGCCCACCATAGAACATGCAGATTTAGATGTAGAAGAATGCAACATAGGCACTGAAGATAAACCCAAAATGATCAAACTGGCTAAGTCTTTACCTGCAGACATGAAGGTAAAATACATTGACTTGTTTAAGGAATTCATTGATGTGTTTGCATGGAGCTATGAAGACTTAAAGGCCTATGACACAAGCATAATACAACACATAATACCCTTGAAGGAAAATCAGAAACCTTTCAGACAAAAACTTCGAAAAATAAATCCAAAACAATTGCCTGCAGTTAAAAAGGAAATTGAAAAGATGTATAATGCGGGCATAATAGTTCCGGTTAGGTTCTCTGATTGGGTATCAAACTTAGTGGCTGTGAGGAAGAAAACAGGAGAGATCAGATTATGCATAGACTTCAGAAATATTAACAGAGCCTCCCTTAAAGACAACTACCCCTTGCCTAGAATGGAACACATCCTACAGAAAGTAGTGGGGTCTAAGAGAATCTCCCTGCTAGATGGCTTTTCGGGTTATAACCAAGTGTTGGTACTCCCAGAAGACCAACTCAAAATGACATTTACCACTCCACGGGGCACCTTCTTGTATGTGAATATGCCTTTTGGGCTGATGAATGCTGGGGCCACCTTCCAGAGAGCAATGGACATAGCTTTCTCAGATGAGATAGGACATTTCATAGTTATCTACCTGGATGACTTGACTGTCTTTTCTAAAACTGAAGAAGAACACCTGAAACACCTGAGGAAAGTTTTTGAAAAATGTAGAAGGTATGGTCTGTCCCTAAACTTTAAGAAAACCATGTTTGAGCTGCAAGAAGGTAAACTTCTTGGCCATATTATATCTAAGAAAGGGATTAGGATAGACCCACAGAGAGTTGAGGGGATATTGCAGATCACACATCCCAGAAACATCAAAGAGTTACAATCCTTCATTGGGAAAATCAACTTCCTTAGGAGATTTATTCCCAATCTAGCTGAACACCTTAGGAACATGACTAACATGCTGAAGAAGGGTGTGGGAGTGAAATGGACTGTAGGAGCCAAAAAATCTTTTGAATCTGTAAAACTTGCACTCACTCAGGCTCCTGTTTTGATTCGCCCAGACTTCTCAAAGGAATTCCTCGTCTTCTTATTCGCCTCCGAGCATACAGTGGCTGCAGTTTTACTGCAGAAAAATTCAGAGGATAATGAGCAGCCAATTGCCTTTTTCAGCAAAGCCTTAAGAGATGCACCCTTGAAGTACAAAATAATGGAGAAACAAGCTTATGCTTTAGTCAAGGCCTTGAAATATTTTAGGCTGTACATTTTACATTCTCATACCATCACCTACGTGCCTAACATAGTGGTCAAAGATATCTTGTCCCAAGACCCTGATGGGAAAAGGGGAAAATGGATTGCTACTATCTTAGAATATGACCTTGAGATTAAACCCACTAAGCTGATCAAAGGGCAAGGTTTAGCCAAGCTAATGGCTGAATCAAATTTGTAGGCTCTTGATATTAACATGATAGATGCCTTAGATGAGCAGGAAGGATTACTCGATCCCACTGTTGAGGAGAAGTTTCAGAACTCTCCTTGGTATGCTGATATCCTTTACGTGCTCACCAATCTTAATGCCCCTCCAGAAATGTCAAAAACTAAGGCCAGATTCACAAAACTTAAAGCCAGAAACTATTGCATCTTGAATGAAAACTTGTATTGGAAAAATCCAAATGGCCTATTGCTGAAATGTTTGTCTGAAACTGAAACTGAAAATGTAAAACAAGAATTTCATGCTGGAGAATGTGGAGGCCACCTGAGTTGGAGAGCCACAGCAAATAAGATACTCAGGGCTGGTTATTACTGGCCCACACTTTTCAATGATGCCCATAAAATGGTAACTGCCTGTCATAAATGTCAGATCTTTGAAGGCAAAAGAAAGCTCCTCCCCCTCCCTTTACAACCCATCACCGTAGAAGGTCCCTTCATGCAATGGGGCCTAGACTTTATTGGAGAAATTCACCCTGCTTCTTCTAGACAACACAAATGGATCCTAACAGCCACAGACTACTTCACCAAATGGATAGAGGCCATACCCACTAGGAATTCCACTGAATTTGTCATCCTTAGGTTCCTAGAAGACTTTATCCTGTCTCGGTTTGGTTGTCCAAGGAAAATCATCACCGACAATGCTGCTGCTTTTGGATCCAAAAAGATGGTTGATTTTTGTCATAGGTACGGGATAGCACTCGGTCATTCAACTGCCTATTACCCTCAAGGTAATGGACTAGCTGAATCTTCAAACAAAATCCTAGTGAACATCATCAAGAAGCTGCTAGAGGAGAGCAAACGGTCATGGCAACAGAAATTGGTGCATGCTTTGTGGGCCGACAGGCTTACAACAAAGAAATATATTAACATGTCACCATTCCAACTAGTCTATGGGACAGAAGTAGTATTCCCTACTAGCCTAGGAGTTCTAGTAATCAAACTTGTCCAAGAGATTCAGATAGAAGAAGACAGTATGGTGAGGAGAATTAATGAAACAATCCATCTTCAACAAACAGGGGAGTAGGTTTATAACAGAGCGGTCAGAGTTCAGGAGAACATTAAAAAGCTATTTGACAAAAGAACCAAAGCTGCTGATTTCAAGATTGGAGACAAAGTTCTAAAGTGGGACTCGAGAAGAGAGGACAAAGGAAAACATGGCAAGTTTGACAGCTTGTGGCAAGGTCCCTATATCATCCAAGCCACTGTGGCTCCAAATGCATTTTTCTTACAAGAACTTGATGGCACAGAGCTGTTTGAGGGTCTTGTAAATGGCAGGATGCTCAAGCATTACTTCTGCTAAACTTCAGTTTCCAGTTTCATTCTCCATTGTATATATCACTGCAGTCTTGTTTTTTCAAAAAAAAAAAAGAAGAAGAAGAAGAAGAAGAAGAAGAAGAAGAAGAAGCAGCTAGTCCTAACATGCTCAAAATCTGGACCAGAAAAAGAATGGAAGATCAACTCTAACATGCTCAAAACCTGAGTCACAGGAAAAGAAGGATATTTCAAATTGCAGATTTCCAGCCTTCACAATTTTGCTTTCAAATTTTCAGCAATTTTCTGTCCATAAGCAAATGTTTGTGCTTTGGATTCACAGCAAGTCAGACAGTCTAATTCTGGTTTGACTGTTTTTAAATTTCCTGTCTTAGAATATAGGAGAAGAAACCTGTTGGACGGTTTAATCCCAACAGGTAGTAGTTTAGGTAGAGAAGCATATGAGGCCAACTGTCTAATCTGGCCTCATGGAGCAATAAGGGTAGATTTAGAATAGGTTTGTTTTTGCTTTGAAAATAAAATGTAAAGGGTCTGCTAGCTCAAATGCACCCTAGAAGAAAAATGCTAGGATTGTAGGATGGGTAGGTAGACTGTTGGGATATTTTGCGGATCTAACATAATTATGGCAGCTGAAATTCAAAGGAGAGAGATGGCTTAAGCAGCAGGCATCTGGCCTACACCAAAGATCAATTTCTGAATTTTTGACTCCTTCAAGAAGAAGCCATCCCCATGTGGAGCCATTGTTAGCCCCCCCTATAAATTTTTGACAAGCAAACATGGGGCTAATATGTTGTTGAGCCTTCAAGGAATGCATTTCCCCTGAAAACACATCATCCTTGAAGCCTCCTTGGGCCTGTTGTCCTTTGATAAAATCCCCTCTGCTGATTTCCCTTATAAAACCTCTGTGTTTGAGAAGGAATGCCCAAGGGCCTCCCCTTCCCCTTATTTCACCCCCCCCCCCCACTTAGCCTCTATTTTATTCGCCCTTGTCTCCCCTTCTATTCCCTTTCTTACCCTTCAAATCCCCCCCAAAATCCCCTTTAATTTCTTTCCAAATCCTTTATAACCACTTCCCCTTTCCATACCCCGCCATGTGTGACAAATGAACTCTATTGTAAAGTTTATGTTATATTATATGTAACCCACCGCTGTTTTCATCGCAAAACGCACATCGCATTTTCACATGTTCATGTTCGAGTAATCTATCGCAAATATTTGCGATGTGATCTGATCGCGCCCCTTGCACTTTCCGCCCATCGCAGATCGTACTCATCGCATGATCGCATTTTCACTTGTCTGTTCGATTGATCCATCACAAATATTTGCGATGCGATCCGATCGCATCGCAAATTCTCCACCGCCGATTCCCGTGCGAACCCAACCGTCATCTCATTCCCAATCGTTTCCCCTTCCTCGATCACGATCAAAAATTATAAGTATGCGTTCCCCCTTGTCCATCGTGATTGCGATTCCCTGGCTAAACCTGGGCCAACCATTGGGTTTAAGATCCAACGGCTCGAAGCAAATCGCCATCCGCCTTCGGCTGGGTTCCTCCTCATCGCATGTCACTGCCTTCCCTTCGCATTTCTTTGTATTTTGTTCGAAGTCCAAAGTCTAAGACTTTACACTAAAGTCTTATGTTTCGCAGTTATTTTCGCCCACTTTCATATATCATTCCGCTGCTCGATCCCTACCGTTGATCTTCGCTCCCAGGCCACGATCTAACGGTCTGCGCTGCATCCTGCCATCAAACCCTATTATTCGTAAGTCTTTACTAGTTCATTGCATTTTGTCACCATTTTTTGGTGAAAGCCACCATTCCGCCGCCACGCTATCATATTTTTTGCCCTCCGCTCCACTAGTCTTCCATTGCATTGATTGTCTACACACAGTCGTGAGTTTTTGCAAAGTACAAGAGTTGAAACGCCGCCATAATTACACAGTATGGATGCAGCAGTAAGTTTCCCACTAACAGAGGCAAGGAATTTAATGAAGGGCAGGTTTCCACACTAGCAGAATGTCTTCTTCCGAAGAAGGACGGATTTCCCCTACCGTTTGATCATATGCCGTGCTCCAGAGGAGATCTCCGCTCAGAACGCAGTCCAAGGAGATCTATGCATTTGCTGTTCAAGTATGGCGGACCATTCCGTTTTTCATTGCCATTTTTTTTATTCACTAAAGGTACTACAAAGTACAGCAAACCAGAACGCATCTGAGACGTACTCGAAATTAATGAATCCTAACGAAGACCATTCTTTTCTCAAAAGAGTGCCAAAAATGAAGGCTCAGAGTTTAAAACAGAATGGGCTTCGGCCCTCTCTTTCTTTTCTGAATTTAATGTTATATTTAGTGTTCTACCTACTTCCTCTGCTCTTTTTCAGCTATAAAAACTATGAGGAAGTTGTTGTAAAGGTTGTTGATGAGATATCAGAGAATTGCAAGCAGTTTCTCTTGAGATAAGTTCTCTGTGTATATTTGTAAGATAGGCTGAGTGAGATGTATTCAGACTGAATGTCCAAGCTATTGGCTATGTTGTACCTAATTGGTGTTGATATTTAATATGACAAGCACATTTCTTTGGATCCTGATCTAAAGCTGTGGTGATGTTTTTCTATCTCTGTGTTTATTTCCATTACATTTCATTTCTTCTAGCTCGCATCAGAAATTTGGCATAAGATTCACCCTTGTTAGGTGCCTTATGTTGCTGCTCTCCCAGCCTTCTATGTTTTCTACTTATATGTGTATCTGAATGTTGATTTCAATTGATTTAACCAGCATAGTGGATGTTGTTGCCTACTAGCTTATGTATGGATTAATGGAATTTATGTTCAGATGTTCTTGTTAGGATTTAATTGAATGTGTTGAGAACATTGGGAGGTTTAGAGCTTTGCCCCTGCCTCACTAGGATCTTTCCATTCCATTAAGCCTTTCTAAGTTCCCTTTTGCTGCCCCTAATTGTGTTCAAGCAGGTCTGGAGTTAAATGACCTCTGACCTGATCTATAGACATGATTGGATGGCTCTCCCCCTTCATTTTCAGTCTTTAATGTCCCACACCACTTTATCACTTTAGGATCTAAGGCTTTGGATGACTAGCCCAACTGAAAGCTTTCATGTTGATTAGCAAGTAAATCCTTTCCTGACTCCATTGCCCAATGGACTTGGTATTCTCTGGATTATTTCTCCTTTGCCTAAATTCGTCTTTGCCCAGCCTTGTCTTATGCAAAACCCTTCTTTCTTGATTCCTAGCAACCAAACCCAAAATCAAATGAACAAACCCTGTGCCTATAACTAGCCTAATATCTTGACTTAGAGCTTCAAAGACATATATCTTTGACTATTATAGAGAGATCCCTCTCTGGACCTAGGAGGGCTAGATCCTAAGGTCTGAAAGTGGTTCTGATGTTGTCTCATCTTTTGGTCTTGCCAATCTGGCCAAAACATGGGAACACCAACAGAGCTCACATGATGTGAATGGTGAATAATATATTGGGATAGGGATACATTTATTATTAGACAAATAAGTGATGAACCCTTAACTAAACTGAGAGGGGGGATGAATTAGTTTAGTACATTCATGGTCACTTAAAACTATTTTAATTCAACTCATTCACAACCAGTAATTAGGAAGATTAAAACATCACATCAACACATAATCATCAAGCACATATACAACAGATATAAGTGGAAACCCATAAGGGAGAAAATCACATATTATTATTGTTGTGATGCAAAGGCAAGCTCCAATTCCATCTCACAACTGATTTTTTGTAGGCTCCAAGATACAGGAGGCTACTACCTCAAATTCTACAATCTATAACTTGCAAGGAAGCTCCAACTCCCATCTATTTTCTGTAGGCTACAACTCACAGGTGGCTCCTACCTCAACCAGCTCCAATTAGACATCTATCAAGCTACAACTTGAAATGGAAGAACCAAATCCCATGTATTTTCTGCAGGCTACAACCTACAGGAGGATCCTACCTCAACTAGCTCCAACTGGATATTTATCAAGCTACAACTTGAAAGGAGACTGCAATCCCCTCACTCAACATGAAACTAGAATGCTGATTTACCTGGATATCAGCTCTATTATACTCCTTCTCCACTGTTGCATCTTCAACCTTTATATATGCTTCATATCAGTTCCTGACGTGCACAATATTTCTATTAGCTCTCTCTTATTATTCCACTATCAAACCTTCTGCAACTCTCTTACATTATTCTGCTCACATCCATTTTGCAACTATCTAACCTCCTTCTCCACACTAATATTACATCTCTTATACATATAACTACATGAATGTTTTCATTCTACATGGAATACGAAGTGAATAGGCTTGACTCTATGCCTTCCACCCATTCGATTCCTCATTCTTCAGTTCAAGTTATTACATTAGAAATAGTCATTACAACACTCATGGATTCTTTCCTATGCCTACGAATAATTGCCTTTGCATCACAAACAATATAAAATAATCAATGAATTTACATTTACAATTACAACAATATTTTAATTTAGCCCTTTTAGCTTCTTATTTCTCTATTCATTTTCTCTTCTCTGCCTGTTGTCCCTTTGTCTTCTCTGCCACTGTCATTTCCTTTCTTGTTCCTGCTGTTACATTTCCACCTGTGCAACATGATTGTATTTTTCCTGACTAGACCCAGCTCTGCCTATTTCCAACAATGTCATTTTAACTATATTTTTCCCAACTTTGCCTATTCTCCTTTGCCCGCAGCGTTTAGCCTTTTCATCAATAAATTTCCACAATATCTGTACTCTAGAGTCGGGTCACTTGCCTGAGTCTCCCCCTCTGCATTCATACTTTCATTTATAGCTACAACGTTCAACCTTTTTGTGCACATTGTTGGGTCTCTCTACTTGAGTCCATTTTCCATGCATTCAGGCCTTTTCTTTGTAACCTGAGTCAACCTCTACTTCCAACATTTTATTCATAAAAATAGTGCAAACACATTAAACATGGACATGAAATATGTTAATATTTACCTCTAAATGATATCGCATCTATTCCACTTCGCACTTTGCATTTAGTCGTTGCTTTTTTGTTTCATGTTACATGTGCCTACCGATCTTCTGATGTGATTTCTTAAGGAAATCCGAATAGCCCTGGACTTGAAATACTTTAGAATTGAGCTTTGTGTTGCATTATGTCCGGCCAATTTCACATTTCACATTTTGGTGGAATCAATCTGAACTCTTGTGCTCTCAGCCTTATGACTTTGTGATTTGCGATTTGCGATTGGGTCCCACTGTTTATCACAATTTCCATGTAGCAATTTTCTTAAATCAAACGTTATCACCGCTTGCGAAATGTGATTTGTGATTTGTGGTATAAGGGTTCAAGTCCCATCGGGGGTTCCACATCATTGCCACGTCACTGCCATGTCGTCTGCCACATCATCAAGATGTATTTGCAATTTTTGGGGTCAGGTCCATATCGTCTGCCACATCACTTTCCATGTCATCTGCCACGTCATCTCCCGCACTTCGCAACTTTAAGATTTTGCAATATTTGCGATTTTGTGATTTCGCAAATCGGCCCAAAAACCTTATCGCATGTCACACCTTTTAACATTTACCATAATGGGTTTTCCTTATTTCCTGCAGTATGCGATATACTTCACATCGCAACTTAAAATAATTTAACTTGCGATTTCGTAACATGTAAATATAAAATTCACCGATTATGATTTGTGATATCTCTGAACACTGCTCTGTACACACATTTTCATGACTTGACCCTGACCTGTGCATTGTTCTAAACATAAATAAGCATGACTCTACCCTTGACCTCCGCACTGTTCTGAGCGTAAAATAAGCACGACTCTGCCCTTAACCTGGGCACTATTCTAAATGTAAAATAAGCATGAATTTTTCCTTGACTTGCACACGATTATGAACGTAAAATAAGTACAGCTCTGCCCTTGACCTGTGCACTATTTTGAACATAAAATAGCATCACTCGACCCACTCTTCATAACTATTCTTCATTATTGAATGTGTTTATTACTTTACTTAGGCACGTTCACAACTCTGCCCACTCGTGCACAACTTGACCCAACACGTTCACAACTCGACCCAAACTTGCTGCCTTTGCTACATTTTCTCCTTGATAATGATTCTAATGTTGCTCCTCTCTGCTCATTGCCTCTTTGCTACTCCTTTACCTCTCTTTTATTCTTTCTCACTGCATCATTTCCTGATATGCTCCTTTGCCTTATTGCTGCTGCTTCTCCACTCCTTTTCCATCAATGATAATTATGGTGTTACTCCTTTCTGTTCCTTTGCCATCAATGACAATATTTACAATAGAATCCCCCTTCAACATTGATGGAAACACTTCCTCCCCCTTTAATTATAAGAAGTGTCTGTCTTCCTATGCTTGTGTTTCCTCCCCCTTTGACATCAATGGCTAAGGGCTACACCTTTTTCAGTGTATTTCCCATCATTTCCTTATTAGAGTTCTGAATAAGCATTCTTCATTCTGCCCACATACTTAGCTATGAATCTTGCTCCATTTGGTGTATAAGCATTGTTGGGAGAACACTTTGGGAATAATTGAACTTGTATGTACATACACAGTAAGCTGATACCATCCCAAAGCACAGACTCCTTGCACTCGTATAATGTTAAAAGTGATGATAATAACACTCCATAGAATAAACTATACCAGACTTATATAATTAGAAATGCACCATTGGAATAATACTAAAATACTGAGAATGCTCCATATGATATATAAAGTCTGCGCCAAATATACTTCAATCTATACTATGTTATGCATCTGAGATACATATCTGTTGAGGAAGATTGTAGATCAAATATGTCTTCTTCTACAATACACATCTGTTCAAATATGATGATGCTAATATATCTTTTACAGCCACAATTAACCTCTACTACCATATTACACATTGATTTCATTGTAGATTCAATGATGTCTTTGAATAAAGTTTGTTTCATAGGCCAACTTCTCATAATTTCTTATAAGGGATTCTCAAATTCACCCACATACCTTTGTTACATAACTCTTAGGTGTAACACATGCTTAAGGAAGATTAATGTTTAGAGCTTGATATATCTGATCTCTACAGTATACACTTATGCCAAAAGTGTCTATGCATCCAAGGCCATGAGATACTATGATACCCATTGTTGTATTGTGTTTGGTGCATGTATGTACGAAATCAAACCAGATTAAGGGGTGTGGTACCCCATTAAGCTATCAATAACAGGCAGAAAAGAGTGGAGTCAAGCGAGTTAGTGGAACAAGCTAGAATCAGTAAGCATACTGTATAGAGGAAAATGCATGCATATGTAAACTAAAATTAAACTAAAACTAAACACAAATAAATAGAAGCTCTGAAAAGAGTCAAACGATAACAATAATGCAAATGGTGGCTCTAGGCCCCTCTTATTGAGCGATGGTAGTAAGAAGAGTGAAACTTTACCCTCTTGCCAAAGGGCCCCTAGACAATGGTTCTAGGTCCCGATGCAAGGATGTTTTTATCCCAAGCTTGCCTCAGTGCAATATCCCTCTCTCTCCACTATGGTGGAATGAACTTGTTGGGTGGCCAACAATTGATTCCCCTCTATCTTTAGCTCTGGGTCACACACTGCCATTATTTCTTGGGAAATTTTGGCCAGCATAACCATGTGATCACCCATTCTTCATCACATGGTAAATATTATATAATAAATTTAAAAATAATAATTTTTATTTGGTAAGGTTTTAAAAATAATAATTTTTATTTTTATTTTTTTATTTCATGGTGGTCTTATATAGGGGATTTCAAATCCTCCCTTCCCTCTCTTGATACATGGAGGATGGTGACCAAAGAGAGGGGTATGATTCCTTTGTGTGCTCCAAATATTCCATTGTGTGTTGACATAGTGTCTAAGGAGGCGTTGGTGGTTGTCCTTAGGTGGCTACAAGTAAGGAATCACTTTTCCTTTTCTTTGTGTGGTCCTGAATAGTGACATTTTTCCACTCTTAGGAATGTGCACATATCAGGCAAAAAGGTGCGCAGAAGGCACTCTTCTCGAAGGATTATGCACGCAAAAAGCTTTTAGTACTAGTTCAAATTTGATTTTCCTCAAACCTTAGAGATTTTTAAATACTTTCAAGATTTTGTAATGTCTTCCATCCCTATAAATCCTTTGGCCTGACATTAATTAATGTTAAATTTTGCTGTATGATTTTCCAGTGTTAACAGTTTCCCCCTAATGTGTGAGGTCTAGGAAGAACTGTATAGTCAAAATGCATTATATTTTCTTTTCTATATCGTGTGTAGAGAGAGAGAGAGACCTGCGTGAAGCCTTGGAATTGAAAACACCCTGCACCGTTTCCAAGAATGACCATGGCCTAAGAGATCCCTATAAGAAAATAGAATTTACAATACATATACAAATTTTCAATCAGGCAGGCATGTCCCATGCTTGTGATGCTGTGGCTATTTAAACAAAATTGACAAATATATGTTCTGTCTCTATCACTAATATGGTAGTGATTTTTGCAGTTGTTGAGGATGACTGCTGATGCCCTCAGGGGCATTTTTTCTTTGATGATAGATGGAATGTGGTACCCATATGCGTAAACTTGGTATGGCATATAGCTGTGCATTGTATGCATAGGTGTTGGCTAGGACCTTCCCATGTAATTATTGTTGACAGAGACGCTTATGGAGGCACGGGTCTTCGACGGATTTGATCAAAGTGCAATGGTTGTGAGGTACGCTACCATCTTGACATGAAAGCTTTTGTTGAAGTCGAATTTCAGGAGGATCGATGACATCTTTGGACAACGATGTATCCCACACTGCCACCTAAGGATGCCCCTTGTATGGAGAGGGGTGATCCAAGGTACCACTTCCTTTTTGGAATATACGTGTTGAAGTTGACAAAAAGGAAGCTTCAACCGAACGAGGGGTTGCCAACATGAGGGGTCGGGGACTGGATGTGATGGGTTTAACATATTCATGTTGGTGAGGGGTGATTGAAAACTGATGATGGGGATTCAGTGGTCTGAGGTCAGGGTGCTTTATTTACAGGGTGGCTGTAAACCGACTATGAATGTAGTTTGTTCGTGGGGGTGAAATACTCTGACCAAGGGTGTTCAGGGACTGCTTTGATGGGAGAAAATATGAAATGAGAGGGTGAAGGGACGAAGTGCACTATTTGTGGTCTTCTATACACTTACCAAAATAATAAAATAATGGGGTTTGGTTTTTAAAAAACACAGAGACGGGTACCCCAAAACATGAAAGTTTTCGCTCACTGATGGTGTGAGAAAGGTGTTTTGCTAATGGTGGGGGTCCCATTGGTTGGTCTCATATGCGGGGTTGATGAAGCGGATCTAAAAGTATCGTAGATGGGATTATGCTGGTGGAGGTATGGTGGGCCAAATGCAAGGCGCAGTGGTGCGCTATTTATCTGCTTGTACAACCTGGTCGTCCGGGAAGGGGGTTTCATCTTGTATGGTAAACTTGACCTTATGCATGATGAATGGATGGGCACGAGGTGCTTCTCGGACCAAAGCAGTATGGCCATGGCATCACTTCTGTTGTGACATATGGTCTAATATGGGTGACGAGCGCCATGGAGGGAGGCTCTACCGACCAACGCAGATGTTTATCATGTGTAGGGTGAGGTGATGATAAACACAGTCAAATATGAGGACCCTATGGTTTATTTCTGATGGATAAGTGATGTTAGGATATGCAGAGTTTTCTGGGACTCTATCATGCTAGGGGTAGAATGATACCTACTATGGAACTTTCAGGAGATAACGTTGTCGATGGTCTACGAGATTTTCCTGCAAAAACAACTACCTCAAGTGAAAGCATATTTTTTTATCAAATATTTATTGAAATTCATGGGTTTCTTTTTTTTCTAAAGAAGATGAGAGAGGGCATACCTGGCGGCGCTGAAAATTTATTTTTTTCTAGAAAGCGAATGTGTGGCATCGCTTCCATTCATTATGGAGTGTTGATTGTGGCACAACTTACAGTTCAGAGAATAGACCTTCTGATCTCTCGTTATGGTCCTCCAAAGTTTTTGAAAAGGGCAATATATAGGTGCATACAACCCTAATTCAATTCATTTGTACTTGCTGAGTTTTAAGAGGTCAAAGGATTCTGCGTAGCATTTCTTGTTGTTGTGGTCATCCAGAGCACCAGGGACTAGTGATACTATGCCCAAGTAACCTCTATGACATCCTATACTTTAATTTTTATAATTTGATGGTGTCGCGGTATGTAGAGACTAGGTTTGATTTGAATTCTGGGTGATTTTTGCCCTAGATTGTGCGGGAAATTTGGGAAAAGGTGCGCCTTCCTTGCATGTAATTGTAGGGGATAGGCACGCGAGAGCATGTTGTTCCTCACTTTTAGCGCACCTTAGGCGCGCCTGTGTAATATTCCTTTTCAGGAATTTCAGCAATATCTCCAATGAGGACATTGTATAAGGAAACTAGTACAATAATAATGCAGTCCAGGGCTTGGATCATCTAAAATATGTTGTATGTAGCTTAAATATAGAATGGCATCAGAAAAAAATAACTCTAGCTACATTAAACGGATCTCCCCAACTCAAATATGCTAAAAAGCATCACAACCCCAGTACATCATAAAATAGAAATGTCGGAGGCAGAAAAATCGTTATTTTTATTATAAAAACTATAGAAATAGATGGAATAACATATATCTAGAGATTTAATTCATTATAAGATCAGAAATGAGAGGATTGACCTCTTTTACAAACACAGTAGGACCCCTCAGCAAGGGTTTCCGACAAAATAGCAACACAAGATACAGCACTGCAGAAAATAATGTTGTACCCAGCAACTCTGTATTGAGGAATATCTGATATGCTCAAAAATGGACACACAATACAAGAATTGGCTCAAGGCCTCTGTCAATAAAACTCTTGGAGTGGAAATAACCTCCTCCTCTTCTGAAATAAGCACAAATGGATAGATACAACCCCAACTACTGCAGAAATAACGCACTCACTGGAAGTGACTGCACTGTCAAGGTTAAAGGATGGCTTTTCTCAAGATAGTTGATGATAATGGAACTCAAGACCTCCTCCTTGGATCTCCCAATTAAGCTACAAAAATGATGAAACTAGAATTCCCGCATGATAACTCTTGCACTAAACAGTGCTGCAACTTCGGCTAAACAGCTAAAGCTTGCAATCAGTCATAAGACTGAAACAAGAAGTATGAATGAATGAATCCTTTTTCTACTATTCCTTCCTTTTTATCCTAAGTGAGCTTCTCCATCCTGGGCCCCACTCATTGGTGATGTAGCTTCCTTGAGAAGTTTCCTCCTTTAAAACTGCACTCCCTAGTGTCTTTCCTTCCCTTGTGATAGCACTCTTAACTTGGTCAACTATAGCTAGATCCTTGCTTTTTCTCCTCTTCACACTCAAGAGGCTTTATTTTATCCTCCTAACTCAATCCATTTTCACATTGGGATAGGCTTTATTGTGTTTCCTACTTCTTATTTAAAAAATGGAGCAATTATAATGTTCCAAGTAGAAATGGGTAATTGGGAACATTACAGTCCTCCCCACTCAAAAGTTGCTTGCCCACAAGTAATAGTAAATAAGGATGCTGCGAGATTTTCTCTCCCTCCCAAGTGGCATCCTCATCTGGTAGATTCCTCCATCGAATCAGATATTCTTTGATGACTCTGTTTCTCAACTGCCTCTCCGTTGTGTCTAAGATTTCTTTTGGCTACAGTATCAAATGGACCTCATCATCAATAGGAAGAAGTTCCATGCTGGAAACTACATTCCTCCCAATGGCCTTCTTGAGGCAAGATACATGGAAGATATTATGGATCTTGCTCCCCTTAGGAAGTTCTAGCTGATATGCTACCTTACCGATACATCTGTTCACCTTGTATGGCCCATAGAAACGTGGTTTGAGCTTTTCAGCTCCCTTTACCTTGAGTGTGGACTATTTGTAAGGTTGAAGGCATAGGTAGAAAACATCTTCCACCTCAAACTGTCTCTCTATCCGACCATGGTCTCCATACATCTTCTGTTGGTTCTGAGTAGTAGCAATGTTATCTTTGAGTGCCCTGAGTATGTCCTGGTTCTCTTGAATCCAATCCCTTGCCCTTGGAGCTTTACTTGCCCCAAACATAACATTAGCAAATGAAAGTGCCTCAGATCCATACAAGGCTTGGAATGGAGTCATGCCAATAGAGATGTGGTGAGTAGTGTTGTAACAATACTCCCCCAAGTGGAGCCAATGCAACCAAGCTTTCTGTTGCCCTGCCACATAGTTCCTCAAGTAACCTTCTAGCCACTTGTTCACTATCTCAGTCTGCCCATTAGTTTGGGGGTGATAACTGGTGCTGGGGGTCAAATCAGTCCCCACTAATCGGAAAATTTCCTGCCAAAAGCCACCCATGAAGCGGCTGTCCTGATCACTCACTATGGTCCTAGGGAGACCATGGAGTCTGAATACATCTCTGAAGAAGAGCTCAGCTACTTGTGAAGCAGTATAATTTGCAGAAATGGAAAATAAATGAGAGTACTTTGTTGTTCTATCAACAACAACAAAGATACAGTCCTTACCCTGCACTGTCAGTAAGCCGGTGATGAAGTCCATAGAAATACTTTCCCACTTCCCATCCAGAATAGGTAGTGGCTGCAACAACCCAACAGGATAAGTTTTCTCTCCCTTATTCTGTTGGCAAGTGGTGCATTCCTTGACATGTCATAGCACATCCTCCTTGAGACCCTTCCATGAGAATCTCTCCCTGATAGATCTGTAAGTTTTTGTGAAACCTTGATGCCCGACAAGTGGTGAATCATATGAGGCCAATAAGATCTTCTCCTTGAACTTGAATTCTTAGCCAAGTAGATCTGATACTTGTAATATATAACCTCATCCACTACTCTAAATCTCTCATTCAATACCACCCCATCAAGTATCCCACATGCAAAGTCATCTTTGGAGTACTCAACTAAGAGTTGAGCCTCCCAATCTATGTCCAGGCCCCTGATGGACAACGCTGTAGGCCTCCTGGAAAGTGCATCAACTACTATATTTATCTTCCCCTTGACATATTCTATGTCAAATTCATAAGCCTGGATTCTTCTCACCCACTTCTGTTGTCTCTCCTGAAGTTGCCCCTGTTCAAGAAAGAATCTAAGGTTGTTGTGATCAGTCTTCACCTTGAACTTATTCTCCACCAAATATTGCCGGAATTTGGCTAATGCATGAATGATAGCTCACATTTATTTATCATAGATGGGGTATAACCTCTCACAAGGGAGAAAATTCCTGCTCTCAAAGGCTATAGGATGCCCTCCTTACATCAATACTGCCCCAATACCTTCACCTGATGCATCACATTCTCACACAAAAGGTTGAGAGAAGTCAGGTAAAACCAAAACAGGACAACTATTCATTACCTCTTTGAGCTTATCAAAATCTCTCTGCGTTGTAGGTGTCCAATGGAAATCCGCCTTCTTTGTCAAGTCTGTAAGTGGTGCCGCTAATTGTGAAAATCCTTTCACAAAATTTCGGTAATAAGTGCATATGCCCACAAACCCTTTGAGTTCTATAACATTCCTAGGTTCGGGCCAATCTCTGATAGCCTGAATCTTCTCCTCATGTAAGCTCACTCCATCAACTCCTATGATATGCCCCAAATACAACATCTCTGTGAGGCCAAATTCACATTTTGAGAGCTTGGCATAGAATTTTTTCTCCTTGAGGATATGTAAGACTATCTCAATATGTTGTAAGTGCTCCTCTCAAGTGCAACTGTAGATTAGAATATCATCAAAGAATACCAGTAGAAACTTTGTCAAATGACCCCGGAGGATATGGTTCATACTGGATTGGAAAGTTGCTGGAGCATTAGTCAATCCAAAGGGCATTACCAAAAACTCAAAATTCCCATAGTGACACCTGAACGCTGCCTTGGGGATATCTTGCTCCCTCACCTTGATTTGATGGTACCCGGACCTTAAATCAATCTTGGATAAATATTTGGATCCCCTTAGCTCATCCATGAGTTCATCGATCCTAGGTATAGGGTACCTGTTCTTCAAATTCTTCTTGTTCAAGGCCCTATAATCAATGCACATCCTCAATGTGACATCTTTCTTCTTTACCAAAACCACCGAGGAAGCAAAAGGACTAGTACTAGGCTAGATCTGCCCTAGTGCTAGCAGCTCTTGGATAGCTCTTTCAATATCATCCCTATATGCCTTGGGATGTCTATAAGGAGTGGTGATCACTGCTTGGACCGCTTGTTCCAACTCAATGGTGTGTTCAAACCCTCGGTCAGGAGGTCTCCCTGGTGGGATATCCGCAAATACTATAGAATACCGGTCCAAAAGAGATTAAACATCTAGATGCATCGGTGAGTCCTTTC
Source organism: Pinus albicaulis (assembly GCA_034641835.2). Taxonomy (NCBI): domain Eukaryota; kingdom Viridiplantae; phylum Streptophyta; class Pinopsida; order Pinales; family Pinaceae; genus Pinus; species Pinus albicaulis. Next base: position 1,432,181,056 of record CM076579.1, on the reverse strand, counting down.
GCTTCACCTCAAATATATGCAGCTCCACTACCCATGCAACATCTCCTCTACGTAGATCTGCCTCCATCCTATGTGTTGAAACAACCTGAGGGGGATATGTGTTCATACTCTTGATCTTTTATTGCTGGCCATCCTCCCCTCTAGTCCATTCCATCTCCAAAGTTCTCTAGTTAGTGGTAACTCTCCCAAGAGTGACTAACCAATGGACTCCCAATATGAAATTGGTGTCTGGAATATCTACCAAAAAGAAGTGGTCTGTCAAGGTATAGGTACCCATAGTAATGGTCAGCACTGTAACATACTTGGCACATTGCAGAGTCATGGCTCCTGGGACCAAAAATGAAAATCTCTCAAACTCTTCCACGGGAATTCCTCTCTTATGTGCCATCTGTCCATCCATAAAATTATGAGTGGCTCCACTATCTATCAATACATAAACTCTTTGTCCCATGATGGTGCCTCTCACCCTCAAGGTTAGATACTTTGGGACCCCTCTTAATGCTGCAACAACTCCTCCTCTTGGAGTAAAGTATTCTATGGGTTGTACAACGCTGGTATCCTTCTTGGAGAAGGTCTTGATATGATGTGCTTCCCCTATAACAAATTTATCCTCCAATTCCTGAACAAGGATTGTCTCCTTTGGCCTTGAGTTGGTCTTCTACTGTAAAAAGGTTCTTACCCTAGGCAATATGTGTTGTAGATCTCTAGCTTTCTCCATAGTTTCACGGAGTGTAGTTGGTTTGGTAGACTTGAACAACCCTTGTAATGGTTTAGCCATCCCATTAAAAAACATACATACCTTCCTACTCATAGTGAGGTTGGATACCATCACTGAAAGCTGCAGATACTCAGCAATATAATCCTCAAGATCTCCCTCCTGCTTGAGCTTGGTTATCTTGGCAAAGTGGGCTTCCGGATCCCTTGGATCAAACCTCTCCACTAGCTTCTTGGTGAAATCTGAGTATGAAGTGATATGATAATTCCCAAGTGTGGTTAGTCCATTAAACCACCAATCTTGAGCTTCCCCTTCCAGGTGCAACGCAACTATCTTGATAGCTTCTATCTCAGAAACCTTGTGGAGCTGGAAGTATGTGTCCAGCTTCTCTACCCATGATTTTATTGTGTACTTAGGTGTCCCATCAAATGTGGGCAAGAAGAACCCTACCATACTGCACTATAGGGCTGATCCTTGCATCAAGTTATCCTCCCTTTGATGAGGATCATTCCTCCTTCCATCCTTGATCCGGCAAAACTCCTGAAAGCTTAGGTGCTCCTTGAACCTTTGAGACTAGAGCTCATATTCTTCAAAATTTTCCCCTAGAGAACCCTCCTTATCTCCTTTAGTTCAAAATTAAGGCATGGTGGATCGTTTTGACGTAGTTGAATGTCCCATGCCATTTGCAGTGCTAGTGCTTGCCCTATGGCAAAACCCTAAAGATTCTTCTTCCTGCCTCATCTCCCTGAGATACCATGCAATGTTCTGTAGGGTTTGAAGTATAAGCCTTGAGATGTCTTCCTTCTCCATGCTGAAGATAAATCCCCCCCCCCCCCCACAAGTTTAGCCAAGAGCAGAGCTCTAATACCACTATAATATTCCTTTTCAGTAATTTCAGCAATATCTCCAATGAGGACGCTGTATAAGGAAACCAGTGCAAGAATAATGCAGTCCAGGGTTTGGATCCTCTACAATATGCTGTATGTAGCTTAAATATAGAATGGAATCAGAAAAAAATAACTCTAGCTACATTAAACAGATCTCCCCAACTCAAATATGCTAAAAAGCATCACAACCCTAGTACATCATAAAATAGAAATTCCGGAGGCAGCAATAGCGTTATTTTTATTATGAAAACTATAGCAATAGATGGAATAACATATATCTGGATCTTTCATTCATTAGAAGATCAGAAATGAGAGGATTGACCTCTTTTACAAACACATTAGGACCCCCTGGCAAGGGTTTCTGGCAAAATAGCAACACAAGATACAACACTGTAGAAAATAACGCTGTACCCAGCAAATCTATATTGAGAAATATCTTATATGCTCAAAAAGGGACACACAATACAATAATTGGCTCAAGGTATCCCTCAATAGAACTCCTAGAGTGGAAATCACCTCCTCCTCTTCTGAAATAAGCACAAATGGATAGATACAACCCTAGCTATTGTGGCTACTACAGAAATAACACACTCACTGGAAGTGACTGTGCTATCAAGGTTAGAGGATGGATTTCCTTAAGATAGTTGATGAGAATGGAACTCAAGACCTCCTCCTTGGATCTCCCAATCAGCTACAACAATGATGAAACTAGAATTCCCACACAAGAACTCTTGCACTAAACAGTGTTGCAACTCCAGCTAAATAGCTGAAGCTTGCAATCAGTCATAAGACTGAAACAAGAAGTATGAATGAATGGATCCTGTTGTTGATATTCATTCCTTTTTAACCTAAGTGAGCTTCTCCATCATGAGCCCCACTCATTGGTGATGTAGCTTCCTTGAGAAGTTTCCTCCTTCAAAACTGCACTGCCCTAGTGCCTTTCCTTCCCTTGTGACAGCGATGTTGACTTGGTCAACTATAGCTAGCTCCTTGCTTTTGCTCATCTTCACACTCAAGAGGCTTTATTTTATCCTCCTACCTCAATCCCTTTTCACACTAGAATAGATTTTATTGTGTTTCCTACTTCTTATTTAAAAAATGGAGCAATTATAATGTTCCAAGTAGCAATGGCTAATTGGGAACATTACAGCTTATGTAAAATAGAGGCGCATGCTAAGCGTGCCTATCTGAGGGATGGACGTGCAAGGCCAAGATGACAAAATATTTTGGTTTTTTGTCTATTTTTTGGGATTTTTCTCTGTACTGATGGGTACCTGTTTTGATGACAAGCTATTGTGGAGGGAGCGGGATTGGCCCGATCTCCGTGCCAAGTTGGTTGCTCATGCTAGGGCATGCCGTTAGTTGGCACTATGGGGCCTCTTGAAGTTTGCAGAGAATGATTTTCTTTGGTTGCAGGACCGATTACTACGGTACATTATCTAGCATTGGCGCAGGAGGCACAACATGTTCATGTTTCAGGGGACACATCTGGTTATCCGTCCTGAGACAGATTTTTGCTTTGTGACCGGGTTGCTGCCTCAGGGTGAGGCACTGAGGTATCCACTCCCTTCTAGGAGGGTGGAATTGGAGAGATTACGTAGATGCCATTGTGGTGGGGTGCCTCTTATAGAGGGATGCATCAGCATTGAATCAGTTATAGATTTGGCCTAGCGGTGTGCTATGGCGGTGATTGTACGATTGGCTGGGTCATTTGCTCTGCATCAGGCATTCGGCCCGCAAGTTGGAGTTTTGCGCTGGCTAAGGTCCGAGCATTTTTTTCAAATTTTCTCGTCTTTGTTTTGACCAGATGGTGTCACAATTGAACAAGTTCCAATGTGGATCTAAGTCATTTGCGTACGCCAGTATCTTGTGCAACATCATGTATGAGAGGGTAGTGCTACTGAGGCCAGTAGTGGCAGTGCCTCTTGAGGGGCCACAAGAGCCTCATATGAGGAGGTGGGCTCCGATGATGCTATGAGGTGGTGGTGGCATGGTGGGGCATTACTGGAACACCATGACAGAGGCCTAGTTTGAGGCCAATCCACAGATGTTTTTTCCATAACCGTATGCAGGAATGAAATTTCAGGGTGATCCAGACATGGGTGTCCCTTATGGTTATGTTTAGGGGCCAGCAGGTACGTTTTGTATGTTTTCTGCATTTACTTGAGTATCTATGCACTTATGTGTTTTGATAGTGACATTGACATCATTTTGGTTACTCATGCAAATGTTGGCTAGGTGGGTCGCCCCATGGTTCGGCTAGTGGGCCATGATCCTCAACGACGACCTAGGGGTGGTCAAGGAGGAGGTGATGCAATGGGACCAGATGGTGGTGCTGGCAGACCTAGTGGTGGTACTGGCCCTTTTGAGGAGGGTAGAAGCTTGGATGTTAAAGAGGTTGTGGCTGAGTGAGCTCATGTGGATGTGACAGTGGCTTGCGCAGATACGACAGAGGTGTGCATTGTGGAACTGACAGCTCAGGTTTCAATTATTGAGGATTTCCGGGGTCATCTGGATCGCTTGACCCAGGGGATGCCTACTCGGGGTTTCATGGATGACTTTGAGGATGTTTGGTTAGAGACTGTGATGGCTCGTGAGAGGGACTATCGGCCCACTCTACGTCGGGTGGCAATCGCTATTGTGACGACGGCTCTAGTGGTGGCACCAGGAGCAATGGTGGGTCTAGGTGCCCCTCTTGAGGGGGCACCCACCTAGGGTATTTTTGTACACAAGGAAAACACCCATTATGAGGATGCTTCCCTTATTTTTGTTGAATTTTGTAACTTTGGGCTGGCAGTTGGGCCATCGACACTATTTTTGTACTCAAATATGCACATTGTGATATATATATATATATAAGAGATATTTTTTACGGCTCTACATGATGTATCACCTGTTTCGGTTTATGTATTCTATTATGTTGATGGATATCTATATTTTTTGTTTTATGTATGATGTTTTATTTGAGATGCATTCCAGTTTAGGATATTGTTAGCTATGTGATCAACTGTTTGGTTTTGAATCCTTAGTACATGTGTAAATGCGATATAGTCAAATTGTCTGCTTAATCTTTTGGCACACAAATATTTTCTAAACAGATGTGTATCTCTTGTCTCAAATTTTTAGTTTAACTGTGACACTACTAATTGGGAATCAAGGTAGACATGCATATGGCGTATGCCCTGATGGAGGGCGTCATACATAAGTCCAATGACGACGTCATATTCTTCCTGATTGTTTGTTGCTGAAATGATGCACGCATTGTTGGAGTAGAGTGGCGATCAGTCACGGTGGTAAATGACCCAGGCAGTTGCGGCTAAACTTTGAGACCATCTTGATGATCCATCAGCAAATCCAAAATAGGGTTCATGTTGGTGATCCATGGTGATACTTTGAGCACTTTCAAATAAGTCTTTGGGTCAAAAAATTTGAGTGGTGGGGTTTTGTGTACAAACACTCTAATGAAGGGTTGTCTTGGCCCTTATGGGTAGAATTTCTTGAGGTAAAGGCCATTGATGGGATTATTGAGGCAAGTTTCATCTGGTTCCATCAAGATGTATGCCCCCTGTCGCAGGCAATGTTTAATGATGTAGGGTCCTTTCCACAAGGTTTCGAACTTTCCTGGCCCCAAGGCCTATTTTGCAACATCATAGCGAAGGACTAATTCTCCCTCGGTGAATGAGTGAGGGGTGATGTGGCTGTCAAATGATGCTTTTACCCTTTTCTTGTGGGCCTCATTGTGTTGCAGCAACTTTAATTGATTTTCGTCGACAAGCTCTAGTTGTACTAGGTGCTACTCTAGAGGCTAGGTGTTGTCAAGGAGTTCAATAGCGGCATGAAAATTGGGAATCTTGTGGAAATATATGCAAAAATTGAAGGTACCTTGGTATTTTGCAACAGGATTGAGATGAAAATCTTGGAACCAAGGTGTGGCAGCAATCCTATCGCCAATATGTTTTGATACAAATCGTATATGGTGGATTGTGTCATTGGCTTTCGGTGGGGGAAGAATCTCTATAATGGGATATTGTATGAGTGCAAGGTTGGATCCCTGCTACGAGGGTCTATTTCTGGTAGGTGGAAATTATGCATGCCACAGAGGTGCCTGAATGTTTCCATTAGCGGGCATAGCTCTGGTGTGTGATTTTGGCCAGTGTAGATGGTGCACGGTGTCATTGAGCCAATGGAGTAGATAGTGTGAGATTCTACACTAATCGTTGTTCCTAATGTGGATGCTTGGAAAGGGTCTGGTGTAGAAGAGGTTTTCTTCTGCTTCCATTTCCTTATTGTTGGCTTGGGTGTGTTTACCTCTTTGGTGGAGTGTATACTTAACGCAGCTCTTGCCGTTCTCAGTTTGGGGAGGTGCACACATTTACTCGTATGGTGAAAGTGTGAACAAATCTGACAATAAGTATGCATTATCATCTCCTGGTTTGAGAGAATTTTTTAAGGGAGAGAAGAGACTATGAGGAGACTGTTTGCAAGGGGCTTCAGTTCTTTACATTGGTTGACTTAGTGATCATTTAGATCACATAGTCTGCACATTATCCTAGGCTTAGTCGGGGTCATGCTTTGTTGATGTGTGGTCTTAATTTTTCTATTACACCATTGTGGGGGCAGGGATGTTGATCCAACAATGTATTTTTTATGCCATTGTTGGAGGTTTTCCTGTCTCTTCTTTATGGTATTAATCATGTCGATGGTGGGACGAAGTTGCGAGGCAGAAGTAGAGTGCCACTGATAATGATTGCCCTGACATATAAGGAAAAATATCCTTGATATGAAGGTTCTGTCAAGCTTAGTTTGAGGTCTGACGGGGAACCAGCACCATAATGTGGCTAAATCAGGACAATGGATGACCGCATGATCTGTCATTTTTCATAATGTGCATTCTGGTCGTCTCTGTGGAGGGCGATTAGGGTAACTAGGGGTTCCTTGATTGGTCTCTCTTCAACAAACAAGAACATGATGGATCTACTCGTCACATCTTCTTGGGTTGTGGAGCTATCCATGGACTCCGTATCCATGTCATCTTCTTGGGAGAGGCGGACTATAACGGAGCGCAAGCTAGCTAGGGCTAGCTGGAATCGGGGGATATAGTGACAATTCTCCAAAAGCTGATTGTCAGCGCATAATGGACATGTGAATTTCACTGCCCAAAATCCAACGTAGTACACCCGTTCTATTAGATACCATCTATGGATAAGTTCTAGAGCTATGCAATCTTCGAGGAAGTGACCACGTTCATCACATAGCGTGTAATGTATAACAGGCATGATTGGGGGTCTTTCTCGAGCCCTTCATTCTTCTTGCAGTTACAAGATGGTACAAGGTTCATTTCCAGATGCCTGGGTGGAGGGATTCTCTTGATAGGATTGCTCGATGGCATGTAAGGCATCCCTATATCATGGAATCTCTGAGAAATGGTGGGTATAATGCCCATAATTGTTGCAAAGAGTGCATCTGTGATTGGTATGCAACGCTTTTCCTTTACCTTTGGTGGTAGGTTCCTTTTTACAGGAACGCGGCGTCGCTATGTCTGTCTCAGAGCCAAGGAGTGGTTTTAATTCATCTAACTTCAGACAGATATGGGTAGGGTGATCGAGTATGTCCCATATGGTGCAGAATGGTGATTCCCTTTGAATGGCGGGGGTCACCATCTTCTTTCCTCTCTTCTCAGTTTTCCTTGCTATGATCATCAGTTTTCAATGGGAATTTCCATTGCAGGGGTGGTCTCAATTGTTTCTTGGATGGGTGGGGGCTCCTCGGGACTGAGGGGCTTCAAACCTGTGGCAATAACGTTGGTGGCTCCTATTCATGAAGGGGGGACAAGGTACCAAACTGGGAATGCCAAAGATGTGTTGGGTAACACCAATGTTTCCAAAACCTGCTGGGAAACAAAGCCAACTGAGGGGTAGAGGAAAGGGGTTTGGGAGGTGGCATAGGGTGGAAAGGCTATCGTGGTCGATGCCTTGATGTTGTTACTGCTTGTGTCTGTGTCCTGACTAGCTTCGGTGCTTGATGTGGACATCATGCACACCGAAGCCCTTGTGACATCAGGCTATGATTTAGGGATTATGGGAGGATCTCCTAGGAATTACCCTAGAACAGATGATGGTTTTAATTGGCTAGGGCCATATTCTTGGTATCGTGAGAGGCCATCTGAGACTGTATCTACATAGGGTAGGATTGCATCCATGTTTGTTAGGGGTCACTTCTCACTGTGCGTCAGTTGGTCTACAGTAATGATGCGGTCTTCATGGGGGAACATCATGATGCGAAAGACGAAGGAGGCTATGGAAGACATGGCATAAATATAACTTCACCCAAGGAGTATATTGTAGTCCAAGTGAGCATCCAAGACCTCAATGTCTATGTGGACCGTCTTCCTAGCTAAGCAGACCAAGACATTTTGTTAAAGGTCGACGGGGGTCGAGGGACGGCCATTGTATGCTCGAAGCATGATGACTGAGGGTTTTAGCTCGGTAAAGCCTAACTTCTGCCAAAATTTTTGGGACATGATGCATGTGGATGCACCCTCATCTATGACACATCAGTGGATAGTGATATTCTACATCGAAACTGGTATCTAGAAGGTGACCATGGAAGGAAGCCGAGGGGTGGCTTTGTCTAAGTCAAAATCCATTAGGCGCATTTCGGTAAGGTTGATAGCACCTAACATGGAAAGAAGGGCTTTATTTTGTTTTGGGCATGATTGCAATACTTCAAAAGCTGACATAGTAGCGGGAGATTGTGCTAAATCGTCCATGATACTATAATTATGGGCTACTTTGGAGTAGTTTTTTTCTCACCTATTAGGTCCCTTTTCCATTTTCAGTAATGGTTCTATAGGCATCTTTGAAATGGTCAAAGGTGCAGTCGGTGCACTGGTAGTTTCCCCTGACGTATAGGTGTCTGGTTGGGTGTCGTAGTTGTGATTCCTTGTTTGGAAAAACATCTCTTCTCCAGTCATGTAGATTTCATGGCTGATTTTCCCGGAGTCGACTGGGTTTTGCTGGTGAGTGCTTACTGTCCCTTGATTGGGGAAAGGTTCTTGTGTCACATTTGTTTGTTGGGAAGATCCTCCTTGTCCTAGATTACTCTATAGCTTCTTCAACTCAGGGATATTGGGAAAGTGGTGAGTATAGTGACCGTACTCACCACATATCAAATGAGAATGGTTTGTTTGAAGAGGTGGCCTTTTGCTCTGCCATTGGGAATTGCTTGGCTCCTAGTTCTAATTCTGGTTGGAGTTTCGTCCAGTCTAGGATTGCGGTGGGCATTGTTAATTGCTGCCCCCATGTCCAGGTTTCCCTTTTGGCTTGTTTTTATATATTTTCTTTACCACGTTATCAGGGTAGTTCTCGTAATTATATTGGTGTGGTTTGTTTTGGGACGACTGCAAAAAGTTCACCTGTGCATTGTTTTACATAGGTGGGTCGTGTGCTAGGGACTAAGCATAATGTGGTCCTTTGTTTGCACCTGACTGTTGAAGGGGAGTTCTTCCATCAATGTTTCTTTCTATGTACTGATTCCCCTGAGTCAGAGGGTAAGGTCCTCCCTAGTGATACGCTGGCGCCCTATTGGTCAAATTTTGCTGAGGCATATGATGACTTTGAAAAGAAAGTTGAGGCAAGTTATAGGTAGAACTGTATGTGTAACTGAGATTTTGACTGTTGCTACCTAGGTAACCTTGGTTCAATGACCCAATTAGCCTGTCTGCAGAGTTCGGCACGCCTAATAATTCTTGATAAGTTTGTAGGCATGGGGAATTAGGAATGATGTTGTAAATGTATCCTGACTGCATGTAAATCAGCTCAAGATTCTAGGCTTTGCTGATTGCATCCTCTTAGGATGTGGGATTATGCTGTGCCACATCCTTTGAAATCTATACCATAAGAGTTTTCAAGAACAAATCTAAGAGCACCTAGTCGTCGAGTTTAGCTTTACATAAACTGCAACACCACCTCCATTCGTGGAGATGGTTTGAGATGTGGATGATGGGGGTTTGTCTAAAATGAGTCAGTAATTCCATTCTCGAATCATGGTGAGTGGATAACTTAAAATAAGTTAAGATAGTGGTAGCGAGGGCGCTAAAATTTCCATGTGAAGCTAAGGGTTGCTCCACGTACCACTTCGTGGCTACTCCTGAAAGAGTTCATTGAAATCATCTTAATTGAATAATGTCGTCAATGATACTTTTCAATGGGCACCATAGGTGAAAGGTCATGACATGATTACCTGGGTCTTCTGCTTGCTTGCATTCAAACTTTGTTATATCTAAAGGGAGCTTCATGGGCATGAGGGGCCATGTAGGATCGTGTGCGATGGGGTCATTCGTTAGCTTGGTTAAATCGGGCAGATTCAACGAAGCTAAGAAAGGTGACTCAGAGGTTGACACCATTGCAATGTGTGAAAACACAAAGTTTTGGTTAGAACGAGGGTTAGTCTACGATGTATCCTATTGTGTATTCAGTTGGCTTCCCATATGGGATGCACTCCTTTGCACCCTAGAGGTCATGGGAGGAGTGGTATGTGGTGTGTTGTAGGGAGACCGACTAGGGTTCCCAACTACGGCTGCCTCGATAAAGGACAAACCGATAATGGTGGCAACGTTCCATCTTTAACACTTGAATGGTGGAAGACCTAGAACCCCTCCTGGTAATGGGGGGAAGTCCAAAAGATGCCTGGATCGATGAGTTTCCGTTGGGACCTGTCAGGTGTTGCCCAAGTTTGGTTTTTGAAAAACTTTTAGAGGATAGAGTCTATGATCAAAGCAAACTTCTTGTGACATACATAAAACTATTGATCAATGGTTGTCATTGATGTCAACCCAAGCAGCACCAGGGGCTATCCCAATATTTCATGGTAATTTTGTCCTACCAAATTACTATATTTTGGGTCAAGAATGGTTTCGATGGTTTCTACTTTTCGAGATGTTTTCGTTGATATATGACATGCCACGTAATTCTTCACGGTTTGAGAGATATTCATGTTTGAAGTTTGTAACCTTAGTTAGAGGCTAAAAACCCATAGGGTTGTGGCATGGGTCATTGAAAAGTCAATAATTAATAATTTTTAAGCTCCTAAAATACCTTCCACGTTCACTTGTTGAAGCCCCTCTCAAGCTAAGCATTTATATAAATTGTGATCCTCATATCCTCCTTATGCAAAGATTTGGCTATGTGAAATAGGTCAACGTGGAATTTTCGATCTAACATTTTTCTTATGAAGGTTTAGAAGCTAAAATTTTTATGAGGTGAAGCTGAAATCCTGAAGAAGCTCTTATAAAAATTTTAGATCAAGGTGCCCAATATTTTCAGAGATATGATCTGTGGAAGTTAGTGTTTTTGCAGGCTCCTGAAATTCATCTCAAAGAAGTGACCTTGGGAAAATCTTCATAACTCTCGCTATGAGTATCAGATTGGAATTTTGTAAAAAGTGGAAGATAGTGCATGGACTTTAGCTTTCACTCTATCAATTTCAGAGACGAATGAAGAAACAATAACACGTGGCATGCCATACAAGTTCGCTCTACTGAAATAGTCTATAATTAGGGCATTGTGAGAGATTGGGCATAACTCTCCCTTGAATAATCCAAATTGGGTCAGAGCTATGGAATTGGAAAGAAGACACAGAGGACTAATAAAATACCAAAAATCACATGTTGGGGATCTGAAATAATAGATATACACTAGATTCAATATCAAGCTCCTAGAAGGCAAGAAAAAGCTAGATCATGTGTTGTCAAGGGCTGCAAAGGACCAGACTTTCTAGGGAAGCAAAGAAAAGAAAGGTGCAATAGAGGGTAGCATGACAAGAGCAGCAACAAAGGTGTATAACAATAGCAAGAATTTCATCACATGAAGTCTTCAAGTGGGTAGCATTGCATACAGTCACTGTAAAGGTATCATTGTATTAAGTCATTGTAAATACATTATTGTAAAAACTGTACTATTGTCTATATGCCAAGAGTTGAAGAGGTAGTGTTAGGAGGTCTAGGATCATCATTATGTGGTTGTGTCATAGTTGGGGTTATGGTCTAGTGTGTATTATTCTTCTACATCATTCTATATCATTGTAAAGTGGACCATTTTCCCTGGTACAGGAGTCCATTCTTATTTTATTCTTCTACAAGGTGGTAGGGTGGTGCTAGGGTGAGTTGTAGCTCATTGGGTGTTTGGGCATCTGTTTAGTTGACTACTGAATAATATCGGGGAGCATCCATCCAGTGGGAGCTGGAGAAGAATTCTTTTCTAGATTCTAGGAAGTTGGAGCTTTATTTTCAATTGGAGTTGAATATTAAAGAATTATTAGAAAAGCATTAGGTGGTTTTTGTCCCGGAGTGGGTTTCCACCTTAAAAATGTGTGCATTTGAGTTCCTTTTGTTTACTTCTATCATTGTACAAACACTGATAATAATTGAATATTAACTAATTCTCTAATTGAAAGGAATACTGATTCACTCCCCCCCCCCAGTATTTCCAACAATTGGTATCAGAGCATGGTTCCCTCAATAACAGTTTAACAGTTGGAAGGAGGTCATGGAGAATACCAAGAATGGTGTACCTCTATTCAATGAAAATAATTATGCACTCTAGAAATAAAGAATGGAGGTCTATCTCTTGGAACAAGGTTACGAAGTATGGGACACTATTCAAAATGGATTTACATCAACTTCGGATGAACAAGGTAAGAAGAATTTGGTAAATGATGCAAAAGAAATGAATATTGTTATCATTGGACTTATTGAATTTTATTATCATAAGGTGTTGGGTTGTAAAACTACCAAAAATGTATGGGACAAGATTGAGAATATATATGCAGACTCAAATGTCAAAGAAGCAAATCTTCAAATCTATAGAGCAAAATTTGAGCAACTAAGAATGAAAGAAGATTGCAACATTGTTGCATACTTCCAATACGTTGATGAAATAACCAATACTTTGGAAGGATTGGGAGAGCCAATTGATGAGAAAACTATTATACGAAATATTCTTAGAACATTACCAAGGAGACTCAACTCAAAGGTATCGGTCTTAGAATACAATGAAAATCTGGGCAAACTCAAAAAAGAGGAATTACATGGAGTTCTCATAGCATATGAAATGATACTTGATGAAGAAGAGGGTACTTCGCATCTAGAAACTGCGAAAACCAATAAGGAAAAACAACCTTCAATTGAAAATACATGCACCTACAAGTGTGAAGAAAAGGGAGATGATGGAGAAGGTCTTTCAGATGAAGAATATGCTTACTTTACGAGAAAACTAAAAATTGGTAAGGGAAAATTCAAAGGTAAACTTCCATTGATATATTTCGGTTGTGGTGAGGTTGGGCATTTCACAACAAAATGTCCGAATAGAAGTGATGGAAACTCAAAAGGAAAGAAAGTCTTTAAGAAATTCAACAAGCAAGGATCCAAAAGGAACTTTCTCTCTAAAGAAGATAGCTCATGATCCGATGAAGACAATGACAACGAAGAAGAAGCCAATGAGAGAGTATTGTTTATGGCCAAGCACAATAAACAAGAGGTATCAAACCACGAAGAAGAAGGATTAAAAATAGAATAATTTTCTAAGGAAGCAATCAAGCTTATAAAAGAGCTCAAGGCAAAGAAGATTCGTTTCAATACTCTTGAAGAACAAGCTCAAGGTCTCAAAATTGAAGTTGAAGAACACAAATGCATTGAAGAGTCACTTCAAAAGAAGTTGGAAAAAAGCAAAAAAGAAAGGTAAGAATTAGAATTCGAAGTAGTCTCGCTGTGTAAGGAAGTGAAGAAAGGAAAAACTATCCAAAAATATGCCAACAACCCAAGAGAATTGGAAGAAATCATCAACAATCAACGATCTTACAATGACAGAACTGGGATTGGTTACAAAGAAGAAGAAGCAGGACCTTCTACAACAAAATAGAATGAACCTATGAGATCTGACATGCATGTAGACTTCATTGGATAAGATTTGCAAGGATAACCTTGGAAGACAATTCCTCGACGAAGATTTCCATCCAGGTACCAACATATTTTTTATGGCTACTATTATTCACGTGGAAAATTTGGTCATAAAATTGTAGAATGTTGCACGTACCCTAGGAACGAATACAATTCCAGGAGATCTGTCAAATATGAACCTCCCAGTGCTCATCGAAACATCAATATATTTGAACATTTAAGAAATAATATTGAATGTTGTAGGTTTTAACCCTGAACAGAAATTATCTAGACACGAATATTATAACAGAAAATAAACAATACCGAGAGCATAAAACATAAAACAGATAAACACAGAGATTTTCCCCTGGATCCCAAATCGGGACTACCAGCTTGATTTTTCATTATATTCCTTTTAGTGTTACAACACATATATATACATGCCGAAGCATACATAAACCCCAATCCATTAGCCCTGGATTAGAACATAACCATAGTTCCCTTCACCGGATCTACAAAATACCAGGGGCCGAAAACCATCGTACCCCAAAACCATGTGCAAACTCATGCACAAACGTGGGTGGGCCCGCATATGAGTGGGACCGCATACCAAAAAAAAAATTTCACCGGGGTGCTGCCCCGGACCCCGACAGGGGGGCCTGCCGCCCCCTCTATGACTCCCCTGCTGCGCCCAGTGCAACGTATAGCGCGTGGGGCTAGTCGTGGAAATAATATAAAACATACCCAACATTCTCCCACTTGTTGTTTTCTTTCCACAGGGGGCCACAGGAGAGCTTAGTCATTTGGCCAATTATTCAACACCCATTGTTTCTCTACACCAAGAGAACTTCTGAGTGCTCACAGACTTCATCAATGCATCTGCAACATTCTTCAAAGTGTCCACCTTTACCAACAACACCCTTTTAGCTTCAACCATATCTTTAACAAAGTGATATTGAACATCAATGTGCTTTGTCTTTGAATGATAAGCAGGGTTCTTAGCCAAGAAAATTGCACTTTGGCTATCACAATGTATCCTTATAGCTTGCTGTACCAACCCCATACTTGAACACAATCTCTGCAACCAAACTGCTTCCTTGCTTGCATGAGTGGCTACTATGTATTCTGCCTCTGTAGTTGAAAGCGCCACTACAGACTGTCTTTTACTCATCCAACTGACTGCACCTCCAAATAGTCTAAACACATACCCACTTGTAGATCTTCTTTGGTCCAGATCTCCAGCCCAGTCTGCATCAACAAAACCACGAATGTCCAACATTCTTTCCAATCCTGGTCTTCCCTGGTAGCACAAGCCATAATCACTAGTGCCACGTAAATATCTGAAAACCCGCTTCACTGTTGTCCAATGCTCCTTCCCCGGGTTTGACATAAACCTGCTCAATACTCCCACTGCATGTGCAATGTCTGGTCTAGTACAGACCATTGCATACATCAGGCTACCCACTGCACTTGCATATGGAACACGGGACATATCCTCCTCTTCTTCTTGTGTCTTGGGACACTGTTCAGCAGATAGCTTTACACCTACAGGAATAGGAACTTTCACCGGTTTACTATACTGCGTATTGAACCTCTCCAATATAGTCTCGACATACTTCCTCTGGTTTAACCAGAGCTTCCTCTTTGCCCGATCTCTCTTAATTTACATGCCCAAAATATAGTTTGCAGCACCAAGATCCTTCATGTCGAATTTGGAGAACAGTTGGGTCTTCAAATCTTGGATAATTTCTTTGTCATTTCCAATCAACAACATATCATCCACATACAAGACCAAATAAATAACATGGTCACCAATTAATTTAAAATAAACACAGTGATCCTCCTTGCTTCTAGTGAAGCCAAGTCCTCGTATATAGGTATCAAATTTCTGATACCACATCCTTGGTGACTGTTTTAACCCATACAAAGACTTCTTCAACCTGCACACTAGTTCTTTCTTACCCTTCACCATAAAGCCTTCAGGTTTCTTCATGTAGATCTCCTATTCTAGATTCCCGTGAAGAAATGTCATCTTCACATCCATCTGTTTTATCTCAAAATCAAATGCAGTAGCAACAGAAAAAAGTAATCCAATAGAAGTAACTTTGGCAACAGGAGAAAAAATATCACCAAAATCAATTCCCGACACCGAGGAATAACCTTTGGCTACCAACCGAGCTTTGTATTTCTCCACCTTGCCTTCTACATTCATCTTCTTCTTAAACACCCATTTGCTCTTGATGGGCTTCCTTCCAGCCAGCAACTCCACCAGATCCCATGCCTCATTTTTGTGCAAGAATGCCATTTCATCAACCATGGCCTCCTTCCAGAGTTTTCCATCCTCTGAATCTACTTCCTCCCTGACAGTTCTGGGATCATCATCAGTTATGGTTAAGGAAAAATTTGAATAGAAAGCAAATGGACTATACCTTTCTAGTTGTCTTCTTTCCTGAGCTAATCTTCTCAAAGCTGGAGTTTGTGGCTCTTCCTCTTCTGAGTCTTCTTCTGTTGTAGAGTCTGATTCATCCTCCTTTAGCTCAAACTCTATCTTCTCAGGTTCCTTTGGTAGGAATTCATGTGTAACAACATCTTTCACCTCTCTAAACACCACTTCTCGGCTGTACACAACCTTCCTTGTTTCTGGGTTCCAAAGCTTGTAACCCTTTAAACCATCCTTATACCCAATAAAGATGCACCTTTCAGATTTATTATCCAACTTGGTCCTTTTCTCCTTTGGAACATGTACATATGCATCACATCCAAATACCCTTAGATGTGAAAGAGAGGGTTTCTTACCATTCCATACCTCATGTGGACTCTTATCCTCCAACGCTGATGAAGGTGATCTATTAACTAAGTAACATGCAGTCTCCACTGCCTCTGCCCAGAATTCTTGTCCTAACCCGGTACCACTGAGCATGCTTCTTGCCTTTTCCATCAGTGTTCTATTCATTCTTTCTGCAACTCCATTTTGCCGAGGTGTGTATGGAGTAGTCTTCTGCCGTGCTATACCACACTTCTTACAGAACTCTTCAAATTCCTTCTTGCAGAACTCCCCACCATTATCCGTCCTCAGCGCCTTTATCTTCTTCTCTGTCTGGTTTTCCACCAGAGCCTTAAATTATTTAAATCTGTCAAAAGATTCAAATTTCTTCCTCAAGAAATATATCCATGTATTCCTTGAGAAGTCATCTATGAATGAAACATAGTACACAGACTTTCCCAGTGATGGAACTGACACAGGTCCAAACACATCACTGTGCACAAGTTCTAATATCTTGTTCTCCCTCTTAGCACCAGAAGGAAAACTCACCCGATTCTGCTTCCCATATACACAATGTTCATAGAAATCAAAATCCAGAGAGCAATTAGACATACCTTCTACCATACCATTTCTATGTAGTATCCGAAGGCCCTTCTCTCCAATATGTCCAAGCCTTTGATGCCATAGCATGGTCTTTTCTCCAAAGACAGCTAGGCTTTCCGCTCCACTTTCAGGAACCATAGAACTGTTACACCCATCAATAACAGTGCTACCTTGTAGCTTGTACAGAGTTCCAGTCCGAACTCCCCGCATTAATACCAGTGCTCCCCGAACCATCTTGTAGGCATATTTCTCGAACACTGTTTTTACACCTGCATCATCCATCTTGCTTACAGAAATCAGATTTCTGGCCAATGCAGGAATATGCAGAACACTAGGAAGTGTTCTAATCCTTCCACCTTGCAGCTTCAGCTTGACCTTTCCACGTCCGATGATTCTGGCCTTCCTATCATCCCCTAGGAAAACATCACCACCATCATATTTCTCATACTCGCAGAACCACTCCCTATGGGGAGTGAAGTGAAAGGATGCACCTGAGTCAATCAACCATGACTCATGATCTACATGTGTATTTGAAGAAGAAGCCAAATGCACATCCCCACCTTCATCTGAGGTGGTTTTTGCCTCTGCAGAAGGACCTTCATCAGATCCCTTTCCTTTCTCAGGAGCTTTAGATCCGCATTCCTTTTTGTAGTGTCCTTCCTTTCCACATTTCCAGCACACCTTTACAAACTTTCCAGGAGATTTAGATCTCCCTCTAGATTTAGATCTCCCACTCGAAACCTTATTCTTGTTTCTGTTCTGGGACCTTCCTCGTACAGATAAGGCATCTCCATTCTGAACCTCCATATTTCTCCATCTCATTTCCTCCGACAGCAAGGCTGAGACAATGTCATCAAAATTCAAGGTAGTTGTATTGCTACCTATTGCAATAACTAGACTGTCCCACGAGTCTGGTAGAGAACACAACAAACTGATGCATTTATCTTCATCTGAGATTTTAATATCAACAGATGACAGTTGACTTACCACAGTATTGAAGGCGTTCAGATGCTCTGTCACCGAGTCTCCATCCTTCATCCTCAGGTTATATAGCTTTTTTGTAGGAACAACTTATTCACCAGAGACTTAGATTGGTACCAAGTCCCAAGTTTTTCCCACAAATTCTTCGTCGTAGCTTCCCCAAATACATGCAACAATATTGAATCTGAGACAAACAACCATATTGTGCTCTTAGCCTTCCGATCCAGTTTCTTCCAGTGTTCATCTGACATTGCCATTGGTTTAGTACTTGGATCTACCGTGATCCACTGATCTTTATTCACCAGCAGATCCTCCATCTTGAGCTTCCACAACTCAAAACTATGACCATTAAATTTCTCGATCTCTATCTTTCCGTTGCTCGCCATCTTCTTTCACAGCAAGAATCGATCCCGCAGATCTCCCACTGAATAGGGTCTACCTCATGCCCAAGAAAAAAACCCTCAGCAGCAAAGGCGTCCCCTTGAAACTGAAATAGCTCTGATCCTAAATGTAGGTTTTAACCCTGAACAGAAATTATCTACACACGAATCTTATAACAAAAAATAAACAATAGCGAGAGCATAAAACATAAAATAGATAAACACAAAGATTTTCCCCTAGATCCCAAATCGGGACGACCAGCTTGATTTTTCATTATATTCCTTTTAGTGTTACAACACATATATATACATGCCGAAGCATACATAAACCCCAATCCATTAACCCCGGATTAGAACATAACCGTAGTTCCCTTGACCGGATCTACAAAATACCAGGGGCCGAAAACCATCGTACCCCAAAACCATGTGCAAACTCATGCACAAAACATGGGTGGGTCCGCATATGAGTGGGACCGCATACCAAAAAAAAAAATTTGCCGGGGCACTGCCCTGGACCCTAACAGGGGGGGCTGCTGCCCCCCCTGCTGCGCCCGACGCAACATACAACGTGTGGCGCTAGTCGTGGAAAGAATATAACACATACCCAACAAATGTTACAAATGTCAAAACTTTGGACACATAGCCAGAGACTGTAGACTTGAAAATCCTCCAGAAGAATCTTCGAAGCCACAAAACGAATGACACATTGAAGAGGAATAAGACTAATAATTGTGCTCTCACTCTTAAGACACAAAACAACAAATATGTGTGGTATGTTGATAGCGGTTGCTCAATGCATATGATTGGAGATAGAAATAAATTTGTATCTCTAAAAGAGAAGAAGGATGGAACTGTGTCCTTTGGAAATGATGGATATTTAAATGTTATAGGATCAGGTACCGTCACTCTCGGAAGAAAGGATGCTCTAGCCAAGAATGTTCTATTGGTTGAAAACATGAATCACAATCTGGTCAGTGTTGGAAAAATGTGTGATCAAGGACACACAATACTATTCAACTCCACAAAATGTGAAATTAGGAAAGGCAGATATGGTGAAATTGTGGCTACAGCAAGTCAAGCTCCAAACAACATATATGTTCTGGATGAAGCCACTAAAGCACGTATAATAGCTAAAGAGGATGATATAATATTTGGTAGCAATGATGATCGACTAAGTAAGAAGTTTGCTACAAAGATGAAAAGTGATTTCAAGATGTCTTTACTTGGTGAGATGACATACTTATTAGGGATTCAAATATCTAAGCAAGAGAAAGGAATATTTGTATGTCAAGCCAAACACATCAAAGAAATGCTTAAGAAATTCAAAATGGAAGATTGCAAACCCGTCCTTACTCCAATGGTAACAAGTTGTAAGTTGAGCATAGATGACTCATATAAGGATGTGGATCAAAGGTTGTACAGATCTACGATTGGTAGTCTTCTATATGCAATAGTCTCCCGGCCAAATGTTATGCAAATAGTTGGACAAGTAGAAAGATTCCAAGAAGCACCAAAAGAATCACATATTATTGCCATCAAAATAATTCTTCGATATCTAAAGGGCACAGAAGAATATGACTTGTGGTATCCTAGGGGTAACAATCTCATTATTCAAGCCTTTATAGATGCAGATTGGGCAGGAAGAGTTGATGATCGTAAGAGTACTAGTGGAGCAGCATTCTATCTAGGTGGTTGTCTTGTATCATGGTTGAGCAAAAATAAAACCTAAATATCGTTATCTACAGCCGAAGAAAAATACATTGCAACGACATCATGTTGTACTCAAGTCCTTTGGATGAAACAAAATTTGCAAGATCTTCAAGTACAATTCAGTGAGCTTATTCCCATATTCTGTGACAACACTAGTGCCATCAACATCTCCAAGAATCCTGTCATGCATTAAAAAAAAAAACACATTCGGATCAAATATCATTTTGTTAGAGAACAAGTCGCTGAAAAGAATCTCAAACTTGAGTATGTTGGTACAAAAGAACAAATTGATGATATCTTCACTAAATCTTTACCTCATGAAGCATTTTAATATCTTCGCCATAAGCTTGGGATTCTCCCAAG
Source organism: Pinus albicaulis (assembly GCA_034641835.2). NCBI lineage: Eukaryota > Viridiplantae > Streptophyta > Pinopsida > Pinales > Pinaceae > Pinus > Pinus albicaulis. Next base: position 1,432,160,721 of record CM076579.1, on the reverse strand, counting down.
TTCTCATTAGATTTTCCTTATTCATAATATAAAGGGGGAGTGGAAGTGTGTACAGGTCTGCATGACAGTTGTGTGTCAGGGGGAGTTACTGTTTTCCATTAATGTCAAAGGGGGAGAGAATGTTGTAGGAAGAGGTGTCATGATCATAGGGGGAGTACTTGCGTTGCCATTAATGCCAAAGGGGGAGATTGTTGATCAGCGGTTGTCATTGATGGCAACACAAGTACTCCCCCCGCGATCTTGACACCTTTTCCTACAACATTCTCTCCCCCTTTGACATCATTGGAAAAGGGTAACTCTCCCTGACACACAACCATCTTATGGACCTGTACACACTTCCACTCCCCCTTTATATTCTAAATAAGGAAAATATAATGAGAACTTGGGAGAATCCCAAGCTTCTGGCGAAGATATTCCAATGCTTCACAAGTACTCTCACGGTCATCAACGCTTCCTGCCCAATCTGCATCTGAAAAGACATGAATAATGAAATTTTTACCCTTGGGATACCACAAGCCATATTTTGTTGTTCCCTTTAGATATCGAAGAATTCTTTAGATGGAAATAATATGTGATTCTTTTGGTGCTGCTTGGAATCTTGGTACTTGTCCAACTGCTTGCATAACATCTGGCCGGGAGGCTGTTACATATAGAAGACTACCAATCATAGATCTGTAAAAATTTTGATCCACATCCTTATATGAGTCGTCTATGCTCAATTTTCAACTTTTTACCATCGGAGTATGGATGGGTTTGCAATCTTCCATTTTGAATTTCTTGAGCATTTCCTTGATGTAATTGGTTTAACATATAAATATAGTTGTGTGCATTTGTGTTCCTTTTTTTTAATACTATCATTGTACAAACACTGATAATAATTGAAGATTAAATAATGCTCTAATTAAAAGGAATACTAATTCACCCCCCCCCCCCTCATTATTTCCAACAAAAAATAAGTGAAAAATAAAATAAATTTCCCTTTAAATTAATCTATGTGATAAAGCAATAAAAAAAGTGGTTTTCATCGTTTTCATATGATACTCAAAATCCTAGAAGACCTATGTGTCCTCACACACTCAAAAGTAACTGGGAATTGAGAATATTTCTTGTGAGGGCTTCCACAACATCCTGTAAGAGCTGGCAACGCCCCCATTTAGCCGAAGAGAATCCACCAAGGTAAGGGTAGAGGGTCTGGCACTTGCCTACACCATCACCTATAGGGTAAAGGTTGCCTTAGTTTTTGGCCACTAAGAACCATCGTCTCACGTGAGCGTTCGAGTCTTGGGCTTCTTGGTAGTTAGCTAATGGTACCGAGTATCATCCGAGTCAGGTAGCCCCAACTGATACCGCACGCACTTCGCCTAAGCCTAACCCCCTCTGGAACGGGTCTCTGCCGTGCTTGGATTTTCTTTGCCGTGGGCTGATAGGTGGATTTGAAGCTCCCTAAATACAAAACTTCTATGTTTCAATATGAATTATGATCAAGGCAACTTATTGGATTCTTACCCCCTTGATCCTAGCTTAAGCTATAAATTCTTTTGTGGCCCCTACGGGAAGAATTTAGTGAGTTTGGTTAAGTTAGTTTTAGGTGTCTTTGCTTCGCTCACTGGGTGAGTGTGTGTGAGCACAAATTGGACAAGAACATAGTTTGAATGTGTGGATATCGATGATCCTTTACAAAATCCCATATTTAAACTATGTTGTATTGTTCCCAACTCAAATGGAAAACATGTGCGGATAATGGGCCTCTTTCAATTTTTCCTAGTTAATCTATGTGACTAACTATAGGGAGATGGTGAATTGTGAATAGGGAGCATTCATATGCTTACCTAGGATTACCGAAGGGTGCAAAGGTAGCAGAGATTACTTGCTCTTCTATAAACAATTCAATCCTAGTCCCGAAATTCCTAATGCAAAAATTGAACTAAAATAAAAACTTCTACACTAGAGAAAAGAAAACTAGCTATGCATTCGTGGTCTTGGGTGACTTACTTGGACTAGTTATCTAGATGTGTCAGTACCAAAAATTGAAAAACATGAATTTTTTTCGGAATGCAAGTTATTTCCCCCCCCCATACTTAAACTATGTGGAAACTTTGCAAAAATCAACTTAAAGTAAACTAACAGTAAGCCTACAAAAAGAAGCTAAAAGTGAGCTTTAACAAGCTGCGAGGTACCACAACTAGTGCTGATAGGTGTATTAGGGGCTGTCAAGCACCTTACAAGCAGGAAAAAATAGAAACTAGGGAGAAATTTTTCATTATGTAATTTGCGTGCATAAGGCTGTAATCTCATGGTGGTCTTATATAGGAGATTTCAAATCCTCCCTTCCCTCTCTTGGTACATGGAGGATGGTGACCCAAGATAGGGGTATGATTCCTTTGTGTGCTCCAAATATTCCATTGTGTGCTCACATAGTGTCTAACGAGGCATTGGTGGTTGTCCATAGGTGGCTACAAGTAAGGCATCACTTGTCCTTTTCTTTGTGTGGTCCCGGATAGTAATATTTTGCCACTTTCAGGAATGTGCGCATATCGGGCAAAAAGGCGTGCAGAAGGTGCTCTTCTCGAAGGATTATGCATGCAAATAGCATTTAGGACTAGTTCAAATTTGATTTTCCTCAGACCTTAGAGATTTTTAAATAATTTCTAGATTTTGTAATGTCTTCCAGCCCTGTAAATCCTTTTGCCTGACATTAATTAATGCCATCTTCTACTGTATAATTTTCCATTGTTAACACCCATTGATAATCCATGCGGTAATTTCAATTTGTCAACAATAATCAACAATATGCACAATCCCCAAAACAAAACATGACCAACTTCAATGCAAGCTCAGCACATCAGTAATGCTTGCTCCAATACCAACACTGCTCCAATAATAATGTTGGAGTGCTTCCTAGAGGAGCTCCTCTTTGAGTTTAGTATAAGCATCCTTCATTCAGGTCTTTTGTTATTAAATGAATATACACACTCCATCATTGTATTGCTGCTTTCTGATCTTCTCCATACAGTGAGTGTTGCTTTATGTTACATACAAGCATTTCTTTGTGTGCACTTCAACATTATAAGAGTGTAGTAGTCCATCGTAGTGACTGCATTGCATACTTCATAAGATATATGAGCATTATGGAGGTGACACTTTGAAAATCATAGAGATTACATGAATATGATGCAAATTAATGTCATCCCAAACTCATGAGAATGTTGTAAGGCATGTCACCATAAAATGTTTTGTAATTTTGTCGCTTACTTCTTGATAGTGGTGATATATGCTAGACTTCTAAAGATATAATCACTACAAGCCGAAATCCCTTGATGCTGATGTGAACAATGATTAGAAAATATGTGAACAAAGCTTACAACTTTTTGTAAGATTAGACAATATATTTCAATTTAAAAAAAAGGACCCAACACCTTTAATACTATACAAATCATATTCAAAACAAACCCTTGAGGCTAGAGACATTCAACGCATTGCAAAAAATTCACTACCAACTATACAAATTCATTTTTCACACAGGGAGGTATTCGTGTCAATGATCACTCTCTGCACTGGTGAAATATCAACAATTCCTTTCTGCTGAAGTAAGCTTCAGATGAATCAACAATAGACTCTTTGAACTTCAATAGTAATATTAGCACAGCTCGCCCATAATTCTTTAGATACTTCAACTATTCTATCATAATGATCTTCAACAAAACACCTTCAATTTATTTAATTGAAGTCTCAGCAAATAGACTTCAAACAAATTTCTGAATCATCTTAAGAAAGAGGCCTTGAAGATATATCCATACTGACTTGAGGAAGGCATGAAATTATATCCAAGAATATATATTGCTTCAATGATCAATATAACACTCCAAATGCAAACAAGATAATGATCCTTTGGCACTTTTAATGACCTTTCCATGCTTTAATAATGCAGCTAGACATTCTCCATCATTTATAATTAGAAGATACTTTGCAATAATCATAGCAACCGGAGCTTAATCCACATATACTACAATGCTGATAACGTTGGGAATCCTTCCTTGATGTATTTCTTCCATACCACCACCATGATGCATACCATAACATTATGATCTTGAGGACCTGTATCATACCACTACTGCTCCAATAATAACACTTGGGATAACACCTTTCTTATTCATCCTTCTTGAAATAATTTTGTTTCATTATCAACACTTGCAGTGCGACACACAGTGTAATAATCCTCTTAGTTTCCAGGTTCATGAATGATGTTCCCTTTATCACCATGGATGCTTGTTTCTTTCTCTTCTTCCATCAATCTAATGGCTATCTCAAATTAGCATTGAATGCTTATGGTGTCCTTCTTCCTCTATAGTTCTCTTCCAGAGGAATTTTCCTTTCCCTTCTTGAACTTTTAATTGTTCTTATTCCAAGTAGCTCTTCTTTGAAAACTCTTATGGGGACCTTTTATGAACTTCTCTCCCCCTGGGATGTTGCTTCTTGTCTATCACTGACTAGATATCTACGTTTCTTCCTGGAGAAGCTCCCCCTAAGGCTATGATGGATTCAAAATGTCAATAAAGTAACCGGATCCCCCTTTTTCTTCTTCTTCCATACTTTGTTGGGGTTCCCCGTAATGTCTGCATTTCTTTTTAATTCATAGTTTGGTCTGATTTGATTTGGTTCCATCATTTGTCTAGAGTCATTTACTGTATATGGTAGCTTGCAGTCATTTGCTTTGTGTCTAGGCTTGTGGCACACATAACATGTTATTTTACCTAGGTACATTTGAGCTGATGTATAACATTTTGTGCTCCTTTTTGAACATAATTTACATTCAACAAGTTTATGTCCAAATTCATTGCATGCATAACAATAGCCATGGAAATGATTTGTGTACCTAGTGAAAGATTGTCCTTTCCATTTACTTGCTTGAGGGGGTCTTCTCATTTTCTGTATCTTTTGTTGGTTAAACTTGATTTGATTTGTCTTACAATGTGTTGCTATATGTCTAGGTCTATGGAAGGTAAAACATGTGATACTTCTCACAGGCGGAAAGAACCTCCTTTGAGATCTTCTGAAATTGTTCAATTCATCTTCCAGAACAATTGAGTTTTTTGCAACTACATGCTTCTTCCTTCCATTCTTTTTCACTTGATGTTGTTGCTTGTTTCTGTTTGTTTCATTACACATCAAGTTTTTTATTATTTCTAACTCTTTTGATCTCTTTTGGGCTGCTTCATCATCTCTTTCAGTTTCTACCTTCTCAGAGTTCTCCATGGAGGTAATCTCGTCTCTGAGCTGCTTACACAACCTGCTCCTTTCTTCTCTCAGTCTTCTAGCTGCAATAATCTCATATTGTTGAGAGTTATCTTTTTCTTTTACAACTTTCACAAAGTTGATATCCTTGTTATCTTCAACCTTGGACTTACTATTTTCTTCTTCATAGCCTAACCCGGTCTTTATAAGAGGATATATTTGAGCATTTAGTATTTTTTCCAACTATTCAAAGCTTTTCATTCATGGAATATTCATAGTTAATTTCCTTTGGGCATTTTCTAATTTATTTCTCAGGCATACTACTTCTTCTTCCAAATTTTAACACTCCTGATTTTACTCCTTTATTTCCCTTTTTAGAATATCTTCTACCTTCTTAGATTCTTCAAGTTCTACTTTCAATTGAATGAGGTTTTCTGAACTTGGCTCTTCTTTTACATATTTCAGGAGAATGTCTTTCTATTTTCTTCTCTTTAGTTCAAGTCTGTCTATTTCCTTCAGGGCACTAATTAGCTCCCCCTCAAGATCAACCTCACCTTATTCTTCATCTTCTAGAAAGTATCCTTCAAGCTCTTCCTTATTCATTGGAGGATTCATCTGAGCTTTCAGATGAACTACTATCTTCCTGAGCATAAAATTATTTTCTATTTAATCTCTTCCCTTTCTGCCAGTTATTTTTTTTTTTTCTCCGTCTCTTGTGGTTGATTCTCTTCTCTCTTATGGGTACATTTTGAAGCATAGTGGCCCACTCTTCCACAATTAAATAACTTAAATGGAATTTTACCTTTGTACTTACCTGTGCCTCTATCCAATCTTCAGACGAATTTGGTTTTTTCTTCATCAGAACAAGAGCATGTACCTTCTTTTTCTTCTATGCACTTGTCTGCCTTGAAGGCATCCTCCCTCATGTTCAACTTCCCTTTAGGAAGTCTCATCTCATATGCTGTTAGGTTCCCAAATAATTGGCTTTTGGTTAAGGTTTCCCAGTTTGTTGTTTCTTCTGTGGCAGAAACCTTAGGATTAAAATTGGATGGTAGAGATCTCAATATTTTTTTGACTACAACACTTTCTTTAATTTCTTATCCTAGGCCTATCATGATATTCACAAATTCTACAACTCTTAAGAAGAATACAACTATATATTCATCTTCATTCATTTTTAAGTTTTCAAAACATGTTCTATGTGCTTGTAGTTTGGCCATCTTCACCTTTGTGTCTCCCTCATGAATATTTCCTAAAGTATCCCAGATATATTTGGCAGTCTTACTATGCATTACTTTGATAAATTATAACTCACTTAGACTACTCAAGAGTGCATTCATCACCTTTTCATTAGCTCTGATTTTTTTTTTGGCTTCTTAATTAGTGTCTGTATCCTTTGGTGCATATTTTCTTCCACAGAAGCCCAAAATTCTATTCCTAGAGACATTAAGTATGTCCCCATTCTTATTTTTGAGAAAGCATAGTTTGTACCAGTATGCAATGGGGATTTATTTGTTGAGCATCCTTCTAGGCTAGCCATTTTGGGGACCTAGGACCTCCTTCCAATTGTTAAACTATTACTAAAGGAACCTGCTCCAATACCAATTGATGAACCCTTAGCTAAACTGAGCGGGGGGGTGAATCAGTTTAGTACATTCATGGTCATTTAAAACTCTTTTCATTCAACTCATTTACACCATCATTTCATAAGCATCTTAATACATAATGAATCAACAAACTTAATGTGTGGACAACAAGTAATTAGGCAGATTAAAATATCACATCAACACATAATCATCAAACACATAGACAACAAATATAAGTGGAAAGACATAAGGGAGAAAACCACATCTTATTATTGTTCTGATGCAAAGGCAAGCTCCAACTCCTTCTCACAACTGATTTTCTGTAGGCTCCAACCTACAGGAGGTTACTACCTCAAATTCTGCAAGCTACAACTTGCAAGGAAGCTCCAACTCTCATCTATTTTCTACAGGCTACAACCCACAAGAGGCTCCTACCTCAACCAGATCCAACCAGACATCTATCAAGCTACAACTTGAAATGGAAGCACCATCTCCCATGTATTTTCTGCAGGCTACAACCTACAAGAGGATCCTACCTCAACCAACTCCAACTAGATATTTATCAAACTACAATTTGAAAGGAGACTGCAATCCCCTCATTCAACATGAAACTAGAATGTTGATTTACCTAGATATCAGCTCTGTTATACTCCTTCTCCATTGTTTCCTCTTCAGCCTTCATATCTGCTTCATATTAGTTCATGATGTGCACAAGATTTCTATCAGCTCTCTCTGATTCTTCCACTCTCCAACCTTCTGCAACTCTCTTACATTCTTCCACTCACATCCATTCTGCAGCTATCTAACCTCCTTCTGCACACTGATATTACATCCCCTATATAGATAACTACATGATTGTTTTCATTCTACGTGGAATACGAAGTGAACAAGCCTGACCATATGCCTTTGACCCATTCGATTCCTCATTCTTCAGTTCAGGTTATTACAATAGAAATAATCATTACAACACTCATGTATTTTTTCCTATGCCTACAGAGACTTGCCTTTTCATCACAAATAATATAAAATAATTAATGAATTTACATTTACAGTTACAACAATATTTCAATTCATCCCTTGCAACTTCTTTTTTTTCTGTTCATTTTGTCTTCTCTGTCTGTTGTCCCTTTGTCTTCTCTTCCACTTTCATTGTCTTTTCTGTTCCTGTGTTATGTATATTTTATTATTTATTAATTAGATTTAGTTATCTTAGGTTATTAACTGAAAGGGCATGATCAAAGATCATGCCTCTTCACCAAGGGACACCTTGAGGCTGTATTTAAAGCCTAGGCGATCCCTCATTGTAATCATCTCATCTTTCATCATTAATAATATATATTTATCAAGTTTTACCAGAGTTTTTATACTCCATTGGTATCGGAGCCATCGCTCTTTGGATCTGTGTGATCATCAAGTTAAAAAAAAATTCGAAGGAAATTTCAGAATTTTTTTAAAAACAAGCCGAAAGTCTCAGATCTTGCTGTCGATACCCTCGGACTCTGTGGCAGACTTGTGCTTATACCCTCGGACTCTGTGGCACAACGTATACCATTTTTACAGCGTTTTAAAAAAAAAAAATACAGTGTTTAAAAAAAAAAAAATTCGGAACGGCAACGATTTTTTTATTTGTTTGACTATTAAACGGGAACAAATCGTTGACGGTTCACACAGTGGTCAAGGGGTATCGTAGTGTCGATATATTAAAAAAAAATCGAATTGTTTAAAGAGATTTCCTCTGAAGCATCGTGAACAGTGTCTCGTGAATTGTCACCGGCTCGCTCAGAAGCAGCCGCTCCTCAAAAATCGTTTGAAATCAGTTACCACTCAAACGTGTTCTGTGTGTCGATTGTCGTCTCTGTTGTACGCGTTGTTTTCCGCCTGCGTGCTCAGCCCCAGCGGCAGATAAAAAATTATTCCGATAAATAAATTACATTGAACCATTGGCACAGGTAAGGCGTATATTATTAAACTCGCTGTTGTCGTCATCCAACTCACCGTGGTCGTCTGCCCTCTGTCCACACACTCCGCCCGACAGCAACAGGTTACGTGTCGCTACAGCCGCAGCAAATATTAAAAAAAAAAACCGTGAAACAGTGAACAGGTGGACAGTACTCGTGACAGGTTAACAAACTCGATTCGTTTAAAAACAAATTCTGAGCAGTAATCGTGACCAGGTTAAACAACTCGATCTGTTTAAAAAAAAAAATTCTCAGCAGTGTTGATATAAGAACGGCGGGTTTTTTAAAAACGGAACGAGCACAGTAAAGTCGTGCCTTTTCAACGGAAGAGCATAAATTTAAAAACGATTTTTTTTTTTTAAATTTATATAAATATATATCATATAGTTTTCAAATTGATTATTATATAAATATATATTATAATTATATATTTTATTTATATATTATATAGTTTTCAAAAAAATTGATAATTATATATATATATATATATATATTATAATTATATAATTATTTATATATTATATAATTTCAATTAATAAATTATATATATAATAATTATATAATTTATTTAAAAAAAAAAAAAAAAATTATTATTAATTAATTAATTAAATATTAATTAATTAATTAATTCAAAAAAAAAATAGTTAATTAATTAAATATTAATTAATTAATTTTATAGAAAAAAGAGGAGAAACTGGCAGAAAGATATTCCCCACCTCATACACGCTCGATGTCTTCGTCAATGTCGATGGCGGAATTCCAGAAGAAATTGGGAGATCTTGAGAAGCAAATCAATAACAATTCCGAAGAATTCGGAAAAAGATTAGTCAATCTGGAAGGTACAGTTTCAGGGCACTCCAACGACATCAAAAGGGTTCATGATACAACAAATCGAATAGAAAGACAAATGTGGCTAAATCATCACGAAGCCACAGAAAAGCTGAACGAAGCAATGAACAAGATGACAGAGCATGGCGAAGCAATGAACAATATGACAGAACTCTTCAGTAAGCTGAATGATAAGATAGATAAGCTAACTCAGACACAATCCCCAACATCTCCTAACAGGGAACAAAATCAACAAAACAATTCCGCAGATTCAAGGAACTCCGGAGAGCATCAGGAAAAAACTGATTCCCCACATCATCAAGAAGACAGTAATGCAGATTTTCAAAATAAGCAACTTTGGAATGCATTCGCTAATCAATATCCCCTTCTTGTTCCACCATTATCATATCAGCGCAAAGCCAAGATCGAACTACCCAAATTTGATGGTAATGAAAAGAATAGCGTCGCATGGCTTAATAAAGCGGAAGAATATTTTGAGATTTATGACATCACTAGCGATGATGAAAAAATTAAACATGCTTCCATGAAAATGGAAGGAGAAGCATATAATTGGTATATGTGGTGGAAAAAGACGACGCTCGCTATTAGTTGGAGGAAATTTAAGGATGCGTTCTTCAAAAGGTTTCAAGGCATAAAAGAAGAAAAGTTCTTTTCAACGTTTATCAAATTACGCCAAAAAGGAGATGTAGATGAGTACACGCGAGAATGGGAGACCTTGGCAACACGAGTACCCGGATTGTCGGAATCTCGTCTAATCCAATCTTACATCTCAGGACTTAAAATCCACATACAGGAAGAACTAGAACTTCATGAAATTACGTCTGTAGAAGTAGCAAGGCAAAAAGCAAAAGCTGTTGAAAAGAAGTTTGAAAGATTATCAAAACCAGAAAAAGTATATTCGAGACGACGGTTTCCTCAATCTACAAAAGAAGATAACATGAAATATGTTCCACCACGCCTGCGCGAAGGAGACAAATCTAACCTGGAAATACAAAGAATAAAGGAAGGCAAATGCAAACGTTGTGGCGAAAAATGGGACCCTAAGCACAGATGTGCTAATGGGAAAGAAAAAAATCTGTATAACTGTGAAGCAACTAATGATTCTAACAATGATGATTCAGACATAGAAGGGATAGAAGATACCCTGGAATTCTCCCCAGAAGTAGATGATGACAGCACTCCGCAAGTGTCATTATCAGCCATGACGGGTATATCACAACCACAGACACTAAAATTAAGGGGACATATTAAGAAAAACAACGTAATGGTTCTCATAGACACTGGCAGCACGCACAATTTTCTAGATTCAACCATGGCCAAAAGACTCAACCTCTTTACTTTTCCCATGCCTAATATGAAGGTAATGGTAGCCGATGGTAAGAAGATTGAACAGGTAGGAAAATGCCATAAAGTCAAATTGCAGATTAAAGACTTTAATTTAGAATCTCCATTCTATGTCGTACCACTCGGAGGAGTAGATGTGGTTTTAGGAATTCAGTGGTTACAAACCTTAGGTACTTATTCAGCCAACCATCAGAAGCAGTTTATAAGATTTAGGTGGGAAGGACGGAAGCACAAGTTGTTTGGATTCCAAGCCCCAGAAAATCAAATCGTATCATCATCCCAGATGATGAAGATGATCCGAAAGGGAGCACCAGCTTATATAGTCGAATGTCGTCATTTAGAGATGTTATCCACAAAAGTCAACCATGAAGAATCTCAGGAGGTACAAGCATTAGTTCAGAAACATGAAAAGGTATTTCAATATCTACCAATGAAGATGCCTCCTCATAGGGAAATCGAACACACAATAGAAGTCAAGGCAGGATCAGACCCTGTTAACATCAAACCTTATCGCTACCCACATCACCATAAAACGGAAATTGAGAAGATAATCCAAGACCTTTTAAAATGTGGGGTCATTTCAAAAAGTAAGAGTCCGTATGCTACCCCAGTTATATTGGTAAGAAAAAAAGACGGATCATTTCGGCTATGCATTGAATATAGAGGATTAAATAAGATAACCATTAAAAATAAGTTTCCAATTCCCTTTATCGATGAAATGTTGGATGAACTTCATGGCGCAAAATATTTCTCTAAATTAGATTTAAGGTCAGGTTACTACCAGATCCGAATTAGATTGGAAGATATACCAAAAACTGCATTTCAAACACATGAAGGTCATTATGAATTTAAAGTAATGCCCTTTGGGTTAACAAATGCACCAGCTACGTTCCAAGCTACTATGAACGAGTTATTTCGTCCATATCTCAGGAAATTTGTATTAGTATTTTTTGATGATATCTTGATTTATAGTAAAACTTGGAGGGAGCATTTGCAACACTTGGATAAGGTTCTCACGTTACTAGAAGACCATCAATTTTATGCAAAAAAATCCAAATGCACCTTTGGAAAAGAAGAAGTTGAATATCTGGGACACCTAATATCCCATGAAGGAGTAAAAGTGGATCCTTCTAAGATTAAGGCTATAAGGGAATGGAATAAACCGGTGAACATATCCTAGCTCAGAGGATTTTTAGGATTAACGGGATATTATCGAAGATTTATTAAAGATTATGCGCATCGAATTGCACCTCTTACAAATCTTTTAAAGAAAAATTCGTTTCAATGGAATGAGGAAGCAGGGAAATGTTTTGAAGATTTGAAGGAAGTAATGGCTAATGCACCAGTATTGGCAACTCCTGACTTTTCTAAACCATTTATCATTGAATGTGATGCCTCGGGATTCGGTATTGGTGCAGTATTAATGCAAGAAGGGCACCCTATTGCTTTTGAAAGCATAAAATTAAATAAACGTGAGCGTCTCAAGTCCACATACAGTAAGGAAATGCTCGCAATTATGCATGCATTAGCCAAATGGAGACAATATCTGTTAGGAAGTAAATTTTCCATCCGAACTGATCATAACAGTCTTCAGTATCTCCTTCAGCAAAAAACGCTCTCTGAAGAACAACAAAAGTGGATCGAGAAGATTGCCGCTTTTGACATGGAGATATTACACAAGAAAGGAAAGGACAATGTAGTAGCGGATGCCCTGTCTAGAAAAGATGAGGAAACAACATTACTTGCAGTTTCAATAGTTTTGCCTGAATGGCTTAATGAGATTAGAAGTGAGTACGCCAAAGATCCGGACATGTTGGCTATAATCAACAATCTCCCAGGGAATTCAAAATTTGAATGGAAGAACGATATCTTATGGTACAAAGGGAGAATTTATCTAAACTCCAAATCCAAGTTTATATCAAAAATACTCAAGGAATCACATGATTCCATGTCATCGAGACATGTAGGATATTTCAAAACCTACTACAATGCACGTCAGTCATTTTTCTGGAAGGGTATGAGTCACGATATTCAAAAATATGTTGCAGAATGTGACAAGTGTCAAAGAAATAAAACTAAAAACATTATGACACCTGGCTTACTTCATCCCTTAAATATTCCGGCCCAGAAGTGGGAAGAAATATCGATGGATTTTATTGAAGGATTACCTGTATCAGATGGTAAGGATAAGATCTTCGTTGTAGTAGATAGACTCACTAAGTATGCTCACTTCATCGCTATTAAAAAAACAGACTCTGCAAAGCAGATTGCAGAGATATTCTGCAAACATATTTATAAACTACACGGCTTTCCGAAGGTTATTGTTAGTGACAGGGATGCCAAATTTAAAGGAAACTTTTGGAAGGAATTGTTCAACCATGTTGGAACCTATCTCAATATGAGCTCAGCTTATCACCCTCAAACAAATGGGCAAACAGAGGTTGTCAATAAATGTTTGGAAGCCTACCTACGGTGTTATGCTACGGAGAAACAAAACAAGTGGGTCCAATGGTTGCATCTTGCTGAATGGTGGTATAATTCTACTTACCATACATCGACAAAAATGACTCCGTTCCAGGCTCTATATGGATATGAGCCTCCGAAGTGGAAAGATTTTGCTTCAATTCAAACTAATTTTCCAGCAGTAAAAAATCAACTAGAAGAACACCAAAAGGTCGTCCAAATTCTAAAAGATAATTTGAGTGTTGCACAGAATCGTATGAAGCAACAAGCTGACCGTAATCGCACTGAGAGATCATTTGAAGTTGGAGACTGGGTGTTTGTCAAGCTTCAACCATACAAGCAGTTGTCCCTTAAACAAAAAGAAAAAAATAAATTAGCTCCAAAGTTTTATGGTCCGTATCAAATTATTAAAAAGATCGGTCAAGTCGCTTATGGGTTGAGCCTTCCCGATACCAGTCGTGTTCACAATGTTTTCCATGTATCCTGCTTAAAAAAGGCATTGGGTAACCATCAGTTGCCCCAAACAACACTTCCCATTTTGGATGATGAAGGCAAGCTCGTTCTAGAGCCCGAGGGTATCCTATCTACTCGTGATAAGAAGCTGCGCTCTCGTGTTATTACCGAATATTTAATCAAGTGGAAGGACTTGCCCATTGAAGAAGCATCTTGGGAGTCTGAAGCGTTTTGCCAGCAACACCCATCATTACGTATGCTTTGAGGACAAAGCATCTTAAGAAGGGGGCAATGTTATGTATATTTTATTATTTATTAATTAGATTTAGTTATCTTAGGTTATTAACTGAAAGGGCATGATCAAAGATCATGCCTCTTCACCAAGGGACACCTTGAGGCTGTATTTAAAAGCCCAGGCGATCCCTCATTGTAATCATCTCTTATCTCATCTTTCATCATTAATAATATATATTTATCAAGTTTTACCAGAGTTTTTACACTCCATCCTGCTGTTACATTTCCACCTGTGCAACATGATCATATTCTGCCTAACTCAACGCGACTGGCACATTTCCAACAGTGTCATTTTAACTATATTTTGCCCGACTCTACATATTCTCCTTTGCCCACAGCGTTTAGCCTTTTGATTATAAATTTTTGTAATACATTTAATCTAATGTCGGGTCACATGCCCAAGTATCCTCCTCTGCATTCAAATTTTTGTTTATAGCTACAATGTTCAACCTTTTTACATGCACTATCAGGTATTTCTACTCGAGTCCATTTTCAATGCGTTCAAGCCTTTTCTTTGTAACCCGAGTCAACCTCCGCTTCCAATGTTTTCTTCATAAAAACAGTGCAAAAACATTAAACCTAGACATGAAATTCGTTAATATTTACCTCTGAATGATATCGCATCCGTTCCACTTTGCACTTTGCATTTCAGCATTTCTTTTGTGTTTCATGTTATATGCACCTGTTGATCTTCCGATGTGATTTCTTAAGGAAATCAGCATAGCCCACGACCTGAAATACTTTAGAATTGAGCTTTGTGTTGCATCACGTCTCCCCCATTTTGCATTTCGGTAGAATCAATCTGGTCTCTTGTGTTCTCAGCCTTCTGACTTTGTGATTTCTGATTTTTGATTGGGTCCCACCGCTTATCACAATTTCCATGTCACAATATGCTCAAATCAAATGTTATAACCACTTGAAAAATGTGATTTGTGATTTGTGGTATGAGGGTTCGAGTCCCACCGAGGGTGCAATGTCATCTGCCACGCCATCACCATGTCACTGCCACAACATCACCATGCCACTGCCATGCCATTACCACGTCGTCTACCACATCACCTTCCACGTCATCAAGATGTATTTGCGATTTTTTGGGTCAATTCCATGTCATCTACCACATCAGCAGGCATGTCAATTTCCATGTCAGCTGCCATGTCATCTCCTGCACTTCGCAACTTTAAGAATTTCACAATATTTGCAATTTTGTGATTTCTCAAATCGACCCGAAAACCTTATCACATGTTGCACCTTTTAGCATTTACCATAATGGGTTTTCCTTATTTTCTGTGGTATGTGATATACTTTGCATCGCAACTTAAAAACAGTTTAAATTTCTATTTCTTAACAACTAAATATAAAATTCACCAATTGTGATTTGCGATATCTCCTAACACTGTTTTGTATGTACATTTTCACAACTTGACCCTGTCCTGTGCACTGTTCTGAATGTAAATAAGCACGACTCTACCCTTGACCTGCACACTTTTATGAACGTAAAATAAGCATGACTGTGCCCTTGACCTGTGTTTTTTTATAAATGTAAAATAAGCACGACTCTTCCTTGAACTGCACACTGTTCTGAAAGTAAAATAAGCACAACTTTGCCCTTGAACTGTGCACTATTCTGAACGTAAAATAGAACGACTCGACCTGCTCTTCACAAATTTTCTTCATTGTTGCACACATTTATTACTTTACTTAGGCACGTTCACGACTCTTCCCACTCGTGCACGAATTGACCCAGCACATTCACAACTCGACCCAAACTTGTTGCCTTTGCTACATTTTCTCCTTGATAAAGATTCTAATGTTGCTCCTCTCTGCTCCTTTGCCTTAGATAATGATCTAATGTTGCTCCTTGCCTCTCTGATGCTCCTCTGCCTCTCTTTTATGCTTTCTTACTGCATCATTACCTGATCTTCTCCTTTTCCTTATTGTTGTTGCTTCTCTGCTCCTTTGCCATCAATGATAATTCTGGTGTTACTCCTTTATGTTCCTTTCACATCAATGAAAATATTTCCAACAAGAAGTGATTTATGAAAGTTTATTTACACTTTAGTGTTTATAAGGTATTTGTGTTTTAAAAATTTACTTAGTGTCAGGTTGATGTTGCTTGAAAAATGATAAAAAGAGGAATTATAGCCTGTCATCTTCAACCACTCAGCAAAATTTGTATATATGGATCCATAATTATTGTTTGAAAGTTCAAGATATGAAGACCTTGCTCCTCTGTCCTCTTCACTGACACTCATGACCCTTCTGAGTTCTAATTGGTAATTTCTACAACTCACAACATGCCTCTAAAGAGGATAGTCCCCTCTCATTAGTATCTACTAAAGTTTTGTGGTCTCTTTCATGGAAGCAAGTCCATTTGAATGAAAAGAACCCATTAATAAAATGGAAGACTGAATATGGGGAAGATACAAAAGTGGTGAAGTCTGCACACACAATTTCCACTTGATCATCACAAATTCCTCTCATAGCCTATTGTCATAGGAAAATTTTGTTTCAAAATTCTAATTAAAGAATCCCGACCCTTTGTTGGTCAGAAAGTATGTTAACATAATGCATAAATAGCACCTTCGTTCTTAACCCTCATATTTTATTTTTTTTTACAAATTTGTGACATGTCTCTAAGGAGGATAGTGATTGCATTACTCTCCTATACTTTTGAGTTTCATGGAAGAAATAAAATGTGATTGTAAGAAGACATTACAAAATGGAATATTGAATAAGAGTAAGATAGAAAAATAATGAAATTTTGCATACACCATTGTGTCTCATCTCTAAAAATCGTTCTTACAAACAATTTCTTGAGTCACAAATTGAAGCTTCACTTTGAAATTCTTCTCACACAGTCCCCAGTATTCTCTGCTCATAAAATATACCTTTTTAGAACTCATAAGATGTGAATGGTGAATAATAGTTCGAGATAGGGATACATTTATTAGTATACAAAAAGGTGATTTATGAAAATTTAGTTACACTTTAGTGTTTACAAGGTATTTGTGTTTTAAACATTTACTTAGTGTCAGATTCATGCTGCTTGAAAAAATGATAAAAAGGCAAATTTGAGCCTATCATCTTCAAACATTCAACATTCATGTAATTAAAACATCAAACATTGTAGCAACAAGAAGTGCATCAACATCTACAAAATGAAATTAATGAATAGCAACAACAATGAAAAACAAGCAACATGCATTTCAAAGTCCAAATGTTGTCAGTTCATTCATACACAAACGTCATCAAGTATCTTTACAAAAAAATTTGTCATCACAAGCTATCATACTTGGCACATGTCATGAATGAAGAAAAAAAACATTTCAACAGCTTTGGATCATATTGTATTGTATTGGAACTAGTAGTTAGACCATTCCAATTTATCTAAGAGTTTATTATGTAAACCGAAGAGAATCTACCAAATCATATTCTCAGAAAATCACCATGGAAGAATACATCAAAAGAAGGAATCATAATGAAAATGATTTTTTTTTTCAATGGATGGATTATTCCATTCATATTCAATGCAAATATTCTCTTAGAGAGTTTACAATCTGTAAAAAGTTCATTTTGAAAAAAAAGGAATCCATATGTAAGGCATCATATTTAACAACTACAAAATTCCAACTATAACTAATCTTACAAAAAATATATGACTACATATGGTGGTTTACAATACCATTAAGAGAAATGATATAAATAGTATGAATTTGTGTCACATTCCTTTAATTTCTAATTTATGGGGATGAATGTAACTTTTTCATATGATGCTCTTCTCTTGCCTTTTACCAATCTGTCAAGAGGAAATCATTAATATATGAGTAAGAAACTAGTTTT
The DNA here is from genome assembly GCA_034641835.2 of Pinus albicaulis. Classification (NCBI taxonomy): domain Eukaryota; kingdom Viridiplantae; phylum Streptophyta; class Pinopsida; order Pinales; family Pinaceae; genus Pinus; species Pinus albicaulis. Next base: position 1,432,142,702 of record CM076579.1, on the reverse strand, counting down.
ATAAAATGAACACACATCATGAATAAACTATAAAAGTTTCTCACCCTTTTTCCGTTGTAAATAAAATAGAAGTCATCCTCGGCGGTTGATTCCTCTTCAAATTCAGTATGTCTTATAACTTCAAACAAAGTCCAGTTTTCTTCCATGGACATTGTTTTGAAATGTGCACCATCCTTAAAAACGCCAATGGATATTAGAGAAGAGTGTGCGCCATCATTTTTGTCTTGCTCAATTTGCATCCAAATCCAATTTCCCTTATCCTTTATTTTCCTAAACCATCAAAATTTAAAGTAAAAATAGAGAATTTTCCTTCTTAGTGAATATCTTATGTTATAATCATGATTAAAAAAACTGCTAGAAAGTGATATCAAACCTGAGTGAAAATAAAGAAAAGGGAAAATGAAAATTGTCAAACATTACCTAAAACGAAGTGTATCTATAGTCAAGATGCATTTTAATTGCTCACCATTCACAATATATAATGTTGTATCCCATCCAGAGTAAAATAATTTAGATAATAGCATGTTTGAGGGGTTTGTGCACACATATGTTTCCTTAGTCATCCGAATTAAGTCCTCTTCCTTGAATACTTCAGCAAAAACAAAAAATGGAAGGTGCATACCAAAATGATCACATGTACCACCCTTCTCTCGTATACCATATTAAATCTCAAGGAATAGTTTTGAAAGTATGCAATCAATTAATGTTGGATTATAATTTGGCAAACACATTTCATGAATCATGGGTAACTTGGATTCTTCAATATGTACAACTCTTCTACCACTTGGAAGAAAATAATCATACCTATAAAATCAAACCCCTTCTTCTCTCAATGATGTGGCATTATTTCCCTCATATATTAACTCCCCTATTTTTGAATGGAAAACACTTGCAATAATAGTAATACTTTCTATGGGCTGCCATTCTTCAAATTTAGATATACACAAACCCGCACATTAAAAATAAACCACATCAAGAATCCATTTAATCTATGGATTTGATATTTTAATACCCTAATACAAAATTATAAGAAGTCTTCAAATATCATAAAAGGAAGAGCTCTTACAATTTAGTCCATTTTGAGGAATTTTTTTTTTGTTGGGCTACATACTGTTTGAGGATGTCCTTTTGCTCATACACATGAGCTATGAGCACCTTTTCCACTTTTTCACCCCTTTGGCTCCTCTTAAATGCCTTTACCACACCTTTCCAATGTGATTTTAAATCATCTAGTCTTCTTATTTTAGCCTAAATTCAATTCCTTGATGGAGCCAAAGTTACCCAAGATCCAATTACCCATTTCATCCTTTGAATTCTCAACTATAATAGTTTCCAACTTTCCTAAAGATCTATGAGTACCCATTACACTACAATAAGGATACAAAGGTAAGTACAATGCTAGTGATATTTATATCAACTATCAAAATTATGATATGAGGCAACACACATTAAACAACTGAAAACTAGAAATTATGTTAAGCATATGTCAAGAGATACTTTTAGCATGGTCTAATTTTAGACTCATTTGGTGGATGGATTGAGGAGGAATTGTTGCGCTAGAGATAATAGGAAAGGATATTAAGTATTGTTTTGATTCCACATGCACAAACAAAAACAAATGCAAAAGGAGGAAGACCATGGCTACATGAAGAAAAATGGATTTTAGCCCTATGAGCCATTATTTTATTTTCTTTGTTAGAAAGGTGGAGAGAAAAGCATGGAGTAGACACAAGGGGGAAATGAATGATGTAGAACCTTCCCGATATGCTTAAAAATAGGATCCAACACTAATACTTGGGATGTAGACCTGAAAAAAAAAAAAGAATAATAGAACATTTTTTAGAGCAAGGAAAATTCCTCATCTTGTATGAGAATTGGATGAGTTGATCTATAGGATTAGTGGTTTTCACTATAAACGTCTGGATAACAAGACATTATGAGATTCTCATAGTAAGGGTTTGTTTGTAGATCCACCTTTGAGTGAATTTCTTCTAAACAATAAATGTCACTAATGAAATATAAAAAAATCACCTTGATGGTCCCCTAAATGGAGAGGGCCTGGGAAGTGCAACATATGAGAGAGACAAACGAGGTTTTTGTCTTACTCTTCTTTTAAAAATGACAATAAGATATATTCTACTTGTGTTTGTAGAGCTTCCTTTCTCTCACTGTAGTAATGTAATTCCCATCCACATAATTGATTTATAAGTAGAAAGCAACGCTTACTGCTCTTTTCTTAGTAGAGATGTAGTGGGACTACATCTATTTCCTATTTATTAGAAAGTATTGTTGTGATTGTGCTTGCTTACATGCTCAAGTTGTTCATCTTGATATAGTAATTGTGCGCCCACATCCGTCTTTTCTCTAGTGTTGGACTCACAGAGTTCAATAGCTTCTTGCTCAAGCAAAGCTACCACATCTTTTTAGTAAATTCTTTGAGAAAGTTGAGACTTGAGGCTACACAATGAATGTTGTGAGTATTAATTATCCAATATGCACCTCTTTTACCTAGATGAACCAGGAAAATTCAAGGCATTGGATGAGATATGGTCAAGTAACATCTGCTTAATCTACACAACAACATCCTCAACTTAAAATAAGAGATATTCCCTAAGATATAGCCAGGAATGTTGCAGATGCTAATCACCTTTCTAGAACTGATATAAATTTTCCAGAATACCCATTTTCCATAGATGGACATAGGTATGATCATGAAATTTTCCTCTATAATTTGGAGTACATAACTTAAGCTTGTTTGGTATTATAGAGACATGCCACAATATTTCTAGGTAAAGAGCAAAAAAAATGTAAATGGGTGTTTATGTATATATACAGTATGGAGTGCTAGAACAAATATTTGTTAGAAATGATCTATATTTGTGTTTTAAAACTAATGAAATTTTAACAGGAGCCAACTTATGTTGGAGTTGTGTTAAATTTTAAATCAAAGGTAATCGGGAAGGAAGACCACATATTTCTAGTAAATGCTTTGAGAAAGTTGAGACATGAAAAATAATGACAACCACAGTTTCTAAGAGAAATGATGACAACCATAGTTTCTTACATTAATGATGAAAACCACAACCAAATTTGAACTAAGAGCTAATCCCAGCCACAGTTCCTTACATAAATGATTACAACGACCAAAACATTAGTGATTACATATATGATGACAATTGATATTTGTTTCTTGGTTTCCAAAGATTTGAAATGCTTAAATTTTTGAACATGTAGGGTCATAAAGGGCTCTAATGCTTAATCAACTGGTTAAAGTGGATCATAAAGGGCTAAATCGGTGCTACCTTCCTCTTTAGAGAGCATCAGGCCTCACGAGCAGAAAACCCCAACAATAGATGTGTGCACCGAGGAACAGAGCATATCGACAAAGAAATATGTGTAGGTTTCTATGATTTTAGCATCGACCTATCTCATTTTAAAAAAATATCTCTTATTTTGTCTTCAGACAAGATAGTAACTTTCGTTTAACAACTTTTTTCTTGGCTACTTGAATTGTCTTGGTTACGGATCGACTGCGCTATTCAACTATGCTAGTCGAATTGGATGGTTGCTACTATCCATCCAATAAAAATAGATTGTGTAGGCATCAAGTAGCAGTGACTCGCTTTAGGGAAGAACTACTCGATTTGGCTATACCTGTTGCCACCAAGCTCCTGGAGTAAAATGGAGAGAGTACAAAAACTAATGTTGCACACTTGCTAAGCATGAGATTTTTTAAACCAGCCTCAAGGGAAGCATTCAGGTCTTCAGAATAGTTAGGTAGCTATAGAGTTAGTTTCCCTGTGGCTTGTTAGTTTCTGTGGCTAGTGACGTTAGTCACCCTAAATAATATATTTTTCTAGTCACCCCCAAAGAGGATATTAATGCTATAGAATCCCTTCCGTTCACCTTCCATTCACCCTCCTAAATAAGCTAAATAATCATTGATGTAGTAATTGACATTCTAAATCTATTGACATATCAATACTTTCGATTGATGAACCTCATTTAAAGCCCTACCCTCATTAGAATAGGGTGGGGTAGCGACCATAACCCATCTATCACTACTCCATACATCAGCACGTTTGAGGGAAGGATGGACACCTACTAAGCATAAGATTTTGTAAACTAGCCTCAAGGGAAACATTCAGGTCTTCAAAAAAAATTCTAGAGAAGAAAATAAAAATAATTTTAACCATAAATCTATGCTAGTTTCATACTTAACCAAATTGATTACATGGAATCTTTAAAATCGAAGTTGGTTAATGGAGGTCTCTCTATCAAAAGGTAACTTCTTCGCCCTTGCAAAAAATTAAATTTTGCCCAAATGTTGGATCTCTGCACCATGCAATGAAAATAAAATATCAATTTTGCTTGATTGAAATATTAGACTAGGAAATGGAAAATATTTTTTGCCCAGAAACAATCATCCTATGGTAGACCATAAATTGGAAGATAAATTTTGGCCAAAAAAAATTACAGGAAACTCGAAATAATTTTTTCTGCACACCGTAAAATATTTTTCTAGAAAGTAGTGATGTGATGTGCAAGCCATAAAATGAAAAATATATGACTTTGAAAATAATCTTTGGCCCGAGGTTTAGAAATAATAAGGTGATTTTAAATATTATTAATTCATAATATTTCAATTTATTTATTTATTTATTTTTGTAAATGTTGCTATTTAAAAAAAAGAAATATGTTTTTATGGAATTGGAAATATTATTAATTCATAATATTTTAAAGATTTTTTTTTTGGTAAATTTTGCTATTTAAAAAAAAAAGAGGGAAATATTACTATTTTTTTTAAATAATTGATAAATGTTATTGTTTTTTCAAAATTACTATTTATTTTTATTTTTTATATTTTTTGGGGCATGGTTATTAATGTTAAATGGTCCAAATTTTTTAATTTATATTTTGTTACTATTTTTTTGGGTAATTTTTTCGGCATGGATATTAATGTCAAATGGACGAAAATTTTTAATTTATGTTTTTCACTAATATCAAGATTTACATTGCATTAATCATTTTTTCGATATTCTAATTTGTATGGGTAAGTTAGGTAAATAATATTAATAAAATATTTTAAGGATAATCAAATTGATAATAAAACATTTCACACATATCGAAATTAAACAATTTAAAATGATTTAGAGCGTGTACCTCTTTTTAAATTTTAAGGATTTTGATTGGTTTACATTGTATGACATGGAAATATAGTTAAAATTTCATGGGCAGTTTTAGGATAAAATTTCCTCTAATGGGTAATAGTTAATGTGTTTTTTGATAAAAGCACCACGGCTAGTTTTCCATCCTATTGGGACCAGCAAGGAAACATTCTTCCTTGGGAAACATCTGAAACATTGTTGATAGAGGCAAAGAGAAAAATTAGAATTGCACATGAGAACACTACTATCCTAAAGGGATTATCTGCATAAAAACTTTTAGTTGTTATAGATGATGAAAAACTTGTTTCTAGAAAGACCCTCATATTCCAGGATCATATACTTCAGGATGGATCATTTCAAGCTTGCTAATTGTTCCAGCTCAAATGTAGAACTGTGAAGAAAGTGTAAAGAATGGATGTCTCCACAAATTGATAATGCAGATGCAAGAACCTCTTCTGTTCCACGATCTTAGACCACTACCACCACATGATCAAATGCAATTTTACATTTTACTTTTACTTTATTTTGTTGAAGAAGTTCTATTTTTTTATTTTTCTATGTAATGGCTGAAGGAAACAATTTAGGAAGTTGAAAGCTTCATAACTACCCCTTTTGTAATATTTTGTTTAAGAATTTTTCAAAAGAGAGATGGGGTTCCAGACTTTGGGCCTCAGAAGTTTTGGCAAGTTTCATACATTGTCTTTATGAGATTAATAAATCTTTTCAGAGGATTTTCCAACAATTTATGAATGTGTTGAGTTTTCCTTGTTCCTTTTTATGTATATCTGTTCTGTTGCAATAAATTACTATAGTTGCTGGTTTTTAATTTACATTTGTGAGTTGGAGTAAATTTCCTTAATAATGTGCTCCTTTATTCTGAAATCATTTCTTGCAACCATTTTCTTCTAAAACAAGAGATATTAGTTTATGTGATTTACATCATATTGTTAATTTTTTTTTGCTAGCATTTCATCTTCTCCTGTTCATGCACATTTATCATTTAAAGGAACTTTAAGGAGTTTTGTTATCGGTAAAGGTTAAAGGGTTTAAGATATAAATTCTGGGGTTACAATATGAAGGGACAACAAATAATTTTATTTACAAGTGATGATAAATGTCTTAGGCATTGATCTCCTTATAGCCAGGGATTCTCTCCTAAGGAAAAACATTTTTTGGCACTATATCCAAGGAATGAAGACACATAGCCATTTTTCCCTAGGTTTTGTTTCAAAAATCATTTCTTTGATTGGTGAAAAAAGAAAGTGATTAGGTTGTGTTTTTCATCAACGTAGACCTAGCTTCTAGAAGACCACACATGAGGTCTGATACCTCGTAGCAGAAGTTTCCAATCTTGTTTTACCCAAAAAATCTAGTATCAAGAAGGGTTTGGAACACCAAATCCCTAATTACTCCCAGTCCTACCATGTCTGCTCCAGGCAGTAGTTATACTATACAAACTCCAGTTTTTCACTCAAAAGAAGTAGTTAGAAACCTTCAATTCTTGGAAGAAGGACCCATGTCCTCTCATTTAGTTTTTCCTGAACCTACTTTGGAAGAAAAATATTTTGAGTCAATTTATTTTTTTCTCCCTGAGTTTCAAGAAATTTCAACATTTCATTTTGGAACTTCACAATAACTTGTTTCTTTAATAAATCAGCACATCCCTATATCAGTATTACCTCCTCCACCATTTTTTTTCAAGAAGGGATTATTCAAGACCCCAATATGGTTATTCCTGCTTTTATTCTGAATAGATATTCTCCATTAAATTCAGCCCAGCCGATGAATGCAATGTCACAAGATTACCTCACATTGTTGCCTCATTTCATAGGGGAAGATGATATCTTAGCTAAGAAGCATATTGCTTCTTTTTGTGCCTTTGCAGAAAATTTGAATGTTGAGTACCTTGATATTGTTTTAAGGTTATTTGTGCAACCTTTAGATGGAGAGGCTCGAAAGTGGTTCAAGACACTTCCAACCAATTCAATCAATAATTGGGAAGAAATGGAGAATAGTTTCACTCAGAGATGGGGTGAAAAGAAGGACCATGGATATATCTTAACTAAATTTAATGCTATTAAAAGAAAAAACGAAGAAAATGTCAAAGATTTTATTAAAAGTTTTAATAAGTTGTATAATAGCCTTCCAATAGAAATAAAACCCCCACTAGCTGGAGCAAAGGTTGGTTTTGCTAGAGCTTTTAAATCAAAATTTAGTTTCTCTCTAAGGGAGAGGAGGTATCCCACTTTATATCATGTCCAAACATATGCCTTAGAGATTGAGGAAAATTTGACTGTAGTAGGAAAGTCTAAAGGAAAGAAGCAGACACAAGATAAAGGAAAGGGAAAGGAAGAAGCCTTTCATGGCCAAATATTCGAAGATATGACTAAAGTCATAAAATATTTATCAAATAAATTAGTAAAACTGGAACTAGAAAATAAAAACCCTCCTAGACAAGGGAAGTAATCCCAAAATCGAAATTTCAACCCATAGTTTATAAAAAAAACATCCCTTGCTAATCCAGCAAAGGGAAAAGAAAAATCAAGACGCAATCTAACCTCCTTTGTATATAGAATATGGAAATGAGGATAGAGAAGAAGAAAGTACAAAGGAGCAACAAGACAATCAAATATAAACATTAAATGCAGATGAAGTAGAAGATGATGAAAATGAGCAAGTCAATGCTGAAGCAGAAGAATCCCTAAGTGAAAAATAAATTGAGCAATACTGTAAACAATTTACTGATCATATGAAAGCTGAATTACACAAAAATTATGACCTGAGATCAAGGAAGAGATCAAGACTTTTGAATAATGATGAGGTGCCAAAAGATCTAGTACCTCAATAGATGGTGACTCCACAACAACCTTCCAAGAAGCTCGTCAAAGAGAAGCAACAAATTTATTCAGTATAAAAAACCAATTTTCAACAAGGGGAGAGTTCACAAGGGAAGTCAAAAGGTGATAATTTAAACAAAGCTGTTTTTTCATCTGAACAAATTTCACATTTGAAGAAGAATAAAAAATATCTTGAGAAGTTAATAAAACCAAGTAATAATTTTAATTTAACAAAATAATTGGAGAAGACAAAGATACCAATTCCCTTGACTGAGTTGGTTAAGAATCCAATGTATAAAAAACAATTTTCAGATTTTGTTAACCTTTCTTAGGGAGATAAAGTAGCAGACACCGTGAATTTGCAAGAAGACAAACCAGTGGTAATGTTTGGTCCTCATGCGGAAGAGGTGGATTCATCCACTCCTCCTTTTTAAATTTCTTTGTTCATACATTCTTTCATGCTACACAATTGTATGTTGGATTCGGGAGCTTCTCACAATTTAATGCCATTATCAGTAATGAAGCAATTGAATTTAGAAATTTCCAAACCTTATAAGGATCTTTACTCATTTTATTCCAAAAAGGTGAAGTGTGTGGGGTTTATTAAAGATATGATTGTTTAATTGGCTCAAATTCTAGCTAGAAGACTTGTGATGGATGTGGTAGTGGAAGATATCCCAGCTCATTTTGGGATGCTTCTTTCCAGATCATGGGGGGATAAGTTGGGAGGTGTTTTAAGATTGGATTTCACTTATGCCATAATACCAATTTTTGGGGGAGAAGAAAGAAGATTATACAGAGAAACTAGGTTTGTGAAAACCATTACTAAGGAGAATGCCAGTAATTCCGCTGTGTACAACCAAGAAAATGATGATTTTTCTTGTTTCATGTTGCAAGAAGTTGCATAAATTGTTGAAGATAATCAGGTGCAGCTCCCTTCAACAATGTGAAGTTGAGAAAAAAATGTGAAGTTGGGGTACACTTTTTTCCATTTTTTGAGAAAAAAATATCATTTTATTTTTTTTTCTTCAACGTTTTGCAAGCCAAAATAAATTTTCATTTTACGATAAAAATAAAACCTGTCAGAAAATTTATTAGCTTTCTATTACTTATTTTATGGAATTGTTTTATTCACATTTGATAATGTCAACTTAACATTTCTTTGAGTGTGTATTATTTAACAGTCAAAGGATTAATAAAAAGTCATGTTCAAACGCGTTGTTGTATTCTTTGAAAGCTTTGTGTTTTTGAGAAAAAAGAATGTGTTACAACAATCTAGACAGAGTCCACTTCGGTATCTTTATATTTACGAAAGCAACTGATGCATATCATAATTACTAGAAATTTTTGAACTGATCCAATATGAAAAAACTGCGTATTTTTAATATGTTTCGGCTCGGGTGAAGTTTCTCAACATATTAGTTATAAACTAAAAATATAAGAACTACCCATTATAGACGACGGACCAATGTAATGCACCATAATTTTTTCAATTTTTTATAATGTATTTTGGAAGATATTGAATTTTGATTTCACTGAATCATAATAACCTTCAGATATTGTTTACACCCATTTTATTACAAAATTAATTAAAATTAGTAAATATTTATGGAATTCCATAAAACTTATATTTACTAAAAGTAGATTGAATTCTGCAAATGCTTGTCTTAGTTCCAACAATTAATTCATAAAGTTTGATGGAGTTTAATCATTCCAAATTTGAAGAAATGTGTTTAGGGCCAAGCTGTTGTGTAGTTGCAAACGTGTTAGTTCAGCCGAACTTTTAAAATAGTTTGGCCGAATTGTTTTTTCTGCTCCAAACCATTAATTCTATCGACAACCAAGTTTGGTCGAACTTTTTATAGAAGTTTAGCTGAACTTTTGCTTGGAAATTACGTCAACTAAAAAATTCAATGAAGCCCCTCCAAAAAAACATTTTGTATCCATATAAATAGTCGAAAACGAAATCATTATTTTCGTATATTTTCACACATTTCTTCATTTCGTTTGTTTTTGCAAAGGAATTTTTTTGGCTTGATTTTTAAAGGACTCTTTTTGGGTTTAATTTTCAAAGGACATTTTTTGAAGGTATTTTTCAAAGTGACATTTTTTTAGAGGTTTTTTAGGCTTAATTTTCAAAGGACATTTTTTTGAGGTTTTTTTTTTTAAGTGACAATTTTTTAGAGGTTTTTTGGGCTTAATTTTCAAAGGACATTTTTTGGAGGTATTTTTTAAAGTGACATTTTTTTAGAGGTTCTGCTTAATTTTCAATGGATATTTTTTGGAGGTATTTTTTAAAGTGACTTTTTTTAGATTAAATGTTTTGGGTTGAAGTAAATATTTTATAACGATTTTTTAAAGTGAGTTTTTGTCTACTTTTTTGAATGAATTTTTTTTGCAGGACTTGGAGGGAAATATTCTAAGCTTCATTTCATTTTTAAAAGACAATTTTTTGGTAGAATTTGTAAAGTAAGTGTTTTGGGTTGAAGTATGTCTTTTGTGCAAAATTTTTAAAATGAGTTTTTTTAAAATTAAATATTTTGTGATGCTTTTTTCAATTGAGTTTTTTTTATAAATTTTGATGTAGTAAGTTTTTTTTTACATGATTTTGAAGGAAATTTTTTGAGCTTCATACTAAATTATCATGGGACATCAAAGGAATTGCAAGAGCAAATATGATCAAATGAGAGACCCTGAGGAACATAGAGAACAAGGGAGAGGCTATCACAAAAAAAAAGAGAGAAGAACGCGCAAATATTGAAAAGGAAAATCAACCTCAACTAGAAGTTGAAGCAGGTATTTAAATGTAAATATTATAAATTTGATATTTATAATTTGACTAGTGTATTGTGAAACTTAATATTTATTTAATGAACTAATTTGTAAATGATTTTGCAATGTAAACAAAGAGAGATATTCCACAAAACATTGATGATGAGACAAAAAATATTGAAAGAGAAAGTGAAAGAGATATTGAACCAATGACTGAATATGTTCAAAATGTTGAAAGAAATTCAAGTGAGGAAATTGAATCACCAGGTATGTATATATATGTTGAATGTGTATTATTGAAATTATACATATTTATTAATTTGATTAGTTATTGAATATGTAAACTCATTATGTACATTTAATTCTAATATGTACAGATGAAATAAATATCGATGAGGAGATGTTAGAAAATGTTGACACTCACACATATGGAGATAAAAAAGTTTACCATGTTATACGATATCGTGTTAAGCACATTATTGATTCGTTCTTCAAAGATGAAATTGTGGTAGTTCAAGCCTAAATGTTGAAAAGTCTCTTAACATCAAAGAAATTAAAAGAAGCTAAGACTTTATTGGGTATTCAAAAATCAACAAAAGATAAAAAAAAAGTTAAGGAAAATGTGATAAAAAATATAAATAGTGCTCTAAAGTCAATTGGAAGATCTAGAAAGAAAATTTCTTTAGATGCACGTAGAGCAATAAAAATGGTAGTGGTTTCATCAAGTACTAAAGAGAATCTCTTGGTAAAATCTATGGCACAAGCATTAGGAAAGTCACAAAAAAATTTGCACAAACATCCAAAATTTCGATTGCAAATAGATGTAAATGATGAACTCACTTGTTGGACAACTATTTGTAGGAAACCATACAAAGATAGAATTCGAGAAGATGTTAAAAAATAATATATGAATATTGGATGAAAAATTCATGTGTTTCACCAAAAGAAAGGGATGTGATGCGAAGAAGAATAAAATGAAATCAATACGAAGAACATGCAAAAAAATTCTTGGACACCACTCAGAGAGAATTTTTCAACAAGTTCATAGAAGAGAATTGTGAAATTAATGTCTTAATCAGTGCTTTTATGCAACAAAAACCATGGTATGTTAAACCTATCACTGTACGTGACACTTGTTGTTGACGTTATCATGTGGAATTTCAGTTATATTATAATATATGAGAGTAAGTCTTCCTAAAAAATTTAAAATAAATATATGCATATGCAAAAAATATTTTTTTTGAAAAGAAATGTACTGAACAGTGGTCGGAGTAACTGTGACAAATGGTGGGACCACATTTAACACATAATGTTAAAACATGAGTAGGTGAAATCGTCGAGACCACCAATTGGAAGAGATTTCTTGCGATGGAGCAATGCAGCATCACAAATTGATCGAAGGTTAACAAGAGGGGTTCCTTCACTAAAATATTTGACCCTCGATAGTTAAGTGGAATGAGTGGCCCAGATTAACTGCAGGGGCACTACTTCAAGATCAATCTCGTACTGCAGAGTCCCCCCCGCAGTGATGACAGCCGACAGGCCCACGATGCCTGCAAGTGATCCAACTATGTTTTCCACATCACCCTCCACATTATTTCACCCATATTGTCATTCATTCCATCATTCATTACACTTCCATATATTATTTTCCCGCCCAATCATTTTTTCTTCCTATAAAAAGAAATTTTCCCTCATTGTTGTCCATGTCCACTCCCAAACAGCTTAAAGTTCTTTTGCATTTGTACCAGTGTCCAAGTCATCAACTGCTTCGATAGAGCCAGGTAAATCGTACAACTATTCTTGAATTTGTCCAAAATGTCAAAGAAAAACATTATGGTTGGGTCTTCTACTCATATTCCATTGATGGACATAGAAATTGACATTGTAGATATTTTCTGCATGGTAGACCATCCACTTTTCTATCAAGATGTCATTCTAAACTAGCCAATCATATTCCATTGATGGACACATAAATTGACATTGTAGATATTTTCTGCACAGTAGACCATCCACTTTTCTATCAGGATGCCATTCTAAACCAGTCAAAAATCCCATTTTACTCTGATTTAATCAAGTCTGGAGTCTTGTCAGTTTTTTTTTCCACACACTTACCTATTTTTAGATTTTATTCACTGGTTATCTACTTCACTGTAATGTATCCTCAAATTTTTTTTGTCATGAACCAATTGGGAGAAAATGTCTTCCAAGTGTTAGCTTAGTTAGTTTGGAAATATTTTTTATTTCCCTTTGCAAGGTCATATGTGAGTTTTACTGAAAAATCCCTTTCCACATATTTTCAAGAATTGCATGGACCTAAGTTTGCCCAAATTGTTTTTCATTTAATGTCTGAAAAGGAAAAGTATTCCACGGATTCAGACAAATATCCTTTGAGCCTCTTTGCTGAAGATGAAAGACCAGTTCTCCAAATTTTGGCTAAAATCCTCGGTAAATAAGGTGTTGAAATGGTGGATAAGTCAATTCTATTTGTGTTAGCTTTAATGATGAAACCTGAGGTGTTTTTAGATATTCCCACATATTTGGAGAATGTTGTAAATATTCAGCTCATGAGCTTATCAATTACTGGGAGTTTTAGGTTTCCATCCCTGGTCACCTATTTATTTAATTACACACATGTGGACAACTTTACTCAATTGGGGTTACATATTGTTGATGTGAATAAGAATAGGCAATCAGTGGTCTTTTGGACAGACCTAGTAAGAAATGAGGTGGTAAATGAAGGCCTATTTGAGCTTACCTCCTCTTTCCTTCCTATTTTGCATTCAGTTTTAAATGGAGTATCGACACCAAAGTTGTTGCCTGAAGCTTAGTATTTTATGAAATTGAGAAAAGGTATAAGGTATGGGGATTGGTTTTCTCATGAAAGTCACACTAAAATTAGATTGTTTGGAGCCGATATAAAACATTTCAGGCTACTTTTCTTTTCTTTTCTTATGAGGATGGTTGCCTTGGAATTCATCAGGCAAAGTCTTAATGTTGATCAAGTTCATTTTGTGCTAGTGAAGAAGGGTCATTTATCTAAATTACTTAGGAAAGTAAGGCCATTCATTGTTAATACCAAATAGACCCTAGAATAGGCTCACAAAATGTTGACTAATATGCATTTTTCATTAGAGGATAAATGGGCCTATGACCCATATCATGTGATTTCAAACTGTAGTGTGGAGAATGGTTATTCTCCATTTTTTCATGAACCTAGACCAAAGATGGAAAAACTAGAAAATGGTGGACAAAATTATGCATTTTTGCAGATTGAGGTGGAAACTCCTCATCCTATTGAGAAGGGGATTAAAAGATGAAGGGAGAAATTAATTGATTTGGAGAGGGATTTAGAAAATGAAGCCAAGAAGGCAAATACAGTGGAGGAGGGTAATTCCTTAGTTATGCTTGAATTTTCTTTGCAATTAGGAGAAATTTCTTGTACTCATTCATCTCCTCTGCATGATGGTACAATTCATGATTCTTTGTCTAATGTTAAACATGTTTTCTCACAAATTGGAGAAAAAAACAAAAGAATAAGAGATAACATTGAGGCTTAGTTAGAGGCTCAAATTTCTCTTAAGAAGACAAGATTATTGACAACCATGGAACTGGAAAAAAATCAGCTAAGGATAGCCTTCTCTCATCCTTTAGCTATGAATGTGTCATCTACTAATTATTTCAAAACTATCTGACAGTGGATGCAAAAAATATTCCTCTTCCTGATAAGATTAACTTGTATATGGAAACATGACATTTAATTTTTAATAATTTAAACAAGACCACTTTTGCTACTGCCAAAGCTGAAAATATGTTGAAAAAAGTAATCAAACAATTGAAGTTGGAGAAAGCAAACTCTAGAGCTTACTCCACACAAAATGAGGAGCTAAAGAAAACAATCGTCAAGATTGGGGGTGATCTTGAAGACATATCAGCAATTTCAAAACTGTTACAGAGTGTTGAATATGAAATCGAGACTTTGAAGAAGAAACTTAAGCTTCCTACTGGTGAGAATCCTATGGCTACTGAAGTAGCCCAAGTTGAGACAGATAAAAAGCAGTTGTTGCAAGCTTTTCTAGCCAAAGATGAAGATATAACTAAGCTGAAAGAAGTGAATGACATGTTACAGAAGAAGATAGATTCCCATGTCTGCATTATTTTTGTTTCATAAAATTAAGAAGACCCTGCTTCCCAATTAACTCAAGTCCCTCTTGAGTTAAGAATGGCATAAATTGATCCAAAGAAAACTCATGGGGACCTAGAAAGTGCTTATAATGTAATCAGAGCTACTGAGCAGGAAGTACAAATGAAAAATTATAATGCAGAGAAGTATAGGCAAGACTGTCTAAATGCCTATAAGGAAATCAAATAGGTGAAAGAGAAAGCGAAGGGGAATATTCCCCTTATATAGGCTAGGGAGCTAGCTTGTGTTAATTATTTGATGCTATTTTTGTAATTAGTTTTAGATATTTTCTTAGTCTTAGAACTAGTATAAATAACTCTCATCGCAAGTTATTAAGGGTTGCACCCTTGGATGAGCATTTTTGTAAGCAACAATGTACAAGCTTTTGATCGTTAATTATAAAAGAAGGATTCTAGATTTGTTTCATATAGCCTTGTTCCCTTGTGAGTTTTTGTTGTTTATTATTCCATATTTTTTTCTACATGTATTTAATTGTTATGAAGATAACTATGTAACATTAACTAAGTTTTAGTTGTCTTAAATTCCTCCTGAAGTTATTATCTATATCTGATAATGATTTACTCAGCTATCTGTTTATGTAAGCCCCTCTCATCAATAAATTATGAACATCTTCATAATGATAGATATGTTTTGTTAAACTTTTAGACATAGTTTTAAAGTCTTCACACTTATGATTGTTTAAGTTTTCAAAATGGATATTTAAATAATCATATCTTCTTACATATTCTACTTAATCACCTGAAAAATGTAAATCACTATGTGGAAGAAAGAAACAACCCTTTGTTCTATTAATTAATACTATCTAAAATTTTGTACATAGTTGGTGCAAATTGTTTTATGCATTGGTCATCAAAATTTCCAAACTTAAAACAAAACAAAACATTATAGATGCTCTTACATAAATTATTGACCCCAATTATCTTAGAGGACAATAGTCACCACTTTGCAATCAATATGCATGTGAAAAAGTCATGGGAAAAGTATCTACAAATGATAGAAAATACAAGATTCCATGTTATACCCAGAACTCCAAAAAATAAGTGTCATCCTTGGGACTTTCCAATTCCACTATAATTCTCTATCACCCATAGCCAATTAAATACACAAGAGGGGATAATATCTACACTTTCCTAGCGTAAATTCATTCTTGGCACACACGTGAAACCTGCTTTCTTAACAAGTACATTTTTCTGCTAATGGATTTTTCTCACTTTAGTTATCACAGTTTTAGATTTTATGACCATGGAGAATTGACTCTCCAAACCTTCTCAATGGCTTTAATGTCTTTGAATATTGTTGATGTTTTCTATCAAGAGAGAAAGAATAAGTCTAGTTCATTTTAGGAATTAATATTACTTTTAATGGTTGTCATTTTTCAAGGGTAAATGGAATTTGATGTTTGTTGACTAAAAGATGTTGCAACATATAAATTAGTTGAAAAATGTAACAAAACTTGTATACTTTCATTTTAGGGAAAACATTATAATTCTTGAAAAAGATTTGAAAACAAATAAGTGAAAGAGACCAAACTAAAATATAGATGCGATGAATTGTTTTTCCTTTTCCATATGTGATGATTGAACTCATGAATCAAATAAATGCCTAAATGTGATTTGAACAGTTTTCAAATATATGTAATGATAAACTTGCAAACAATGTCAAATCCCTTAGATTGGGAATTAAAGCTTTCATTTTGCAAGAAAAAAAAAACTACAAGAATAACAATTCCTAAACTTGCAACAAATTTTCTTTTATACAATATGCTTGTAGGTTGATTGGAGTAGTAATCATGCCACTCATGGATTATTTACATATAGGATTCCAAAGTGAATTCACATGTGCTCATTAGTATTATTGAAAATAGTTGCATGAAAAGACTTAGAAAAGTGAACAAAACATAAGAATCGAGTAAAAATTTAAAGAGAAAGAAAGAGACATATTTGTAAGTTGATTGACAATCCCTTTTTACTTGCATGAATAATTCAAATAATACTTCTTCAGCGCCAGGGCTTCTATAAATCTACACATACATAGAAATACAACCTTTCTCAAATTCCCAAAAAAATATAAAGAAAGAACATGAACTAAAATAAACATGTAAAGTAATTGCAAAATCTTTCTACAAATTGTTCTAACTAACTTTATGTAATTATTTCATTTCCAAATTATTGGTATTGATAATAAATAGCAATACTTTTACAAAATATTTTTTGTTGGGTGGAGTAGGGGTGTGTGCGCTATTGAGAGATGCTTATATATTAATCAAATATAAACAATAATAAATAATGAAATTGCAATTCCTCTAGCTTGGATGACATACCAATTTCTACTCTACCTCCAATTTCCAACTTTACTCTAGAAGAAAAAATCACTGAAAGTTTAATCCCAACTAAATGTTAGAAGATACAATCAATATTCAAGAGATATGATGAGTGATAAGCTATAAAAATGTAAATCCTACTACACCAACAAAAAAATCCTCTAGCATATACTTTCTTTATTGGACAGTGCCCCTGCTTCCAACACAACCCCTCCAATTTATATCATGAGAAGGTAGTTCGGTTAGCTAGGATGGAGATCAAATTTGTATATGGATATAAAATTTGAGTGTGCATGTTTTTTTTTATTCCCTTTAAAAATCATTTTAAAAGCACTAATAAATTACATGGAGGAAATCCACAAAAAAAGTATGATTTTCTTTTTTTGACAATTAGGTTGGTCTAGTACTTACGTGACACAAGATTAATTTCAACTGCTACCACTATAACCTCTAGATAGGTATATATGGCCCTTCTACAAGCACATGTGAATTAGAAGGATTTGAGCCTCAAACCTCGAACCTCCTCACACATAACAATTCAGTTTTACGATCATTACCACTTGAGCTACCCAAAAAATATATAATTTGTTTTTTTTTTTTCTCAAAATAACATAAATATAATAAAAAAATCAAACTTATATAAATAACTTTGAGAGATGGAAAATGAAAAAATGCTCAAGAACGAGCGCCCAATAAAACATCACTATTTAAAGGACACCAAATATGATTATAAAATTATTTTTAAGAAAAGGTTGGTTTCTAGGATGAGACAAAATTGAAGTAAACATTATGTATAAGCGAGCTATTTTAATAATTGATTTTGGAGAAGTATTATTTGATATGCATTGTGTTATATCACTAGGGTCCTATTCAAAAAAGGTAAACTTTGTTCACTAACTACTTTCATAGTCAAATTTTTCAAAGAGTGTAATTTGCATTGTGTTATAACTGCCCAAGGTTGCTTTTTAGAAAAGAGAAATGGGAGAAAGGTTATGTTGTAACTTGGAGTTGGTTTGGGACCATCATTATAGCGATCATTGAGTTCTAAGCGTGTAATGATACGTTGTAGGAAAATGAAACTCCAAGCCACTTTATGAATTCGGACCGAACTAGGTATGATGAGCTTGGGTTTCATACATGAACACGTTATGTCTTGTTTAAATTAAATTTTTATAATGAGTATTAGTGAAGGTAAAATAAAGATATTATCATTTGGTAAAGTCATTCAACTATTAAGTTATAAATAAAATTTAATTATTATAATTATCTTCATATTTACGTGAATTAATGGGCTAATTTTAAATTATTATATCATAAATTAAATATATTTATATAAATAAATTTATTATTAAAGTGGATATATAATAATATTAATTTTAGATTGTCTATGGAGTGTGGAATAAATAGTGATGGGTGCATTGTTAAAGTACTTAAGGTATTTGGTGATGTGAAGGTTATTGGTTCGAAATTATGTGCATAAAAATTTAGCCATGTTAAGGGTCGGTGTGGTTTAGGTCGAATGCAATGTCTGGGTGATTTTGACAACTTAGATGCCTTTGGACCATAGCTTCTCAAGCCAAAAATTAAGTGTGCAATGATGTAATGACTCGCACAACTTAGCAAACAAAAAATATATACTAATTTTAGATGTAAGTTACTTAAAATCAAATATTAACTTTGAATATGAAGTATATACTTACTTTATTTAAAACAAAATAATTCGAAAAAAAAGAAAAAGAAAAAGGAAAAGATTATATATGTGGGGAATTGTATGCTTATATCATCTTTGAATGTGAAGAAGTGAAATATGATTATATTTCACATTTACGGACATGACACTATCACCACCATGTGTACTTAATTATATTTAGATTTTGTATATTAAAGTTTCATCATTGTGCAATTTAGTTAAGAAATTACTTAATATTTGGTTTTTTTTTTTTTTATGAGACCTTTCCTCATGTGAGTTGAGTTATTAGATTTTGTCTTAAAACTTCACAAACAATGGAATAAATCTACTCTAAGTTGTGCTTTTTACTTTAAAATGTACCATTTACCATGTAAGAATAATTATATTTTTTTTTCAATATTATAAAGTTTTAAGATTTTTACATGATAACTTAACTTTTACACTTTAAAATTGAATTTCTTCCAAATATATACCAACTTCTATGACATATTTTTCATAAAAATGTGTAGCATATTCTTCTTCTTTGTGATATAAAATCAATGGCTCATGGATATTTAAGCAATGTAGGTTGCATACAAAATAAAAGATCATGTAACTTAGTAGAATTAACATAAGTGTGATCTTTAATGTTCTTAATGACAATATAAAGACTTCATTACTGTATCATTTTCCAAAACAAAACAAAACAAAAAGAAGTCCTTTGAAGATATCCTTAGATTCTATCTCCTCCGCAAAATCTATGATTTGCACAGTGTTGATCACATTGTTCCATATGCATCCACTTAATATTTTGTAAAGTTTCACAAAAACTTTCCTTATCATTATTTGTGGGGAGGACCCAAAATGCTAAGTAGATCCCTTAATGAAAAATAAAATATATTTTTTAATACTCCAAACGTGGACCTTGAAAAAATATGTTGATATTAATACTTCAAGTGCACAAGAAAAAAGGACAAGGCCCGCGCTATGATGGTAAGCAACTAAGCATGTAAAATGGTGCAATTTTATGAAGTTAGCTGAGATGGCAAGAAACTAATAATGTAAGATGGTGCAATTTTATGAAGTTAAAAAATTAATAGTGTGATAATTATGGTAAGTATATTATCATTTGAACTAACTTGAATGTATATTTAGGTTAATTTAAAGTGAACTTGAGTTGGCATTTGAACTAACTTGAATGTATATTTAGGTTAATTTAAAGTGAACTTGAGTTGGCTATATCCTAGGATCATTATTAGAGTTCCATTTTACAAGGTTTTAAGTAGTGGGTCCGTTTACTTTTCCCACATGAAATGCCCTTTACTGTGCCAAATTGATAGGTAAGCTTGGCTTATCGATATGATTAGAACTTTATAGAACCAAACAACAATGTGTTTGTTTTTTTTTTTTTAAATAGTTGTGATTGTTCAAAACGACTTGTAACATACATTTGTAATTAAAGAGAGATGGTTGAAATGAATGCTATATTTCATTGGTTCATTGGTGTATATTTAATTTCTTAGTGTCATTAGGAAATTAATGGAAATGGTTGTGATTTGGCTTATTATTTTATTTTCGTTGTAGGTTATGGAATGTATATTTAGTTGTTTTTTATAAATTAGATATTGATGATGATTTATATAATTTTTTATTTTATTTTTATTGTATACTTTTGGTATTGAAACTCCTAAAGTATCTCGAAAGAAATTATCTAGTAGGTATTAAAAGTGCTATTGTTATTGAGTTATTTTTGTTTGTTTATTCATGAACCCATGGCATATAAATAAAATAAGGAAACATCATGGAGACTCAACAAATTTTTCTATGGATGTAAATTTTTCATATAAGAAAATCAAGATTGGGTTGAACTAATTTATTTAGAAATAATCTCAAAATTTAAGCATGGATGCACATTAGTAGTGTCATTGAGATATTTATTTATATAAGAGTTAAATTTAAATTCTTTCATCTATTACGAGGGTGGATATTGAGATCCAAAAGAATTTAATTTAATTCATTAACTCTAAAAATTGTAGCTCATAATTAAAAAATAAAAATCCTAAAAATATTGGGTGATAAGAGGAAGTAGGAATCAATTACTAGTTTGGTAAACAAATGACTACATGGTGTCATTCCATCGAGTATACGAGCAATATATATACTTGTGAAGGTGGAAAAATATATAATGAATGAGCACATGGCCTCATAATGATTTGAAACTCACAATGTTGCAGGTAAGGGAATATATATTTGTGCTTCTTTGATGCCATAAAGAGAAGGAAATGGTGTCTGATCATAGTGAGAATGAATATTCAGGCTATTCCAAATCAGATAGAGAGAGAAAACAACTCTTCCATTGTTATCAATTGTAAGGGGTTGAACAAAGTCGTGAGACAGTTCAACATTCTTTGTGATATGATGTTTTAGGGGAATAGGTGCTCAAAAATTGCAGCAAACCCCTCTCACGTTTTCATTATCTTTCCACCTCCTTATGATTGATTGAGAATGATATCCTTTTGGCCAGTCTTGTTCATATTCCACAGGGAATATATATAGATTTTGAGTCTGTTTCCTACCTAACTGGCTCTGCTTGCGAACACTGATAGATATTTCCGGATGGGCAAAGTAAGAAACCCTGACCAGAATTTATATATCTATATTCCTAGCCAAATCTAATCAATCAACTTGGAAATTCCTACCCGAAGAACATTCTGACTATGTTCCCACCTCCTAACTATGGGAACGTTCTGATTGTGGAACATTCTGACTATGTTTCAGGCTCTCATGCCATGAGTTATGTTTGAGGGGTGTTGGAGGAATCACCCCACTTCTATGGAATCCATAATTTCTACTCTGTGGATCCTAGTTAATTATTTGGAAAATTTACCAACACCTGTAGATTTTGGTGTAACCACAAACCTTTCAAAGCCCATTAGTTATGGTAGTGGTCTCAATTCATTCTACCCCTAACATATATCACCCCTTACAAAATATATATTGAGAGTTGATTCATTGATGAGGTTGATCAATACACTCATTCCATTCCCCTAGTATTTCTCAATCAATAATTCCAACTACGTCTCACAGATATAGATATTGCTTAGACGATGACTCTCCTCCAATATATTCCCCCACTTGAATTAACACACACGCACGCACACGCACGCACACGCACACACACACATACATATATATATATTGAGGGACTCATACCCTTCTATTTGTCTACTCAATAAGTATATATGTTGCTTGTGCCTTTCTTTCGGCTCCTCAATTTTCAATTCGTCTCCCTTCAGCTCCATGACTCATCAAAGAGGATACTCAATCTTCAACTCAAATATTGGTATGATATGTGATCCCTTCAACTCACATAGATATACATATCTAGATCTTTCAAGGAATGAGAACATAAATTTTGGCTTTCACATACTCACAATATCTATATGTGATAGTTCTTCAACTCAAGCCTTCAGCTCCTTCAATACATATCTAGTCTACCATATCATCATTGGGAATAAAGAAGCAAGACTTAATATTCAACTCATATTGGCTCCTTGTAGTCGAGTCAAGATGGAATCATAGATAATGGTTGAGTGAAGTTGTTGAGTCATGGACGCCCAAGAAACATGGTAATTGAAATAAGGATGGTTGAAAGACTTGGGATAACCACAACTTTTATTGTCTACCTTTTGAATGTGGTTTCAAGCTATAATTCTCTTTTAATGTTGTATTAATGGGGAATAGACACATTATGTAATCAGATAGCATGTTTTTCTCTTCGATGACCTATTAATGTATAGGACCATGGGAATGGTTATTTCTATTGAAAATTAGTTGAATACTTAGAATGTGGTTTCAAGATATACTCATCTTGGTTATAAAGTTTTATACTTGGGACAATCCTGAACTGCAATGACGTAGGGTAGGAAGTTGGGATGTCGGATGGTCCCAAGATAGTTTTATTTATTTCTTAGTGATATGGGATTAGATGGTTGAATGAAATGGGCTCCCAACTGACAAAATATTGTATTATGAATTATTTACCTTAGTGAAAAATATGTAGTAACGTATAGAAACGCAGGAATGGGAAAAGTCATATCAAAACCCTATCATTGAGGTTTCAAGGCAATGGTGGGATAAGAGTCAGAACGTATGACCAGTACCAACCCTATAAAAGCCCTATGGTATAGACAAAACAAACAATTATCCTCCTATGCAGTATAAGAGAGAGAGCTAAACATAATAAGAAGGAGAAGGTACGACAAACCACTCTCCACGTGAGAAAACCCAATGTACAAATACTATCTTGACTTGATACTTTTTAATTAAAAAATAAGTCATGATAACAAGGCACGCCTTTCATTGCTATTGTAGTTCATTGTCTTTCATGTAGAGGAAGAAGAGCCTTCCTTTCCCTCCATCCTTTCCTTGTATTTTTTTTTTGCCTTTGTATGGACATCAAGATCATGGACACCCCCCTATACTACAATATCCATCTTAGTTGAAGTTTCATGTATTCTGTTATCACTCAGGTTTTCCTAGAAGTTGTGTAAGAGGAAAGTATACCTGAGGTAACCACAAACCAACCTTCAGATGCAGAATCTAGCCAATCTGCATCCAGAGAGGGTTCTCTCTTTATGATTTATCTTTGTTCTTAGAAGGTTTTAGGCTAGTTATAGATCCAAGATGTTTGTTTTGAAAAATGGTGGAATCCTTAAACTAAGGGCAAGGTTGAAAGTTTTCAGTCCATTGGGCTATGGAGTCAAAGGATGGCTTTACTGGATTTCTATTCTAAACACAAGATGGTATTACAGGGCAAGATAGCTAGACAAAGAACAATCCTTAAAATTTAAAGTGGATGGGATGATCTTGAATGGATGAAAGGCAGCTAAGAATCTTTCACCATGTTCAAAAGAAAGAAATGAGATGACTACAAACAAAGAGCAATGAAGAATTCTTTATTATAGTAATCAACAATGTTTAAATTAGCAAAGCAAGAGCATTTAAGAATTCATGCTTATAACCAATTTAGAGGAAAACATTAAGAACAATCACATATGAAATCAGAGTACAATTAAGTAAATTCTGATTCAATCCTTTATGTAAATTATTCAGAAATGGACATAATGATATTATAAACTGATAAAAAACTTAAGACAAAAGGTAGAAAAACTTATTGAACTGCAGTCCAACACATGAATCCTGCAAAGAGTCCTGTACTTCAAATCGTCATCCAGTAAGCCACGAATAAATTTCTCCAAAATGCTTTTATTCCGAAAATCTCAATGTTACAACAGAGTAATAGAATCCACCCTTAATACTCTCTTTGAGGGTTTATTTATACACAAAATAATTGAAAATATCTCACACTATCCTAGCCCATAATTTGGGGTGACTAAGGAGTAATTTACAAGTAAACAGGAAACAAATGGTCTCGTAGATAGAATAATAAGTAACTGTTGATGTGCTGTTTCCTTTCTTTATGGATGTGCTGGAGGTAAGTGCTGAAAAAAGGCTTGTTGTTGTCTTCTTGAGTAATTTCTTTGCTTGTTTGATACTATTTGTCTTTACGGATACTCTTTAACTTGTGTAACTGATACTCTTTCATCTGTACTCTTTTTTACCATTTACCTGATAGTAAAGACGAAATTCTCATCCTGAAAATAACTTTTATAGAATTTCCAATAAGTCTCTCCACCATGAATCGTCTGGTATCATAGTCCTTTTGAGTTTTCTCAATGTCTCATCTGCTTCAGTGAGTTTGTAAAAGGTGGGCTCATTAGGAAATATATACTTTATTTCATGTTCCAGATGAAATAAATTCCTCACTCTATCATAGATACTTCTCCCTGTTGGTAATGTCGATTCTGGCAAACTGGTAGAACAAGCAGCTGTATTTTGAGCATGAGTATTTATTTTCTTTACATAGGTTTCCAAGTCCATTATTTGATCCTCTGAGAGCATAGGACTTGGTAACCCACTGTCCAACAAAGCTTGGAATTTCTCTCTGAAAATATTGATATCAACCAAAATATCTGTGCACTTCCTTTCTAAATTCTGCATGAAAGTTCTTTTGATGAAAACTCTCTTTATTTCCAAAATTGTGCCGGTCCTGTCCTCAATCCCTAAAACTGCAAGCTGTTGCTTTGTCTGGGTATTCAAAAATTGAATAAGCTGATTGGCCTGCTCAGGCCTGCCTCTTAATTCATTTCTGGTTCTTTTTATTTCTTCTTGGGCTATTTTAACCAAATCATTTTGTTCAAAAATAGCTTGAATAGAGGGCAAAATATCCTTTCTAACTCAATGATATTACCCCAAAGAATTCCATTTATTTCCTTTAAAGGCTTTTCCAATGATAGATCTTTTTCCAAAGACTGAACCAATTTTTCTAATCTTTTTATTTCCCTGGTGTTATCAGCAACTGTCTTCTTAGATGTATCATATTTCTCCTCCAATTTTACTAATTGCAATTTCGTGGTTTGAAGTTCTGTGACCCTTAGTTGTAGACTTTCCATTTGTTTTATTAATTCATCAGAACTCAAACCAGAAGTGTTTACCTGGGATGGCTGTGTTTGCTGACCTGTTGTTGTAGTACTAGTGGTTGATGTCTGCCTGATAGTTTCCTGTTCCTGCAAAGCTTGTTCCAATTCTTTCTCTGTTTCACTTAGTCGTTCAGTCATGTTTAGGAGCAACTCCATTATTTCTTCCTGTGAATTCCCCTTTAGAACTTCTTGGGTCTGAGGGTGCCTTGAGGCTGGAAATTTTAGCTGCTTTCTCAGTGCAGCTATGTCATCATCTTTCTTCTTTATTAATGCCTCAATGCTTTTAATATCTTTGGGGTTGTGCCCCAAACCAATTATTATGTCTTCTAAAGACTTTATTCTGTTATCTTTGGCCTGTGAAGAGGCCTTCTCAATTTGCAATTGTGCAGTTGTGTTATTCAAAGAATCTTGCAGCGTTATAGCTGCCATGGCCTTATTGGTAAGAGTGGAATAGACCATTTCCCCAGTTTGTCTGTGTAGCTCTATCTGGTCCAGAGGATGAATATCCTTTGCCAGAACCTCAAAATTTGTCCTGATGTAGTCAGCTGCAGTAATAGGTTTTGGCACCTTTGACTTGAAGTGGCTCATTATCATTTTGCCTTGTGACATGTCAAATGCTGACATTAGCCTTTCTTGATTATGAGGAGCCATTTTCATATATTGATCATATACCTTCATTTTTAATGGATCATTCTTTGCTTTAATATTAATGAAGGTTCTTTTAATATCCCCTGTATCTGTTTTTGGTGGTCTGAAAGAGGATACCTCAGTACTTAATTGCTTTTGTAAAGCTTTCCCTTTCTGTCCTGTGTTTGTTTCACTAACTGGGCCAGTTTGTTGACTGTCTTCCCTCCCATCATCAAACACTTCATCTATGATTTCCACATCTGGAAGTGGATCTGATTTATGTTTTTTAGCTTGATGTACCTGTGAGGTTTCTTTTGGAGGAGTGGTGTCTGGAACCTGCCTTTTCTTTCCTATTTCCACATTTGATGGAGTTTGCAACTATGGAACTTGTGTGTGATTTGCCTGAGTGGGAGAAACCTGTGATTGTTCAGGTGCTTTGGAAGTTTGTGGTTTCTCTGTCATGACTAAAGTTTCAATCACCTGTAATGCAGGTTCCTTTCCTTTGCCCTTTGTCTCTGCTGCCACTGGTGGACTGCCTTCTTGCAATCTCTGCTGTGGATTTGCTGCTGAAGATGTACCAATTTGGGGTACCTGCACTTGACCATAAGATTCTAGGTCATATTTCTTTTGAAGATATTTCATAATTTTATTCATTTTTTCTTCTGCACTTTCTTCTTCAACAAGTGTTTTTTCCACCCATTCATCTTGGTTAGCATATTGCTCTATATCAGGAATCTTGTGGTGGATATAAGGGGAAGATTTGTTCTTTAATCTTTTTTCACAGATGAAACCAAATGGGTCATAGGGAACCCAACGAAAACTTCTTTGAAATTTGCAGCAGTTTTGTAATATATCCTCTGCTTCTCGCTCAACCTCTCTGGAATGGCAGATGTAGGGACCTAATTGGCTTTTAATCCGGAGTTGAGCTTTCCTTTTCACACTACAAAAATGGATCACATCTGAATTATTCATTTGCCTAAAATATTCCAAGGCAAACAGTCTCATGGGTACATACTTTGGTAACTTGAATGGATGTAATTCACATCCATAGATTCTGCTGACTGTATGGTTTTGATACAAATACCAATCCCCAAATTTATAGGTCCTTGAAAGTTGCAAGGTCTTCTTTATTTCATTACTGAGTCTTGGGGGAGGAATCCCTGTCAACAATGTAGTTGCAGGATATACAAAAAGATCTATAAACTCAGAATAGGAATAGGGAGACTCATAAGAATGAATTATGGGAGACCAAAATATAACTGACCTTGGGTTTCCCTTGGCATCAAGTTTTTGAACAGGGAAAGGGAATTTTTCTGACTGATAGTAGATAATGAGATGATAGATGACTGAGGAATATTTAAAAACTTTTTCATCATCTAGCCTCATGAACTGATCATGGATCTTGTTGGCTATGAAGGAGGCAAAATCATATTTAATCTCAGGAGGTTGCCCAGGAGTAAAAATGGATAGAAAAACCAAGGTTATCTCATCAACATATTCACTGGTGTTGAAGCCCAAGACAAAAGATATCATATTGAGGATGAGTCTTCCCAATTGATTGAAATAATAAAAACCATAGGGAGGAGGTCCCTTAGGTTGGTGTTCAGGCAACATGAAATTATGGCAAATGGACTCTAATTTCTCTGGGTCAATTTATTAGACTTCTCAATCAAATCTTCCATGGACAGAGGTGCCAATTCTTGGTCAGGTTCAAAGTGTAGCATTTGATTGATGGCCTGGGGAGTAATGGGGAATAGAACACTTTGGTCAGGGGATATCACAGCTCTTTGAGAGGGATCATAGCTTGAATGGCAATAGTGGATAATTTCTGGGAAATTAATGACTGAGGGGATGAGGTACCTTGGGAGATTGGATTCCCACAGTCCAATGACATCTTGCCCCTTTGAATAATCGTCTCTGCAGCGACAAAAACTCAGAAGGGGGCTTTCATCAAAATGCAAGTCTTTAATCTGAAAATCTCTATCCACTAAGGGTAAATACTCTAATTCTCTGTGAGGGGCATTTAGTGGGGTCACATTCAGGGCTGCTGGGGCTTCCATTTTGGTTCTTGTGGATTCAAAACGGAAATTCCTGGGTTTTCTTCAGAGGCCGGGCGCGTTTTCGATTTTAATGATGAAATTGGCACAATTGCCGGTTCTGGGGAACAATTTACAGTTTTAAATCTCAGAGAGTAATCTCAGTGATAAGATTTAATTATCAATTCAGTGGAAAACAGGGAAAACAAATTTTCTATTGAAGTTCGGGGCGCTGTAAGATAAATACCTGTTCTTGGAAGAAAATTGGCTTTTAACAGGTATCAGGCGATGGCGGGAGTGTACTCGAACACAGGTGCAGCGGAATCTTGGAGCGAAATCAGATAACACAGTAAATTTCAGTGGAAATTTGAAAATCGTAGCAGAAGGCACTGTTGTTTTCAATAACGAAAATAACGGAAAAAACACGAAAATTGGCTTTATTTACAAGTTAAAGGGTTTTTAGTTTTTCGAGGAGTGACGTCATCAATGTACGGGCTGACGTATGGTGGAGGGGCCGGGCGGTAAGTGGTAAGTCCCCGCACCGCTTATGAGCAAAGGCGGTATTAACCGCGAGGGCAGCGATTCCACAAAGTTATTGACGCGTGGACGGGTGACTAGTCAAATACCACCAATCCCCCGCTGGTTAAAATGCTGACAAAGGATGGGTAGCGGGATTGATAGGAAGCGTTGATCTTTGGAAGAGTGATCGGACGGTTGCAATGACGGGGAATAAGCGGAGGATTAAGGTGTGGGCCCGTAGGGGTTTTAAACACGATTTAACATTATAAAACATCCCGGAGAGCTTTTAATTGGCGGAGAAGGGTGGTTATTAACTAATTCTGATAATTAGTTAATCCCTCAGTGATAAAGGAAATAGGGGTCGCGGTGGGGTTAAAACGTCGGGTGAAATGCCAGGTGGATGAGCCACGTTGGCGCGGGATTTTCCAAAGTTTGGTTCCGAAAATAAAACTTCAGGTTTTATTTATATTTTTGGGTTTAAACATATATATCGTATGTTTAAAGTTTATTTTTCATATATATGTTTTTATTTTATTATATGGTAAATTAACAAATGTAATTAACTTACCATAGGGGCGGGTTTATGGTATAAAGATATAATTTAACCAAAGGGCTTATATAGTGGGTTTTTATTTGAATGCACGGGAAAATAATTACTTTGGTTAAACTTTATAATAGAGGGGTTTTTGGGGTATTTATAAAAAAGGAGTTATATACTTAGGATAGGGCATTTCACTAGGGATTTAGTAAATAGAGTTAAACATTAATATGACCAAGGGACAAGGGAACTCAAAAAACTTTGCACATCTAAGAAAGTGACAATTTCTGAAGTAAATTGCAATATCTCATCTTCAACACTTAAACTTAGAATAGTAAGTTATTTTGAGGGATTTTTACGGAATTTTGCATGATTTTCCTAAGTAAAATTGGATTTTACTTAGGACAAAGTTAAAAGTGAATGATTATAATGATGAATTATTTCAAGTACTTAGGTCTTTTTGATCATTAGGCCGAGGGTCCGGTCCCTCCAGAAGTCAAGGAAATGCCTTGAGCCCTTTGATCTCCAAATACCTTAGTACTTTGGGGGAAATTAGTAAAACTTTTGAGGGGAAAGTGATGAGGGAAGTTAATGAGTTTGACTTTGCTTGCTGTGATTTTCCAGTGTATTTCCTGCTTTAGTATTTATGATGAAAGTAAAGGATCAAAAAACATGTAGCAGCATCATTCATCAGATAACACTTTGCAGCACCATCTACCTACCCTATCTACTTGACACTACCATTTTCTGCTCTTCAGAATTTGCATTTGAACTAACGAAACCCTTGTCAATCTTTCTTTACATGATAAATGTCTATTTCTACCCATAGCCATCCGAACTCGAGATTAAGCGACGGACACTTCTTATTAACTCTACCTATCTACTTATCTGCCAAGATTAAACTGTTTGGTCAGATATTTATTTTCTAATCTACAACATGAAATTGAAATATGAGTAAGCCAAGTTTAAACAGTTTGACTTATTCATGAATTGTGGCAAAGGTTTTGACAAGTTGCACACAATTGCTTTATTACAAAAAATGAAATAGTAGTGGCATTTGGATTTGCACACTTTCCTTGGTCTATTTTTGCTTGGGGTTCATTTCTTTATCTTTTTTGACCATTTTATTCTTTTTACCCTTTGATTTTTCTTTTAGGGTATACCCTCTTTACATTTTTTAAATTTTTAATTTTTTTTTGGTTTTCAAGAATATGGAACACCTTTGCTCAAGAAAGAAGGTTTGAACATATTCCATAGTTCAATCAAGACAATCATGAAAAATGAAACCTATTGGTATAGGAGACTAACATATTCTATGAAGGTTGTGACCTCTTCTTCCTTTCCAGCCATGATGTTCCCCCTTACCATAGACCAGTTCACTTATTACAAACCTCAACTAACCAAGCACTTGGATAATACCTTACTTGTCATAAATGCTAGCCAATAAATCACATAGTACACTAACATAGATCCTTGTATTTACAAAGACTTCTCATTTTTGGGGCCAATCCAAAGGGAACCCCCTAAACCACCAAAAACAACGGGATCCATGCCCATGTACACCATTACCTCTTCTAATGAAACACCTTATACTTCATCACCTATGCCAGATAGATCCGAAACCCCTATTACCCTTACTATTCCAAGAAGCACAACCCCTATCTCCCTGCCATTGGAAGAATGAAAGGACCAGATCCCATTCCTATTCCCCCCACTAAGGGTCACTACTACTCTAGTGACAGCCATGCTCACCTTACCAAGGCTTACCCTTAGGTTTCTTGTTTGGTTCATCACCCCCTAGTTAGATCACCCAATGGTGTTATAATATACCATGACATTTCACCCTATAAAAACTCTTGTTAATCCCATGCCAACATCAATAACCCCTATTGGATCCCCCATCCAAATTCCACAAAATGAGAAAGATAAACACCGAGTCGATGGGGGCACCAAACCACCCAAATTTCTCATGATTTGAACCCCATGCACTTCATGTGTTGTTATGGGTCACCCTACCAATCAATTCCCAATGCTCTCTAAGATACAAAATTTACTGTATTCCCTGCTCATCCCAAGCCCACTTGCTGGGGGCACCAAAGGTAAAGCCTACTAGACCAAACTGTGCACCAACCACTCTTATGCCTTGTGTAGTACATTCAATCACTACACGCATAATTTCTTAGGTATCCCACATTATAAGGAAGCCCTCTTAGCCATTCACCAAGCCATGGTACCTATCACTCCTCCAATCACACCCATACCACCTCCTCCACTGACAAAACCCACTGTATATGCTAACATTTACCACATCTCTACCTTCATAGGGACTCAATCATGCAACACTCAATAATTGTACTCAATTTATTTCACTAGTGCATCTAGACTTAGTTCATCCTCACTCCCCACATAGTTAGAATCTCAATCCCTCTGTGTAGCATCCACCTCTCTTGGCTCATCTAACTCAAGTAAAGAATATAACACCATTTGCATAGGTAGTAGTTAGATTGTGCCCACTACCATGATAACATCTACAACCACCACTAGTTCTTGTTCACTCCTCTTCCTGTCAAATGAAGGGATTATCGAACCCTTGACAATGTCTAAATATCCTTGGAATGATATGAATCATTGGTCCTCCTTTTTACTAGAAGATACCATCACCACCATTACACCTTTAGATCAATACATTGTTGAAAAAAGACTTCATCCCAAATGGTCTAG
Organism: Pinus albicaulis; assembly: GCA_034641835.2. Classification (NCBI taxonomy): domain Eukaryota; kingdom Viridiplantae; phylum Streptophyta; class Pinopsida; order Pinales; family Pinaceae; genus Pinus; species Pinus albicaulis. Next base: position 1,432,110,749 of record CM076579.1, on the reverse strand, counting down.
TCAATTTGTTTAAAAACAATATCCTAACACCTAATGCTTTTAATAAGGTAGCATGGCTAAACTATCCCCCACTATAAAATTGGATATTGATTTAAACCCCCATGTCACCAAAAACATCCTCTTTGGGGCCAACTACTCCCCTAGCAAAGTAATCGCTTACAAAGTTATCTTCCAAGAGTTTTACAACGTGTTGTCCTAGATATATGCATAAATAAGCATACTAGACCCCACCATTATTGAACATCATATCGACAAATGGTCTGATGCATCCCCTTTCCAAAAAAAGAAACGACTCACTCATCCTACCAAAGTTGAGGCCATAAAATCATAAATTGAGAAGCTTTGCAAGGATGGTTTCATTTACCCCAAAGCCTACACATCATGGGTATCAAATCTAGTCCCTGTTAGAAAAAAACAAGGAACCATCCATGCATGCAAAAATTACTGTGATCTGAATCAATTGTGTCCCAAAGAAAACTTCTCAACACCCCCCATCAACTAAGTCATCGATTCCCGTGATGGCCATGAGGTCCTCTCCCTCATGGACAACTTCTTAGGATACAATAAAATCTAAATTCGTTGCACAGAATAATATAAAACCACTTTCAACACCCCTTGGGGGAATTTAACCTACTGCGTTATGCACTTTGGACTAAAAAATGAAAGGACCACATTTATGCATGTCATGTCCTAAGTATTCCATGATTTGGCTCACCTCATTTCGGCCTACGTACACAGTCTGACCACTTGACCTAAAAAATGCTATGATCACATCGTAGATTTATGCACTGCTTTCACACAATGTCGTTAATGCAACTCCCACTTAAATTGACTAAAATTTGTCTTTTTCATTCCCATTAGTTTCCTATTAGGATTCATATTTTCCAAAAAAATCATCACCGTTGACCCTCTAAAGGTAAAAGCCATCAATTAAATTCCCCCTTTCCACACTCTACTCTAGTTATGGAGTATGCAGGTCAGCAAAGCCAATTTTCTACACCAATTTTTCCCCAATTATGCCACCTATGCTCATAAATTCTTGCATCTATTTCATAATGACTGTTATCACAAAATTGCACTTGATTAGCTGTTGATCAGAAAACTCTATTTAACTATTTCAAACCAGCTTTTGACTGAAGCTTAGCCTCTTCATTCTGAGAGGGCTCTCTCAAAGGGGTTTATGATAGTACTAGATGGCTAACTCTATTTGAAAAATAACTTGTTTTTATGTATGTAGGTTGAAAATAATGCAAGATTGCTACTGTTGGGCTTATGGAGTCAACAATCAGTAGTTTCAGTGGTAAGGCTTCTTGACATGGAAGCTGAGGCAGATAGGGGTCCTTAACAAAGGAAATTCACTCATAAAACATAGGAAAACATAGTCATTTCATTACTAAAGGACGTCAGAGAATAGAGTTATGAATTCTAAGTAATAGCAATAAAATCTATAGCAAGTGGTAAATATAAAGATATAGATCAGAAAAACATTAAAAACCCCATGAGAATCTCATGTCTATCAAGAAGAAAGTCCTTTGTATTACTGATATAAGTCAAAATACATAAAGCAACAATTTGGTGCAAAAAATCTCCAACCCTTTACTACTTCGATGATTTGCCTTTAAATAGACATTATTATAGCAAGGATGATTTTCCTAATGGCTAGATTCATCAAATTATTCCTATGACACATCATATAACAGAAAAACATGTCTTTTAATAAGAAACTGACAGCTACAACTTAAAGAAGACCTTTCCTAATAGGACTCAAACTCCTATCTATTACATTAATCTACCTTATCTTTGAAACAGTTACATTTCAGTTACAAATAATCATGACATGCTCGAATGAGAGATAATAGGTTCATTACCACCTTTACATATTAAAAACCCTCCTAAACATGTGGAACAAAACTCTATTTTTCAAGAATGCATGACCTTTATCTTCAATGACAGCTTTCGCTGATGACCTGTCTCCACAGCACTTCCTTCAAGTCATAAATGTTTGATATTAAGGTCCCTTGACATGTTGGAGGAGTCCAGCTATCCAAAACTATCATTAAGCTTCTCCAAAATCTTCAAAAATAGCTCACTATGAAAATAGGATAGTTTCATTGTGAGCTTTCGTAGCGTTGAAAAAGAAACTTCTACACCCAAAATTTTTTCTCCTTTGCTGTTCCATGGTGTAAACCAAGACATGACACCTCACCACCATTAAAATCCCTCCTTAAAAACTACAAAAATTTATTTTGAAATCAAACAAGCTACTACAGAAATTTTCATAGCATTTTCCTTGCTTTAAACCTAGGAAACGCTACGAAACTGTGAAAAACTGTAGAATTTCTAGATTTCAACATTGTCTCAAAAAAGTGACCTCTAGCTGTAAAAACTTGGAATTTAGAATGACATGAACCTTCTAAAACACACTCAAACTCAACTTAAAACCCTTGAGGTGTTTCCTCTTCATTAATGATCAATTAAGCAATGGGCTCCTCAACCACAATCATCTTCAAACCTTTTTTCTCTAGCTCTTCATGAATCAGTTCCAGTTGTTCTTGTAAATCTTTGAATTGGTATTTTAGTGTCGTTTTCTTAGACTGTAAGTGCAGGTTCATTTTCCTGATATGTCTCACCTCTCCTCTCAATGGCTTAGTCCATTTAATCAGTTTTTCTGTGTTGTCCAAGGTCTTAGAGACACTTGTGACTTGATCCTCCCAAATCTCTTTCATTTTTTCAAAATATACCTTCTGAACCTTGTGCTTCCTTGCCTCTTTCTTTAAGACTAATATTTCATCATTTTCCAACTTCAAATGCTCTTTAAGGACTTTAATCTCTGTTTTTTCAATGATTTTCTCTTTGCCCTTCTTTTTCTTGATGACCAAATCTTCTTTTGCAGGTCATGAGATGTCAATGATTCTTTGTGGTGGTTGGACATTTTGAGTGACCTTCTGAGCTTCTTTACTGATTTCCAAGACCTTTCTGGCATGTCTTGTCATTGGTTTCCTAGCCTAAAACCTGAATCCTGCATGTTCACCTTCAAATTCTAACTTCTTAGTTGTTTTGGATTTCTTGAGCTTCTTTCCACCCTCATCTATATCTTCATCTTGGACTATGGGAGTTTCTTCAATATCAATAGCATGCAGAACGTCTTCAAAGTTACCATTAGCCACTATTTGGCTTCTTGTAACCCTCTTGCTGCCATGTTTTCTCATTGTTGGTTTTTTTTTTTTTTTTTTTTTTTTTTTTTTTTTTTTTTTTTTCAGGTGTAACTTTGGGTGTGTCATCTTTCTGCAATGGCTCTGTCTCCATAATCACTAGCTCAATTTGCTTTGCCACTAAAGGTGATGGGATATCTCTAGGTTTAGGAGTTCCTTTAGGAGTGATGGCATCTATTTCAAAACCACTAATGAAAAAAAAATATGACTAGTCTCTACCTAATCTCTTTAACTCTTCTAATACCAGTGAATTGATTAAACCATGATGAAAGAGTGAGGTTTCATTTCCTTTAGATTTAGCTTGAAATTTGTCTTACATTTTAGCTAAACTTCTGTATAATTAAAAATGTAAATAAAGAGACCTCTTACCAACAAAATGTAGCAGAAGCCTGAGGTGGTAGGAATAAACCATATGATACCTCCCTTCACAGGTGAAGTACTTATGAATGATTAGGAGCAACTTTGAGAAGTTGTCTTTCATGTAGCTCCTTGGGATGGAATTTGTGAGATCAATCTCACTATGATCTGGCTTGATAAGTTACTTACAGTCTTGCATGGTGAACTTGAAGCCTTTGAATTTTCTCCTCCTCTAGAGATTCTTGTTGCTACTGCAATGGTCTCTGGTATTACAATGAGGTTCAACATTCTCACCTTGGAAGCTGTCCCATTGAAATTGATAGCAAATTTCTTAGAAACCTACACATGGCACCCTTGCAATATTTGGAAAAACTGCAAACACCCTGTTCTTTTGAAAACTTCTAAGGTAGTTGGGTATTCATTTAAAAAATTTATGTCTGATGGCTCATATATGAGGCAGTGGCCATATTTTTTGGTCTTCCTCTTTGCAGCCATGGTTCTTTTATACCTTCTCTGCCTTGCTTGATTAGTGACATCTGCAACTTTTGAAAATGCCAACAACAAGCTTGGCTTGGTGAAACAACTCTCTAGAACTCAGTAGCATGCAAAGATGAAGAAGATAATGAAAAAAGACTCAATTGGGAAAGGTTTTAAAGTTTTGATGACAACCCAAGGCTTAATCATGACTCATACATGCTAAAAACAATAATAATGACCTCAACCATGACCTTTGTACCTTGATTTAACCCTAACTGACTCGAATGACATCCATCCTAAAATTTTTAATCATTAACTGACACCTTGCACCAAATTTGAAAAGAAAAACATAAAAACCTCTTTTCATAGCATATTTAGTTCATTTCCAGGAAGTTTCACTACGAAAGTATTAGCAGTTTCGTAGCGAAATCTGCCTTTGTACTGTATAATTCGCTACGAAAACAAGAAAAACTCACTAAATTGACCTTTTCGAATTCAAAATATTGGGAAATGAAATATGTCAGCAGATGATGACTGATGGGACATGATATGACTTGAATGAGGGTGGGTTTAGATCTTAGGATAGACTAATATATAAAAAAATTAATTTTTCCTAATGAACTCTATGACCATACCTTTGACAAATGAACTTCTAAGACTATGTCAAATGATGTTTCACCTTTTCTGAGTGATAACAATGGCTCCACTTAGGATGGTGTGCCCCTATGATAAACCAAATAACCTGTAGTTCCAGTGCTCTCCATCTTCTTAAAAATAAAAGCTCTGAAATTTGCCAAGGTTTCCTTCAAACTCTAATGGCCTTCACCTTGGGCTCAAGCTTGATGATAAAATTTTTTTATTAGCAGAAAAAGATATAAAAATGGAATATGAACAATGGAATGAAATATCAGTAGAATTTAAGAGGAATTGTGCTTCAAAAACCTGCCCTTGACAGGCTCTCTAGCACAAGGTTGTCCATCCATCTCCTGCAGTATGTAAGTTTTGTTTCCATGAAATGAAACCACTATAAATGTACCTTTCTAGATATTCTAAAACTTACCATGCTTCCCCTTTTCTTCAATCTTGACCTCCCACTTCAAAACCGCATCTTGAATTTGAAAATTTTCCTCTTTGACCTTCCTATCAAATTTCTCCTCGATTTGGTTTTGAGATTACTTATTGTTGTTATAGACTTCCTCCCTTTTTTCTTGCAAAGATATCAATTGGTTTATCCTCCTTTGAATTGAATTTGGCTCCTCCTCTAATCCTTGCAGCGGCTTCATGACAGTCACTCATAAGGATGTAGTAAAAATGGCTTCAGCCTCATATACCAACTCATAAGGTGAAGTTCCAATTGACCTTTTTGTGCACACTCTATCAGCCCACAGAGCATACTTTAGCTTCAAATGCCATGACTTCTTATTTTCCTGCAGCACCTTCTTAATAATCCTCACAATGCTTTTGTTAGAAGATTCAGCAAGACCATTACCTTGTGGATAATATGCAGTAGAATGCCCAACTGTAATGTGATATTGATGACAGAAACTAGTCAACCTCTTGGATTCAAATGCCTATGCATTGTCAGTGATGATCTTCATAGGGCAGCCAAACCTAGACAATATATTATTTTCCAAAAATGAAATGATAACTGAATCATTTGCTTGCCTAGTTGGGATTGCTTCAATCCACTTGGTGAAATAATTAGTTGCTATTAGGATCCAATGATGCTAACCTGAAGATGATGGATGAATCTCACCAATAAGATATAGCCCCCACTGTTGGAATGGTGCCTCAACATATATAGGCATCAAGGGTAAAGGAACAAGTTTTCTCTTACCATAAAAAATCTAGCATTCATGGTAGGCAACAATATTTTTGTAGACATATTTCAACATAATAGGCCGGTAGTACCCTACTCTAAGAATCTTATTTTTTGTGGCCTTCCAATAATGATGACCTCCACAATCTCCTTTGTGATACTCCTCAATCACTTTCTCAGCCTCTTCTTCCAACAAAAAAATCAAAAGAATACCACCAGTATCTTTCCAATACAATTTTTTATCAACAATGTTGTACCTTAGGGATTTTAGCTTCACAAACCTTGTCTTAGAATTTGTCAATTCAACGGGAGATCTATGATGATGTAAGACAAAAACAATGTCTTTGTACCAGTCAAAAATGATGTACTTCTCTTCAATGGGAATCAAATCTTCATCTTCATCTGATATCTCTGAAATTTCTGCAATTAAATTCATATCAAGACAATCAAAATTGGACTGTGCCATCAGCTTTGCTATCCCCTAACCCTTCACCAATTTTGTAGGTCTGATTTCTATATCATATTCCAACAAGTTAGCTATCCACTTCCCTCTTTTACCATCAGGATCAACTTGAGTTAAGATGTCCTTCACAACAACATTAGGAACAAATGCTATAACATGAGAATGAAGAATGTAAATTCTGAAATCTTTGATGGCTTTGACCAAAGCATAGGCCTGCTTCTCTAAGATGTTATACTTAAGCTCTGAATTAGCTAAGGTCTTGCTGAAAAATGAAATGGGTTGCTCAGTACCTTGTTGTCCTTTTTACAACAAAACTCCAACAATTGTGTTTTTTGATGCAAATGTAAAAACCATTACTTCGAAAAATCTAGACTGATCAAAATTGGTGCTTGAGTGAATGCCTTCTTGATCTCCTCAAATGAGTGCTTTTCTTCCACTATCCATTTGATATCAGCTCCTTTCTTCAGCATCTTAGTTATGTCTTTGACAATCTTAGAAAAATTGGGAATAAACCTCCTCACCAAATTCACCCTTCCAAGGAAAGACTGAATTTCCTTCTTGCTTCTAGGCAGATCCACTTTCTGAATGGCATTGACCCTGTTTGAATCAATATTAATCCCATATTTAGATATAATATACCCAAGTAACTTCCCTAATGTCAAATAAAAAATGCTTTTAGTGGGATTGAGATAAATTCCAAACCTTCTACACTTCAACAGAATTTTTTCTAGATGCTTTAAATAGTCTTCTTCTCTCCTTGAGAAAAATATTATGCCATCCAGATAGACAACCACCAACTTATCCATTTCCTCAACAAAGGCAATATCCATTGCTCTTTGAAAGGTCGTTCCTGCATTCATCAAACCAAAGGGCATCTTGGCATACATGAATGTGCCCCATGGTGTGGTAAAGGCAATTTTCTCTTAATATTCTAGATGCGCTAGTATCTGATTGTACCCTGAAAAACCATTCAGCATAGACATCCTTTGGTAACCAACAATGTCCTGCAAAATTTGGTCGATATTTGGGAGAGGGTAGTTTTCCTTCAGAGAGGCTTTGTTCAAGTTTCCGAAGTCAATGCAAATTTTGATTTCTCCACTCTTTTTCCTGATTGGAACCAATTTTTCAAGCCACTATGAGAATCTAATTGGAACAATAATTTTGGCATCAAAGAGCTTCTTGGTTTCCTTCTCAATTAGAGGCATGAGAAGTGGATTAATCCTCCTGAACTTCTATTTGAAAGGTTTTTCATTTTTTTAATAGGAATGGTATGCTGAATAATAGTAGGATCATATTTCTTCAAATCATCATAACTCCATGAAAAAACATATATGAACCTTTTCATCATCTCAATATATTTCTGTTTCATGTCAACTGAAAGAAACTTTGAAAGCTTAATCATTTTTGGCATTGCTACTGTACCAAGGTTACAACTCTCTACCTCTTCCTCATCAGCTTGTATCCTAGGAGATTTGAACACATAATTTTGGTCAAAAATATTTTCAAGTGGTATGAGACCTTTGGGTATAGAATTATTCTTGAGTTGTAACAATTTAGAATTCCCCTTTGTTTCAACAAGCATGTTTTGTTGGTTTATTTGTGTGCTTTCAAACTCTTTTTTAAATTCTATAAAGTTTTTTACTTGCAGGTCATCCTCAAAAAATTTCCAATGAATTATGTTGTCAGGGATAGCAAGCCTATGGAAAAATTCAACCTCATATCTTTCAGTGGAATCTGCAGGAATAATAAATAAACTTGAAGAGACAGCTAGGGATTCAGCTACTGAGTTTTGGTCCCTAGTCTTCACAATAAAGGAATATTCTTTAAAGTTCTCTAACATCTCCATGATCAAATTTATGTATTCTCCCATTCTCACATCCTTGGTTTGATATACCCCCTCAACTTGTTTAATAACTAATTCAAAATCTCCACAAATAGAAATATTTTGAGCGCCCAATCTTTTCAAAATTTCTAAACCCCAAAATAGAGATTCATACTCAACCATATTATTTGTGCAATCAAAGTTCAGTTTGTAAGAAAGGAACTTCCTTTCATCCTCTGGAGTTGTGATCCGAATTCCTGCTCCAGCCCCCTCTCTTCCTGCTGATCCATCAAAGTATAACAACCACCAACCTTCTTCCATATCTTCACTGATTTGCTAATTTTCTACTTGCTGATTTTCTACTCCTTGAATTTCTGCTTTCTTTTCATCTTCTGCTTCATCAGTCAATTCATTGAAAAGTATAGCAGATACTAATTCAGTATCAACAACATAGATTGGGAAATTCTAAGGTTTTCCCTTACTACTTACCATATAAGCCATCCTTGTTTCTTTGTATAATCTTATTTGCTCACCAAAACTAGGAATGGTGGCATACGTTAGGTCCATTTACATGGTGCCTTTGATCTTTTCTGTCGATGATCTAGATAACAACATGCCAAACTTAGGTGGAATGTCTGCTACCACAATGTCCATTACCACTGTCTTGGTGAGAACTTGTGTAAGACCAACAACATCATCTTTTATTAAACCAATGCACTGAAATATTTTTGAATCAAAAGAAAACAAGTCCTTATATGGCCTAGTAATTTCCAATCCCATCCTTTCCATAATTACTTTAGGCATGATGTTATGAGAGGCCCCTGAATCTAACATGGCATTGTGTAATGTCATGTCATGAATACTAAGGTTGACATAGAAAGGAGGCACCTCTTCATTCTGCTCATATTCAAATATTGGTCCCAAGTATATGGTTGAATGATTTTCTTAAAAATTGAGGATTTCAATAGCTCCAGGTTGGGAATTCAACATTTTTACAATTTTACTTATTTATTCATTCACCTTAAAAATTTCTCCAAAAGGGACTGGGATTTTGATCTTGGAGATCTCATTCTCCAAATTGAAAATAGAAGCAGATTTTTTTGTCTCTTTGATGAGAGGAGGAGGTGATGGATATTTTATAACCTCAATAGTTTTAGGGGCATCTTTCTTGGGCTATGTTTTATTTGCAATAATTGGAACATTTCTATTTCTGAGGTTGTATTGTTTCTGCATCTCAAATATTGCATGTTGATATCCTTCAAGATAATCAGATGGTTCCTCACCCTTATTTACATCATGATCTAAATCATCATGTTCTTCCTTAGTCAAAAAAATTCATGACATGTTTTCATCCAAGCAATGAATAGATTCTTATGGTATTTCAAGCTAATCTTCTTCTTCAGCTAGGTTTTGCTAAAAAGGAGGCCTTACTTGAGGGTCAGGTTGATTTCTGTTTTCCCTTGGTCTCTGCTGGTTTTGAGGTCTTCTGAAATGAGGATTTCTAAATTGAGGTTCATGTTGTGCAGGAGGAGAAGAGGCATTCCCAAGGGCAAGCCTATCCATCATTTTTTCCATTGTCTTCATCATGGAGTCAAATTTATCATCTAAGGTGGAAGGATTAACTTCTTCTTTCAATTTTTTCTTTCCCATCTTGGAATTTTAGCTGCTATCATGTTTACCTCTACCTTCACAACATCATTTTTCATTTAAGCTAGTGAAGGGGATTCTCTTTCTTTGAGCAAGATGGAAAAGTCAAAATCAAAGGCCTCATCATATCTCAGTTGAGCTGCTCCTAGTGGAGGCTTAAGATGGGTAGGGATTGACTCATAAACTTTGTTAAATATCTTTGGGAAATTTTGGAAAATTTCATCAACATCTCTTTTCAAAATATTGTACTCAGTGAGGGCTTGTACAGGTTTGGTTCTATTTCCCCACTTTCTCAAGAATCTATCTTCCAATTCATTTCAATTATGCAGGCTTCCTAGTGTAAGGGCTTTGAACCACTTCATGACCTCACCAGTAAAGCTCTGAGCAAATAATCTCATCTTGACATCCTCATGGTCAACCTCCTCCTTGTCTATAAAGTCATCGAATTGGTCTACATGCTCTTCAACTGTAATATCTTCATCACTTCCCCAAGTTTTGATTCTAGTAGAGTATTTGCTAGGAAGGGCATTAAGGACAGCTAGGAGAATAAGAGGGGCATACCTAGCAGGTGCAACAACAGGTAGAGGTGGCACACTTCATGCCATGATGACTGGAACTATGGTAGTTTTAGGGACAACAGTAGTAGAGGAAGAGGGACTGTTAGGAGGGGGGCTGGTTGGTCTTTGTTGTCCAGTTACAATTGAACTCCAATCAGGTAAAGGAAAACTAGATTTACTTCTTAGTAATATTTCAAATGGGTCTAGTTCCTTCAACCTATCAAAGATTCCCTCTCTAACAATAACCCAGATGTGACTACTTCCCAAAATTCTTCTTTATATTTTTGGGTCACTAAGGCTGAGGTATCAATACCTCTTCTATGTAGGTCTAAGGCAATTTCAGTCAATTCTTTTTCATTTTGAGACCTAAACAAGACTAATTGAATTTTATCATCAAATTTTTTATCTTCGGGACTTCTTAAAACTTCAAAGGACAAGGATTTTGTATGTAATGGAGTACTTGATTGTGCAGAGATGCCTTGAATGCCTCTAGAAATTGTGTTTGGATTATCCACAATTGTAGGTGGATCTAGGTCAGGATTACTCCTCTTATATCTCCTTTTCAAAGCCACCTTTGAACATGATAATTTTGAATATATTTACCAAGGTAGTTGCAACCTAGAAAAACTCCTAATCTCCTACTACCTTCAAGAGTTCAGCTTCAAAATTTCTAGAAAATTGTATCTTCAGGCTCCCGGTGGTAACACCAAATTTTGTCACAAAATTGCACTTCGGTTGGCTATTGATCAAAAAATTCATGTAATTGTTTCAAACTGACTTTTGACTAAAGCTTAACTCTTTCATGCTTTGAAGGCTCTCTCAAGGGTTATTGATGTTGAATATGATAGTACTAGATAACTCTATGTGAAAAAATAACTTTTTTATGTGTTGCAGGTTAGAAAATAATGCGGGATTTCTACCATTGGGCTTATGGAGTCAACAAACGGTAGATTGAGTGGTAAGGCTTCTTGAGTGGAATCTGAGATAAAGTTAAGCAACAAGGCAATTCATAAAACATAGAAAACACAATCATTTCATTACTAAAGGAATTCATAGCATAGAGTTATGAATTCTGAGTAATAGCAATGAAATCTACTACAAGTGGAAAATATAAAGATATAGATCAAAAAAACATTAAAAACCCCATGATAAGCTCAGGTCTGTCAAGAAGAAAGTCCTCTGTATTACTAATATAAGTCAAAATACATAAAGTAGTAGTTTTGTGAAAAAAATCTCCAACCCTTTACTACTTCGATTATTTGCCTTTAAATAGACATTATTACAGCAAGGATGATCTTCCTAATGGCTAGATTCATCGAATTCTTCCTATGACACATCATATAACATAAAAACATGTCTTTTAACAAGAAACTGATAGCTACATCTTAAAGAAGGCCTTTCCTATTAGGACTCAAACTTGTATTTATTACATTAATCTACCTTATCTTTGGAACAGTTTCATGTCAGTTAAAAATAAGCATGACATGCTCGAATGAGAGATGATAGGTTCATTTCCACCTTTACATATTAGAAACGCTCCTAAACATGCGGAACAAAACCCTATTTTTCAGGAATGCATGACCTTTATCTTGAACGAGAGCTTTAGCTGATGACCTATCTCCATAACACTTCCTTCAAGTCATAATTTTTTGATATTAAGGTCCCTTGACATGTTGGAGGAGTCTAGTTGTCCAAAACTATCATTAAGTTGCTCCAAAATCTTCAAAAACAGCTCGCTACGAAAACAGGGCAGTTTCTTAGCGAGCTTTCGTAGTGTTGAAAAAGAAACTTCTACACCCAAAATTTTTTCTCCTTTGTTTTTCCATGGTTTCAACCAATACATGACACCTCACCACCATTAAAATCCATCCTTTAAAACTGCAAAAAGTGATTTTGGAAGCAAATAGGGTGATGCAGAAATTTTCGTAGCGTTTTCCTGGCTTTAAGCCTAGGAAACGCTACTAAACTGTGAAAAACTGTAAAATTTCTAGATTTAAACATTGTCTCAGAAAAGTGACCTCAAACTGTAAAACCTTGGTCTTCAGCATGCCATGAACCTTCTAAAACACATTCAAATTCAAATTAAGACCCTTGAGGTGCTTCCTCTTCATTAATGATTAGTTGAGCAATGGGCTGCTCAACCCCAGTAATCTTGAAACCTTTTTTCTCTAGCTCTTCATGAATCAATTCCAGTTTTTCTTGTAAATATTTAACTTGGTCTTTTAGTGTCCTGTTCTTATACTATAAGTGTAGGTTCATTTTCTTGATATGTTTCACCTCTCCTCTCAATGGCTTAGTCCATTTGATCAGTTTTCCTATGTTGTCCAAGGTCTTAGAGACACTTGTGACTTGATCCTCCCAAATCTCTTTCATTTTCTCAAAATGTACCTTCTAAACCTTGTTCTTCCTTTCCTTTTTCTTTAAGACTGACATTGCATCATTTTCCAGCTTCAACTTCTCTTTAAGGACTTCAACCTCTATTTTTTCAATGATTTTCTCTTTTCCCTTCTTTTGCTTGATGACCAAATCTTCTTTTCCAGGTGATGAGAGGTCAATGATGCTTGGTGGTGGCTGGATAGGTTGGGTGACCTTCTAAGCTTCTTTACTACTTTCCAAGACCTTTCTGGCATGTCTTGTCATTGGTTTCCTATCCTGAAACATGAATCTTGCATCTTCACCTTCAAATTCTAACTTCTTAGTTGTTTTGGCTTTCTTAAGCTTATTTCCTCCCTCATCTATATATTCAGCTTTGACTATGGGAGTTTCTTCAATATTAATAGCATGCAGAATGTCTTCTAAGTTACCCTTAGCCACTGTTTGGCTTCTTGTAACCCTCTTACTGCCATGTTTGCTCACTATTGGCTTTTGTTTTGCAGGTGTAACTTTGGGTGTGTCAGCTTTCTACAATTGCTCTATCTCTATAATCACTGGCTCAATTTGCTCTACCACTGAAGGTGATGGAATGTCTCTAGGTTTAGGAGTTCTTTTAGGAATTATGGCATCTATTTCAAAACCACTGATGAACAGAAAAGATGACCAGTCTCTGCCTAATCTCTTTAACTCTTCTAATATTAGGAACTTCATTAAACCATGATGAAAGAGTGACGTTTCATTTCCTTTAGATTTAGCTTGAACTTTGTCTGACATTTTAGCTAAGCTTCTGTATAAGTAAAAAGGTAAATCAAGAGACCTCTTACCAACAAAATGTAGCAGAAGCCCAAGGTGGTAGGAATAAACCATATGATACCTCCCTTCACAGGTGAAGTACTTCTGAATGATTAGCAGTAGCTTTGAGAATTTGTCTTTCATGTAGTTCCTTCGGATGGCATTTATGAGATCAATCTCACTATGCTCTGGCTTTATAAATTCCTTACAATCCTGCATGGTGAGCTTAAAGCCTTTGAACCATTATTCTCCTCATCTAGGGATTCTTTTTGATGTTGCAATGGTCTCTAGTGTTACAGTGAGTTTCAAAATTCCTGCCTTTGAATTTTTCCCATTGAAACTGATAGCAAACTCCTTGCAATCTTTGGCAAAACTGCAAACACCCTGTTCTTCTAAAAAATTCTAAGGTAGTTGGACTTGCATTCAACAAATCCATGTCTGATGGCTCATATCTGAGGCAGTGGCCACCTTTTTTGGTCTTCCTCTTTGCAGCCATGGTGCTTTTATACCTTCTCTTCCTCACTTGATTAGTGACACCTGCTACTTTTGAAAATGCTAGCAACCAGCTTGGCTTGGTGAAACAACTCTCCAGAACTTAGTAGCATGAAAAGATGAAGCAGATAATGAAAAAATACTCAATTGGGAAAGGTTTTAAAGTTTCGATGACAGCTCAAGGCTTAGTCATGACTCATACATGCTAAAAACAGTAATAATGACCTCAGCCATGACCTTTGTACCTTTATTTAACCCTAACTAACTTGAATGTCATCCATCCTAATACTTTTAATCATTGACTGACACCTTGCACCGAATTTGAAAAGACAAACAAAAAAACCACTTTTCGTAGCGTATTTAGTTCATTTCCAGGGAGTTTCGCTATGAAAGTATTAGCAATTTCGTAGCGAAAACTTCCTTTTTACTGTGTAATTCGCTACAAAAACAAGAAAAACTGACTAAAGTGACCTTTTTGAATTCAAAAGCTTGGGAAATGAAATATGTTAGAAAATGATGAATGATGGGACATGATATGACTTGAATGGGGGTGGGTTTAGATCTTAGGATAGACTAATAAAAAAAAAAAAAATTCCTAATGAACTCTATGACCATACCTTTGAAAAAAGAACTTCTAAGACTATGTCAAATGATGTTTCACTTTTTTCTGAGTGATAACAAAGAAATATATTTCATTTGGGATGACCACGCTCAGTAATCATTGATTCACTAAAGCAAGAACTTTCATCTACCCCTCTCATTGGTCCCTCGATACTTTAAACAAGACTTCATCCTATACATATCCACTTCGAAGGTTTTCGTCATTGATGAATTAGTCGACGACGAGTCCAACAATAAAGAACACGTCATTTATTATGTAAGAAAGAACCTTTAATTTACCCTATGGATATTAAACAATTAGCTTCTTGTTCGTATAATTAGCCTGCAGTGGGTAAGAAACTACTTATGGACTAAGAGAGGTTTTAGGAAATCCTTAAACGAGACTTGAACACTACACTACCCTATAGACACCTGGAATTGAGCTGCCATGAAATTTGCAATATAATGCAACACTCGTTTTAATTCTAATTAAAACATTTCAAAAGAATTTCGAGGAGAAAACTTGTTGAAATTAATACCTCTACATATTAAAATATTATTTATAGAAAAAAGATTAATCAAAAATAATTCTCACTTACATGGAATTTTAAAATTCCATAATATGGGGCATTAAGAAAATATTAAGAATGAAGAAATGTTAAAAGAAAGTTATACTCATTTAAAAATAAAAAAATAGAAACAAGGCATAGAGTGGTATGCTTTATGAAAACATAGTTTATTAAGAAGGGTCATATGGAAAGTGTATTTTAGTTGGATGTCCTCAAAATTAAGGGGTTGGGACGTATATATAACATAGTTAAAGAAATATATAAAAAGATAAAATTAAAAGTGAAGATGATGAATCTACTATAAGTCAATAAAACCAATATGATATTAAAACAAGTAGCAATCCCAAATAGAAACATAAATTATTTTTTTCAAACCAAATATAGTTAATAAGTTATTACATAAGAAGGGGAAAAATAAAATGAATAACTCTCAATAAGCACACATTCAAATGTCATAACTATTATAATAATATACACAAACCATTTATGATGGGTTGCCAACATTACTTACAAAGGTACCTATAGCAATTCTCTTGAGACACCCATTGAGGAGGTTTCCTCCGAGGTTAAAAAATATTCCACACTATTACAATTATTACAAAATATTCCTTTTCAGGTTTCTATATTGTATATCTTATTGTACCTGCCGCTGCAGGTCACTATGCATCAGGTTTTTCTTGATTGTGACATTAATTCACCTTCATTAGACATATGTTTTCAATTTTTTTTTATTTTTTCCATGGTTCAACTATAAGATTTACTATTGTTTATTTATTTTAATTATTTTAATTTGTTTTTCTGGCATTCTATTGGTTGAAAATTTCAACATGTTATTGCAAATTGCATAAATATTTGTGTAGGTCCTTTGCAGTTCACGCCGTCAGCCGTCGCTCTTGTTACTAACCTCAGCAGGGTTTGTTAGTATGATTTAATGCACCTTGGGAGCATGACACCCCTAATTTCCCGCCGACCTAGCAATGATATGTGATCTTGACGTACTGTGAGGGATGGCACAATGTGGCACCCTCGTGCTAAGTGTACTAAATAGGGTGGCCCATTTATTTTAAGGTATGGCTGCCAAATTTTCCTTTCCTACTATCGTATACATTTAAACCTAACAAATTATCAAAATAAATATAAGTGTGGATATTTATAATCATAAAATCTCTACAAATTATCGAAATAATACTCGTGCGAATCCAATTCTATTCTTAATTGGGTAATTGTTTTAAATTGTGGAACCCTTCGAACCTATGGTTCAAACAAAGCACAACTCTCACCACATACAATATGCTAAGTTCGTTTACTATCAGAACAAAATCCCACCAGAAAATATACCAACCAAACCCAAATACCTACTTTGATAATTGCAAGGCCCCATAGCGTGGCATTCAAATTCAATTCATATGAACTCTTCCACCAATATCACGTTCAAGTCAGTGAACCAACCAAACCTTTAATTCATGGGCCAACATTTCATCAATCAACATGCCTATTTGTTTCAAGCCCAAATGTTAATCCAATAACTCAGCGCTAACATATATTCACATTTTGTAAAGGCTAACTAGGCCACCATTCGTATAACCCAATGGCGTTTTACATATTACTATAATATGTCCCACATATGGATTCATTATACAAGATTCAGGTCTATGTATATATCAACGTATTATAACATTCGACCCCACAACATTCGACTTTAAGATCTTGTTATATTTAAATATCAACGTAAACCTTGATTCAGGCCCGTAGTTCATAATATTTACCTTCATGTTAAACAATCGTCCATCACATAGTGTGACTGCCGTTGATGGTTTCCAGCTTACAATCGAATGGACGAGGTGAACATCGCATTTTTTTGAATCCCAAACTTTAATGCTTAAAATTTACGTGACGTGAATGGGTTTAGAATACCACTCTTGGCTTACGTGTCTAACGTTGAGACGCATCGTGTTTTTGCTGGAAAATTTAAATACCACTTATAACTTGTGTGATACCACCGGTCTTCCCAACTCCGGTTTCATTGTTCCTCGTTCATGGTTCCTTCGTCGACTCACGGTTCCATTGCTCTGGTTCTGTTCAACTATTGTTTTGTTATTAATTCTTGCGTATTCTGGTTCTAATTCAACCCTCTTCTGCGCCTGGGTATCTGATGTGTATTAATCAGGTTCCAGTACATTAAACCCTCAAATCATTTCAATTTCTCAATCAGTCCTTAGAATCGAACTCTTGACACCGAGAGTTATATGCACTCAAAAAAGAACGTGGGTTCGATGGTTCAATTTACCACAACCCTTCTCTCTACTGAACATAAATCGATTCCATTGAATTCGACCATCCATTACAAAAAATTGTATCAATGGTGAATGGAATTCTGCAAGGATTACAAGCCTCGTCACACAGACTTCAAATGCTGTCCATTAAGCACATGAATGTGGACTCCATCTCAATCATACCCAAATCGATCTGCTCAAGGTTATATTACAGTTCAAGTCTCTCCTAGAGGATCGATCTCGCTCGTGATCGATCCTTCTCGAATAATATAAATGCAGACATATATCACTTCCTCAATTAAATTGGAACATCAACCAGGGCTCTATCAAAGGGTATATTTACTCTATTTCTTATACAATCGGGTTAAGGAGATTCGAATTCATTTAGATAGGACTTAAACCAATCAAAGCACATAAATTTCAGAATACAAGAAAGCGGATGCCCCCATGGCTGTATGTTGCAAGCTCACCTTCGTCGCATACATGTCTCTGCATGAATTCTCATCCATTTTCCATAAATGAGATTTATTTAAAGGAGCATTAAAGTTGTGACAGTCGTGGCATGATTATATATAAATCATTTTTTATTTATATTACAATTGTGGAGAATTAAAGTTGAGTGGTATTAAAATTGTTATGTATATTATATATATATGAAATTAGATTGTAAGGTTTTAGATGCTTTTTGGTCTATATTTTACAAATGCTATTTATTATAAAAAGGATTTAGAAAAGGATTTGTATTCTAAAGTTAATATATTAATTAATAAAATTGATAATAAGATATATTATAAGGATTTGTTCTCGAAAATTGATTGTATTATAAATATTTTTTATGTTGTAATTATTATTATTAATACATTAATTATAAAATCAGTAGGTGCGATTTAAATTATATAATCAATTATTCACAACACATATTTAGTGGTGATATTATATATATTGTTATTATATTTGCATTATGAATCAATACGACATTTTATTAAAAACGAATGGCACTTGAGAAAGTGATTAGCTAAGTTTTTAAATAGTTTAAATTCAAGAGCTCCAGCAATTGTTACAAATAAAATATTCTTATTGGTGAATGTAAAGCAATAATATGGAAGATAAGGAATTACCTATATTCCCCACCAATGCAATTGTTCAATGCTATACACTCTCTCATACTCATATTGATGCTAAAAATAAGCTAGGCATATGTAGCAGATCTAATCTACACATCAAATGCATATGCTCATGGGTAGTCCTAGTAATTATCAATGTGCATATTTTTTACTTTAATTTAATTATATTTAAACTAAATTAAGCAGCAACTTTATTACAGAGCAAATACTCATAGAGATGCTCAAACTCAAATTGCAACAATTATTTCTAATTTAATTTAACTATACTTTATTGCAAAGCAAATCTTCATAAACATGCTCAAACTCAAATTGCAACATCTCTATAATTACATTAAGGGGCATGTAATAGCTACCCATAGACATTTTCAAGATCACATTGCAACATTACTATATTTATATTTAAATATCTATGAAATTTGCAATAACATGTTGAATTTTGCAACCAAGGTCAATGCAATAACATTTGTTCTATTTTCTTGAATTGGAAATTTAAATAAACCTGAGTGCTTTAATATCTCAATCTGAGATTGAGATATTAAATTAATTTCCTCACCATGCATATAATCACATCCCAAATTTTCACCTAATTGAATTTCAATTATCCAGGCACTCTCACATTTCAGCAACCCAGATTATATACCCTTGTGCGGAAGCTCTTCCTCCTTTCCTCTTCATATAAAACCTTATTTTGAACCCCCAACATACAAGCCACTCTTTTAATACAAACCAACCAATGGTTTGCTTCACATTCGGAAGCTTCCACTTAGTGGTTGTAAAACACTATTCAACGTATATGCAAGGTTTCTCCATGCGAAACTAAACAACCCTTATACCTAAGGTTTTTCTTTGATTTGATCTCTATACAAAGCATTCATTAACTTTTATATATTTTTATGAGTTTTGTTATTGATGCCCCAAAAATCGTTACATCAACATCGGGGGATAAGCACCTGGTCCGGACCTTAATACAGCTCCTTTTCCGTTTGGGATGGTGGCTCCAACTGGATATAATGGGACCAGTTTCCCAGTAATGAATAAAAGGGGTAGATGAATGATTGGTTTTCTACTAAGTGATAATGAATGGAGGACTTAATCTATAAGCGAAAACGTAAATGACTATTTTATCCCGGGAAACTTCTATTCTTAAGTGCAATGTTTGGTGATCTGTGTTCGTCGATAGGCATATAGATGACACTATTCAATAAACAAAGACATTTATTTAAATAATAATTACTTCGTTCAAATAGTTGAACGAAGTAATTGATAAAACATTGTTACACTTATCTTTTTATATTACTAATACATGAATGATTAGAAGAATAGCAAACTGTAAACATCCAGTAGTGGAAAGTATAAAGACTGTTGTTAAAACGCATTCATATATTCAATAATAGCAAGAATGATCAAACAACAATTTACATAAAAAGAATAAATTCAGACATAGATAATAGTACCATATGAGCTGCAAATCTTTCCCAACGTCAATCACAATTTGAATTCCTTCTTCCGACTCAGAAATACTTTTAAATAAAGGCAGTAGTGCACATCCACATAAAAGCTTCTTTATCAAAATTTGGAAAAATTGGTCCAGTTTTCATAAAAAATATGCCTGAAGTACAGTAGTGCAACTTCAGGTTTCAGTCATATACAAAAACTTACGACCCTTTCTAAATACATGAAAGGGTCTATAAATACTAAATTAAGCTAACAAACTACAAAATTAAAATGCTACTAAATTGGTATAACCCGATCTTGAATATCTCCCCCACAGCAATCTGGTAATCAGCAGTATGATTCATCACTCTGGTTGTTTGCCTTTTGTACTGAGTTGGCATATTGCCAGCATTGGTTCCACTTCTTAAGGGCGGCTGAGACGAAAATTGATTTGAGCAGCATAGGTGGCATCGTGTATATCGGGAATGATAAACCCGATTGCATCCATTAAGCATTTGAGGGCGGCTTTCTGGCTGTATGGTTTTACTAGGAACAAGCAATAGGTGTCCCAAGTTAAACTTTTAATTCCCGTGATCAATTTCCCATTCTTTTCTAGCTCCTGACAACATGATTGTTCCAATGTCTTGGCTGATAATAATTTACCTGGTGTACATTGAGAGATCATGTTAGATAAATAGAGAGTATTGTTAATCAAGTCAATCAAATTGTTCGTAGATAATTTGCATCTAGAAACCGCTCTCTCTGCTTTCATTAATTGGGACTGCCACTCCATGAATAGAATTTCTTTATGGGATTCTAAGATTTTAGGCAAGTTTGCTGCCTGTCCCTCATTAGTGTTCTGCCAAGTAAGAAAATCTGTTAAAGTCTCATCGGCTTGCTCTAAGTCTTGCCTGGCATCAACTGATTTGTTTATTATAGATGTTGTTATGTCGCACAAAGGTTCAACTTGGGCAATTTCATGACACAACAATCTTATTTGTGTTATTAGTGCCTTATTAATCTGTATTGCCTTTGCTCTGAAATTGGCAGGCTGGGGAAGACTCTTGAACTTATCTACTTGAGCTGTTAATTGAGAAATTTTCTCATCTTTTGTTTTTACTATCTGTTCATTCATTGCTTTTAATTTTGCTAATGCCTCCGATAATTATTTCTGTTTCTGAATCACTTCCGAATCTGCTTTCTGTTGTGCCTCCAATAGCTGTGTTTGAAGTGAAGCGATCGCTTGATCCTTTTCTTTCAACAAATTGCTCACCTCTGATGCCTTATCCATGGTGGCTGCCGAATAGGCACCAGCATATTGGGACAACTTTGTTAGGTCATCAGAGGGGTTGAATTATTCCTTCCACACTACATTGGTTGTTACTGTTTGTTCAGGGAACAGGGAAGGTTGATCAATCCTTCTCCTTTTCCGTTGTCGCTTTATTACAGCCCTGTGTTTTGGGCTATAGAAAACATCCAATGGAGGAATATCCTCTACCTGCAAAATAATTTGATCCGAAGGATCCTTGGGAATTATTTCTAATTCTGTAGTCGGGGATAAACCGCTGGTTCCTTTGCTTGGAACCTTTTTTGATGTTGTATCCTGTGTATTGGCCGCTTTGGATGTATCGGCATCCCTTGAGCTCTCAAGATTGCTTATAATTGAATCAAATTGCTGCCATTCCTGGAGCAATCTTGGGTCAATCTGAGTGTCGACATTCACCTCCTTGCTGCCCTGCTCCTGCTACCTTTCCTGTTCCTGATCACGTATTCTCTCATGTTCTTTTCTCTGTGCTTCCTCTTGTTCTTTCCTCTTTGCCTCTTCCTGTTCTAATCTCTGGAGTTCCTCCTGCTCTCTTCTTTGGACTTCTTCAAACATTTCGGATGTAGCAGGAGGTTTGTTGGTAAGCTGCTGCTCAGGCTCGTTTGATTGTATCATCGGGGCAGTGGCTAACAAATCTAGAGGCAGAGTTTGCAACCTCTACTCTCTAAGTTTGTTAAATTCAACTAACCCGTCGTCATGGTATCTTATTTTAGCTATCTCTTGAACCTGAAATATCGACTCGGCCGAGGAGAATAGGTCATCAAACTCGTCTTCCTTATGTTCAAATTTAGTGAGTTTGGCCTGGTCTAGAACATTATAGACGACCCTTTTCAGATCAAAGCATCTGTTAGGTAGAGTGGCGAGATTTAATATATTAATCTTTTCCACCTCTTTCTCTGCGTGTTTATAATCATGAAGAGTATAGACGCCACACCTTAGAGGGAAAGGAGGCCAGACTTGCTTCTTTGAATGCCTGAGAGTCTTTGTAGCCGATGCGGATGTAAGCTGATATGCTATCTCTCGAGCTAAAAGTTTGTCTGGTATATACAAGGGGAGGACATGAGGTCTGGCCTGGCTGCCGAAAACTCTTACATAAGTGAATTTTTCTTCTCCGAACCAGGTTCCTAAGGTTGTCAAGTAAATCTCTGCTTGAGAGGAGATCTTAGGAGTAGGTCTATAAAAAATTGCATAGTAAATAGGTAGCATGAATCCATTGCAGACTTGATATAGGTGGTGTTTATAATGGGCTTTCCATAATTTCTGGTGATATATATGAATGGGCATGGGGTCCTGTGGAGTCCATCTCCACCCTAACACAGGAAACTCGGAATTAAAACAGAGGGTATCTAAAATGTAGGCACTAAACTAAAATGGAGGGATGAATCTATCAGTAACACGGGATTTGTTTCTGAAGTCAAGAATAGCAGTTGCTAACTTATCCGATAATATATTCCCCCAATCCATGTTTTCACTATTACATGCTGCTTCCATCAAAGGTACCATCTCTATGGAAAATTTTGAAGAATCATGCAATCCCCACATTCGACACATCATAGCTCCAGCATAACAATAAGGAGAACATAAGGAATTGACGGAGTACTTACCTGAAGACTCATGTTTGTGTTTCGCCGGGTTCTGTCTCCATTCCCGTATAGGCTCTGACTCAGTTTCATTTTCATCTCTAAACTTCTCCAGGAATGCTTTATTATACTTCTTCTCTGGTTCGGGCAAATGGTACATTTGTCTCAAATCATTAGGCTGAAACGAACCGAAAACTCTCCCATCAATAGTGCAAAATATTCTGTTCGTAATTGGAATTTCTTCAATGGCCCATCTCACTACATCTGTATATGGAAGAATTTTCTCCCGAGCCGCTACCCTGTGCAGGTAGGAATCATCCAAATATTTCAGAGTAGCATCAGATTTCTGGCTCGAGCCTGCTGTAGCTTGTACCGTTGTTTGCTGAGGTTCCTCGACTTCAACCAGGTTATAAATGCTCTGCCAAGTAGTATTACCGAGACCAAGACATGTGGTATCTGAGATTAATCCTTTTTTGTTTGGTCCCGGATCGGCAACATGTTGTTTTGTTACCACAGAAGCTGAAGCTGTTCCAGGTTTCTTAGATTTCTTCCCCATTTGGTCTGAATTTGCTACTGCGGAGAAGCTCTGCACAAGAGATAAAATGAACGTAATGCGGAGAATAGATGGCGAAAACTAAGTACCGAAGAATTATGTCAATCAATGAATAATGGAAGATAATCATAAGACTCCCGCGGATATAATCTCTGAAGGGATTTAGGCATAACTGCTCCATTAATTAGCCGTTTGAACCTGTCAATCAATTAAATGCTCATTATATCCTTCATTTTGCCGAATAGTCTATTTAAGCATGGATTTGATTTTTATTTGGTGGTTGGGCGCAAGTGAATCACTATTGGGAAGCGGAAAGGCTTTTAATAATAATTAATATAATATGCCGAAGCCATATCAATCCTTTTTGAAAGTCGCGCTTGGCTTTATCGCAATCGACGATCGGAGGAAGACTAGGGCAGTTTTATTTAAGTTATTGTAGAATCCCCGATCCCCGATAGCGATATCGCTTAACTCGCATCGGGAGCTTTTAAGGAAAAAAGTTTCGTTGTATTCATATCGCATTCCCCGATTGCCGATAGTGATATCGTATCGGAGCCAGGAGAGGGGCCTTTTGTTGTGATTGTTTTATTTTCCCGATTGCCGATGATTTATTAACTCAAAAGGTTTTATAATGTTTCGTTTGTTTTTGGACCTTTTAGAGGAATGATGAGATAATACCAATTTAATCTAAAAGGGACCCATTTCATATTATAGTTTTATAAAGCAAAATTTTATGAAATGGGGGGTTGTTGTATAGCACAACAATTGGCGATTTGCTGTGAGAAACAGTTATCTCTGAGAAATATTGGAATATTTGAACTTTCTTTATATAGAAATCTTTATCAAAAAAGAAAGGAAGATTCTAATATAACTAAGTATACATACATTCTGAATATAATAAAGGCTATTTTTGCTAATTTCTTCTCTTGTTAAAATTAAATACATTCTAAGTTTTAAATTGGCCTCTATTGGTTGATAATGATAAAACAAAACACCTTTCCAACTTAGCCTTTTTTTATTGACTCCTTTGTCATAGGTAGAGCCTCTGCTGCCAACAAACGTTCATAGTTTCGACAGGGATACCTTTTAACCATTTGATTGTCCATGACCCCTCCCATCTCAAAGTATGATTAAAAGAATGAATTCAAAATATGTTTTCATATTTTGTATTTCTTTTCTTTTCCATTATTTTGTAAGATAAAAAAGCCATTGTCCTGGTTTGGTTGCCAGCTGTTTGACAATGCCATTCACTGGTTGTAATCTAATCAAACAAGCTGGCTCGTGATGAGACCCCTTGTCTTATGCTTATAAGCCATTACCCTGTTTTGGTATGCAGTGTTGGTAATGTCGGTTAGACTATTTTCCAATGATCATGGTAAGCAGGCTTGTGATAAGACCTCTTATCTTTATATCATATATTTTAGAATTACACTCTGAGTAATCATAAACTTGGATGAATGGGATGGAAAATTTTCTCCTTAAGAGAAAATGGATGACAAGGTAAGAGTTGAAGATGCTAAGATTGAATCAGTTTCTGTTTTGATATTGATAACCCTTTTGTGGCCAGTTTGAAAACATTAAAATGATTTACAGTACTTCTAAATCTTGAGAAGATTTCACAAAAATAAAATGGGGTTTTCAGAATGTGAATATAACTAATTCCATAGAAATGGTCCCCCCCTTTTTTTTTTTAAAGGCTTCTATTTTCAAAAGTAAATATTAAAAGTACTTCTTTAGAGAAAATTTTCAATATAGCAAAGGCCAATAGAAGCTATTTTACAACTTTATTTCCTAATGGTCCTAAAAACTATAAATCCTACTAAAATTAAAAGAGAAGGGGTTACCTTCTCAATTGAAGAATTTCTTTAAGATGAGGCCATTAACAGGAAGAGAGTCCCTCTTTCCTGATAGATCTTGTAATATGAATGTCGAATGGCCTATCTTTTCGCTGATTTGAAATGGTCCAAGCCACATCTTTTGGAACTTGGTGTGTTTACCTTTATCCTCATGGGCTTTATCCCATTTCAGAACTAGATCACCAACCTGCAACTGTTTAGAACTAGACGAAGCCGAATCAAATGATGTTTTGATTATCTGCTGATGTTTTGCATGAGTAATTTTGGCCTTTTCTCTTTCTTCTTCTAATTTTAAAATTTGATCATGTCTGAGTTGGATAGAAGAAGAGGGGCTTTCTTCAATAAAATGAACTAGGGCTAGAGAAGGAAGTGCTAGATTGGTTGGTAGTATTGCTTCTTTCCCATATACAAGATTGAATGGAGAAGTACCTATAGAGGCCTTCTGCGTTATTCTATCAACCCATAGTGCGAATATTAAAGATTTGTGCCAGTTTTTATGATTCTGTTCAATAGTTCGCTTAATGATTTTAAGTAGATTTTTATTGGTAGACTCTGCTAGACCATTACCCTGGGGATAGTAATTTGCAGAATATTTCAATTTAAATCTTCTTTTAATAGCGAACTCAAACATGGCATTTCCAGAGAAATAAGATGCATTATAAAAAACAAGAGCATTTGGGACACCAAACCTGGTAATGATGAATTGATCTATAAATTCTATAATTCCTTCAGAGTTTGTTGTCTTTAACGGAATTGCTTCAACCCACTTGGTAAAGTAATCAGTAGTAGTAAGGATATACTTATGTTGTTTGGAGGACTGTGGAGTTATTTCCCCAATGATATCCAATCCCCATTGTTCAAAAGGTTGCTCAATGTTGACTGGTTGCAAAGGGAAAGCTGGTTTTCTTTGTCTTCCACTAGAGATTTGACAACTTCGGCATTTCCTTACATATTCGTGAGTATCTCTGAATAAAGTGGGCCAATAATACCCAGCATGAATGATTTTGTGAGCTGTTGTGTCAGCTCCAAAATGTCCTCCGGCTGGTCCATCGTGTAGCTCCTGCAAAACCTTTTGTGCTTCAGGTTTTTCCAGGCATCTTAATAAAACTGAATCATAATTTTGCCTAAAAAGTACATCATCAATGATTATGAAGTTTTTTGCTTTTAATCTAATGGCCTGTTTGTTTTTATAAGAAAGATTTGGAGGTGCATATCCATTTTTCAAATAAAATATTAAATCTGCGTATTGAGATTCAGAATTGGTAATACTTATCTGGTTGATTTCTTCAATATGTTCTGTATCACCTGATTCCGAAATGTTGGATGCTCCTGCTAATAACCTGCAAAAACCTTGGCCTCTAACAATCTTTGCTGGCTTGATTTCCAAGTCATACTCTTGAAGTGCTGTAACCCAATTTTCCCTTTTCTCACCTAATTCCCTTTGGATCAGTAATTGCCTTACTGCAGAAAAAGGAACTATAACTTTTGTATGGGCTTTTAAAAGGAAGGGCCTGTAGTGTTTAATGGCTTTATACACAACAAAGGCTTGTTTTTCAACTTCGGAGTAATTTAGTTCTGCACCCTGGAAATTTGAACTAAAAAATGAAATCGGTGCTTCCAAGTCGTGATCATTAATCTGAGTGAGTACCGCTGCATAAGATGAATCGGACGCGATAGTATACAATATGAAATGATTAGTAAAATTGGGAGTGTTTAAAGCGGGGGCATTGATTATTGATTGTTTGATTAAATCAAATGCTTCCTTTTCCACAAATCCCCATCTAAACACTGAATTTTTCTTAATCATGGTTTGTAATGGTAAAATGATGTGAGAAAAATCGGGAACAAATCTTTTGACAAAGTTGATCTGACCTAAAAATGACTGCATGGATTTTTTGTTATGAGGAAATGGGATTTCAAAAATTTCTTTAATACTGTCAGAATCAATATAAATACCATCTTTGGAAACGATAAAACCCAAGAGCTTTCCTTGATTTAGAGCAAAGAAGGATTTTTTGGGATTGAGTGAAATACCATACCTTCTACAGCGTTCAAAGATTTGATTCAAATCATGTAAATGGTTGGATCTCTTTTTAGAAAATACAGTAATGTCATCTAAATAGACGACTACTGTTTTGTTGATCAATCCTCTGAAGGCTATATCCATTGCTCTTTGGAATGTAGCTCCTGCGTTAATAAGTCCAAAAGGCATTTTCTGATAGGCGTAAGTTCCCCATTTTGTTCTGAAAGTAGTTTTGAGTCTGTCATCAGGATGGACCAGAATTTGGTTGTATCCTGGAAAACCGTCTAGAAAGGACATTAGCTCAGAACCTGCTACCGAATGGAGTATCTGCTCCATGGTAGGTAATGGAAAATTATCTTTTTGGCTTGCCTTATTCAGATTTCTGAAATCTATACAAATCCTGATGTCACCATTTTTCTTCCTAACAGGCACCATATTGGAGACCCAGTTTGAATGCCGGACAGGAAAAATAATCTTTGCTTTCAAGAGTTTATTGAGTTCTGATTTTATCTGACTCTCTACGTTTGGATGTATTTTTCTCAATTTTTTTTGAACTGGTTTTTGTTCAGAAAGCATTGGAATGGTATGCTGGATGATTGATGTATCATATGTTTTTAAGTCATCATACTTCCAAGCGAAGACATGTTTATTTTTCCTTAATAATCTAATAAATGCTATCCTTTCTTCCACAGAAAGCCCTAGTCCTAAATTGATATTTTGAGGGTTCTGCTCAGTACCAAGATTTATCAATTCAAATCTTAAGGTAGAACTTTGGAGTTTTGAATTGGTTACCTGTTTAAACCTGTCTTTAATATCATAGAGATCTTCAAGTTTAACCACAGGTTTTGGTATTGAGTTTTCCTCATGCTTTTCTTTTATCTGAAGATCATGATCGTTTTCATCAATGATCTGATCATTGTAGGACTTGTCGGAAGTTAAGAAATGTAAGATGTCTTCATCGTGATTAAACACTCACCAATTGGTGACATTGTCAGGAATTGATGGCCTAAAAATCAACTCTACTGAAAATCTATCTGGGCTATAATCTTCGGAAGGTAGGAGTTTAGAAGCAACATTGGCTAACAAGTTAGCTGCTGCATTCTGGGATCTGGGAATAGGTGAAATATTGAATGCTGAGAAATGAGATATAAGTTCCTGGACTAAAGACTGATAGTGTTTGAGGTGATTAGAGAGACAATGGATTGTATTTCGAACTTGTTTTATAACAATCTCTGAATCGCCAAACAATTTCAAATATTGGACTTTCAGGCCAATAGCTTTATATAGTCCTTGCACCAAGGCCTCATACTCAGCTGTATTATTCGTGCATTCAAATTCTAACCTACAAGAAAGCATTGTTTTTTTTTCCCTCAGGGCTGACTAGAATACACCCTGCTCCTGATCCTTCACTGGATTTAGAACCGTCAAAATATAAAGACCAAAATAAAGAATTATCAACAATTTTATTTACAGAATTCTCAGTAACATTAACACATCTTGATCTGTCAGTTTGTGAAAAAATTTCGATTTGGGATGTGAAATTGTTTACTAAGAACGGAGATGGTTGGGCAATATAATTGCCAAAGAATGATTCAGAAGAATAATTTCCCAATATATTATTATTAAATGCAATTGGTTGATTCTCCTGTTCGAACTCTGTGACAGTATGGGTCATGTGTTTCTCCCGATTGATTTTTATTTGATTTGGATTTCCCTTGTAGGGCAGCCACATATGAGACCAATCGGTAGAAATATACCCATGGAGCTTCTCAGACCAATCCCTGCTCAAGATTAAACCATAAAACTCAGGTATATCAGTGATTAAGATATCAATTCTTTGAACTACTCGTGGATCAGCCGATAACCTGATAGTAACAGAATTTATTTCCCCTAAGACTTGGAATTTGGTTCTATCTAACTGCACAATGTGAATTGAAGACTTTTGGGGTTCTATGTTCAGTTTAGAACAAACTGAAGCTGGCATTATATTAGATGATGCCCCTGAGTCAATTAAATAGTTGTGTAGATTTCGATTGTAGATTTCGTAGGTTAAGAGGAAAGGGGGGGTATGGGAATTTGATTTGTCTCTGATTAGAATCGTATCAGTAGCCTCAACTCTACCAGAAGGTGGTTGTCCTGAATCATTTGCAGCTTTAGCACTAGGAAGAGGCGAGGAAGGAACTGCATTTAGTTCCTTAAGAAGAAATTTCTGCTGATGTTTTAATTTACTGAGTTCAAACATGGTGATGTTTGCCTTAGTCTTCTTCATGTCATCAATAATATTGTAATCCATTGAATCCGATACTACCAACGTCTTTGATGTTGAAGGTATATTTGAGGACGATGGTTGGTTTTGAGGGACTGTTGCAGCCGGCTTCCTTGTGGGTACCTTTTCCTTTGTAGTATTAGTACCTGCACTCCTTTTCTTGGAACTTGCCTGGGCAGGTTCAAGGGTAATTTTTCTCCTAGTAGTTACAGGAAAAGCTTCTTGTTCAGTTTCGGTGTCGGAGTTAGGCAATATGAAGTCCCACATTCCATGGCATTCAACGACTTCCTCTTCCTCAATTTCATCGGATGATGTAATTGTTTCATCTTCTTCTTCTTCCTCAGGGTCTGAATCTGCATTGGATATAATATTTGGTGGTTTTGACTCAGTTTTCTTAAAATTCCTATATGGTTTCTTTGTTGAAGTTTTTGCTACTTGCTTTTTAATTTCAACCATTTCATTTGACATTGTTTTGAGGACCTTTTGAAGACCCTCCATATCGTATGGATCTTTGGTGTTTTTCTTCTTTGAATCATCCTTGAAAGACACTTTTTTGGATTTCCTATCTTCAAGAGCAGCTTTCTTTTCCAAAGCGATTATACGTTTTTCCACAGCGATGGCTTCTTTCATATTTTCGGCCAAAGTTGGTTTCCCAGCCCTATCTACAAAAATGGCTATATTTGAAGGTAAGGTTGTGATGTACCACTCGCTTCTAATTTGTTCACTTGGCTTGGAATCAGTGGGAATTTTATTCAAGAGCTTATTGAATCGGGAGTTAAACTCCTTAATTGGTTCTCTAGACTCAATTCTTAGATTTGAAAGGTCATTAATGAGCGTGGCCAAGGATCTATCGTCGCCATATTTGGTAAGAAACTACTCCTGAAAGATATTCCAACTGGTAATGGATCCAGAGGGTAAGGAAAAATACCAAGACCCAGCTGATCCTTGTAACGTGTAGGGGAAAAGTCTAACTACAACATCTTCTTCTGTTACTCCTTTTAGATTAACTGACAACATGAAATTATTTATGTGTTCCTCAGCTAATGTTCCAGCGTCTGGATTAAACTTTGGTAACCACTTCTCAGGATAATCAGGTAATGGATGTAATGGTGCAGGCATAGTGACTGCACCAGGACTGTTCCATGGATTTTGAGCCATCTTGGGAGTACCAACGTTTGCTTGTGGTGTTCCAGGTGTTTGGGGAGGAGGTGGTAATGAAGACTGAAAAGGTTGTGATGTTGAAGGTGGTGACCCCTGGTGAACAATAATATGTAATGGGGAAGTGGATGTTTGACTTCGTACTGGAGATGATGAGATGGAAGATGATGGAGAAAAGGTCTCACTATCAGAACCTTCAGTGTTCTTTTTTTCCCTTTTCCTTTGGGGTAAAGGCAACTTAGCTGGTTCAATGCCGAGTTTTTCGCTTTGAAGTCTGGTGAGAGGGTGAGGTAGGCGGAATTGCGAAGTCTGACTGCCTTGAGATACTTCAGATCTCTAAGGTGATATGGAGAATCTTTGAAGTTTCTGGATGATAGACTGAACTTCAGGGGACTCCGGACTTAAACGTTCTGAAGTATGGTGTGATTGAGCAGTGATAGTTGATCTCTCTTCTTCTCGTTTGGACACTGGTGTTTCAGAATGCAAACGGGAGGTTTGAGGTGAGGTGGAGGGTGATTTACTCTGAGAATGGTCTGTAGGTTTTGATTTACTCGCCATTCATAGTTGGGCCCTCCTTCTAGCGCCAAAAATGTTGATGCCCCAAAAATCGTTACATCAACATCGGGGGATAACCACCCGGTCCGGACCTTAATACAGCTCCTTTTCCGTTTGGGATGGTGGCTTCGACTGGATATAATGGGACCAGTTTCCCAATAATGAATAAAAGGGGTAGATGAATGATTGGTTTTCTAATAAGTGATAATGAATGGAGGACTTAATCTATAAGCGAAAACGTAAATGACTATTTTATCCCAGGAAGCTTCTATTCTTAAGTGCAACGTTTGGTGATCTGTGTTCGTCGATAGGCATATAGATGACACTATTCAATAAACAAAGACATTTATTTAAATAATAATTAATTCGTTCAAATAGTTGAACGAAGTAATTGATAAAACATTGTTACACTTATCTTTTTATATTACTAATACATGAATGATTAGAAGAATAGCAAACTGTAAACATCCAGTAGTGGAAAGTATAAAGACTGCAGTTAAAACGCATTCATATATTCAATAATAGCAAGAATGATCAAACAACAATTTACGTAAAAAGAATAAATTCAGACATAGATAATAGTACCATATGAGCTGCAAATCTTTCCCAACGTCAATCGCAATTTGAATTCCTTCTTCCAACTTAGAAATACTTTTAAATAAAGGCAGTAGTGCACATCCACATAAAAGCTTCGTTATCAAAATTTGGAAAAATTGGTCCAATTTTCATAAAAGAATATGCCTGAAGTATAGTAGTGCAACTTCAGGTTTCAGTCATATACAAAAACTTACGACCCTTTCTAAATACATGAAAGGGTCTATAAATACTAAATTAAGCTAACAAACTACAAAATTAAAATGCTACTAAATTGGTATAACTCGATCTTGAATATCTCCCCCACAGCAATCTGGTAATCAGCAGTATGATTCATCACTTTGGCTGTTTTCCTTTTGTCCTGAGTTGGCATATTTTTAGCATTGGTTCCACTTCTTGAGGGCGGCTGAGACAAAAATTGATTTGAGCGGCATAGGTGGCATCGTGTATATCGGGAATGATACACCCGATTGCATCCGTTAAGCATTTGAGGGCGGCTTTCTGGCTGTATGGTTTTACTAGGAACAACCAATAGGTGTCCCAAGTTAAACTTTTAATTCCTGTGATCAATTTCCCATTCTTTTCTAGCTCTTGACAACATGATTGTTCCAATGTCTTGGCTGATAATAATTTACCTGGTGTACATTGAGAGATCATGTTAGATAAATAGAGAGTATTGTTAATCAAGTCAATCAAATTGTTCATAGATAATTTGCATCTAGAAACCGCTCTCTCTGCTTTCATCAATTGGGACTGCCACTCCATGAATAGAATTTCTTTATGGGATTCTAAGATTTTAGGCAAGTTTGCTGCCTGTCCCTCATTAGTGTTCTGCCAAGTAAGAAAATCCGTTAAAGTCTCATCGGCTTGCTCTAAGTCTTGCCTGGCATCAACTGATTTGTTTATTATAGATGTTGTTATGTCGCACGGAGGTTCAACTTGGGCAATTTCATGACACAACAATCTTATTTGTGTTATTAGTGCCTTATTAATCTGTATTGCCTCTGCTCTGAAATTGGCAGGCTGGGGAAGACTCTTGAACTTCTCTACTTGAGCTGTTAATTGAGCAATTTGCTCATCTTTTGTTTTTACCATCTGTTCATTCATTGCTTTCAATTTTGCTAATGCCTCCGATAATTCTTTCTGTTTCTGAATCGCTTCTGAATCTGCTTTCTGTTGTGCCTCCAATAGTTGTGTTTGTAGTGAAGCGATCACTTGATCCTTTTCTTTCAACAAATTGCTCACCTCTGATGCCTTATCCATGGTGGCCGCCGAATAGGCACCAGCATATTGGGACAACTTTGTCAGGTCATCGGAGGGGTTGAATTCTTCCTTCCACACTACATTGGTTGTTACTGTTTGTTCAGGGAACAGGGAAGGTTGATCAATCCTTCTCCTTTTCCGTTGTCGCTTTATTACAGCCCTGTGTTTTGGGCTATAGAAAACATCCAATGGAGGAATATCCTCTACCTGCAAAATAATTTGATCCGAAGGATCCTTGGGAATTATTTCTAATTCTGTAGTCGGGGATAAACCGCTGGTTCCTTTGCTTGGAACCTTTTTTGATGTTGTATCCTGTGTATTGGCTGCTTTGGATGTATCGGCATCCCTTGAGCTCTCAATATTGCTTATAATTGAATCAAATTGCTGCCATTCCTTGAGCAATATTGGGTCAATCTGAGTGTCGACATTCACCTCCTTGCTGCCCTACTCCTGCTGCCTTTCCTGTTCTTGATCACATATTCTCTCCTGTTCTTTTCTCTGTGCTTCCTCTTGTTCTTTCCTCTTTGCCTCTTCCTGTTCTAACCTCTGGAGTTCCTCCTGCTCTCTTCTTTGGACTTCTTCAAAGATTTCGGATGTAGCAAGAGGTTTGTTGGTAAGCTGCTGCTCAGGCTCGTTTGATTGTATCATCGGGGCAGTGGCTAACAAATCTAGAGGCAGAGTTTGCAACCTCTCCTCTCTAAGTTTGTTAAATTCAACTAACCCGTCGTCATGGTATCTTATTTTAGCTATCTCTTGAACCTGAAATATCGACTCAGCCGAGGAGAACAGGTCATCAAACTCGTCTTCCTTATGTTCAAATTTAGTGAGTTTGGCCTGGTCTAGAACATTATAGATGATCTTTTTCGGATCAAAGCATATGTTAGGTAGAGTGTCGAGATTTAATATATTAATATTTTCCGCCTCTTTCTCTGCGTGTTTATAATCATGCAGAGTATAGACGCCACACCTTAGAGGGAAAGGAGGCTAGACTTGCTTCTTTGAATTCCTGAGAGTCTTTGTAGCCGATGCGGATGTAAGCTGATATGCTATCTCTCGAGCTAAAAGTTTGTCTGGTATATACAAGGGGAGGACATGAGGTCTGGCCTGGCTGCCGAAAACTCTTACATAAGTGAATTTTTCTTCTCTGAACCAGGTTCCTAAGGCTGTCAAGTCAATCTTTGCTTGAGAGGAGATCTTAGGAGTAGGTCTATCAAAAATTGCATAGTAAATAGGTAGCATGAATCCATTACAGAATTGATATAGGTGGTGTTTATAATGGGCTTTCCATAATTTCTGGTGATATATATCAATGGCCATGGGGTCCTGTGGAGTCCATCTCCACCCTAACACAGGAAACTCGGAATTAAAACAGAGGGTATCTAAAATGTAGGCACTAAAGTAAAATGGAGGGATGAATCTATCAGTAACACGAGATTTGTTTCTGAAGTCAAGAATAGCAGTTGCTAACTTATCCGATAATATATTCCCCCAATCCATGATTTCACTATTACATGTTGCTTCCATCAAAGGTACCATCTCTATGGAAAATTTTGAAGAATCATGCAATCCCCACATTCGACACATCATAGCTCCAGCATAACAATAAGGAGAACATAAGGAATTGACGGAGTACTTACCCGAAGACTCATGTTTGTGTTTTGCTGGGTTTTGTCTCCATTCTCGTATAGGATCTGAATCAGTTTCATTTTCATCTCTAAACTTCTCCAAGAATGCTTTATTATACTTCTTCTCTGGTTCAGGCAAATGGTACATTTGTCTCAAATCATTAGGCTGAAATGAACCGAAAATTCTCCCATCAATAGTGCAGAATATTCTGTTCGTAATTGGAATTTCTTCAATGGCCCATCACACTATGTCTGTATATGGAAGAATTTTCTCCCGAGCCGCTACCCTGTGTAGGTAGGAATCATCCAAATCTTTCAGAGTAGCATCAGATTTCTGGTTCGAGCCTGCTATAGCTTGTACCATTGTTTGCTGAGGTTCCTCGGCTTCAACCAGGTTGTAAATGCTCTGCCAAGTAGTATTACCGAGACCAAGACATGTGGTATCTGAGATTAATCCTTTTTTGTTTGGTCCCGGATCGGCAGCATGTTGTTTTGTTACCACAGAAGCTGAAGCTGTTCCAGGTTTCTTAGATTTCTTCCCCATTTGGTCTGAATTTGCTACTGCGGAGAAGCTCTGCACAAGAGATAAAATGAACGTAATGCGGAGAATAAATGGCGAAAACTAAGTACAGAAGAATTATGTCAATCAATGAATAATGGAAGATAATCATAAGACTCCTGCGAATATAATCTCTGAAGGGATTTAGGCATAACTGCTTCATTAATTAGCGGTTTAAACCTGTCAATCAGTTAAATGCTCATTATATCCTTCATTTGCCGAATAGTCTATTTAAGCGTGGATTTGATTTTTATTTGGCGGTTGGGCGCAAGTGAATCACTATTGGGAAGCGGAAAGGCTTTTTAATAATAATTAATATAATATGCCGAAGCCATATCAATCCTTTTTGAAAGTCGTGCTTGGCTTTATCGCGATCGGCGATCGGAGGAAGACTTGGGCAGTTTTATTTAAGTTATTGTAGAATCCCCGATCGCCAATAGCGATATCGCTTAACTCGCATCGGGAGCTTTTAAGGAAAAGAGTTTCGTTGTATTCATATCGCATTCCCCGATTGCCGATAGTGATATCATATCGGAGCCAGGAGAGGGGCCTTTTGTTGTGATTGTTTTATTTTCCCGATTGCCGATGATTTATTAACTCAAAAGGTTTTATAATGTTTTGTTTGTTTTCGGACCTTTTAGAGGAATGATGAGATAATACCAATTTAATCTAAAAGGGACCCATTTCATATTATAGTTTTCTAAAGCAAAATTTTATGAAATGGGGGGTTGTTGTATAGCACAACAGAACCCCTATGCTGGAACCCACTTACACCTTTACTTCATTTCCAATTGAAAGCGCCCTTGAACAGTATATAAAATCCTTGGATTAATTAACTCTTGGCCTAATTTAGGCTATATATGCTAACCCAATGGTTGCACTAGCACTATTCGGCATCCACTTTATTCAAAGCTCAAATTACAATATAACCCTGGGTGAACCAACATGCTCTATACATAAGGCATCGTGCTCCCACGACGACCCTTTGTTATGGTGACTTATATAACCCACAAACCTTATTTAGGACAACAAAAATCAATATAAATATGCGTGGGCCCCAGCACTAACGGGCCTTCCCCATCCAACGACGAATAGCATGTCGCATTGCTTCGGATGATCCGACGGCCCTAATCAAATATTGCATTTTTATTTCTCCCGAGTTTTAACTCGCCAAATTCACACGATGAAAGTGGTAATCAAATACCACTTAGGGACACATGTCCGCCAGTTTATGATATCGTGTTGTTTTTGCAAAAACGGCTTACTACCTTATAACTTGCGCGAAAACCACCTTTCGTCTCCAAACAACTTTCACTATTCACTTCTCCTTGGGGTTCCGTTTCTTCCCTCGTTCAAGGTTCCGGCCACTCTTTACCAATGCTCTATTATAATCAACTCTGCCTTTGCCTTCTATATTCTGCCTTGAAAGTTCATGACATGGTTTTGTTTAATATATGTCTGTGCACTTAAAAGAACTCCACTCCCATCAATTTTGAACATACCACAAGCATTAACCCGAGCCCTCCATTGCTCCATCAACGCATTATACAGACACTATTGAACCGAACCCTTTACAATCTTGTTAACAGTAAATTTATGTAGACTTTCAACCAGTCTATGTCATCGACCCTTACAGGAGTCGATGACTGCAACCTCTCTTTGTTTCCTCCGGGGAGTGTAACCCTTCATACATTTAAGCTTGAAATCACAAGCTCATATTAGTCACCTCGTTAATCGACATCGAATTCTCCATTAGATGCAGAGCATCATTTAAGCCCTC
The DNA here is from genome assembly GCA_034641835.2 of Pinus albicaulis. Lineage (NCBI taxonomy): Eukaryota > Viridiplantae > Streptophyta > Pinopsida > Pinales > Pinaceae > Pinus > Pinus albicaulis. The sequence continues at coordinate 1,432,073,602 of CM076579.1, read as the reverse complement.
AAATTGCAGGGTCTAATTACAAATTCTTTTACTCTTGCTTATGAATTTTAACCCATTCACACAGAAAGAAAATCAACAATCACTACTTTAGATTTTAACACAGGGTTTCAATATGCACATCTCATATATTTCCTATTTAGATTCAGAGCTCAATTGTACAGAAATTACATCCATTAATGCTCCTGTAGTACTGAACAAACACATTCATATATTCAGATGGATTTACTTACTAACTTCCAGGTTGGCCAGATCTTTTGATTCAATGGCCTTCCATTCTATACTCTGTCGCTACAGATCTCCTGGTCTCTATGAAACTAATTGCAGGTCTATGTAGGTCTGTCTTTCTAATGCCCTTAAGGCTTAATTTTATACCAAGCTACAATGAATCTATTTAGATTTCTCAATGACTCACAAAACTCTTCAAATTCCTACAGTTCTAAAATTAGACTAAGTCCTAAACTGAAACTTACTATCTCTTCATGTGCCCACTAATCATTCGAGCAGTTACATTTTTCTCCAGATTTAACTAAAATCCCCTCAATTTATTCAATAATTGCATGAGCAAGAAAATATAAGACCTCCTATGTCTATCTATATACAAAATATCGTCTTGGGCTTAATGCCCCTGCATCAACTATAAAATCCCCAATTTGCACAGTCTCATTTCACTGGTTCTACACAATTTCTCATTGAAATTCAAAGACATTCATGAAAGAATTAATCAATCACGACACACACAGTCTGAATCAATTTCTTCATTATATACATGAAAGTAACTATGAAAGCATCCCTTTTGTCATATATACATTGAGAAAAGGATTTAGAAAAGGATTTTTATTCTAAAGTTAATATATTAATTAATAAAATTGATAATAAGGTATATTATAAGGATTTGTTCTCGAAATTTGATTGTATTATAAATATTTTTTATGATGTAATTATTATTATTAATACATTAATTATAAAATCAGTAGGTGTGATTTAAATTATATAATCAATTATTCACAACGCATATTTAGTGGTGATATTATATAGATTGTTATTATATCTACATTATGAATCAATATGACATTTTATTAAAAATGAATGGCCCTTGAGAAAGTGATTAGCTAAGTTTTTAAATAGTTTAAATTCAAGAGCTCCAACAATTGTTACAAATAAAACATTCTTATTGGTGAATGTAAAGCAATAATATGGAAGATAAGGAATTACCTATACTCCCCACCAATGCAATTTTTCAATGCTATACACTCTCTCATACTCATATTGATGCTAAAAATAAGTTAAGCATATGTAGCAGATCTAATCTACACATCAAATGCATATGCTCACAGGTAGTCCTAGTGCTTATCAATGTGCATATTTTTTACTTTAATTTAATTATATTTAAACTAAATTAAGTAGCAACTTTATTACAAACCAAATCCTCATAGAGATGCTCAAACTCAAATTGCAACAATTATTTCTAATTTAATTTAACTATACTTTATTACAGAGAAAATCTTCATAAACATGCTCAAACTCAAATTGCAACATCTCTATAATTACATTAAGGGGCATGTAATAGCTACCCATAGACATTTTCAAGATCAAATTGCAACATTACTATATTTAAATTAAGCGGCAGTTAGTAGCTACCTTGTAGCTTTGTTTATAATCTAAAATACATGAAATGGAAACAACATGAATGTATAATAATTAATTATTAGTAGTAAGGTGCAATTTAACTAGATAAAATAGTTTTCGACTTGAATTTAATAATACAATCTTAAGCAAGATGGTAATTTCTTGTCGTTTAAAATGAATTTATGAATGTATAAATGGAATAATATCTTATAAAAATCAAAGGCACTCAAACATTATATATTAAACAATTTAATTTTATAATTTTAAAAAATATCTACTAAATTTTGAAAAAAAAATAATACTATAAAATATATTTTATATATTAATTAAACGACATGAATATTGATTTTTTTTCAAATATAAAGCAATTAATTTTGATTATTCAAGACTTTAATCGAATCATTGTTAAAATATCAATATTTTGTATTTAATTTAACTTGAGATTAATGGAGAAATGTAGATAACTCTAAAATGTATCATTATTAGATGTTTGTTGTGATTGTGGTCAAGTTGTCAGATTTATTTAGGATGCAGATTCTATTTATGAGGAAGTTGTTCCAACTCCTCAACAAATTTGCAATGCCTTAAATGTGTGTACTCTCTTGCTAATGAATGAAGAATGTGTTGAGTGCATGCACTCTCCAGGTTGAGCTGGTCTCACTTGGAGCTACACATTTCGTTCATGTTTGGTTCATCAGAATTGAAATCACACTTGCTAGAATGAAAACACACTCACTGAAAAGAAAATCACACGTGTTGAAATGAAATGACATAATTACACAATGTTACCAATTGTACAAATATGTGCAAACTTTGGTTGATGGGGGCCCTCCATTCCTCAACAAGCACACCAAACAAGTATCACATCTTGGAGATCAAAGAAACAATATGTTGGATAATGGTTGAGTGATTTATTGATTGGATGAATGAATGAACAGATGAATAGAATTATTAGATAGATGGATCCTTTAAAGGATGCACCCCTATTTATACAAAAACTGAGGATAACTAATCAATAAATACAAATCCCTCAAATCTCTCATAAATCCACATTTATCTCTTGTGGTGTTATGAAACTAGCTCCAAAAATAGAAGAAAAAAGAGATCAACACCTTAGAAAAAAGCCACTTGAAGGAGCAACCTCCTTTACATTACATAAATGAACAATTCTTGGATGTTTCAAATGAAAAAACCTCCTTTCTATATATAGGAGTCCATGGGGTCATAATATAATCCTATCCAACCTAACAATAATATTGTAAGGGCACAATAATAACAATATGGGGGCTACAGGGGTACAAAAATAACAATAAGCAGGCTACACAAACAACAATATGGGGATACACTAGTATTATAGGGACCTAACATGCCACTCCCCTCCAAACAAGTGTTGCCATCAACGCTTGATTATTTCTAGATGCTTATGTATAAAATTCTCATCCTCCCATGTGGAATATTCAACAGGTAAGTTCTTCCACTTACTGAGATACTCTGAAATTGATTGATTTGGTAGTTTTCGAGTTCTTTTTTTTGTGACTGCTTCAGGGATTCTTTCATTGTGATGTTGATCTTCCTGTCGTTTCATTCGATTCTGCACCAAAGTTAGGTTATACTTTGAGAGTTGGAGAACTTGTTGTTGATGCTCGATGTGATCTTCCACTATTTTATCATCCATATTAGCTTTCATTTGATCATTCAAACCACCGAACTTAGCCTCCCTTTTTTCTTTTAAACCATCTATGTCATCTTTGATTTCTCTTTGTAAGATCAAAATTTGTTCCACTTGGTACGATAATTTTGATATCTCATACTACAATTCTTCCTCTTCATGCATTAGAATAGAGCTTTATGAAGGCTTAATGGGTGTGAAATTATTTTTGGGGGGCATTATAGAACTCAATACTGATAAAAATTCTTCAATATGCCCTTGGAATCACTTCAAACTGCTTTTTCAAACAAACATTATGCAATTTTAAAAAACAAATACACACTCTTTTCTTGCTTTTTAGGAGGTCTATATTAAACCTAAATTATCTTTGTGATTTTGGATCTTCAATATCTCAAATTTTGTCCTATAGTATCCCTCTGAATCTTCTTTCCAATGCCATAGGTCTGATCTGGTTTGGATTCTTCAAGGCAAAGTTATGCTCAATGTCCCACAATGACCTAGTTATGGACTGGTTCAATATAGAGAATTTGTACAGTGTGCCACATGTCACTATTTCCTCCTTTGGCTCTGAAATCGATACACACTAAACTAAAATCCATTTGATTTTAGCTAATTTTTACAGAATTCCAATCCAATGCTTAGCGAGATATTTCTGATTATTTTCCCAATGTCACCTCTTTTAGATGAAATTTAGGAGCCTGCAAAAACCCTAACTTCCACAGATCATATCTCTGATAATATTGTGAACCAAGATCTGAAATTTTTACACGATGTTCCTTATGATTTTAGCTTCGTGTGGTAAAAATTTAAGCTTCTAAACCTTTATATAAAAAACGTTATAGAAAAAATTCCACGATGACTTGTTTGGAGTAGCAAAACCCTAAAATCCAAAGCTTTGATACGAAATGTTATGAAACCAGCTCCAAAAATAGAAGAAAAGTGAGCTCAACACCTTATAATTCAGCTACTTCGAGGGGGAAACCTCCTTTACATTACAAAAATGAACAATTCTTGGATGATTCAAATGACAAAACCTCCTTTATATATATAGGAGTCCATGGGGTCACAATATAATCCTAGCCGACCTAACAATAATAATGTAAGGGCATAATAATAACAATATGGGGGCTATAGGGGAACAAAAATAACAATAAGGGGGCTACACTAACAACAATAAGGGGATAAAATAGTATTATAGGGACCTACATATGGTTACAACCAATCATCTAAAAATACAAGATACAAATCCTATCCAAATTCTCTCATAGTTTTGATAAGAACACATATCAAAACATCCATGATTCTTCTCCTTTGAATGTGCTTAAATTAATGATCCACATCTTCCTCAAATATTCTACAAATCCTCATGAGTTGGAATTTGAAATTTGAATTTGTAGTTAGGTGGCCAAAGAGGACCCTTCTAGAATATCCAAGTAGGCCTAGAATATCACAGAACTCATAACACTTTTAGAGATATGTGAAAACATGTTAATCTCCTAATATTTAATCATAAATTCTCTTAAAATACTTAAAATAAATTACTTGGAAAATAATAATGATCAACCCTATGGTCATGAGAATGGATACTAATGTAGGGCTTATGGAGTTACAGAGTTACAAAATGAAGTTAAAATTATGGAAATGAGGGTAAAAGTGGATGAAATAATGGAGGCCCAAAAATAAAAAAGTTTTTTTTATCATCACACTCATCCTTTGACACATATTTAGAAATAAGATAGCTTGATGATTCTCCAAATGAACAATATTCCTTTGATTTTCCTTCATGAATGACCAATAGATTATCCCTAGATCCATATTAACTCTAGATTTATCAAGTGCCGAGAGGGATCAAATCTCTCGAGGTGCAAACCTCATTTTTGAGTGCAAAACTTGATGAAAGGTTTGCTCCTAGAGAGATTTGATCCCTCTCGGAACTTGATAGATCCAGAGTTAAGATGGATCTAGGCTAGTTTTAGTCATGCGCGGTCATACAAAATTAGTTGAACATCTAATTATTTTGATCATTTAAAATATGCTAAAAATTTCTAAGATTAATGATGAATGATGTGACAGTTACTAACTTGAATGATGAAAATTGATGAAATAAAAATTTTAAGTGCAAAGTGGCAATGTAGCAATGTTGAATGGTAGAAAATGTGAGTAATAAGAATGAAGTCAATTACAAAAAATCTTCATTATGATAAATCTGGAACTATATTATTTTATTGTTCTTATTGTCACACATTTATTTATTTGAATGAAAAGTGATTAACAATGTTGAATGATGGAAAATGGGAATAATAAGGATGTAGACAATTACAAATGGTTTATAGTTTCAAGAAGAAGACATTTCGGGTAAGTGAAAATTTTATTTAGGATGAAAATTCAAGTTTTGTATTTATGGTTGAATTATTGCAACACATAAGTCAAGTCATGTCATGAATAACATTTATCTGCTCACACTATGAGTATGTGTGTATGTTTCTGGGGTGAGATAGGGATATAGATGGAGGGGGGGATAGAGGGGAGAAGAGAGATGCAAAGATAGGGTGGGGAGGAAGAGATATAGATATGGATAGATAAGTGTTAGAGAGAGAGAGAGAGAGAGAGAGAGAGAGAGTATATTTGGGGGGTTAGATATAGAGATAAAGAAGGAGAGACAATGAGAGATAAAGATATAGATGGAGGAGGCAGAGATGTGATTACACTGAAATCAATGCGCACTATTAATCTAATTACTTTGAAATAATTTTACTTCATACATCTAGTTGCATCAAATAAGAAATCAACATATACATTGAAATAAATGCATCTAGTGCAAAAAATCAAATAGGATTAGAAATCAAATTCTACACTAAAATAAATTCATATTTTGCAAATAATAAAATAGGATTAGAAAGAAAAATCTACATTAAATTCAATACATATATTGCAAGAAATAAATTAGTATTGGAAATCAATATCTACACTGAAACCAATGCATAGAGGGGAGAAGAGAGATGCAAATATAGGGTGGGGTGGAAGAGATATAGATATGGAGAGAGAAGTGTTAAAAAGAGAGAGAAGGAGGAGAGAGAGAGAGAGGGAGTAGAAAAGGGAGGGAGAGAGATAGATATATATGGAGAGAGTGTGTGTATGTTTGGGGGGATGAGATGGAGAGATAAAGAAGGAGAGAAAATGGGAGATAGAGATATATATGGAGGGGGAAGAGATATGCTTACACTGAAATCAATGCACATTATTAATCTAATTACTTTGAAATCATTGTACATCATACATTTAGTTGCATCAAATTAGAAATAAACATCTACACTGAAATCAATGTATCTAGTGAAAACAATCAAATAGGATTAGAATGCAAAATCTACACTAAATTCAATGCATATATTGCAAGCAATCAAATAGGATTAGAAATAAATATCTACACTACAACCAATGGATCAAGTGCAAGAAATCAAATAGGAGTAGAAATTAGCATTTGCACTAGAATCAATGCATCTAGTGTAAGGTATTAAATAGGATTAGAAATCGACATCTACACTGAAATCAATGCATCTAGTGCAAGTGATCAAATATGATTAGAAATCAACATCTACATTCGAACCAATGCATCTAGCGCAAGAAATCAAATAGGAGTAAAAAACAACATCTAACTAAAATAAATGTATCTAGTGTAAGGTATTAAATAGGATTAAAAATTGACATCAGCATTAAAATCAATGCATCTAGTGAAAGTGATCAAATTGGATTAGAAATCAACTACTACAATCAAATCAACACATATATTTTAGTGAAAAACCAAAATATTCATGAATTCCTAGATCTAACTTCTATGTCTATATGTGTCTTTATGTCCACCTTCCATTTTGTTTCTATCTCCCTCCCTCTCTCCTTCTCTCTCCCCCCCTCCCTCTCTCCCTTGTCTCTCTCTCAGCACCTCTCCCTCCCTTTCTCTATCTTTATCTTCTTCCCTCTCTCCCCTACCATCTATATATATACCTCACTCTATCTCTCCTTATTTGTATCTATATCCCATCCCCTAAAACACATGTCATGATCTCTCTCTCTCTCTCTCTCTTCTTCCCTCTTTCCCCTAACTCTATATCTCTATCTCCCTCTGTCTCTCCTTCTTTATCTCTCTATATCATCATGTATACATTATCTCTCCATATATATCTATATATATATCTCTCCCTCTTCATGTCCCTCTCTATCTCTTCCCCTTCTCTCTCTCTCTCTCTCTCTCTCTCTCTCAAACCCCAAAAATACACACTATATCTCCATATCTATCTATCTATCTATCTCTCTCTCTCCATCACTCCATATTTCTCTCCCTCTCTCTCCCTCCCTCTTCCTCTCTCTCTCTCTCTCTCTCTCTCTCTCTCTCTCCATATCTATCTCTCTTCCTCCCTCTGTCTCTTTTCCTCTCTCTTCTTCCCTCTCTCCCCCCTACATATATATCTATATCCCCCATTGTCTCTCCTTATCACTCCAAAAACATACACACTCTCTCTCCCTCCCTCCCTCCCTCTTCCTCTCCCTCTCTCTCTCTCTCTTCCCCTTCTCCCTTGTCACCCCCTCTCCCTCTCCACCTTTCTCTCTCTGTCTTTCTTCCCCTTCCAACTCCATCTCTCTTCCCCTCTCTCTCCTCTCTCTCAAGTCCTCTCTCTCACTTTCTCACCCACCTCCCTCTACCTCTCCCTCCCATCACACACCAATGCTAGAATATAATGTTGAGATGTTTCCATAATTTATATTGAGACATATACTTATATTTTGTTATTATTATTATAAATATATCCATTACAAATATATTGAGCCAACAATAAATTTTTTTACAAACTTTATTACATTACATCTACACATTAATATGAATATTAGATAATAATATTAATTTGGTCCATGGTATTTGTCCTATAGGCTTCAACTAAATAAAACATCCTTTTTGAGTGTCCTTAAATATAAAGTTGATTATGGAGTAAATATAAGAAGAGCTCTCGTTTATTTATATTTATATTTATTTACCGTACCTATTTATTCCTCATTAATATTTATTTATTTAAATATGGTATTTGACCCATGGTATTTAGCCCATGGTATTAATAATAATTCGTTTCATGGTATTAATAATAATTTGTTCCATGCTATTTGGCCCATAGGCTTCACCAAAATAAAACTTATCTTTTTAGTTTTCTTAAATATATAAGGAGGTTTATGGAGTAAATATAAAAATGGGTTTTTATTTATTTACCGTAGCTCCAGAGTAAGTATAAAAATAGGTTTTATTTATTTACCATACCTTCCGTTTATTTATGTTTTTATTTATTTACAATACCATTTTTAGTGATAGTAAATATAACTTTGGGTTAAAAGGTAGGGATAATTATTACAAATATATTTATTACAATTAAGATGACATTACAAAATGTTTACAAACTTTCTCACATTACATCTACACATGTACCCTATATATTGAGCCGAAATTACAAAAGTTTACAAACTTTCTTACATTACATATACACATCTACCCTATATTGGGTTGTAGAGTTCCTCTTGGCGCAAAAAACAAGGCAGCGGTCGATGACGAGATGATGAAAGGAGGACCCAACCAAAACCTTATCCAGAAACACCAGAAATCAGGATGGCAGCACCTTGCCTACCATAGGCTTAATCTACCCGGGGAAAGAGGGAAGAAGAAGAAGAAGAAGAGAGAGAGAGAGAGAGAGAGAGAGAGAGAGATCATGCCATGTGTTTCAAGGGATGGGATATAGATACAAGGAGAGATAGAGTGAGGTATGGATATAGATAGCAGGGGAGAGAGGGAAGAAGATAAAGATAGAGAAAGGGAGGGAGAGGTGGTGAGAGAGAGAGAGGGGAGAGAGGGAGGGGGAGAGAGAGAAGGAGAGAGGGAGGGAGATAGACACAAAATGGAAGGTGGACATAAAGACACATATAGACATAGAAGTTAGATCTAGAAATTCATGAATATTTTGGTTTTTCACTAAAATAGATGTATTTATTTGAGTGTAGTAGTTGATTTATAATCCAATTTGATCACTTTCACTAGATGCATTGATTTCAATGCTGATGTCGATTTTTAATCCTATTTAATACCTTACACTAGATGCATTTATTTTAGTTAGATGTTGTTTTTTACTACTATTAGATTTCTTGTGCTTGATGCATTGGTTCTAGTGTAGATGTTGATTTCGAATTGTATTTGATCACTTGTACTAGACGCATTGATTTCAATGTAGATGTCGATTTGTAATCCTATTTAATACCTTACACTAGATGCATTGATTCCAGTGCAAATGTTAATTTCTATTCCTATTTGATTTCTTGCACTCGATCCATTGGCTATAGTGTAGATATTGATTTCTAATGCTATTTGATTTCTTGCAATATATGCATTGAATTTAGTGTAGATTTTTCTTCTAATCCTATTTGATTGTTTTCACTAGATACATTGATTTTAGTGTAGATGTTTCTTTTTGATTTGATGCAAATAGATGCATAATGTACATTAATTTCAAAGTAATTAGATTAATAAGGCGCATTGATTTAAGTGTGAGCGCATCTCTGCCCCCTCCATCTATATCTCTATCTCCCATTGCCTCTCCTTCTTTATCTCTCCATCTCACCCCCCCAAACATACACACTCTCTCTCCATATATATATATCTCTCTCCCTCCCTTTTCTACTCCCTCTCTCTCTCTTCTCCTTCTCTCTCTCTAACACTTCTATCTCCATATCTATATCTCTTCCACCCCACCCTGTATTTTCACCTCGCTTCTCCCCTTTATGCATTGGTTTCAGTGTAGATATTGATTTCTAATCCTATTTTATTTCTTGCTATATATGTATTGAATTTAGTGTAGATTTTTATTTCTAATCCTATTTGATTGTTTTCACAAGATGAATTTATTTTAGTGTAGAAGTTGATTTCTAATCCTATTTGATTGTTTGCACTAGATGCATTTATTTCAATGTATATGTTGATTTCTTATTTGATGCAACTAGATGTATGATGTACATTGGTTTCAAAGTAATTAGATTAATAGTGCGCATTGATTTTAGTGTAAGCACATCTCTTCCCCCTCCATCTATATCTCTATCTCCCATTGTCTCTCCTTCTTTATCTCTATATCTCACCCCCCAAATATACGCACACACACACTCTCTCTCTCTCTCTATCTCTCTCTAACACTTCTCTCTCCATATCTATATCTTTTCCTCCCCACCCTGTCTTTGCATCTCTCTTCTCCCCTCTATCCCCTCCTCCATCTATATCTCTATCTCACCCTCAAAACATACACACACACTCATAGTGTGAGCAGATAAACATTATTCATGACATGAATTGACTTATGTGTTGCAATAATTCAACCATAAATACAAAACTTAAATTTTCATCCTAAATAAAATTTTCACTTACCTGAAATGTCTTCTTCTTGAAAATATAAACCATTTGTAGTTGGCTACATCCTTATTATTCCCCTTTTCCATCATTAAACATTGTTAATCACTTTTCATTCAAATAACTAAATGTGTGACAATAAGAATAATAAAATAATATAGTTCCAGATTGATCGTAATGAAGATTTTTTGTAATTGACTTCATTCTTATTACTCACATTTTCTACTATTCAACATTGTTACATTGTCACTTTTCACTTAAAATTTTTATTTCATAATTTTTCATCATTCAAGTTAGTAACTGTCTTATCATTCATCATTAATCTTAGACATTTTTAGCATATTTTAAATGATCAAAATAATTAGATGTTCAACCAACTTTGTATGACCGCACACGACTAAAACCAACCTAGATCCATCTTAAATTTAGATCTATCAAGCACTGAGAGGGATCAAATCTCTCTAGGTGCAAACCTTTCCTCAAGTTTTTCACTCAAAAATGAGGTTTGCACCTCCAAATATTTGATCCCTCTCGGCGCTTGATAGATCTGGAGTTAAGATGGATCAGTTTCATAGTGCATAACCTCTCATAATGCTGAATCGGGTATGTCACCAATTATTTCATTTAATTTGACATTATTCTTTTGTAACTCTTCACTTGATGGAGGCATTTTTTGAAACCATTACATATTAAATTCCAAACATTAGATCCTAGATTTATTAATTTATACTTAATATTTTCTTTGCATTCCTCATAGTTATCATCACTTATCATAAACATACCTTTATTATCCATGGTTTTTGAAGTTCCTTGTTCTTTTGCTTCAGATTGATCTTGACCCATAAATGCAGATATTGATATAGCATTAGATGCATCACTGTCATTGTTCTCCTTAATTGAATTTTTCCTTTGATCTTCCTTATTATTTTGCTTCTCTCCCATCATCCCCGATTCACTCCAAATGGTTAAGCTTCGACTGAAGTGACCTTCTCTTATACCAATTGTTGGGAAAAATATTGAGGGAAGGGGCGGCGAGGGTGGGGGGGAGGTTGAATCAATATTTTAAACTCACTTTAAACTTTTCATTTCATATTCTATTTTTCATATGTTATTATCATTCATGAAAACAAGATATGTACATGAATTTAGTAAAGGAAAATAGCATATATCCATATAACTAACTTTTCATATATTTCATCATTTTTTCAAATTTAACCAATGCGTCATTACTTCATTGTTCATTAATTAAATAGTAAATATGAGAAGTAAGGAGCATAAAGATCACCAACACACAAGAAACATATAAAAACACATGAACACTAATATTCTAGGTGGATACCCAATGTGGGAGAAAACCACCACTGCCATAATTTATGTCTTCTTCTTATTATAAAGGAAAACATCTTACAATATTGTACTGGCACATACTCTTACCAACATGTAGTAAACCAATTTTAGAAGGCTACAAGATTCTTTCATTCTTTAGCATACACTGGAATGGAGATACAACTCCCTGATCTCTCTTACCGGTGTTATCACAAATAAAATTTCATGTTTTATTGATAGGTTCATTAGCATAGGTGTCATTTGTCCCATAAAATTGGTTCATGAAATTGATGAAAACTCGTGAATTGGTCATCATCCTATGTCTAGAATAGTCCATTGGTCATGTCATCAGAGTCAAATCTATCAAAATATACCAAAGGTCTACATGCATTGGTTTAAATTTAGGTAGTGGCCACCTGTTTGATTTTCTCGAGTCTACAACGAATATAACTGCAAACAGGTTGTTTTCGCTATGGACTCATCTGACCAGTTCATAGTGAATCTGCCATATTTATAATGGAAAACACTACAGAACCATGTTTTTCTGCACCAATAAAGGGCATGATGAGGTGTCAAGTTTTTAGAGCTTTAGGGGGAATGTGAGGTCACGTGATCGTTTATTAAAATCATCCAATCATGTGTAATCATAAGTGGCATTCATCATTACACTTCACTCCTCCCATTTGTTATTATCCCTTCCATATTCGAATTTCACCTTTTAAATTCACCTCCAAAGCTCCTCTTTGTCATTCTTCCTTCGACCTTTACATGCATCTGTTTATTATCATCCTTGAAAAGTCCAGCTCCATTTCAAGCAACTTGTTGTTAAATTTGGTTCTTTGCAGGTGTCACAGTTTCAAGAAGGCAATGTAGTATAAAGGAAGATGGACATGAAGAAGAAAAAAAAATAAAGGAGGCTCCTGTGTAAGATATGAACCCATGGGTCTCAAGTTACTCAGTGAAGACCCCAACTTTGCAAAATCTTTCAACAACGTTGGATGCATGAAATTCTTCCAAAAAATTCAAGGTTTTCATGGTCAGGTATCAAAATATTTTTCAGTGAATTTCATAGGTACAACTTTGAAGGTGGGGGTGCTAAGTTTTGTAGTGTCACCTGAGACAATTTCTCAAGCCACGAAGATACCAAGGATGAGTGAAGAGTGGTTCAAAGCCACTAAGTTTAAGATGTAGAACTGTGATGAATTTATAAAACTCGAGCACATTGGAGCAGACATGACATCTGGAATCCCAAGGAGCTACATGAAAGAATACTACAAATTTTTGCTAGTAATCGAAAAATACTTTTCTTTTGAGCAGAGATTTCATATGGTCTATCAGTACCATTTCAGGTTTTTGTTTCACTTCACCGGTAAGCAGTCTCTTGATCTTCCATTTTTCTTTTTTAGGAGCTTAGGTAAGAAGTCAAACAAGGTTCAAGCTAGGACAGAAAGCAGTGAGACCTCTATTTTCCATAATGGTTTTATCAAAATCCTGGTGTTAGAAGATTTGAAAAAACTAAATATAGACTGAGCTATCTTTCTTTTTCTCAGTGGTTATGAGGTTGATTTAATAACACCCAAGAAAACTCCAAATTCAAAAGCCACTCCTTCAAGAACGAGTGACAAACCTTCATCTCAGACAAAAGGTGTAAATGAGGAGGAGATGGAACCCATTATAGAGCCCATGGATATTGAAGTAGAGTTTGAATAAGAGACAAAAATTCCACAACCTACACCTACAAGCAGCAAACCAAAGATCAGCAAGAAAAGCCATAGAAGGATAGCCAAAAATCAAACAATTGGGAAGGGAAACCTTGAGGATATTCTTCAAGCCATAGACATTGAGGAGACTCCAATGTTCATAGTTTAAGATATTAAAGGGAATAATAAGAAAAAGAATGGTGTAACTACTAAAAAGCTTTATTTTTCAGGGGAATATGAAGGGTTTATGTTTCAACCAAGAAACTACTCTCTAGGCTTTAAGTTTCAAAGGTGTCATGGAAAACAAAAGGACAGAGGTTATTGACAGAAGAAAATGACCAATCACAAAGGAGATCATTGATTTGTCTACAACAACATAGGATATCATTGTGCAAAGAAAGGGTAAAGAGAAAATGGTTGAAAAAATTGAAGTGTAGATGTTAAAAGAGAAGTTAAGAGAGGCTAGAGAAGAGCTTATTGAGACCAAATTGGAGTTGTAGGAAGCCAAGGTTGATAGGAAGTCGATGGAATATTTCAAAGAAAAGGTAAATGAGCAACTAAATTAATATGATGAGTCATTAACCAATGCCAAGAAACCGTTGAAAATGACACTTCCTCTATGAAGGGCAATGAAGCACACAAGAAAGAGAAATTTATGGTTGCAAGCTGAAAGAAAGAAAATCAAAGGCCAGGTCATATAGTTATAAGAGAAAATGGACATGATATAGTTAGAGTTAAATAAAAAAAGGTCTTAAAATCACAGTCATAAATGAACCTGAAGGGATTCAAGCTCCTACTGCCAAAGGTGAAGTTTCTAAAGTTTGAAGAGTGGACTAACTATCTTTTTGACAATTTTGCGTAATTTAGAATCATTATTTGCAGACCCATAGGCAAAATTTTGAATCATAAAGGAAAATTTTTGAGTTTGCTTCCAATTAGGCAAGTTTGTAGCGAATCCCAGGCTTGAAGCCCAAATTTCACTACAAACTTGTTGTAGGTGTATTTTTTCTTAAAATCACAGATATGGTCAAAATCAAGATGGGTAAAATTTTTTATTTAGCTATTTTCACTGAGAAAACATTTCCAAATCATCAAAGAGGACTAACAGGTGACATATGTTGGTGAAATAAATTTGCTACAAAATTTTGCTACGAACTTGCCTTGATTCCCTTGTTTCTGCATCAAGCAAATTTTTGTAGCAATTTTGAGTTTTGATGGTTCATTGGAGGTATGCCAACCACGTGGAAAGCTTAAATAGTATCCAAGAAATATTTTTTTGGAGGCATGGTCTTGGAAAAGGCTATCTAGATCACCAGCTTATCATGAATACATTCATGATTTGTCATAACACAACCTCCTTAAAAGTAGGAAGACTAGTCTCCTAACTTAGTGGAGGCATTAATGTTTTGGTCATGGTCAGTGCCACCCAAGCACATGACTATCTTCGATGTAAATATGCAGTATTTGGAGTTATTTGATGTAATAAATGGGTGGAAGATTCCTAGTAGGTCTCTAATTCCTAAAGTTAGTAGATGTCAGTTTCATTTCCATGTAATTTGCTTGTTGTTAGAATTGGTGTCAACTAAATGATTCGATGATCTAGCCATGTAGGCAGATCCAATGTAAAGGTGTTGGAGTCTATTATAGGAAAAATATCAAAGAATATATGGTTGAATGATGTTATTTTACACTAATACTATTGTAAAAAAATTCTGATCAGTAATATACAGTGGTTGTTGGCTCTTTCTTCACCTGAGATTCAACTGATGTTTTCATGAGTACTTGTCCTACGTATCTTTTTATTTTTCCTGTAGTAATTTTATGTTAGATTACTTAGAATTCATGTTAATCATGCTCTAACTTCCTTCAAGCACTAAACTACTGTGTATTTGTGTCTATTTCATTTTTCATAAAGACATCTATATGCCTCAACTTCCACAAGAAGAACCATTGTCACTGAGTTTCTTAACACTGACTCCATAATCCCAATGGAAATGAATTATATATAGTTTTCACCTGCAAATAAACACATTTAAAACACTTTTGTCAGATTTATCAATCTGTGAGCTTGATTTACATAACATTATCAATATCTTCGAGAGAGCCCTCTTAGGCTGAAAAGGCTAATTTTCAGCTATAAGTTGGTTTGAAAGAGTTATTCTAGGTTGTCTAGTGGAGCAACCCATCTATACCAACTTAGTGATAACAACCAGCTCCTACCATAATGGAGCACTTAGTCCCTACACAAATTTTAGAAGGAAGTGTTGGAAACTAGATCACTACTGAGAGGGGGGGTGAATTCGTAGTGAGAGCACATATAAAATTTTCACCAAATTATTATTCTTTTAATCTATGCACTAACTAAACCACGTAACCATAGATCATAGTATAAAAAATAAACATGAAACCATAAAAAAAATCAACACAATGGACACAATTTTGTTTAGTGGAAAACCCTTCCCTAGGGAAAAAAAACCACCCTGTTGCTATTGTGCTGCTCAATTATTTTATTAGATTGTTGAAATTGTTTTACATGGATTGACTCACTCCCATGAGTTGGAACACTAGAATTCTTTCACAGTATGATGACACCTATCAGACAGGAAATTGTTTCTCTCACAGATCTATGGACTACCATCCACTAAAGGCCACCACAATCAAAGATCCTTGACTGGTTTCTCCTGAAGTAACAATCTACTATATAGAATCTGATCTGTTGGTAACTATAATGACCAATGAGCCTCGCCTATTTTTTGCTGAACTATCCAACCACCATTGGATGGACAAATCTCTTCCTTCTACTGAATCCACCAAGTCACTCTATACTTTGAATCCTCCACACCTTCACTTCCTACATGTTAGCCTCATTTCATATATTTTCAGACTGGGCTCATGAAATTTCTCAACATGATAAATGAAACAACAGAACATCAAAGAAAAATAAAATGATAAATTTGTAGGACAAGATGCAATAAAAATCCACACAAAAATATTCACTCTAGCTTTAAAACAATCTCATCAAACCCTACTCCAATCCACACATCAACACCTCACTCACTGCATAATATAATGGCTGAAATAAATTTTAGTTATCTGAAGCTACAACTACAAATTTATTTAGGTATTCTACATAATATAACTCACGCATTTTTCTCACTCTTCTCCATGCACAAACTCACTCACCACAACTAGACCATCAAGCATACTAGCATTGAGCATCCTCCAATATGTAGATGAACTCAAGTGCTCAAATAAATAATTACACATAACTATTGGGATTCACGACTCTGTTCATATCCTATATTTGATCTGAATTCAACTCATTGACTCTATCAAACAACTAAATCCACTTGCATTTTGATATCTTTAAGTTGAATCAGCTTTTATAGGTCCCATGAACTTCTTCGACCATAAACCAAAAATTTCCAATCAAGTATGTCACCACGACACAAAAATTAGTTGAGCAGTGTGAGGAATGCAGAGAAAATATTGTGAAAAATCTTAGTCGCTCTAATAACATAGCCTATTTTCGACTGGAACTTTGTAGTTTCCCCCATAGGCTTGCATGCTAGTGACTAGATATTTTCAACCTCTCACATGGGCTTGGCTCCATGTGACTATGGCTAAATAAAAGTTAAAACATCAATCGTTAATCCCAAAACATATTTCACCCATTGGATCATCTTCTTCAACTCCTGATCATACCTCCAAGCCTCTGTGTCAAGTATTCAACTGATGAAAAATTCTAAGAAAAATTCAATGACATGCAAGACCCATTCTTCCAACCTCAACACCAAGACCAACACCTTCAACTCCTCAATCAACAACTACAACATCTTCAACACCTATAATAACATCTCCATCTCCTGTATTAGAATCTTCAACTCCTTTAGCAGCAACATCATGTCATACATATTCCTATGATACTGGTAGATGCACCTAAATACATGTAGACATAACTCAAAATGTGTAACATCATATCCAATGCCTCTAACACATTTAGAAACATATGAAACACCTTGCGAAGCACTACAACCACCCTGCAATAGTAGCATCTCCAATCAACAAAAAATTCCAACCTCAATCCAATCACACATGTGGAATCCATCTCCAAATCACCTCCACTAGGTCTAGTCATAGGTATGTTGACATTAATGTCAACTAACAATACAATCCAGCCAATCATCCATCACAAAATTATCATCACACAAGAATATGGAAAACAACACCATGAGGTTGTTGACATCAATTACAACACTACAATGCCAACAAACTCCCCCTTTGGAAATGATGGAAACCTCAATAAAACATGTGAGGTTGACTCAACAATCCAAAATGTATCCCCCTTTGACATAAATGGAAAAGGGCCATACCAACACTGAAGAAAATTTCAATAATGTGTCGTATGAGAGAAGTTCTCTCCATGTGATACTCAAACACCATAATGATGCAAGGCTAATGTAGACAAAGAATCTCAGTTGTCAATCATATCTCTTCCAATTCCATGACATCTCTGAAAACTAAAACATGCTCCCCCTAAGTATGTAATGAAGCTAAAATCATACACTACTTGTTGCAATAAGCCTCTTTCCAGATGCAAAATTACTAATTGGGAAATGATACACAATGAAGTACAATACAACATTATGCTTCATGGACCAAATACATAGTTGTGACAAGTACATAGGACTAGAATATGACTCCTCTACACATATAACCACCCATGACTCTATGGACCCAAGTTTACAGCATGCACCCAATGAAGTGGGACTACATCAAAGATATGCAAGATAATACATGACTTGGAATTCCATTGACCCATACATAGTAAATAAAAAGACATGCTAGACACCATCGGTCTCTCCATGAGAAATGTGCCAAAAAGATGAAATAATGGTAATACATGGCATTTACAACAACACACAATGGTGCTCTCATCATTATATTCCCAAAACAAGAAATATCATGAGTACATGGAGACAATGAGAAATGAATATGCTCCATATGGTAGCAGTTATACAATACAATACAAGGGATATCCATCAAGTATAAGATTTCCACGAGCTATGACATAATCTCTCCAAATGTAGTAGCAATAATAGGAGCAATATCCAAACCATATGCTAGCGCATGGCCACTCAACACCTTGGCCATCACCATCCCATAAATGAACATCCTGCAAGAAAATCATGACAACCACTAGCAACTACCACCATACTCACATGTGCATCAACAAGAAAATCAATTGATAGTAGCAACATATAAATATGTCATAGAACAACAGAAAATAGATCCTCATCATCAAAAAGAATCCATGAGGCTCATCAATATTTTAGTATCAATAAACACATATCATCATCATGAGAAGCAACAATATCTCCAAACATGAGAAACAACATATGAAATAATCATGAATTAACCATATGAATATCCAACACAAAATAAGAAAAATCAGGCTTCGTCTAGAAGTGAAAACATAAGAAATGAGACACATATCCTATAGATGAGCCAAATTTAACACATAATCAACTCTCCATGGAAAAAACAAATATAATAGAGCATATTATGATCTAGCAATGAAAATACTAATAGCATGCAAAATTTTCCATGCAACCATACTATATCATCCAACATGCAATATGTGGCAGCAACAATAAAAATCATCCTACATAATGAAAAAAATGCCAACACACTCCAAATCCATTTGGAAGCACAAATTCCCTCTTGGATGTGTGATCCCATATCACACCTAGGCAATTCACATAAGAATGACTATATGGCTTTCATTGCATCATTAGCATAAATAAAAACCCAAACATATAGCCGCTCGAAAATAGTCAACAAATCTACATGGATGCACCAAGTAAAATAAAACTGGAATAGAGATACATAAAAACTCGAAATAACACTCAAAACCTCAAGGAATCCCCCTGAACATATGCATCTCCTACAATAATACTTTCTAATATGGTTTCATAATTAAATATTTGCATGCAATTCATAATGCAACCATATGCTCCCCTTGAGACCAAGTTGGCCTTAGTTTTTGTTTGGAGTTTCTTGTTGCTCTTTTCTCCTCCATAATTTCATTTGTTGATCCTTCTTCTTCTTGTATGGTTGGACTTGCATATTCTCCTCTCTTTGGTTGGATCTCCTAAAACACATGTGAAGCTTGCAATCCTTGCCCTTATGGCCAATATTATCACATAAAAAAATACAATATGACCAAGGAATAGAGGAATAAGATGATGTCTTCTATTGATATGATTTCTGTTCCTTGCATGTGCCCTGCAATCAATAACCCTATGGACAAAATCATCGCATGAGAAAAAATAACCATAAAATGGACTATTTTAACTGACGAATGGAGATATTCTTTGCATGCATGCTTGATGTGGATTTTCCTTGGCTAATCCTTTTGACAATATATATTAATCTCTCCATTTCTGCAAATTCCTATTATGTGTCCATGAAATTCACAATTATAACACTTCCCAATTCTATTCTTCTTCTTGGGCGTCCTTCTCTTATTTTTTGCTTCATGCAAGGCTAGATATTTTAAAATTTCTTGCTATCAATAGCTAATCCAAAAATTTTCATATTTTCTTGTTGAAGCTTGAGCACTAGATCTAAACCTATCAGATTCTTCTCTTGTAGAAATTGCTTCACCCTTCAATTTCTAGCATTTATTGTCCAACCCCTTTTCTTCATCCATGAGCCTTTTAATCTTTGCTACTAGTTCCATCATCTTGGATTTCTCGTCATTTTTCCAACTGATGCTCAATATATCACTACAATCACTAGTGTCTTCATCTTCTTGTGAGGATGATTTATGTTACTGTAGTAAAAGTGGAATCCTTTGCATTTTTTTCCATTTCTGAAAAATGAATTTTTCCTCCAAGATACAAATTCTGCAACTTATTCAACATCTCTTTGGTAGTCTCATAATGATTTAAATGCATGCTGTCATATTTTGAAATACTATTCAAAATAATATTTTTAGCTAAAACATTATATTCATCTTTAACTCCATATTCAACTGATAGAAAAAAAAAAATCATCAACGGATAAAAAATATGAATCCAAATTCACTCTCCAAATTGAAAATTTACCATCATGAAGTACTGGAATTCCTTGATTATCCAATTTATAAAATTTGAAAAAAAAAATCCAAAATCTCCAAGATCCACTGTCCAGTGATCAAGTTTCAATCAAGAGCCCCACTATGATACCAATTTTTGGAAACTAGATCACTACTAAGAAGGGGGGGGGGGGGGGGGGGTGTGAACCAGTAGTGAGAGAACATATAAAAATTTCACCAAACTATTATTCTTTTAATCCACGCACTAACTGAAACACACAACCATAGATCATAGCATAAAAAATAAACATGCAACCATAAAAATAATCAATATAATAGACACTAGTATGTTTGGTGGAAAACCCTTCCTTGGGAAAAAACCACCCTATTGTTTATGCGCTACCTAATTATTTTATTAAATTGTTGAACAAATTTTACATGGATCAACTCACTTCTTCACATTATGATGGAACCTATCAGACAGGAAATTTTTTCTCTCATAGATCTATGGACTACCATCCGCTAAAGGCCACCATTATCAACAATCCTAGCTCGATTACTCCTGAACTAAAAATCGACTCTACAAACTCTAATATGCTGGTAAATATCAGGACCAACGAGATTCACCAAGTTTCTTCTAAGCTATCCAACCACCATTAGATGGATAAATATATTCCTTCTACTAAATCCACTAAGTCACTGTATACTCAGAAGCCTCCACGCCTTCACTTCCTCCATTTGAGCCTCTTTTCATATATTTTCATACTCGACTCATAAAATTTCTCAATATGTGCACTGCAACAACATAGCATCAATGCACAATCAAATGATAAATGTTCAACACAAGTTGCAATAAAAAATTCACAAAACAATCACCACTCCAGTTGCAAAACAATCTCCTCAAACTCTTATCCAATCCACACATCAACACCTCACTCACTGCGTAATATAATGGCTGAAATAAATTTCAGCTATTTATTACTACAACTACAAACTTCTTCAGATATTATGCATAATATAACTTACACAATTTTCTCACTCTTCTCCACACACACTTACTCACCATAAGTAGACCATCAACCATACTAGCACTGAGCTTCCTCCAATATCTAAATTAACTCAAGTTCTCAACTCAATAATTACGTAGAACTATTGGCCTTCATAGCTTTTTTCATATGTTATATTTGATCTGGATTTAGCTCAATTACTCTATGAAACAACTAACTCCAATTTCCTTTTCATACCTTCAACATTAATCAGCTTTTGGAGGTCCCACACAATATTCTGATCATAAACCAAAATGTGTTGATCAAGGATGTCGCCCACAACAAAAAATTTAGTTGATCCCTATGAGGAATGCAGACAAAATCTCGTGAAAAACCTCAATTTATCCCACAACACAACCTCTATGCGACTAGAACTCCTTAGTCACTCCCATAGGCCTGCAAGCAAATGACTAGAGCATTTTAACCGCTCCCACAGGATTGGTTCCACACAACTGTGGCTAAAGCTAAGTCAAAAACATCAATCCTTAAATCCATAAGCTCTATAGCATATTGGATCATGTTTTTTAGCTCATGATCATACCTCCAAGCCTTTGTGTCAAGTTTTCAACATATGAAATAGGTTAAGAACAAATAAATTACACACAAGACCTAATGAATAAAATTATGGGTACTACCCGAATCAATCAACACTATTACCTTTTTCTTCTTGATATGTCCTTCTATCTTGAGAGTTTGAGGAGTGGTAATTCCTGCCAATGCATTACACGATATGGTTGGACTCATTTCTTCCTCTTCTAGGGTTGGTTCTTGGTGTATATCCTCTTCTTTTGAAGATCCTTGTTCATTTTATTCTTCCTCTTCACAATCTATGCAAAATAATTTCTTCTTAGCACACTTATGACCTTTAGTGTATTTTCTATCACAACTATAGCAAAGCCCTTTTTCTCTTTTTTCTTCCAATTTTTGTGGTGTCAAAGTTATAGGTTTTGGAAGTCTAGGAGTAGCAACACTTCCATATTTATATATGTAAGTGGTAGGCTTCTTGTCACCATAATTTTACATTCAATTTTTCTTGCCAACTTGAATGCCTTTTCTAATGAATCAGGTTCCCAAATGCGAACTTCATGTTGGATGTTATCCTTTAAAGTCCCTATGAAGACATCAATTGTGTGTTCCTCTGGAATATCAGTGACCCTTATATTCAGTTTTTGGAAGTCCTCAATGTGCTCCACCACTGAACCCTTTTGTTTGAGATTTATCAATTGGCTAAAGAAGGTGTTGCTTTTTGTATCCTCATAATGTGCTATCATTTCCTTCGTAAAAATTGACCACGCGACAATTTTTTTACGGGAGAAAAGCCATCCATTCCATACAAATGTATTTTGTTCTAAATGTAAAGTTGCAATGCGTACCTTTTGTGTGTTTTGCACATTATTGAGATCAAAATATTTCCCCATTTGTAGTATCCATGTTACAGGATCATTTCCATCAAATTTCCTCATATCCATCTTTGGAATATGGTGGTTCTTCCATCCCACATTAGAGTTTATGAAATCACGATTAACATTTATTTTGTTATCATCATGAGTTTACTCTACTATATTTTCTCCATTAGGAAAAATTTATTGTATCAACTTTGCCAAACCTTGGATGTCTACTTTTAGATCATTCTTCATGTTTTCCATGTTGTCTTTCATTTTTTCATCGATCTTAGCTTCCATGTCATCCATCTTAGCTGCCATGCCCACTTCCATGCCATCCATCTTAGCTTCCAAAGCATTCATCCTAGCTTCCACGCCTTTCTTCAAAACATCCATCTTAGTTTCCACACCTTTCTTCAAAACTTCCATTTCATTTTTTGTTTCTCTTTGCGATAGCAAAATTTGGTGCACTTGCTCTTGTAATTTTGATATCCCATGTTGTGTTTCTTCATCTTCATGAGTCATAGGAGAGCCTTCTGAAGGATTAATGGGTGTTGAATTATTTTTAGGAGGCATTTTAGAACCCAATACTGATATATATTCTTCAATATGCCCTTGGAATAAATTCAAACTAATTTTTTTTTTCAAACGAGACTTATGTAATTTGAAAAAAATACACACCTTTTTCTTTCTTTTGAGGAGCTCGATATTGAAACTGAATTATCTCTGTGATTTCAGATCTTCAATATCTGAAATTTGGCCCTAAATTAGCCCTCTGAATCTTCTTTTGAATGATATAGGTCTGACCTTATTTTGATTCTTCAAAGCAACATTATGCCCAATCTCCCACGATGACCTAATTATGGACTGGTTCAATAGAGAGAACTTGTACAACTTGCCATGTGTCACTTTTTTATCCTTGAGCTTTGAAATTGAAATACCATAACCTATAGTCCATGTACTTATGGCCCTGTTTTACAGAATCTCAATCCGATGCTTAGAGAGAGAGTTATGATGTTTTTCCCATAGTCACCTCTTTGAGATGAAACTTGAGAGCCTGAAACAATCCTAACTTCCACAGATCATATCTCCAACAATATTTCGAACCATGATTTGAAATTTTTATAGGAGGTTCCTCAAGATTTTAGCTTCACACTATACGAATTTCAGATTCTAAAACTTTTTATATGTAACGTTATAATGAAAATTCCACGATGAACTGTTTTAGTTGAAATTTGGGAGCCTGAAAAAACCCTAACTTCCCCAGATCATATCTCCAAAAATATTTGCAACCAAGATCTGATATTTTGACAGGAGGGTCCTTGGGATTTTGTCTTCGTACTATACAAATTTTAGCTTCTGAATTGTCGTATAAAATAAGTTATTGCAAAAAATCCACAATGACCTGTTTGGAGCAACGAAACCCTAGAATCCAAACCTCTAATACCACATGTTATGAAACCAACTCCAAAAATAGAAGAAAATAGAGATCAACGCCTTGGAAATCAGCCATTTCTAGGGGGAAACCTCCAATACATTACATAAATTAACAATTCTTGGATGATACAAATGACCAAAACCTCCTTTTATATATAGGAGTCCATGGGCCCACAATATAATCCTAGACGACCTAACAATAACAATGTAAGGGCACAATAATAACAATACTGTGGTTATAGGGGTACAACAATAACAATAAGGGGGTGACACTAATAAAAATAAGGGACTAAACTATTAATATAGGGACCTAACATCTATTCTTCCAACCTCAACACCAATACCAACACCTCAAGCTCCTCAAGAAACAACCATAACATATTTAATGCCTATAATAGCATCTCCACCTCTTGTAGCAACATATCCAACTCCTTCAGTAGAAGTATCATGTTATACAATTGCCTCCAATACTGGTAGAAGCACCTCAACACATGTAGCCATAACTAAACACATGTAGTAGCATATCCAATGCCTCGAAGACTTTGTAATATCCCAAACTTGGGAGAGAAACAATATATCACATAAAACTAGAAATATGAAGGAATATCAAAAAATAAAAAAATGAGACAACCATAGAGCCATTCCATTTCTATTATAATATCAAAATAGGTAAAAATACTTGAGGAAAAGATCACTCAAGTTGGGTAAACAAGCCTCCCATGAAAACATACACATAGATCTGAAATGTTGTTAATACACGAAATACAAGAATGCTAAAACTACGTTGTCTATGAGGGGATAACTACAGCTGAAAATGGAAATACAATTATGTGCTCATAAAATTATCCAATAGTGCAAGGAATATATATCCAATCTCCAAAAATAATTTCCAAGGCAACCCAGAAAAGGTTTCTGGAAATACACACTTTACAAAAATAGTAGATATGGACCTAGGGCTGGATGACCACTGCAACTGAATCAATTATAGGAGGTGGATGATATGATATATGAGATGGTTGATCCTCCTCTAATATATCTCCTAAATTAAGGGTTGATCCCCACCTAGGAAACACAACTCCTCCAACTAGGGAAATAAACCCATTGTTGCAGCTTCTCTCTAAAATAACACAGTCCTTGAGGGAAAATGCGTTGTATCTGATGGTAGCTACTTAGCCTGATGCTAAATACTGAAATAAAGTTCAAATAACTTCCTCAGAAGCTCCTCGGATGAAAGGATTCTCCCTCCACTGGAAAACTAGCTCAGAAATTGGGTCTATCAATGCTCCACTGCTACACCCCTGCAACACAACACAAATCTAGAATAGACTATGTTGTAGATGAGACTGAGTCTTGGCCAAATTTCAGATAGTGGTAATTCAGCTCAAGATAACCTCTACATAGTAGGCACTCAAAGTCCCCCGAGGATGAGGGTGGGATTTCTGCTCGGAAACACCCTTGTGCTAAATAGCACTGCAGACCCTACTAGACAACAAAAGCATGCATAGATATGTCACATGAAAAATACAGATCTAAAAAGATCAAAGTAGATAAATGTATTTTCAGATTAATCAGATTATTAGGATTTGGTCGACATTTCGAACCAACTAATGTGGTTCATCTTCAGGACAAGGTGGAACCACCTTGTCCTGAAGATGAACCACATTAGTTGGTTCGAAACGTTGACCAAATCCTAAAAATGTGATTAATCCGAAAATACATTTATCTATTCTATGGATCACAAAAGTCTCAGATCTAACAAGATCAAAATAAATAATACAAATATTTGTCTTCTAATGTTTCCATCCTCTTCCTTATATGCTTGGTGAGCTTCCCTGCCCTGGGCCCCACTCATTGAAGGAGCTACTCTCATGCATACACTCTTCCTAAATGACTACGTTGTCCTCCATTAATCCTTCACTATCTCCATAACATCGTTGTTGATATGGTCAACTTTGACCCAGTCCACATGATCTAGCCCGTTTTCACACATAGGGTGCTTTATTCAACTGAAAAGATGATCCAAATTCACTTGAGAAGTGGTTTTATTCCTTATAAAGATATTTATGGGTCTCCCTACCCACTTATTCACATATCTAAGTGAAAAAAAAAACTTTAATATTCCAATTAATTGTGGAATATTACATTCCTCCCCTCCAAAGTGTTGCTTGTCCTCAAGCAACTGCAATGATAGTGTAAAATATTCCCAGTGGTAAACTCCAATCTCCATGCTATCATCCAAGCAATGTGAGCCACCCTTGGAAGCTCATAGAAAAACTCATCAATCCCCCTGCTTCTGCAATGTATAGGGGTTGCATGGCTGAAAATGAGAGATTAAATTTTTCAATGTACACTATCTCTCTCTCTCCATCTATGATAGATATGGAGCTGCTGATCTTGGGCTGTAATAATATAGTCCTCAGGAAGCCAAAAGGTACTTGGAATCTTATGATCCCACTCCTTGGTTCTAGGAATCTCTCTTTCCCAATCCATCCCACATATAGTGAATAGAGTGCCATCACCATATGGAATCCAAAAGAAACATGGACTAAGTGTCACATGACATACTGGATGGTGAAAATAGTCCCTCAAGTGAGACCAACATTGTTTTGGTTCTTGCTATCTCAAAACATGATATGATAAGTGGTCATCCAACCACTTGGTTCCTGTAATAAGCTTCTCAAAATCTTGAAAATAGTAAAGGAAATTAGGTGTTAACTGAATATGAGTCAAGAAAAACAAGTCTTGCCCAAAGTCCTCTAGAAAGTGGTCATCCTCATCACTGAATGTAGTCCCAAAAGGACCATGAAATCCAAATAGAGGCTTGCTCTCTTGTGGAGCAATGTGCTACAAATGTATGGAAAAGGAATGATCATACATGGTTATTTTATCAATAATAATAAAATTACAATCCTTACCATATATTGTAGGCAAGTTGGTGAAGAGGTCCATAGATGAGCCTTCCCATCTCTCCATCAAAAGGGAAAGTGGTTGTAACAACCTTGCAAGGTGGTTGCTTCCATTCTCATACATCAAACAAGCTACATATCTCTTGATATGTTGGTGCGCATCTTCTTTGAGATCCTCCCAATACAATCCCTCCATGATGGTGTGATAAGATTCAATGAATTCTACATGTCGTGAAAAGAGTGCCTCATATGCTACATGTAGAATCTCCTCCTTGAGCTTGGAGTCTCTAGTTAAGTAGATCTGATCATGGAAATAAATGACTCCATCAACCACTCTATATCTCCCATCTATAATTTTCCCATCAAGAACCTTATATGTGAAGACGTTCTTGGAATATTCCACAAATAGTTGGGACTCCCAATATGGATCTATACTCCCCAACAATGACAACGCTATTGAAATATGAAATGAAGCACCTGTCATATCATATCTCTCCTCTTTGACATGCTCAATGTTAAAGCCACATGTTGGAGTACTTCTACCCCTCTTTTGCTGCATCCCTTGTAGCTAATCTTGCCCAAAACAATATTGAAGTACATGGAGGTCAACCTCCTCTTGGAAGGTATTGCCCATCCAAAACTTCCATATTTTGGCCAATGCATACAAGCATGTCAATAACCTCTTGTCCTATTAATAAATATTCCTCATGTGTGGAAGTATTATTTTCTGCTCCAAGGCTATGGAGTAGCCCTTTGACACCATGTTTATGCCATCACAGATTCCTGAATCATCATATTTCTGTGCAAATAGCTGAGTAGGAGATGGAAATGTCCACATCACAAGATTTCTCATCCCTCCTTTTAACCCATCAAAGGTTCTTTGCACTATGCTAGCTCCTCCCAAGGCTCCTTCCTTAGCGAAATATATCAATAATGCACCATGTTTAGAGAACTCTTTGATCATCTTCCAATCAGGGGGTCTCTTTGGTGGAATTATTCCATGTAACGAGACATCAAGGCCTATAGCAGGCTATATATGTGAGTGGATTGTTTTTTCCTTGCCCTCACTGTGCAAATCATCCTCCTGCTTTTGTTCATAAACTTCATGAAATAGATGGGTGTGTATATTCCCAATCACTTGATGCTGGCCATCCTTCTCATCTCATCCTACCCTTTGCAAGATCTCATAGTCTAAGGCGTCTTTATCCAATCTCATCAACCCCTGCACACCCAATGTTATATTGGTGTCAAGAGTCTTAATCACAAATAAGTGATCTATCATGGTGTATGTCCCCAAAAATGTGGTCAATGTTGGAACACATTTCCTCCATTGTTTAGTCTCATTGCCCATCAATATAGACACATGATGCTCTTAATCTTCATATGTTAGATCATTTGGAACTTCTTGCAAAGATACAAGAGATCCTCTAATTGAAGCAATTTATTCATCTTCATCTCCAAATAGCGTTGGATATCCTGCTGCTATTACAACGCTGATATCTTCTTCCAACTCTTCCTTTTATTCCTCCTCATCTTTGGAGAATACCTCATCATTGAGAGATCCTTTGTCTTTATCTCATCTTGAAGGAGGAATCTTCATGTCTTCCTCTTGAGAAGAAAGTTCTTGCTGAAGTGGGGCTTTTTCCCTTGGAAAAGCATCTTGAAAATATTTAACCCCCTCAACAATATCATGAAATGGAGTTGGTTTCATGGATCCTCCCAAATAATGCAAAGGTTTTGATTTCTTGGGTTTGGCTAGCTTACCCAAGGAAGTTTCAGAATGTCTTTGATCAAATATTTTCATTAACCTCCTAGTGAAATTTGCGTAAGTAGATATATTTGCATGATTCAATAAAGAATATTCATAAAACCACCAAGCATAAGCCTTACCTTCAAGGTACAGTGCTACTACGCTAATGGCCTTCTCTTCTGAAACTTGATGTAGCTAAAAATATTTGTGCTTCTTTACCCAAGCCTTAGCTTTGCTCTTGGGTGACCCATCAAAAGTAGGTAGAAAAAATCTACCCAAAGTGTGATGCATGCACCCTCTTCTTCTATTGTGGTTACTGGGTCTTCTATTTTCTTTGATTTGACTAAACTGTTGGGTATGTGTTATATTCTTTCCATGACTAGTCACACGCAGGGGGGTCATAGGGCCCCCCCATGTACATTGCACCGGGTGCAGTATGGGGGTCACAGGGGGGGCGACAGCCCCCCCTGTCGGGGTCTGGGGCAGTGGCCCATAATTTTTTTTGTGGTCCTTATTTTCCGGTGGGCAGACCCGCTCATGGTTTTGTGCATGGGTTTGCACATGGTTTTGGGGCATGATGGTTTTCGGCCCCTGGTATTTTGTAGATCCAATCAAGAGAACTACAATTATGTTCTAATCCATGGTTAATGGATTGGGGTTTATGTATGCTTCGGCATGTATATATATGTGTTGTAACACTAAAAGGAATATAATGAAAAATCAAGCTGGGCGTCCTGATTTGGGATCCAGTGGAAAATCTCTGTGTATATCTGTTTTGTGTTTTATGCTCTCACTATTGTTTATTTTATGTTTTTAAGATTTGTTTGTAGATAATTTTTGTACAGGGTTAAAACCTACATTTGGTATCAGAGCTGTTTCAGCTTCAATGGGACGCCTTTGCTGTTGAGGAGTTTTTTTCTCGAGCCTGAGGTAGACCGTGCTCAGTGGAGATCTACAGGATTGATTCTTGCATTGAAAGAAGATGTCGAGCGTCGAGAATATAGAGATCGAGAAATTTAATGGTCAGAGTTTTGAGTTGTGGAAGCTCAAGATGGAGGATCTGCTAGTGGATAAAGATCAGTGGATCACGTTAGATCCAGGTACTAAACCAATGAAAATGTCAGATGAATATTGGAATAAGATGGATTGGAAGGCAAAGAGCACAATACAGTTGTGTGTCTTAGATTCAGTAATGTTGAATGTATCTAGAGAAGCTACGGTGAAGACCTTGTGGGAAAAGCTAGGGACTTTGTACCAATCTAAGTCTCTGGTGAGTAAATTGTTCCTGCAGAAAAATATGTAAAACCTGAGGATGAAGGATGGAGACTCAGTGATAGAGCATTTGAATGCCTTCAATACTGTGGTAAGCCAACTATCATCTATTGATATTAAAATCTCAGATGAAGATAAGTGCATCCGTTTGTTTTGTTCTCTACTAGATTCGTGGGACAGTCTGGTTATTACAATAGGTAGCAATACAACTACCTTGAATTTTGATGACATTGTCTCATCCTTGCTTTCGGAGGAAATGAGACGGAGAAATATGGAAGGTCAGAATATAGATGCCTTATCTGTATGAGGAAGGTCCCAGAATAGAAACAAGAATAAGGTTTTGAGTGGGAGATATAAATCTAGAGGGAGATCTAAATCTCCTAGAAAGTTTGTAAAGGTGTGCTAGAAATGCGGAAAGGAAGGGCACTACAAAAAGGACTACAGATCTAAAGCTCCTTAGAAAGGAAATGGATTTGATGATGCTCCTTATACAGAGGAAAAAACCACCTTGGATGAAGGTGGGGATGTGTATTTGGCTTCTTCTTCAAATACATATGTAGATCATGAGTCATGGTTGATTGACTCGGGTGCATCCTTTCACTTCACTCCCCGTAGGGAGTGGTTCTGCGAGTATGAGAAATATGATGGCAGTGATGTCTTCTTAGGTGATGATAGGAAGGACGGAATCATCAGACGTGGAAAAGTTAAGTTGAAACTACAAGGTGGAAGGATTAGAACACTTCTTGGTGTTCTGCACATTCCTACATTGGCCAGAACTCTAATTTTTGTAAGCAAGATGGATGATGCAGGTGTAAAAATAGTGTTCGAGAAAGATACCTGTAAGATGGTTTAGGGAGCACTAGTATTAATGCGGGGAGTTCAGATTGGAACTCTTTACAAGCTTCAGGGCAACACTGTTATTGATGGGCACAATAGTTCTGTGGTTCCCGAAAGTGGAGCGGAAAGCCTATCGGTCTCTAGAGAAAAGACCATGCTATGGCATCAAAGGCTTGGACATATTGGAGAGAAGGGCCTTTGGATACTGCATGGATATGGTATGGTATAAGGTATGTCTAATATCTCTCTGGATTTCGATTTTTGTGAACATTATGATTCCATTATAATTCATTCATCAATCACAAACAAATCCTTAAACATCTAAGCAATGAAATGAAACAAAATCTAATATGAAATAAAATGTTTCTCTCATCCTTTTAGAGTGAGCTCAATTCTCTTAAGAACAAGACAAATTATTCCATATACTACATTAAGGAAATTTACATCTAAAACTACATAATGGAAATATATGAAAAATGAAGCTTTATTCTATTCCATCATTAATTGGATACAATGCTCTAAGAGTCCTCCCCTTGGAATGGAGGAGGTACTCCTATTTATACAATGAGAGGAGTAACAAACTCATAATGATCATCCACTAATATCTCTAACCATCTAGACACATAACCCTATCCTCCATGATTTCCTCCATGATCTTTTCCATGAGGTTTATTTTCTTAACTTCGAATTTGATTATCCAAGGCCACATAAAGGTGTCTTGGAAGCTTCCTTTGAGCCTACACATGTCAACAAACTCATGCTAATTGTTAGGCATAAGTATAAGCATATTATTTTCAAAGTTTTAGCCATAAATTCACTTTAAAATGTTAAGAATTAATAAACTTTGGAAAAACATAGTTATGACCCAATAATGAAGTGAATGTAATGATATGGAGGTAGAATGGAGGTGACATGAAGGTAAAATGTGAAGATATTGATGAATAATGGAGTGAAAATAGGGACTATTTTGAGGCCCAACATACCCCCAAACTGAAGGTATTGCATGTCCTCATGCAATCTATTACATTACTTTTTGGTACTTGAGCTTTGGCTTAAACTCTGCATGAGATCTTTTACTTAACTTTTGCAAAGCGTTATTTTGATGAACTACAACTTGGTTGGTTCTTGTGTTTCAACCATATTTTGTTTGTTGCGTTCATTGTATGATCTTTGCATAATGATAATGTGCTTTTTATGGCAGAGTATTTTTGTTGGAATGCATCGTGGTTGGTTCTTGTGTAACAACCATGATTCTATTGGCATCCAATTAACTTTTAAATACTTTAGACAAAGCCATTTGTATGCTCATGTAATAGTAAATATATTTTGAAGGTAAGTAGGTTTAGAATGTGATATATAACTGTGGATATGAATGTGACAAAGCATGTATGTAAATGTATCCTTCCCATTAAACGGATGGCTTTGGCAATGAAAGGAAAGGAAGTGAAGTTTTTTTCCAAAAATTATTATTCTAACATTTCAAGGAATTTAATGGTTAAAAGTTAGAAAATAGCATACATTAACTTACCCTTCCAAAAATAGGTGAGAGTCGTGCATGTGTGACTGCAAACTGTTGTGAAAATGGTGGATGAAAGATGGATCTGTATTGTCGTATCAGCTGCTGGATCCGTTGCTACTAGATGAAAAATCTGAGGAGTCTGCTGAACATGGCTGAAAGTTGTATCTGCTGTTGGATGATGAATCCGATGAGTTTGCTGAATATGGCTGAAAATCTATAAGGCTTGGAAGGTATACAAAATATAGAAGTTACATTTTCCTCCCAGCCTTATTTATTGACTTGTCCTCAAGTGAAATACAATGAATACCATGAATGGAAATACAATGAATGGAAATACAATGAATGGAAATTGGCTTCATCTGCTGCAAAATATGGGTCTTCAAGTCTTCAACGCTCGATGGCACAAATCTTGCTATGTGATTAAATGTGTCGATGTCGAACATAGCAAGAAGTTGTTGACTTAGTGGCCGTTAATGAATGCCCCTAGCCAACACAAGAGCTCCCACCATTGATTCCAATGGGAGTCGGGATGCCTAACACATCTTTGTAGGTACGAATAAATTTGTCGTGGTCGAGTCACCTACAAGATCCAACGAACAAGGGATATTAATGTACTCCCATTGTTCATTGGCAAGAGTACTTGCCATTAAGGCATGCAAGCCTCTAGGTGTTTTTCAATGATACTTAGACTCTAGGACTTTGACTCAAGCAGGGTTTTATTGGCGGAAATGAAAAAAAAATGGTATGAAAATGGAAATGGAAATGGAAAATGGCTTTTATTGATGAGTTAGGAATAGATGAGTTAGGAAATGCATGGTGAATGAAGAAGAACTCTTGCTGTGAAAAATGGACATGGAAATGATATGCTTTATGGATTTACAATTGGTGGAATTCAAAATCTTTTCAGAAAGGGAGGTGGAAGGTAATGGTTGTGGAGATGGATTTGTCTTGAGAATTTTTCATGAATTTAGTCTTTGGAAGACTAATTGTCGTCACAATGTAGTCTCCTTAATGATCGCTTTGTCGTCCTGTAACCTGTAAAAAAACTTGACAAAAAGAAACATAAGTGTGTTCAAGAAGGAATACGCATTTCCTTCATGATTCTTACGCAAAAATTTTATACCAAATAAAACAAATTAAGGACAATCAAAGGTGTTGAAATTGACTTAATCATGATATTAAAATCAATCCATTCTTAAAAATAACCATGAAAAATAATACTCCCTGTCAGATAACTCATGAAATGTGTTTCGCAATTCTGTTCTGTAAAGCATACAAGAACCATGTGATGAGTTTATACCATCTTGATGCTATCGAAATAGAATTGAATCCTCCAATTGATTTTTAAAATTTGTTTCCAAGTGTTCCATTATTTATTTTCAAATCTGCGTGAATTTTGTGAAAAGTGTGTTTATTTTTATTTTTTATTTTTCCCTTGTACCAACTGTTGCGGTTTCATCCAATTCCATTATTCTCTCAATATGCATTTCACCAAAGTTTTTTATGCCAATGTTCTTTACTTTATAAAATGCCAATATTCGCCCCTCAAATCCTTTAAAACAACCACTGTCACAAAACACAATTTTATTTATTTATTTATTTATTTATTTTTTTTTTTTTTTTTTTTTTTATAATAAAAATCATAACCTAACAATATATTAATTCAATCATTTAACATAACAACAAACATAACAACAATTATATACAACAAATTAAATAATAAAAAAAATAATAACAAACTACAACTATAACAATTAATACAATTATATCAATATATAATATATTAATATAATTAATATATTAATACATTAATATATTAATACAAATATAACAAACATTAAATAACAAACATAGACATCAACTTATAACAAATTACAATTAACAAAAGAAAAATAAAAAAATAAAAAATAAAAATTTACAACTATATTAATATAATTATAACAATATATTAATATATTAATATAATTAATATAATTAATATATTAATATATTAATACAATCATAGCAAATCAAATATTAACTATAAAAAGAAATTATAACAAATACAAATCAAAACAAATCAACATTAACTAAAAATATAAATATGAATCAAAACAAATAAAAAAACATAACATATAACATTAAATACAAAACAAATTAAAACTAAAAATTCAAACAAACCAAAAGAAATGGAAAAAAAACGGATCTGGGCGCAATATGTTAAATTGTGATTGAAAGAACCTCAATTTTCTCCTAAACCGCTGCAAATTTCAGGAAATTTCTCATGAGTCACCTAATTACCCCCGTTCTGGAAAAAACCCATGTCTCAGTTTTTTTTAATTCATCTTAGTTTGCTCAGAAAATCCATTTTAAAATCGCGTGTTGAAACTGATGCGATTTCGTGAAGCTTTTAGCAATAGAAATCAATTGCTGTGCATGGTAATGGAGTCCAGCATACGAAGGTAAAGAATTTAAGGAATGAAATAAAGCTTTTGATCTATATTTGATTGTCATTCACGCCAACAACTTGACAATGTGTTTACAATGAAAGAGCAAATTCAGAGTTGTGATTTTTTTTTTTTTTTTTTTTTTTGTGAGAACTAATCAACTCTTAAGGCAATTACCCACTATTTACTGCATCCATTCTACTCCACCCGGCTTTTCTTATTGGAGGATTTCAGTCTCCAGTTAAGGTCGGTACGCAGATCAATTTTTCAGCAAGAGTTTTTTTATTTGAATAAATCAATTGATTTTCTGATCTTCCTGATCGCACGAAGCGCAGGAAGAGAGCATACTCATCGCTTGATTTGTTTTTATTTATGCAAGGGGGGTGTTTTTGAAATGACGAAATTTAAAACTAGCTAAACATTAAAACATCAGAAAATTCAAACTTAAACTCCTTTGTGAAGATCCTGCTGTCACCAGGGTTCACAAATTATTTTGTCTAAAGAAAAATGCTAGTACTAAATTAAATTTCTAATACCTAATCCCTTAGCACCATCCCCGGCAACGGCGCCAAAATGTTGGGCAATTTATTTGAACAAATTGTTGCATTAAATTATCGACCAGGGAAACTCGTGAGCTTGTGATGGTGCCAGCAATATATATGCAGGAGTAGGCAACTAACTCTATGTCTAACTAAATTGTTTATGATTCAATATAATATGCAAGGGACGAGGCTCCTAACTTAGGAGGTCCTGGTTGTCCTTCCCTACAGTATCATAGAGAAATCATTCATAAAACCAGAAACTTGAAATAAAGACAAGGCTATTCAAAAGTTGAAAGTAATATATTCTATAACTCTAACTCAATTAGTTTAAAAAGAGGAATAATATTGAAATGGTTCTTGACTCAAGAAATCCACTTTCACCTCAATTACCACTTAATGAATCAGAGATTAAAACAAAGAACTTAAGATGGATAAATTATTAATGAAAGAAGCTCTTAACTTAAGAGACATGTAAAGTATTCCATTATAATTCATTCATCAATCACACACAAATCCTTAAACATCTAAGAAATGAAATGAAACAAAATATAATATGAAATAAAATGTTTCTCTCATCCTTTTAGAGTGAGCTCAATTCTCTTAAGAACAAGACAATTTATTCCATATACTACATTAAGGAAACCTATATCTAAAACTACATAAATTCCATAAACACAATTTACATCTAAAACTACATAATGGAAATATATGAAAAATGAAGCTTTATTCTATTCCATTATCAATTGGATACAATGCTCTAAGAGTCCTCCTCTTGGAATGGAGGAGGTACTCCTATTTATACAATGAGAGGAGTAACAAACTCATAATGATCATCCACTAATATCTCTAACCATCTAGACACATAACCATATCCTCCATGATCTCCTCCATAATCTTTTCCATGAGGTTTATCTTCTTAAATTCGAATTTGATCATCCAAGGCCACATAAAGGTGTCTTGGAAGCTTCCCTTGTGCCTACACATGTCAACAAACTCATGCTAATTGTTAGGTATAAGTATAAGCATATTATTTTCTAAGTTTTAGCCATAAATTCACTTTAAAATATTAAGAATTAATAAACTTTGGAAAAACATAGTTATGACCCAATAATGAGGTGAATGTAATGATATGGAGGTGGAATGGAGGTGACATGAAGGTAAAATGTGAAGATGTTGATGAATAATGGAGTGAAAATAGAGACTATTTTGAGGCCCAACATTATGTATATGGGAAGCAGAATTGGGTGAGTTTTCCTTCTAGTGTTAAGAGGGCGAACAAGATATTAGAGCTGGTGCACAGTGATGTGTTTGGACCTGTGTCAGTTCCATCACTGGGTAATTCTATGTACTATGTTTCATTCATAGATGACTTCTCAAGGAATAAATGGATATATTTCTTGAGGAAGACATCTGAAGTCTTTGAGAGATTTAAAGAATTTAAAGCTCTAGTGGAAAACCAGACATAGGAGAAGATAAAGGTGCCGAGGATAGATAATGGTGGGGAGTTCTACAAGAAGGAATTTGAAGAGTTCTGTAAGAAGTGTGGTATAGCACGATAGATGACTACTCCATACACACCTCAGCAAAATGGAGTTGCAGAAAGAATGAACAGAATGTTGATGGAAAAGGCAAGAAGCATGCTCAGTGGTACCAGGTTAGGACAAGAATTCTGGGCAGAGGAAGTGGAGACTGCATGTTACTTGGTTAACAGATCACCTTCATCAATGTTGGAGGATAAGACTCCACATGAGGTATGGATTGGTAAGAAACCCTCTCTTTCACATCTGAGGGTATTTGGATGTGATGCATATGTACATGTTCCAAAGGATAAAAGGACCGAGTTGGATAATAAATCTGAAAGGTGCTTCTTTATTGGGTATAAGGATGGTTTAAAGGGTTAGAAGCTTTGGAACCCAGAAACAAGCAAGGTTGTGTACATCCGAGATGTGGTTTTTAGAGAGGTGAAAGATGTTGTTAAACATGAATTCCTACCAAAGGAACCTGAGAAGATAAAATTCGAGCTAAAGGAGGATGAATCAGACTCTACAATGGAAGAAGACTCGGAAGAGGAAGAGCCACAAACTCCAGCTATGAGAAGATCAGTTTGGGAAAGAAGACAACCAGAAAGGTATAGTCCATTTACTTTCTATTCAAATTTTTCTTTAACTATAACTGATGATGATCCCAGAACCATCAGGGAGGCAATAGATTCAAAGGATGGAAAACTCTGGAAGGAGGCCATGGTTGATGAAATGGCATACTTGCATAAAAATGAGGCATGGGATCTGGTAGAGTTGTTGGCTAGAAGGAAGCCCATCAGGAGAAAATGGGTATTTAAGAAGAAGATGGATGTAGAAGGGAAGGTGGAGAAATACAAATCTCGGTTGGTAGCAAAAGGTTATTCCCAGGTGCCAAGAATTGATTTTGGTGATATTTTTTCTCCTATTGCCAAAGTTACTTCTATTATATTACTTTTATCTGTTGCTGCTGCATTTGATTTTGAGGGAGAATAGATGGATGTGAAGACAACATTTCTTCACAGAGATCTGGAAGAGGAGATCTACATGAAGCAACCTGAAAGCTTTATGATGAAGGGGAAGAAAGAACTGGTATGCAGGTTAAAGAAGTCTCTGTATCGGTTAAAACAATCACCAAGGATGTGGTATCAAAAATTTGATACCTATATACGGGGACTTGGCTTCACCAAAAGCAAGGAGCATCACTATGTTTATTTTAAATTAATTGGTGATCATGTTATTTATTTGTTCTTGTATGTGGATGATATCTTGTTGATTGGAAATAACAAATTATAAATTATCCAAGATTTGAAGACCTAACTGTTTTCCAAATTCGACATGAAGGATATTGGTGCTGCAAACTATATTTTGGGCATGGAAATTAAAAGAGATCAGGAAAAGAGGAAGCTCCAGTTAAACCAGAGGAAGTATGTCGAGACTATATTGCAGAGGTTCAATATGTAGGATAGTAAACCGGTGAATGTTCAAATTCTTGTAGGTGTAAAGCTATCTGTTGAACAGTGTCCTAAGACACAAGAAGAAGAGGAGGATATGTCCTATGTTCCATATGCAAGTGCAGTGGGTAGCCTGATGTATGCAATGGTCTATACTAGACCATATATTGCACATGCAGTGGGAGTATTGAGCAGGTTTATGTCAAGCCCAGGGAAGGAGAATTGGACAACAGTGAAGCGGGTTTTTAGATATTTGCTTGGCACTAGTGATTATATCTTGTGCTACCAGAGAAGACTAGAATTGGATAGAGTGTTGGAAATTCGTGGTTTTGTTGATGTAGACTGGGCTAGAGATCTGGACCAAAGAAGATCTACAAGTGGGTATGTGTTTAGCCTATTTGGAGGTGCAGTCAGTTGGATGAGTAAAATACAATCTGTAGTGGCTCTTTGAACTACAGAGGAAGAATACATGGCAGCCACTCATGCAAGAAAGGAAGCAGTTTGGTTGCAGAGATTGTGTTCAAGTATGGGGTTGGTGCAGCAAGCTATAAGGATAGACTGTGATAGCGAAAGTGAAATTTTCTTGGCTAAGAACCCTACTTATCATTCAAAGACAAAGCACATTGATGTTCAATTTCACTTTGTGAGATATATGGTTGAGGCTAAAAGGGTGTTGTTAGTAAAGGTGGACAGTTTGAAGGTTGTTGTAGATGCATTGATGAAGTCTGTGAGCAATCAAAAGTTCTCTTGGTGTAGAGAAACAATTGGTGTTGCAAAGCTGGGCTAATGACTCAGCTCTCCTGTGGCCCCTTGTGGAAATAAAACATTAATTGAGAGAATGTTGGGTATGTGTTATATTATTTCCATGACTAGTCACGCATGGGGGCGGGGTCATGGGGGGGCGATAGCCCCCTATGTGCGTTGCGTCGGGTGCAGCAGGGGGGTCACACGGGGGGCGGTAGCCCCCCCTGTCAAGGTCCGGGGTAGCGGCCCAGGAAAATTTTTTTGGTCCTTATTTTTTGGTGGGCGGACCCACCCATGGTTTTGTGCATGGGTTTGCACATGGTTTTGGGGCATGATGGTTTTCGGCCCCTGGTATTTTGTAGATCTAGTCAAGGGAACTATGGTTATGTTCTAATCCAGGGTTAATGGATTGGGGTTTATGTATGCTTCGGCATGTAAATATATGTGTTGTGACACTAAAAGGAATATAATGAAAAATCAAGCTGGTCATCCCGATTTGGGATCCAGGGGTAAATATCTGTGTATATCTGTTTTGTGTTTTATGCTCTCGCTATTGTTTATTTTTTGTTTCTAAGATTCATTTTCAGATAATTTCTGTATAGGATTAAAACCTACATAAACCCTTGGAAGTTTAGATGATCCTTGAATCCTCTAGACTGAAATTCATATTATTGGAGATAGTCACCAAGAGTCTACTCCTTTGGTGTATCTGTATCCTCTTCTTCTCTTGCCAATAATGTAGGCATGGTACCACATTGTATATTTGATGGTGAATCTGAATGCTCACACCCATAATGTGAAGAACTAGAGCTTTCTTTATGTACAAGCCCTATGGGATAATCTCTATATATCTCCATCCTCATTTCTTTGATGTCATTGTTAATGCCCTGCATAGTTTGAAGAAGAAGTTTGGAGAACTCCTTTCCTCCTGATAATGGAGACTTTCCTCCATCTCTTCTGCAAATATTCTCCTTTCTATGAGAAGCCTCTTTAGATTTCATAATAGTTTAAGTACACAGGTTGAGCCAAGATTATGCTCTGATACCACTCTAATATCCCAAAATTGGGAGAGCAACAATATAGCACATAAAACTGGAAATATGTAGAAATATCATTGGATCAAAACATGAGACAAACATAGAGCCATTTGATTTTGATTATAACAGAAAAATAGGTACAAATACTTGAGGAAAATATCACTCAATTTGGGCAAACAAGCCTCCCATGAAAGCATACACCTAGATCTGAAATGTTGTCAATACATGAAATACAAAAATGCTAAAAATGTGTTGTTTATGAGGGGATAGCTACAAATGAAAATGTAAATACAAAAAATGTGTTGATACAATGCTCCAATAGTGCAAGGAATACAGATCCAAACTCCAAAATTGATTTCCAAGACAACCCAGAAAAGGTTTCGGGAAATACACACTATACCAAAATAGCGGATATGGCCCTAGGGCTGAATAACCAATCCAAATGAATCACTAATATGAGGTAGCTGATATGATATATGAGATGGCTGATCCTCCTCCTATATATCTCATAAATGAAGGGTTGTTCCCCACCTAGGAAATACAACTCCTCCAACTAGGGAAATAAACCCACTGCTGCAACTGCTCTATAGAATAACCCAATCCTTGAGGGAAAATAAGTTGTAGCTGATGGTAGCTACTTAGCATAATGCTAAATGCTGAAATGAAGCTCAAATAACTTCCTCACAAGCTCCCTGGATGAAAGGCTGCTCCCTCCACTGGAAATATAGCTTAGAAATTGGGTCTATCAACCCTCCACTGCTACACCCCTGCAACATAACACAAATATGGAATAGACCACGTTGTAGATGAGAGTGAAGCTTGGCCAAATGCTATATAGTGGTAATTCAGCTCATGATAACCTCTCCCAAGTAGGAAATCAAAGTCCCCCGAGGATGAGGGTGGGATTTCTGCTCGGAAACACCCTTGTGCTAAACAACACTGCAAACAAAAAAAGCATGCATAGATATGTCACATGCAAAGTCCAAATCTAAAAAGATCAAAATCAATAATATTAATCCATGTATTCTAATGTTTCCATCCTCTTCCTTATATGCTTGGTGGGCTTCCTCACCCTAGTCCCCACTCATTAAAGGAGATATTCTCATGCATACACTCCTCCTAAATGACTGTGCAATCCTCCATTAATCCTCCATTATCTCAACAATGACATTGTTGATCTGGTCAACTTTGGCCCTGTCCACATGCTCTAGCCCATTTTCACACCTAAGGGTGCTTTATTCAACTGAAAAAATGGTCCACATTCACATGGGAAGTGGTTTTATTCCTTATAAAGAGATTTATGGGTCTCCCTACCCACTTATTCACCTATCTAAGTTACAAAACAAAAATTTAATATTCCAATTAATTTTGGAATATTACAGATATGTAGAGACATATGTAGCACCTTGAGCAACACTCCAACCACCTGCAACAACAACATCTCCAATCAACACAACATGCCAACCTCAATCTAATCACAAATGTGGAATCCATTTCCAAATCACCTCCACTAGGTATAGTCATATGTATGCTGATATCAATTCCAAAAAATAAGACCATTAAGACAATCATCCATCACACAACACTCATCACACATTCATAGGACCAAAAACACCATGAGCTTGTTGAAATCAATTCCAACACTACAATTCAAGCAAGAATCTTTGACTCCATCACTAAAGGCTCCAACCCTCAACACCTATTGTGGATAATGTTTCATAATATTTCATACTGGATCCTCTTCACTAAAAACATAAAACTTGTAGGCCACCTTTCATCATATTTTCAGGTGGGACCCATTCCATGATTAAGCCCAAATAAAGTAATAATACTGAAACCAAATAAGGAGTAAGATCATCCAATCACTTTAAAATCAACTAACCAATCATTGAATCTCAACCAACTATTGTAACCAAATCAAATCATCATAACTAGATCATACCTATGCATAACCATTCATAAATATGCCAAGCTATACTTTTTTCATCATAGAAACAAATTTTTTTCATTGCAAACCCTGATCATACATGCATCAAAATGCATATGCTACTGTTCTGAAGAAAATCTGTGTATGTATGCATTTCCGCTATACAAAACCTACGTACAAATCTCAAAATAATGAACATTGAATCCTGAATTGTTAATCATACTTGGATCATTCCATCAATCACATATCTCTTGAACCAAGAAAAAATTACTGAACCAAACATAGATCACCATACTATAGCATCATTATACCATTTCACATTTAACCCAGTCAACATTGTCAGATACTACCTATCATCATAATAGAGACATCATCGATAAAAATAGCAATAATAACATAACTAATAAAATGTCATCAACAAGCCATATTATAAAACCCTAGCATATCTACACAACCTCCAAAAAACATATCAGCTTATCTACACTCTAACCATTCACAATACCTGTGTATAGATATGAATATAATGAAAAAACTTAGCATAATATATACGTGACTACTGATAAGCAGATCCACATATGCACGCAACTAACCTGAGACAAACTAGTGTACAGATCTAAAGTCACTAAATTGTACTTTCACTGCATAATGAAACACATGTCAAACCCAAATCTTTAGCATACACATCGTTACAGTCACACATCATTATACCATCATCATATATCTAATAAAATCATTAAAAAATCAAGAAATATGTATTCATTTTAGATCTAACAGATCTTATCCATCTCCATGTTCCCTGGTGAACACCTATTTCAGATCAAATCATTCAGAAACAATCCATCACTTGCACAAATAACACTTTGATCTCCATCTCCCTTTATAGATTTAGCCTTAGCCTATACCTTAGGACAATCCCTTAGTAAATCCATTTGTATTTTTTTATGGGATCAAATAACTATTTTCTCTCCAATTAGTATGGGTCAATACCATGGTAATGACCCCTGGTATTCAAATTACCATAATGCGGATTTTGTACACTACTTATATTTACACTACCTATATGTACATGACCCTTATGCATAGGATCTATGTATACTTTCCCAAACTTCACATTTATCATTCATATTTCTCTGAACTGACATTCCTTTGTCCATCACCTCTATAGCATTTTTTCCACTTTGCATAAGCATCTTGTTATCACAATGTTGACATATTTATCAAATAGGTTGTCATCAAGGACAACACATTATCCATAATTCCACCATAACTGATTGTTTGGGGAAAAAACATAATAGAGAATCAAGTGAGTCTTGAGCATTGACTCGAGCACAAAAATTTATGAATGTTGACAACATTGGTCACATATTAAGGAGAGTTTTAGATGAATTAGGGGAGGACCATTAGTCATTAAAACATCATTGTGGTATATATATGTTTGTGTGAAAACTTATTCAAATTATATTGGTAGAATCATATGTACATACACATTGAATTGATTTTATTCATTTGAACTTTATTAATTTATACATTCCATATTTTTTAGAATCATCTCTCACTAGGTCGAGGAGAGTAAAATATGAATAAGTGGAGTACCATCATTCATTACATAATCATCATCACATATATATGTGTATGTGCATTTAATTCCTTAAATTATAAATTGGTAGAATCATATGTACATGCTTATTGAATTGATTTTTGTCAATTTAATTTTCATTAATTTATTTTTTCCATATTTTTTAGAAGCATCTCTAACTAGGTCATCGCGTGAGGGTGATCAACCTTCTTCCAGTGGTAAATAAGCTCA
This sequence comes from Pinus albicaulis, assembly GCA_034641835.2. Taxonomy (NCBI): domain Eukaryota; kingdom Viridiplantae; phylum Streptophyta; class Pinopsida; order Pinales; family Pinaceae; genus Pinus; species Pinus albicaulis. The sequence goes on along the minus strand of CM076579.1, from coordinate 1,432,029,177 downwards.
ATAATATTATGTACTTGTGCATGAAATTCCTCAACCATCTCAGGGTGGTCATGAATTTCAATCGGTCCATGTATCTCCATTTGGTAAATTATATAATTTAAATTTATTTATGTTAAAAAAAAATTGTGTACATAAATAAATTATATGTACATATACATGCATGTCTATTTTTCATGTATATAAATACATTGAAATGTTTTAATATTTATGTAATTATATTGAAGCAGGGGGTGAAAATGTAGAAAAAAGTCGAGGTAGGCCAACGATGGAGTTTAAAGAAGAAGAAGATTATATTCCATTAACCACCTATTCGTTAGGTTTTCTTGATGACCTTACTTAGGATAAAAATTTCCAAGAGTGTATGTTATAGAGGTGTACATATCATTATTCAAAACTGAAGAACAATCTTGGGAGGTTGGAGCTCCCTGCAAAGAGTTGGAAAACCTTATAAATAGTTTTGCACTTTCTAAATACATTTATTGATATGTATAGGAACCTTCAGCCAACAAATAATGGCTTTATTTATATGATAAGGTATTGTAAGGCAACAATGATGGGTCCCGATAAATGGGTTGAGATGGATAGGAGGGTCCCAAAACAACAAGCCAAGTCTATGTTTAATTTTAAAGTAGGGTTTAAAAGAAATGTGCTTAAGTTACAATATTTCAAGCTCCTGGAAATAGTCCACAATCTGTATGATAGGTTCCTTTCAGCGTATGGGAAGATTCCATGGAATGACGAAGTTTGATATTATTTTTCTCGATTATTTTATGCAAAGTTTTTTGAGTGTTTGAAACCTTATTATACAAACCTTCATCCAAATATTATGGTGCTATAAAATGTCAGACATATGATCGGAAGGGTGCATTTAGGGAAACTTCATTATCTCATCCTTTGCCTCCTTTGGTACCTCAACCACCACATCTAGTAACTCTACGGTCAGAGATAGTTTCCACTTCTCAGATTGGTCCAGAAGCAAGGGATGTTATTCTAGGCAACATATAATTTTAATTGAATGGAATTGATGTCAGTTTAAATAGAAATATAGCACGAGATGATGTCAATGCTAATTTTGTATTTAAATCACATGTGGAAATAGATAACATGAATATTGAATAGGGTAGAGTGTATGAAAAGGCTTTTTGTGATGGCTGGAAAGACCAAATTGGTCATGAGGAAGAGGACATGGGATCAATATATGTTAATGTTTAGAAGATGGCATTGGATTCACATACATTTTTTATTTTCTAGATACAATCTAACAAGAATGCTTCATATGCTCATCATTTGCAGTTAACTTGATTGTTGAACGAAAATTTTGATATAAAGTTGTTGGATTCTGGTTAGTTTTGAGAGATGATAGTTGTTTTTTAGAACATATCTATACTAATAATTTACTTTTATTATATAAGTACTGTGAATACATTTTTGTAAAATAAATAATTGCATAGTTAAATGTTCATAGATTTCTATTCCATCTGGCATTTTCAATGCTACATGACTCTCTTCCTTCGTATTAGGTGATGTGCAAGAGATTGGATTGTCAGAAATGTTGAATATTTAACTTTTTTTCGTTATAAATTGAAGAAATTCATTTAAAGTTTTAAAGAAAGTTGTAAACTTCATAAATTTCAATATAAAAAATGAGATCTATCTTGCAATTTTAAACTTTTTGAATTCTAGGTTTGTGAAAGAACTTTTCCTTCTCATGGGATGCTAGTGATGGATTCAGCTATGGGGATTGGATCATCTATACAATTTCAAAAGGTTGTTACAAACTTTTTAATATTATGAGTTCATGCATTTTCATATGCAATTTTTAATTTTTAGTATATACATGTACATGTCTTGCACAAGGAATCCAAGATGGCATAATGCAAGGTGAACACCATGACGTATTGTATGGAATTTGAAACCTTTGATAAAAAAAAATTAATAATAAAATTATCATTTAATTTTAATAAATTAAAATTTCATTTAAAAATAAAAAATATTATGTATATATGCATATTAAACATGTGCAGGGCACCCATGAGGATGAAGATGATGATCGATCATATATGCAAGAGAGATTCTCCTTGATACATATTTGTGTTTGATAATATTTGTATTATAAATTTTATCATTATATAAATTTTGGACATATTTTTCATATAATCTTTATTGTGAATTGATCTTTAAAATAAAAAATTTGGATTTTATAGATTTTTCATGATGAATCTTATAATGTTGTATAAGATACGATGGATGCATGTTGATACTTCAGTTTTGTCAAGTTTTTCAATTAATATTCAAAACAATCATATATATAGTAAAATTGGAAATTATAAAGCATGGTACACTTCCATTCATGAATCTTGTCATGGTGTAGAATTATAAATCAATAACTTAAAATTGCATTATAAAACATGGTGTACATTTTGCATTCTTGAATAGATTGTCATATTGTATATAAGAGATGCAGATGTGGGTTGATACTTATGTTTTAAAATCAATGTTTACAAAACAAACATACTATTAAATTTAATTATAAAACATGCTACATTTTGCATCATTCACAGTTTGATACTTAAAAGGTTTCAAATTAAAGTTGTTCATGAATGTGAAGTAATGAAAGTAAATTTGCATTAAATAAATCACGGCACACATTTTTCATGATGAATCATATAATGTTGTAGAAAATATACTACAGATGTGGGCTGATACTTAGGTTTTATCAAGTTCAATGAATAAATTCAAAGAAATCGTTTTACATTTGTCAATCAAGTATCATGTCATAGAAGTCTAGAGCTACTATGGGCGTGGGTTGATATTTGGGTTTTATCAAGTCGTCTAAGAATATTGAAAGAAATCATAACTTAAATTTGTATTACAAAACATGGTCTACATGTTTTATTCGTGAATAGATTATCATATTGTCTAGAAGAGATAATATGGATGTGGGTTGATACTTAAGTTTTAAAATAAAGTTGTAAAAAGCAAACATATTATAAAATTGTATTATAAAACATGCTACATTTTACATGGTGCACGGTTTGATAATAAAAGGTTTTACATTTAAGTTCATGAATATGAAGCAATGAAAGTAAATTTGCCTTTAGTTGGTACTTTATATGGCTCACATATGTATATTTTTAGAAAAAATATTTTGATACCCTTTCTAATAGTTACAGTTTCCCCATGCCAAATTTGAGTGATGTATGTCTGAAGTTAAATGATAAGTAGAATGCATATAGCTAAAATGTGGATAAGTAGAATGCATCAAAATTTTGAACAAATGTAGTCACATATAAGTCATATTTTCGATGACATTATTACCCACCAAAGTTCTCATTGATCAACCTTTGGTTTGTTGTTATAGTCAATTCCTAGACACTTGATTATGTCTTAATGCAATTACATGATATTTTCTCCTTTTCAACTAGAAATCAATGACATGTATACATCCTTTTATGACATGTCCACTTTTCACTTGGTTACTTAGAAAAACTTGCAAAATAAATTAAGCTTGGCTTCAATAAAATATTTGAATTATTTCATAAGCAATTTTTCTCACCCTTTGAACTTTTCAATAAAGTCTTCTACCAAATATAGTTGACACATCAAATTATCATTATCCTCCTTCGGTTAGAGGTAATGTTATATTTATCTAGTCTATGTTCATGTAGAAGTATGAAAGTTTTTTTCATCTTAGGAATAGAAAAGTGTTAAAAAGAAGAGTTTTGAAATCGAAAGCATGACCAGCGGTGGCTTAAACCCAAATTTTATGCTATCGAGACATAAAAAATCTTTAGTTTTTGATGGTAGAGCATAAATTGTTTCACATTGTTAGGTTAGTTTTGAGTTATTTCCATAGTAGATCTCGAAGAAATTATATTATAGCCTCATGAAATTCTCTTTTATAAGAAAATTTGAAGTAGTAAGTGCCCCATATATAATATACCACTGCAATTTCTCCATCTTTTTGTGATATTTATGTTATATATATATGAGATATGTGTTTTCACAAAAGAACATTCCATCAAGCTTGTAAAATACATATATTTTGTCTTAAATTCTAGTACTACTGTAATTTCATAAAATTTGAGAAAGCATAGAGATTGGGAATTAAATATTGCAATTTTGAATTTAACTAAAGTTTCTTGGTCTTGTCAGGAAGTGACACATAGTGTATAGGGATAAGGTCATATCTTAACACCTTGGCACAATTAATTATAAAAGGCCAAATAAGGACCATAGGTTATAAATAACCCTGGCGATCAGCATAACCGCGCAGAGGTTGAGTAACTTTCGACATGTGAACAGGTGGAAATTGACTGCAGGAGGCTATCTCTACTATTGGTTCCAGCGGTTGCGGTTAGCGTTATCCAATGTGATAACCTTCAAATTCGGAAGTCACGGTTATCCCTTCCCACGCGGTCAACAATTGGGGGTTAGCTATCATTTCCGCTACGATTCCATTACCTCCGCTCACATGGTAGCAATCAGATTTTTCCGACACAGTTTACTATACAGTTAGGACTGTTCTATGTATTTATTTTATTATATGGTCCAGAAGTGCATTTTAACATTGTTTGTTTTTAGCACTATGGTTTAACACCATGGGTTTTGTGCTAGGGCTTTAGGTTTAAAGTGTTAGGTCTTTAGGTCTAGGTTTTAGGCTTAGTTTTAGCACTTTAGGAATAGGACTTAGTTCCTTTGCATAGTTTTTATTCACCTTAGCCATTTGAACCACTTCACCATTACATAATGAAAAATAACACACACAAAGACCAAACTTATGTCATGACAACACATGAAAATTAAAAACACCATGCACCAAATTCGAACCATGATCAGCTTGAGGACTTCTTCTTCGGAAAACATTGGTGAAACTAACGATACTGAATACTGAACTGGACATTGGAATAATGGAGTTGACTGGACCTCTATGCACTGAACAACATCCTCCTGGATCAACCTCTCCACTTGAAAGCTTTTGGACCACAAAATTTTTGATTTTAAGTAGACATCAAGTGAGGGTATATCTCCCTCACTTTTCTGATCTCCATCCATCTAGCCTTGCTCGGATTCATGCCCTTGAGTCCCACTCGAATATATTCAACATCTCCTCATCTAGAAGTATGAACTCTCTTGTCTAAGATGGTATCTTCCTGAAACTCGTTCATATACTTGGGTGCTAAATCCTAAATAGTAGGAATATGTGTATCTTCCTCGGGATCAATGATCATCAAAGGTTTATACAAATTCATATTTTCTACATTCACAACTGAATAAATTTGCATGTAAGGCGGTAAATCCGATTGGAATGCATTATTTCCAACCTTTTCAACAATCTTGAAAGGACCATACTTGATAGATTTCATTTCCTTACCTTATTCTTTCAACTTGTCTTTAATTATATACAACCATACCTGATCATTGACCTGAAAATGATGATCAACTCGATGCTTGTCGTGGCACAATTTGTACTTTGCCTGAATCTTCTCTAAATGGTCCCTCACTGCTTCATGTATCTGTTGTATTCATTGAATGAACTTAAATTATTTGTTTGAATCATTGTGTCCATCCACTTTATCTTCTTCACCGAACATAAAGTCCATCAGTGACTTTGGTAGATACCCCAAACATGTTTCAATTGGTGATCGATGAGTCGAAGAATGTATGGCTCGATTGTAAGCATGCTTCACATAAGGTAAAGATTGATCCCACAACTTAGGATGTTTACTGTAGTAACCTCAAAGAATATGTATCACGCTCCTGTTCACCATTTCTGTCTGTTTGTTGGTCTATAGATGAAAAATTGTGCTCTTCTTCAGCTTTGAGTCCATGAGTCCCCACAAAATGGACCAAAATTCTCCTACAAAGTGAGTATCTCGGTCATAAATAATAGAAGTAGGTAACCCAAAGTGAACCCATACCTGTCGAAAGAACACTTGTGCCATCTGTTTTGCAGTTACTTGCTTTTTGCAGGAACAAGAATGAACATCTTGCTTAATCGATCAACCACGACATACATGTAATCATGTCCTCTCCTAGACATAGGCATTTCCCCAACAAAATCCTTGGAAATGTTGTCCCATGGTTGCAGAGGAACTGGAAGTGGCATGTACAAACCAATCTTTCGATTGCTTGGCTTGCTTTTCGAACCATCACACATCCTTTAATGTAATTTTCAACTGTTTCATACATACAAGGCCAATAACAATACCTCTGAATTTGCACCATAGTCTTGCTTATGCCAAAATGTCCTGCAATCCGAGAAGAATGAGCTTCCAAAATAACTTGTGCCCTTTCTGTCTACAGTATGTGCAACTTACCCAGATGATATAACAACCTGTCATGAATATGATAATTGAATTCTTCTATCTGAGTACCATGAGTTAGTGATTCATAAATATCTTTGAAATAAGCATCAATACTATATTGTTCTATATAATTTTAATGTTTCAATGAACTATTTAGCAGTACTACTGAAGCATTCAAAGACAGTCTAGACATCATATCAACTACTTTGTTTATTACACCTTTATTGTACTTAACTACTAAGTGAAACTGCTGAAGAAATCCCATCCATCTGTAGTGGCGATATTTTTGCAACTTAGTCTATGATTGAAGGTATTGAAAGGCTTATGATATGTGTGAATCATTGTTTCCTTACCCATTATGTAGTTCTTCCATTTCTTTACACTTTCAACCAAAGAAAACAGTGCTTTATCATATGTCGGATAATTGATTACTACCTTAGAAAAATTTTCAGAACGAAAAGAAATTGGTTTCCCATTTTGAAGTAAGACTCCACCCATTGCATAACCACTTGCATTTGTTTCAATTTTGAATGGCTGTTGAAGATGGGGTAGAGCTAATATTGGTGTTGTGACTAGTTTATGCTTAATTGTATCAAAATATTTTTGTTGTTTCCCTCCCCACTGAAAGGAAACTTTAGATCATGTTAAAGTATGTAATGGTGATGCAATCAAATAAAACTGAGCAATACATTTTCTCCAATACTGAATTGCTCCTAGAAAACTTCTAGCTTCAGTCTTTGCCACTTAACAATCACATCTATCTTTAAATGACCACCTCCAACTATGTAACCAAGATAAACCAATGAAGTTTTCCCAAATTCACATTTTGACAGATTAATGTATAGTTTTCCCTATGCAACACTTCGAACACATGTTTAACATGCCTAGCATGTTCTTCCATACTGGAACTGAATATCAAGATATCATCTCAATATATTATAACAAACTTATCAATGTATGGATGAAAGACATCATTCATAACACACATGAAATTTGTTGGGGCATTACAAAAACCAAAAGGCATTAATAACCACTCAAATAGTCCTTGCCTAGTTTTGAATGCAGTTTTCCAGATGTTATTTTCTGATATTCGAATTTGATGATACCCACTACGCAAATCGAACTTAGTGAAATACACAACAATTTTCAACTGGTCAAGTAAATCATCAATCCTAGGAAGAGGATACCTGTTCTTGATTGTGATTTTATTTAAGGCCCTAAAGTTGACACACATTCTCCATGTCCTATCTTTCTTAGGAACTATAATTATGGGTGAACCACATGGAGATGAACCAGGTCGAATTAAACCTTTTTCTACCAGCTCTTGGATTTGTTTCTTGATTTCTTCATTCTCTATTACTGACATGAGATACATTCTGACATTAGAAAGAGGGGCATGAAACATCAACTGTATCTCATGTTGTATTTCTTGTTTAGGAGGAAGATGTTTTGGTTCTTTAAATAGAATTTGAAATGATTCTATCACTTTAACCAAACTATTTTTAAACTGAGATTCACAACCTGAAAAAGAATCTTGAAGATCCTTATGTTATTCTTTTACAACCATGAGTTTATATCTCTTACTTGAACTGATTAATTGCTTCATCTGATTAGCATTAACTAAATCCAAGTGAGTTTTAATTTTATGTGCCTGTAGGATGTATTCAATCCCATCTTTCTTAGATGATAATTTTTATCTTTCCTATGAAATACTGCATCAAAATCATAGAGATAAGGACTTATTAGCACTATTCCAAAAAAGTCTAATGATATCACATATAAATCTACTTCATCAATTTAATTATATGTGATGGAAAATTTTAAACGACGCTTCTTTGTGACATTAATCTAAGTTTGTTCCTTTAACCAACCTAATGGATATGGGCTTGGATGATTATGTGTTTTCAAACCCAATTTCTTAACCAATGATTCAGAAATTAATTTTTCCTGTGACCCACTGTCAAACAATCTATATATTTTTGTGTGCTTAGAAGTTACCCTTATATGAAATAACTCAACTCTTTTATCTTCGTCCAAATGTTTAATGTTTGAAGAAGCAGAAGTATTAGAACTTGAACTTGCATTAGAATTTTTACCTATCGTAACCATTGCAGTTATTTTCCCTTTCATCACTTGAATCAGAGCCCAAGTCTTGTTGGACTATTGTCAAAGCCTTCTTTGCACCTTTCTTCTTTTGGGACTTCTTTGGCTTGAGTTTTGGGTGAAGTTTCCAACATCTAGCTTCATCATGCACAATCCTCTGGCAGTTAGTACAGGTAGGTCTTTCATCTTCCTTCTAAGCTATATTTGTTTTCTTTCCCTTTGATCTTCCCTTCTTCTTGGCTTCTTTGGTTTCCAACTGTTTGGATGTCTTTGGTGTAAAATTGAATGGCCTACCACTTGATTTTACATGTATGGCTTTAACACATACTTCATTAAATTCATTAGGATTGAACATTAATAATGTATGATGTAAATATGAATGTAAATTGCCAATGTAATTTAACAAAGTTTCTCATGTATCCAAAGGAATACCAAGCACCAACACTTTCTTCCTGAACTCCAGAGTGAAATCTTGAACATTATGTCCCTTACCTTGTCGCAAATGTTTCCAATCAATAACAACTTTATGTGTATATCCAAACAGATAGAATTGTTCCTTTAGAGCTTTCAAAAACTTATACCATGAAGAGATGACCCTACCTTTTTGCTTTAAATCTATCTGTGTTTTACTCTCCGACCAGATTAAAGCACTTCCCCACATCCTAAGAGTAGCTAACTAGATCTTTGTCTTACCATCAGAAATGTTTTGAATCCTACAATACACTTCTATCTGCTTAATCCAGTTATCTAGTTTCTCTGGGTTCATTTCGCCATCATAAACATGTAATTCAAACTTGAAATCAAGTTTCAAAAGATTTTTTGAGGTTTCTTATTTGTTTCAGATTCCGAACTAGAAGAATAAGCAGAAGAAGATGATGAGGAGAAGGAGGTTTATCTTCTTTTCCTTTACCCTTGTCCTTCTTTGATGCCTTCGACGAATAAATGCATATCTCACCTTCTTATCTCCGTAGAGTTCTCCCAACATCTATTGCATGTTCAAAAACATTTTTTGGACTTTATTCTCATCCATGGGCTTCACTTCAGGATTTTCAGTTTCAACATTTTTAATCCCTGTCATCATTGATTGATGGAAAAATTTCTACTTTTCAATTTCTAGATCAAACTCCTCAAGCATTCCTTCTCCAAGTTGCAATCCTAACTTGGTTAACATCCACTGGAAAAAATACTACAAAGCACAACCTGCTCTGATACCAAAATATTTGATCTGAATGTGATCCTTATTAAGTGCTGAGGTAGTTTTTTTTAGTTGCCATTAGTGAATTGATCGTTAACTGAACTGCTTAATGTGGAAGACTGAAGGAAATATAAAATGTTGATGACTTAAACCAATAGAATATTAGACATTAAAATACATCAAATAATAGAGAGAAGAAATAGAAAACATTGATTACAGATTTCATCTCTGGTGGAATACGTCCCTAGGTCTACTTTCAAGTTGGGCATCTATTTTATTAGGATTGATCTGAGGAAGTATTTTCATAGAAAAAAAATAGATTTATCATACTTGTAACACTTATGGTCACTAAAAACAGAAATCTCTCTCTCCTAGCTTTCCAACACCTATCCCTATGCTCAATTCTGCCTCTGGATGGTCGAGCAATGCTGAAGACAAAACTGCCTCTAACCCTTAGAATCTGAGCTCAAATTCACTCATGTGTTATGGAAGAAATTGTCATGGTTTATAAAGGCTTGGATTCATAATTTTTAATGCCAATTTAGGTATATGGTTGAGAAAAATCAGTTTTGATAGGGCTCAGTCTTCTCATGAAGTGACACATAATGTATAGGGATAAGGTCATATCTTAACACCTTGGCACAATTAATTATAAACACCCAAATAAGGACCACAGGTTATAAATAAACCTGATGGTCATCATATCTGTGTGGAGGTTGAGTAACTTTCAGCATGTGAACAGGTGGGAATTGAGTACAGATGGCTATCTTTGTGGTTGGTTTCAGCGGTTTTGGTCAGCGTTATCCAATGTGATAACCTTCAACTTCAGCGGTCATGGTTATCCATTCCCGCACAGTCAACAGTTGGTGGTTAGCTGTCATTTCTGTTGCGGTTCCATTGCCTTTGCTCAAATGGTAGCAGTTAGATTTCTCCGACATGGTTTACTATATGGTTGGGATTGTTTTATGTATTTTTTTTATTATATGGTCTAAAAGTGGGTTTTAACATAGCTTGTTTTTAGCACTAGGTTTTAACACCATGGGTTTTGTGCTAGAGATTTATGTTTAAGGTGTTAGGTCTTTAGGTCTAGGTTTTAGACTTAAGTTTAGCACTTTAGGAATGAGACTTAGGTCCTTTACATAGTTTTTATTCACATTATCCATTTGACCCACTTCACCATTACATAATGACAAATACCACACACAAAGACCACACTTATGTCATGAGAACACATGACAATTAAAAACACCATGCACCAAATTTGAACCATGATCAACTTGAGGAATTCTTCTTCAGAAAACATTGGCAAAACTGGCAATACTAAAAGCTAAATTGGAAATTGGAATACTAGAGCTGATTGGACCTCTCTGAACTGAACAAGATCCTCCCTGGATCAATTAATCTAAGAAAATTCATTAATCTCAATATGGGCCTAACTTTTTTCTTAGTATTTTTTTTTTTAAATATTAAAATATTATGTGTGGAGCATGCATTGTTAGTTAATAGGTTATGTTGGCACTGCGATCAACAACCTCTAAAATTTTTTCTCACACATGAATTTTGGAGCCTTCTAATGATCTTATGGTATGTTATCTTATAGTAAATACATGGCTTTTTGAATTTTTGTAAAGTTTTTAAGTCTTCTTCATAGCTTTCAATTGTCAAGTCACTTGCACACATACACATCTCGAGTCTTCGATGAGTCTATGAGCACATTTCATTTATGTAAGCTAAAAAAAGCATTCGACGTTCCTTCAAGATAGTGCTAGTTCAATTTTCAACTCATTTCTATAGTCAGTGTGCAATTTCATTTGTAGCATCCCTCACTTTGATTGCAATTTCACTTTTGTTCTAGTATTCTTTATTAACTATTGTATTTTCTGCACTTTCGCTTTCACAAGTGTTTCTTTAACATCTGTAGTTTTCATTTTTGCTTATTTTCATTTTAATAAGTGGAATTTTTATGTTATATTAACTCCAGCATGTGTCACTTTCAAGTTCGTCTGCATTTTTCAAGTGTGATCTTATTTTTTCGACATGTCGCAAGTGTTGCTTTTGTGGTTTTCACTCCTACATGTGCCACACATTTTCACATAATCAAAGTTTTTTCTGGTGTAATTTTTTTCATTATATGGTCTTACATATCATTGTAATATATTTTATACACATTCCTACATATGTAGAAATTTAATACAAAATATGTATTGCCTGGATTCTTCTAATCTAACAATTATATGCCACTGTTAAAAATAGAATCGCTTCTACAAAATATTTGCGGAATTTAAAACACAATCGCCAGTCACAATATCATGAAGAAAGATCAATCACACATAACACAGATAATTTAATTGGGGAAATCATATAGCTAAAAACCCCACTATCTTCTATTATGCATTATATCATGGATAATGAGACAATTTCATACAAATCTCCAATCCAAGAGCTCTCAATACAATAGCTAACTGTCTCACATTGTCATACAAAAATTGGCAAGTTCCTTAGCCAATTTACTGTCTCTAGCCAGCCTACCTCCATTGCGTAATCCCAGCTGATAGCAATCCCTGAATGAATGGAATCCTGCTTGCCTTGAATGCGCAATCCTCATGGGAACATCCAATGTGTGTTTGGTTGCATGTGTGCAACCGATAATGTCACAACTGATAGTCAATATGTCCCTTTCACCTACATCTCAACTAGGTCTCCACTAGATCTGATATGCATTTAGTTAATAGTAGTTAATATTCAATTGCATGTGAGGCCACTGATTGTGAATTAATTAATAGTTAATTAACTTGATCTCTCACTAGTGTATCTTCAATTACAATTAGCACAATTGAGTTTAACTCACTTAACTGAGTTAAACTAATTTACAACTTTCATAACTACACTTCCAACCATGTTACAACTTTGAATCACTTAGTTACAACTAAGTCCACTTGCATGTCCCACCAACCAACAACTCAACTCGAAATTCCTATAGCTAACTGATTTGCCACTTCAGTTAACTATTTCCAAGTGCTCATTGAAAATAGATTATTATTTATTTTCCAACTAATATTAAGGGATAATAATAGCCGACATGCATCTATAAATAAACTTCATCTATAAATAGAATTTACTCATGCATCTATAAACAGAAATCCACCTAAAAATAGCCTAAAGCTCCATCCTAGTGTAGGTGCCTAATTTTCACTAGGGTCATCTTGTTGAATCTCAACACTCCCTCTCAACAAGAAATGGATTATCCTTCACCCTGATCTTATATCTATGGTATTCTAATTTTCTCTTGTTGAGCGCCATGGAAATTTTTAGGTGTAATATTCATGAGTGGGCTAATTTTCCATGATTTTTCTCAAAATTTTTTTTACTATTTTCCATTTTTTATAAAAACAGATTCACCCAAATTTTACAATATAAAATTATTTTACCTTTAAAATTTCCAACATTATATAGAGATTATATATAAAATGTTTATAAATTTTAATAATTTTACAAATACATAAATAAACATGTTATAGTTTGCATATTAGGGATTAGTGATATTCACCAATATTTTTAAACTTTAAAATATTTTTCAATCCTTAAAATTTTCCCTGAGCACCTTCATTAGAATATCTGCATGCTGATCTTCTGTAGGAATGTACTGAAGCAACAGAATCTTCCTCTACACAAAATCTCTAATATGATGATACCAGATAGCTATATGCTTAGATCGTTCATGAAAGATAGGATTAATCGAGAGTGTAATGCAACTCTTATTATCACAATGAATCACTATCGGATCTAAATGGGAGCCAAAAAAACCAAACAAGATCTTTCTCATCCAGATAGCATCACATGCAGCTTGACTCGTTGCCATGTATTCTGCTTCTGCTAATCTGAGTGCCATAGATCTCTGCTTCTTGTTGTACCAATAAATAGTTGTGGATCCAATGCTAAAGACCCCCCCTGATGTGCTCTTTCTGTCTGATTGGATGCCTACCTAATCTGCATCCATGAAGCCATGCAACTTCACCTCACCCGTCTCTCTGTACCATAAACCATACTCAGATGTGCCCCTCAGGTATCTCAGGACATGCTTTCCCGCCTTCCAAAAGAGCTTGGTAAGCTTAACCATCACTTGACTCAGCTGGTTAACCGCATAGAAAATGTTTGGTCTCATGTTCACTAGATACATTAGCAAACCCACTAACTATCGATAGACAATAGTATCCACTACCTCTCTAGAAGTAGCATCCTATTTCCTATAGTTTCCTGGAAGAGGAGTATCCATGGGTTTGCAACCGGTCCATGTGAAACTTACCTAGTATCTCCCTTGCATAATTGCCTTGAGACACAAAAATTTCACCATCTCGCTACCATATTTCCAATCCAAGGAAATAATGAAGGAGGCCCATATCGTTCATATCAAACTCCTTTGCAAGGTCCTCCTTGAATGAGTGTATCAGCTTCTCATCACTAGTCAATATTAAATCATGAGCATAAAGAATAATGATTAAAATATTACCCTCCACCACAGTTTGTTATAGGTTTTCATCCACTTCAATTTTGGTGAAGCCCAGTCCAGTGAAATAGCTGTCTATCCGAGTGTACCAAGCACGGGGTGCTTGCTTTAGCCCATATAATGCTCTTTTGAGACGACACACATGTGACTCGCTGCTGAAGATCTGAAATCCTTCAGGCTGCTCTATGTAGACCTCTTCCTCAATGATCCCATTGAGAAATGCAGTTTTCACATCCATTTGATGAATGCACCAGCCCATGTGCGCTTAGATATCAAGGATGGTCCTTATGGAAGAATACCTTACGACGGATGCAAAGGTTTCTTCATAATATATCCCCTCGATCTGTGAGAAGCCTTGAGTCACAAATATTGCCTTGTATTTCTCAACAGTCCCATCAACAACTTGCTTTACCTTATAGATCCATATTGATCCTACCACTAATCTATCAACTGGCCTTGGAACAAGTTCCCAAGCACTGTTTTTGAAAATGGAGTCATACTCCACCATTGCATCTACTCATGTGGGCTCCTGCACTGCTTCCTAAAAGGAGGATGGCTCAGTCACAATAAATTTTCTCGTGAGAGCCATGTATCTAGTAAATCAGTCAGGAGTCTGTCTTTTTCTGCGCTGTGAAGTAGGGGCTCCTAAGTTCTGCGCAGCATTAAGTCTCAGCCTATCAACTTCTGTGGTACGCCTTCTACCAGTTTTGATGGTTGGATCTGCATGAGTGGAATCCACTCCATGAAACTCCTCCAGTATGGAAGTCAAAAATCCCTCTCAAGCGAAAACCGCATGGCTTTCTCCTCATCGAATTTTATATCCCATCGCACCACAGTCATTCAAATGTTTGGAAAATACACACGATAATTATGGGGTGTTTCTATGTACCCCATAAATATACCAACTTCAGTAGTTGGCTCTAGCTTCTTCCTGGCGTCCTTGATCACATGCACTTAAAAAAATGAGCCAAAAATCTTAAAGAGTGAAACATCTGATTTCTTACCAATGAAAGCTTCTTCAGGTGTACTCATGCCAAGTACTCTATGAGGACAATGGTTTTGCACATAAGCCGCAGTGTTGCATGCTTCTACCCAAAAATGAATTGGTAGGCCCTAAACATGCAACATCGCTCATGTTGCACCCACGATCGTTCTGTTCTTCCTCTCCACGACCCCATTTTGCTATGGATTATGAGGCGCTATGATTTCTCTTCAAATTCCTTCTTTGCTGCAGAAGTTCTTGAATTCGTTGGAGATGCATTCTCCACCATTATCGCTCCTTATAGCCTTCACTTGCTTCCCTGAATCTTTCTCCACCAATGCCTCAAACTCATAGAACTTTGAGAATGTTTGATCCTTCTTATGCATGAAGAAGATCCAACATTTATGATAAAATTCATTAACAAAAATAACATAGTACTTATGTTTGATGTTGAAGCAACCGAGAACGGTCCACACATGTCTGTGTGAACTCTCTCAAGGATCCCCAAAGCACAGTTCTCCTTTTCATGAAAGGTGGACTTTACATACTTCCCCATGGTGCAACCCTTGCACTGATCTAACTGAGCAAGTGTTCCCATTGGAATTCCAGTATATATTTGATGCATGACTTTCAAGGCTCCATGATGAAGATGGCCCAATCGCCTGTGCCATAATTCACCCTCATCCCGGCTCACCACTTTTTCCGCCTAGCCCATCATGGAAGCGCAAAAATTTACCTCCAGATTGTAGATATTCTTAACTAGAATCCCTATCCTCTTGGCTTAACCATTTTTTATGTCGCAAGAAAGCTTTTCCATCACTGAAAAAAACGTCATAGCCTCTGTTCTCCAACATTGCGACTGAGACCAAATTTTTCTTCAGACCTGGAACATGCATAACATCTTTCAATTGAAATGGTTTACCTGAATCCCTCTGAAAGGTAATGTTACCAATGTCGATTGCACTGTATCATCCATCATCACCCATCTCAATATGAATTTGGAGATCTTTCTCCTCCAAGTCACTGAAACGTTCCTTATTTCCTGTCATGTGAAAGGGAGCACCACTATTCAAATACAACACCGATCCTAGTGCACTTGACACCATGCATGCACAAAAGGAGAAGTCAAGTTCAAATTTCGAGGTATGGGCCTCACTATCTGCAGCTCTAGTAGCGTTCTTGTTCTTCTTCTTTTGCGGATAGTTAGTAGCAACATGCCCGTGTTCGTGACAGTGAAAACACTTTATCTTGGAAATATCCATCTTCTTACCTTTAGACTCAGATTTAGAATGGAATTTCTTCCCCTTCCCCTTCTTTGCCTTAGTAGCCAAAGAAAAATCCTCTTCATCATCATGCTTTGATGAAAAGCCATCTCTGGTGTTTCACCTGAACTCCTCTTGCACCAGATCTGACCACAGTCATTCCCAGTTTGGAAATTTTTCTCGTCCGTTGACAGAGTCTTCATAACTATGCCAAATCTTAGGAAGTCCCTTGAGAGCCCATCTCACCAAATCATCATCAACAAAATTTATTCCCACACTCCCCAGTTCATCCCGACATTGGAAAAGATTCGTGAGATACTTTGGAAAGTTGTCGCCCTTTTCCATCTTGATCTTCCCGAGTTTATCTTTGAGCACCATTTTTCTTTTGTCGCTACTGCTTTAGAAAATATCGGTCAAAGCATTCCACATAGCATATGGTGTGTCTTTCCCATGAAGGCTTGAGACAATGTGGTCTCGTACTCCTTCCAACATAATCCTCCTTGCCTTTCCCGCTTTCTTTTGCCATGCATTAAGTAATGCAGCATCTATCGAAGCAGGCTTAGGAACATCAATGTCAATGAATTCCTTCAAGCCATTATCTTCAAGTACCGCCTCTATCCTGTCCTTCCAAGAAATGTAGTTCGAGCTGCCCTTGAGTGCATACTCTAACCTCAAGCCATTGAAAGCCATTTTGATGTTAAATCAGTTGTAGCACCAAGAAAGTCTTTCTGCAAATTCAAATTCTTTCCACCAACAAACTCAACTCCTGCTTCACAATTGCAATCTCCTGTGCTCTGATACAATGTATAAATTTAATACAAAACATGTATTGCCTTGATTCTCCCGATCTAACAAGTATATGACATTATTAAATACGGAATCGCTTCTACCAAATATTTGGGGAATTTAAAACATAATCACCAATCACAATACCATGAAGAAAGATCAATCACACATAACATAGATAATTTACGAGGAAAGCATATAGCTAAAAACACCACTATCTTCTATTATGTATTATATGATGGATCATGAAACAATTACACAAAAAGCTCCAATCCAAGATCTCTCAGTACAATAGCTAACTGTCTCACACCGTCATACAAAAATTGGCAAGTTCCTTAGCCAATTTACTGTCTCCAGATAGCCTGCCTCCATTGCACAATCCTAGCTAATATCAATCCCTGAAGGAATGGAATCCTTCTTTCCTTGACTGTGCAATCCTCATGGGCACATCCAATGTGTGTGTGGTTTCATGTGTGCAACCGATAATGTCACAACTGATAGTAAATCTATCCCTTTCACCTACATCTCAACTAGGTCTCCACTGGATCTGACATGCATGTAGTTAATAGTAGTAAATATTTAGTTGCATGTGAGGCCACTGATTATGAATTAATTAATACTTAATTCACTTAATCTCTCACTAGTGTATATTTAGTTACAACCTATCACAACTGAGTTTAACTCACTTAACTGGGCTAAACTACTTTACAACTTTCATAACTACACTTCCAACTCTATTACAACTTTGAATCACTCAGTTACAACTAAGTCCATTTGCATGTCCCACCAACCAACCACTCAACTAGAAATTCCTATAGCTAACTGATTTTCCACTTCAGCTAACTATTTCCAAGTGCTCATTGAGAATAGATTATTGTTTATTGTCCAACTAATATTAAGGGATAATAATAGCTGTCATGCATCTATAAATAGACCTCATCTATCAATAGAATTTTCTCATGCATCTATAAATAGACATCCACCTAAAAATAGCTCGAGGATCCATCCTAGTGTAGGTGCATAATTTTCACTAGGATCTTCTTCTTGAATCTCAACAACATCTTAGCAAAATGTTTCATCACAATTGTCAAAATTTGTGTTCTAAGTGTTGTAATGTGTCATTTCAACTGTCACATTAGAAGTAAGTGTTGCTTTGTTGTTGTTTCAAGGTGTGATTTTTATTCATTAGTCTTGCGTATCTTGTTGGATTTTATCGATGGTTTTCTGTGTGTGATCCAAGTTTGATTCAAGTCTGAATGCATTTCCCTCTTTTACTCTATCAATCCCACATAGCCATTTTGGAGCCCTTGTTGGTCCTTCAGCCTAGTGCAAGTTGTGAAGCAATTATCCCTCTTATTGAGTGTAGAGATCAAAATATCCATGGGCCTCAATGATTCAATCCTACTCCAAAGTATTGGTGTAGTAAGTACCTCTCAATATTATCCCTAATCTGCTGCACATTATGATCCTTCACAGGGCAGTCACTTGATCCTTCTTTCTCATATTGAATCACTACACTAAGTTTTGTTCACCTATACCTTACATGAAACATAGAGCACTCCTAGCTAATATAATGGACCTCTCCCACCATTTTTTGGAGGAAACAAATGTTATGCAAAAACCCTCCTATCCTCCAAGTGCACTGAAAATCATCCTAGGGCAAATGGCTCCTTCCTGTGGCCTCTCTCAATGAAAAGTTCACTCAAAATGGTCAATCACTCACTGTTAGGTCAAAATACACTAGCCTAGGAGAAAAAGCACATTAAAAAGAAACAATTACCCCATGTTGAATAAAATTTCACTTTCTTTCAATCATTTCTTATTTTGAGCACAGGGCCCACTCTCAAAGGCTGAAGCCTCACCCTTCCCCATTTTCTAATACAATCTACGCCCAAGCATTAAGTAGCCTCTTATTCTATAGCTCATGGCATAGTATGGAATGCTGAAGGAAGCTTCCCCTCTACCTTTGATTAGTCAAAATGTGCTTTCATAGAAGTCTCATTTCCCTTTCAGTGCATGGCGCAGTCCTGAAGGCTAAACCTTTCACTTCCCCCTTTCCCAATGAGCTCATGCACTCTAAACTTCCTTATACCATTTGTTTGAGTGCATGGTGCAGTAGGAAATGTTCAACGATCTCTCCTCTCACCCTTAACTGGTCAAACTGTACTTTTAAGCCCTCCCCTCTTTTCTTTTAGAGCACATGGGGCAACCTTGAAGCATGAAGCCTTCCACCTTGTCCCTTCAGCTTCCCCCATTGCACTGGACCAAGGAGAGATCCTTTTCATATTGCATGGCATAGTAAAAAATATCAACAGGGCCTTCCTAAGCCATTTATAGCTTTGACTATGCCCTCTTAATCAAACCTTATTCTTTTAATCCTCTCTAGATCTATCATGGCAGATCATTCTACAAACTAAGTACTGATATAATAGATGTTTTTAATACTAATATTTCCTAATGATGAATTATTTTCATTTGGAGGAGTATTTTACTATCATGAAAAGGTGATGCTCGAGAGCATATATCAAGGACAAAGCATGAATAAACACATACAAATAAGAAGCACTAAACAGAGCTACCATGGGGACATGAATCAAATCATGGACCGAGACAAAAAGAAGACATTGCATGATGACTCAGAGGATTAAAATGTTGATCCAAGAAATTTTGGAGGCTTAATAAGAAGAAAAAAGTGGATCTTTCATGAAGATGATGTAGCAAGGAAGACAAATTGGCATTTCCACCTCATCATGAAGAACATGTCATCATTGTTACGTTTTAACTTGTACAAGTTTCATCATAATGGTCAATATGTTTCCATGTGTCCTTCCACATAATCATGTGTAATGTAATGATGTATTTTCAAAGAAAAGGAAAAAATGTAATGTGTGGAAATATGGTGCAGCCATAAGGCTAAAAATACCCACATACATAGAATCTTAAACTATGCCTTCCCATTCCCAGGATTTATAATATTCATTAAAATTATTTAAGTGGAAGTATTTAACTAACCTGCAATACATCATGATTAACATAGGCTTTGTGGTACCCTAGTTTAATTCTAAATCCATTATTTTGTAACCAAAAAAGCCTTTAATCTTCAATCCCTACTATGTTTTATTATAAAACCTTTCTGATAGAATTATGTTGTAAACCATCGAGAACACATATAAAACATTTAAACTTACCCTTCCATATTTTTCACGTGACTTTACACACTTACCAATATTCCACACATTTACCAAGGCTCTTCCCTGTGCAATCTCTCATCTCAAACCTCCATCGTACTTTTCAGAACTTATCACAAGTTCGCTGATTTCTCCACTTCAAAAATTTGAAAATATATCATTTCACAATTCAAAAAACTTACCACTTCGACAAAATTACCTCATCGGCACTTTGCAACTTTAAATCCACCATTAACTATTATGCCATATCACAAGCGCAATGCGATATGTGCATGGCTACTCCACCTGACATGTGGCTCCTCATCGCATCACAACTTAAACAATATAACTTGCGATGTCTTAATAATTAAATATAAAAGTCGTCGATTGCGATGTGCGATGTAATCTCCCACCGACACGTGGATTATCTTCACAACGTCTAATCCATTAAATCTCTTGAATATTTTCTTGCGATATCCATTCTCGACCGCTTATTACTGACTTAAATTTTGTGATCTAATCGTGTCCATCCATCTGACGTGTATTTATGTACTATGATCTCCTTCATCCATCTCTCTTCTTCAATTCTACCCTTTGATCTTGACTGTCTATTTTCCCCTTTACACTTCCTCCAAAACTCTTAAGTTTCTAGGGAAAATACTCCATTTCTCTACCTTCAGAAAATCTATATGATTCCTTCATAATTAAACATTGTTTCATTCAATAGGCCCACATACGGTCCTTTAAAAAATAAATGATCTTAATTACTAATTTGTTTTTCTCCATGGTGTAACCCTCCTGATCTTGTTCGGTATTCTGTAGCGCTAATCTCTCTTGAGCTTGGATCTAGTTCATATTTAGAATTATCTGACCGCTACACATTTCTCAACTCACTATCTAGTTCTTCTTGAACTCACCTGCACACCTATAATATGCATAATTATGTTGTTCACACTTACAATTTATAATTTATAAACACAATAAGAAATTCATCAACACACTATACTCTGCACAACTCATAATTGAGTTTTTATATCTACAAATAGATATTTACACAATGAATTCTTTCTCCACCTAATTTTTTATATTAGTGACCTCTCAACACTACTTCCCTCTCTCTGCCTGTAGGCTTACAATCAGCTTTCGTCTATTATCTATCTAACAATAATGGTCTTTATGCCTTTGAGGCCTTAAAAATATATACAAAAGGTTCTGCAATCAATCCTGGTTTATATCCTCAATATTCTCAACTAAATCCTAAGAATCCTCTAAATCCACAAAATTATCAACTAATTCCTAAGTCTAGGATTCAAAATTCCTTTGAAATCTCAACTAGACTAAATCTCTCGTGTTCTCCTACATTCGATAGCATTTAAAAATATGCCTCACAATATTTAATTAAATCCTATTCTAAATGTCTCACATAACTAATCACTCAAAACATTGAAAATTACATTAATTCAATTCTTAGGAAACTAACTCCCTAAAAAAACAAGACCCCCTAGATTCTAATAAATGTAGAAATTTTGGAACCATGATGCTCCTACATTAGAATCCCAAGGTAGAAGACATTCATGGTCTCCAGATCATGTGTTTTTAATGCTGATGGAATTCCTCTTGGATCCCAAACTTTGTTTTGTAGTCTATCTTTGGTCGCTGTTGTTGTTTTTTGTTGCTATTCGCCAGTTCTCCATACTTTATGTTGCATTGTCCCCCTAGCTATACTCTCACAGTATGTTGCTGTATTTCCCTTGCTATTGTTGCTTTGCTTTCTTGTTGCTATCTTCTTCTAAGACACTTTCATCATCGACCTTCTTATCCTTTCAATCTCCATGTTCAATTCATTTTCTGACTCGTTCTCACTCTACCAATTGTTGTTGGACTCTATCCATTCATCTTCAAATTGTTGTTCGTTACCTTCACTGTGGAGTTGTTGGATTGTTACTACCACCCTTACATCCTTACCCTTTTGTTGCTTCTAAACTTTTATCTCATCTCCAAACAACCTCTATTCAATATCTTTGATTAAAAAAACATACTCAGATGCTTCCAGCAAACAGTTCAACAATCCACTTTCTACCTGATTCCTTTCAAAAACCTCATCACTATGTTTCTTATCAATTCCAACATAACTCTCCTTCTTTTCCTTGACAACATCTCGTATTTGTCCTTCATCTCCTTTACTAATCCTCGTAGTCATTTCAGTCTCCTTCAATTCTAGGATTTATTCTTCTTTAGCATGAGACATATCTGCCCCATCTTCCTCTTCATTACTATTCTTCTCTTTGTCACTGATATGTGACACTTCCATCTGTCCTTCCGGGTTGACTGAATCTTCCTCATTCACATATATACCTATGCATCCCTCAAGAAACTTCATTTCTTCATCAAGATTACTAAAACTTAAATCATTTACCTAAGGTCTCAATCCATGGCTTGACTTGGACTCCCTCAACATATTTTCTACCAATAACATCTCTCTATTAGCTTCCTCAAGCGTTAAATTTGTATGCTTGACATATTTCTTCACTTATGCTTGCATTTGGCTACCCATATAAGCCCAAATTCCTCTACTTACAACTTTGGTAGTATACTGAAAATAAATATCTTCCTCCAATTGTGTATGATCTTCTTTATGAGACCTAACTGTCTCATCCTTCTTCTTTAAAATGGAATCTAAATTATGTCTCTATGCTTCCTCTTCTTTTATAATACCCAAATATTGTCCACCATCATGTATTACACCTGCAAACATACACAAATTATCAGTTTTAAGAACATAAGACCTTTCAGTCCCACTTGATGCTTCAGCCATCTGGTCTTCTTGCTGCTTTGAATCTTTCATATGATTCAGATCCTTTGTAATATTTTCCTCTATCTCTTCATTACTTTCAGAAATAAATTCATTACTAAGTTCTTTATGCTGCAACAAGTCAATGTTTTCCTCATTCAAGAGGCATTCTCCATCATTATTTACTTCAGATTATTTATCTTCTGAAAGGTACTCTTCCATACTTTGATCAAATTTTATGAAAGCTTCAAAAGATTGCCCATCCTCTACAAAACTTGTAATCACATCAAAATTATTACATTAAAAAATACAAGCCTTTATATCCTCTTCTGCTACCTTTGTCCACATTTCTTCATGCTACCTTGAATTATCACAATAGTTTATAAGATCTTTCACAGATCTCCAACCTTCATCTTCACCTAAAACTTCCCCCTGTTCTGCTTCACTAATGGAAACTTCCATTCTCAACTCAACTTCTCTGAGTTCCTCTGATTTCAATTGAACATCCATTATTTGATGAAGCTTTCTAAGCTCTTTTATTAACTACATATTCACCTGTTTCTTTCTTTTCTCTTGTAGCCTATGCCATTTGACTTTATTTCTAATAGTCCAACCATACCTCTGGTCTACCTTATTTCTTTGCAACATATCCATCAATAATTCAAGATGGAAATTTATCTCGGCTTTCTCCCTATCAATCTCTTCTTGACTCATCATCTCTGTGCCTTTTACCTTGGCATATTTATCCACTCTTATTTTGTTGTGGCTTCTCCCTGAACCTCTGCTATGACTATCAGTATTCATTCTTTTGTCTCTTGTGAAATTCATATGTTCACTTGTGGACTATACTAAGCCTCTCTTTCTCAGAAAGTCTTCATATCTGTTGCAAGTACCTAACCAATTCTTCTCTACTTTGAGCTCATTCTTTCGGTGACACTGGTTCTCTTTATATGGAACCTATATTGAGAAACTCCTTTGCTCCTTGGCTTCTAAAATTATACTTTCTTCTGAGAACACTCTTGTCCCCTTTGTCCAACATCAATTTGATTCTTTAGGGTCACTGCCACTTTCTTTAGAGTATCCACTTTACTCTGCCTTCAAGAACACAATAGATTCTTATTTTTTTTTACAGTTCCTCTTTCTATCTTTGCTGAGATATTCCTCCTTTGTCCGCAACCTACAAAAATCAAACCAAAGTTAACATAAAACACTACCTGTATAATTTTACAAGGAAATTTTCTTCCACTCTTCAACACTTGAATGGATCTCCATTTTCCACAAGAAATCTACCATTGCTTTGTCATATTTTACTGTCTGGATTTTGTTTTTGCACTTGTCTCCACATTTTCAAATTTATAATCTGACTTCTTCTCCTCTGTTCCGTAATCACACTTGCATTCTCCTTCCATTTCACACAAAATATTATTCTGCTCTGCTACCAAATGTCTTATGCATAGTTTAGCTCTACAATATTCATTTATAACAATTTTTTTCATTTACTCGCTCTGATACCAAATGACGCGACCATAAGGCTACAAATACCCACATACGCAGAATCTTAAACTATGTCTTCCCATTCCCAGGATTTGTAATCTTCATTAAATTATTTAAGTAGAAATATTTAACTTACCCACAATACATCATCATTAACATAGGATTTGTGGTACACCGGTTTAATTCTAAATCCATTATGCTGTAACCAAAAAAGGCTTTAATCTTCAATCCCTGCTCTATTCTATTATAAAACCTTTATTATAGAATTATGTCGTAAACCATTGGGAACACATATAAAACCTTTAAACTTACCCTTCCATCTTTTTCACGTGACTCTACACGCTTACCAAGATTCGACACTTTTACCGATGCTCTTCCCTGTGCAAACTCACATCGCAAACCTCCATCACACTTTTCAGAACTTATCACAAGTTCGCTGATTTTTCCATTTCGCAAATTGGAAAATATATCATTTCGTAATTTGCAAATCTTACCATTTTTCACTTCGGAAAACTTACCTCATTGGAACATCACAACTTTAACTCCATGCTTAACTATTATGCCATATCACAAGCGCTATGCGATATGTGCATGGCTACTTCGCCTAACACGTGGCTCCTCATCGCATCACAACTTAAACGATTTAACTTGAGATGTCTTAATACTTAAATATAAAAGTCGTTGATTGTGATGTGTGATGTAATCTCCCACTGACACGTGGCTTCTCTTCACAACCTCTGATCCATTAACTCTCTTGCATCTTTATTTGCGATATCCATTCTCAACCGCTTATCACTCACTTAAAATTCATGATCTAATCTTGTCCATCCACCTGACTTGCATTTCTGTGCTATGATCTCCACCATCCATCTCTCTGCTTCAATTCTGCACTTTGATCTTGAACATCTATTTTCCCCTTTACACTTCCTCCAAAAATCTTAAGTTTTTAAGGAAAATATGCCATTTCTCTAGCTTCAGAAAATCTATATGATTCCTTCATAGTTGAACATTGTTTCATTCAACAGTCCCACATACGATACTCTAAAAAAAAAATGATCATAATTGCAATTTTTTTTTCTCCACGACGTAACCCTCTTGAGCTTGTTCAATATTTTGTAGCGCTAATATCTCCTGAGCTTGGATCTAGTTCATATTTAGAATTATCCAATCACTGTACATTTCTCAGCTCACTGTCTAGTTCTTCTCGAACTCACCTACACACCTATAATATGCAGAATTATGTTGTTCACACTTACAGTCTATAATTTATAAACACAATAAGAAATCCATCAACACACCATACTCTGCACAAATTAGAATTGAGTTTTTATATCTACAAACAGATATTTACACAATAAATTCTTTCTCTGATTGATTTTCTATATCAGTGGCCTCTCAACACTACTTCCATCTCTCTTCTCGTAGGCTTAAAATTATATTTCTTCTATTATATATCTAAGAATAATGGTATTTATGCCTTTGAGGCTTTACAAATATATACAAAAGGTTCTGTAACCAATTCTGGTTCAGATCCTTAATCTTCTCAACTAAATCCTAAGAATCCTCTAAATCCACAAAATCATCAACTAATTCCTAAGTCTAGGATTCACAATCCCTTTGAAATCTCAACTAGCCTAAATATTTCATGTTCTCCTACATTCGATAACATTTACAAATATTCCTCACAATATTTAATTAAACCCTATTCTAAAATCACTCAAAACATTGAAAATTACATTAATTCAATACTTAGGAAACCAACTCTGTAAAAACACAAGACCCCCTAGATTCTACTAAATGTACAAATTTTGGAACCATGATGATCCTGCATCAAAATCTACTAGTCTTATGTGGAATATGAATAGTCACATAGTCATATGTGGACAAAAGTCACATAGAGAAGTCTAAAGGTAATTAGAAGTCCAAGAGTCATAATGGTAGTCCAAGAGTCATGTGGATATGAAAGGTGATTCCTATTGTTATATAAGTGACCTCATAACTCAAGAATAATGGCCTTTTGGAGGCTTAAGCTTTGGAGATCTAGTTTTGGCTTCTCTACTTGGCATAGGAGAGAAAATTATTCTTTGGAGAAGCAAGAAGTGACTTAATGCTCCATTAATGGAAATTGTACCTCACCATTTTAACTATGTACTTGGATCTTTCACCTTATAATTGGAGCTCGATAAGGCAACACATTTTCATGCATGTATTGTGAATGTTTTAGGACTATTTTTTATATGTTATATATATATATATATATATGTTTCATTTTTATGTACTAGGGAAATTAAACTATTTTTGTGGCCTTGGTACTTTTCTTGTTGAAGGTGTTTCTTATGTTGTTTAATGATCATTGTGTCTATGTGAACTATTTCACTAGATAACTAACAAATATTTATTTTCTCATGTATATATCTTAGGTTAGTACTATTACTTCCTTCTAGTGGCTCACTTTTTTTCCCCCCTCCTGAAAGTATCCTTTTACACATTATAATTGGTGTTTCACAATGTCAACTTACTTTCTTGTTCAAGGGTTATGTATATATCTCTTATGTTATTTATTGAAACTAAGGTGAACCTAAAAATTATGGTGGTCGAGTTGATACTCTTAATAGGGCTCCTAATCAAAACAACGTGAGATCTAACTAGGACTTCACATCAAGGAGACCCCCTATATGTTGGCAGTATCCATTACTGTCAACATTTTGGTGCTAGAAGGAGGGACGAATAAAAAGTTGTGTCTGTTGAGTCTATTTTTAATCTCTAATATTTATTGTCTCATCCTCCAACCATAATCCCAGGGTGTTTATATAATTTATCTAATAGTCAACATTTAATCCCTGATGAGCCTCTTTATGACTTGTCTAAATTCAAGTTTGATTGTGAGGGCGGAACATCCATAGTCGAGAACATCCCTAATTTTCTTAAATTTTAGGAATATTATGAAATTGATGATGAATATGATGAAATTGAATCTTGAAGGTCATGCTAATTAATGGTTTCATACCTTACCATCCACCTCTATCCATTATTTTTATCAATTTCTCAAGGATATTTAGCAATATTTTGATAGGTATTATAACTAAGATGTTTATAAAAGAATCAATCAACTTAAAATGGAGCCTAATGGATCAATTGAGGATTTTTCTAATAGATTCCTTCACTTATGTTATGAGTTTCCCAAAGAGGATATGGGTTGGAATTTTTTTAAGAAAAAATTTGAACATTTGGTTTGGATCCCTTTGCATCAGTTTGAATCTAAACCACGAGATATTTATGTTTTCCCAACTTTTGTAAACTATGAGACACCTCCAATTTCATAGGAGGAACCTACTATTCCTTTTTTTCATTGTCATCCTCCTTTTCTAGTACCAATTTGGGTGCCTCCTTATGATGATGATCAAGTTGGTAAATCTACAAATCAAATTCCTAATCCATCTTCTCAACCCTCTACCACTTTCCATGATTCAGATCCAATGAAGCAAATTTTGGAATGGTTCATGAATCCTATGGTGATAGCTAATTTCTGCATTCCTCCAGATGATATTAACACTCATAACTTTAGCCTTGAATCTGATTTGGATTCATGTCATCCTCTATCATATCTTTGTCGTGATCCATTTCCCCTTGATACACTTGATCAATCTCTTCCAAATACAAATAGTGATAAGGCACAAGGTAGTCATTCTTCATAGGTAGAGGAGTAGGAAGGTGAGGATCATTTTGATATTTGTTCAAAATCCTCTATGTCAAGGTAATGTTCATCCATCCTTGGTTTATTTTCAATCTAATAATATCAACAATGACTCAAATGAAATTGAATTTCCTAAGAAATCTAAATTATTGGACAACCTTAATTCTATTGGTTATGTCTCCATTTTGTATATAATGATAGTTTCCAAAGTGCACCATTTGATCTTTTGTTTTATCAAGAAGATTGCTTTTTGGAATATTTAGATCTCAAATATGATTTGGTCGAAGAATATGTTTTTATGGAAATTTCTTCTTCACATTGTTGGCATTATGATGTAATATGTTGTCCTTAATGGCAACCTACTTGATGAGTTTCCTTTTTGATAGCAACCTATTTTTTGAAGATGTAAAATTGATGTATCTACTTGTCAGTTCAGATGTGACAGAGAAAGGAATTCTAGTTAGTGACAAAGGAATGATGAAGGTAAAGTTTCAATATGTATATGGAAGTTTGATGAAGGGAACCCAAGTATACCTATAGGTTTGATGAAGGGAACCCAAGTATACATCCAAAATTAGTGTATATGTAGTTTTAGTGAAGAAAAGTCATGTATACACGTGGGCACAAAGAAGAAAAGTAGTGTATGTATTTAAGCACTCAATTTATGATACCAGAGGTCCTTACCATGGTATTGGCCCACAATATTGAGCGTAGTAATGGTTATTTGATCTCGTCCAAGAATATCATCGGCACTTGTTTGGTTTTTGGCTCATGGTATTGGATAAGGCTCAAACTATATATGGAGGAGAAGATCATAGTGCAAGGGGTGAATATGAAGAGAATTGAATTAATACTTCAGTCTGAAGTATATTTGCATAGATGAGGATATATTCAATAGATATATATTATGTTTTGATGCACTCATGAATACAATAATGGATCAGGATCTCTAGACCTAAAATGACTATGTATTTGCATGATCTATTTATGAGTTGTTTAGATCTCTGGTATGACGAATAATTATTGAAGTAAATGATATGATCTGAACAATTTTCCTAGAGTTACATAGTCCTTTAATATTTACAAATCTATATGATGGTTCACCATGGTGAAAGCGCGTATACCCACGGGTTCATTTTAGAAAAATCGCGTATGGAAGTTAGGGTTTTTTTTTCTTCTGAAGATTGCCGAAGAATATTTCTAATCATTTCTATTATATTTCTGTTGTCTGCCAATAAAGTCTTCATGTAGATCTAGATTTTTTGAATACTATTTATGATGCTAGTTGATTATGTATAAATATTATGAGTGGTTGGGTAATTGAATATGATGGATGCTACTAACTGAACTAGGCGTTTTGTAAATATGACAAAGTATGTCTTAATGTCTTTGATCTGTTCTGAGTCTGGTCGAATTCCTAGTTTTAGTATATAAATATCTATACGTAGGTTCGTCCACAAGAAAGTGTGTATACACGTAGGTTACAGCAAGTAAAGTAGCGTATACAATTGGTTTTATTAATGATCAGGGTTGAAGTTGATTATGTGTGTTAACACAAAAGTTTGGGTTTAATGTTGTGATGTGCTTACATTAATATCGATGTCCTATTTATTGGTTGATGGTTGTTTGTGTTGATCTACAAATTGTGTTGTGCTGAAGTTATTGGATCCAGTGTGAAAAATTATGAAACGTGGTCTGCAGTGGTTATAAGGGTAGAAGCCTTCAATGTGGAAGTCGAAGCTTCCTTCCAGAAGAAGCTGGTGATCAGTTCAAGGGGTTGAAGCTCCCTCCAGTAATGGGTGGTAAACAATATCAGGGGTTTGAAGCTCCCTTCTAGTAGTAGCTGGAAAACAAGATAAGGTTGCAGCCTTTTTTAGGTGGGTTCCTACGTACTCATATGAGTCAGCATCAGTACAACATTATAAGAAATTTTTTGTATAATAAACATTGAAGATAGAGACGAAAAAAGCGGTGGTTTTCTCCTGACTTGGGTTTCCACCTTAAAATATTGGTGTTCATGTGTGATGATTTAATTTTTTATTACTGCACATATCTACTGCTTAAATATATGACACATAATTGATGATCTAGGCTAAGTAAAGTTTCTAAATATTTATTTGAACATTAAAATTTATTTGGGTATACACATGTTTCCTTTACAAAATCCGCGTACATATGCTAGTTGGGCTAATTAGAGTCGCATATATAAATTAGTAAGATGAATGCAAAATATTGTGATTATTGAAAATACTAATTCATCCCCCCTCTCAATATTTTCTCAACAATTGGTTTTAGAGCAGGTCCTTTTGAGGAAGCTTAATCGCTAGAAGGAAGATCATCTAAGATGAGAAATGAATATGGAAAAACATTTATCAGACCACCACTCTTTAAGGGAAACAATTTAATCTTCTAGAAGACAAGAACAAGATCGTATATTTAGTCTCTTGGAGCAGATGTTTGGGTGATTGTTGAAGGTGGTTACCAATATCCAACTACTGTTCCCACAGATCCAGTAGCAAGGAATAACTCTAAAACTAATGCAGAAGTTTTCAATGCATTATTGGGAAGCCTTAAAGAATCATAATTTGTCAATGTTATGCAGTTAAATACAACAAAGGAGATATGGGACAAAATAATTCTAAGCTATGAAGGCGATGCCAAGGTACAAAGCGATAAAATCCAATCTCTTAGAATTCCATATGAAAATATTAGAATGCATAATGATGAAAGTATTGCTAGTTTATTTTAGAGTCTATATGAGATCGTAAATTGTATGAAAATTTTGGGTGAAGACATAAGAGACATAGCTTTAGTAGAGAAAATATTAAGATCTATTTAACTCATAAATTCAAGTCAAAAGTGTCTTTTATTGAAGAGAAGCAGGATCTATAAACTCTTATTGTTGTTCAACTTCATGGGATCCTGAATGCTTTTGAAATGAGAAAATGAGGTTCGTTCGGAAGTCAAAGAAGCTACGTTTAGAGCTACTTCAAAAGGAAAGGACAAGGAAGAAAAAAAAGAATCAGGGTATGCATAAGAAGAAGATGAGGTAAATTACTTAAAGAAACTTCAAGTACTTGGCACTAGAAGTTTCATAGGTAAGCCTCCTTTCAAATGTTTTTCTTGTGGAAGAGTGGGTCATTATAATGCTAAATGTCCCCATCAAGATAATCATGATAAGGGAAAGGATTTAGAAAAAGGTAATAGGAGACGATTTTTCAATAGAAAAAGTTATTATACTCATGAAGATAGTGATGGCTTTTCAAATAGTGAAGTAGGAGAATCTGATCAAGATATTAGACTACTCATGGATTTTGAAAAAGATACTAGTGAGGCTAAAGATACTTTTATGGATTCTTTAAAAGAAAATGATTTTCTTGAAGGAAAAACTCAACTCAAAATATGCCTGGAAGAGAACAAAATAGCCATATATACTCTAAATAATCAACTCATATAAAAGGAGAAGCACAATGAGAAATTAGAATGTGAAATAGTAAGTCTAAGAAAGGAACTTGAGAAAGTAAAAATTCTAAATCTTAGATTTTATAAAGGATCTAAAACCTTAGATGAAATTATCAAGGTTCAACACTCTCCTCTTGTGAAGACAAGTCTTGGATATATTGGTGAATCTTCTCATTTAGAAAATTCCTCAGCTAGAAGCTATCTAAATGCACCAAAATCCATCCATTAAAGCTTTGTCACTCAATAAAAGAAAAAGACAATGTCTAGGTAAAGCATAATCATTCAAATTCAAGGATGAACAATGACATAAATATCAGTCAAAAGGTAAGAAATACTAGAA
This sequence comes from Pinus albicaulis, assembly GCA_034641835.2. NCBI lineage: Eukaryota > Viridiplantae > Streptophyta > Pinopsida > Pinales > Pinaceae > Pinus > Pinus albicaulis. The sequence continues at coordinate 1,431,997,089 of CM076579.1, read as the reverse complement.
GGTTTTGTGATCACAGAAATTTCTTCTTTAATAGAAAATGTTTCTCATGTCATAATTTTGGTCACAAAGCTACTCAATGTGTTTCATACAAAACCATCATGACTAGATAAGAAAGAAAGAAAAGAAATGAGACAGGAATAAAGAAGATTACTTATAAAAAAATTCTCCTCTTCAAAATGAAATTGAATGTTCATTTTGAAATTAACTTTGGACATGAGGAATCTGAATGCAGGTGAAAACTTCAGCCAAAAGAACAAATATCCACAAATTCCAAGGTATGGAGAAGGAAGGACTTACAGTTTGAAAGTTGCGGCATAGCTTTATTTTCATAAGGACATGAAAATTAATGGTACATTGATGGCATATGTTAAAAAAACATGACAGGTGATAAAGATAAAATTATTTCATACAATGCATTAGAGAAGGAAAAAAAAATGTTACTTTTGGAAATGACTCTCCTATTATCATTAAGGGTAAAGAATTCGTTTTTCTAAAAGAAAATGTTAAAGCTAAAAATGTTATGTATGTTTATGGATTAAAACATAACTTTTTGAGTGTTATTCAAATGTGTGATCAAGGAAATGAATTTGTCTTTTGATCAAAAGAGTGTATGGTTCGTGAACTTGACACAGGAAAGACCACAATAAAAGGAACAAGAACCCCAAGCAATATATATATATATATATATATATATATATATATATATATATATATATATATATATATATATTGAAAGGTTGCCATGAGCAATTTAATCTAGGTAAATCTACAGAAAATTGTTTATAGCACAAAAGATTGGGACATCTAAGCTTTTCTCAAATAATCAAATCAAGTAGGCTCAAAGCTGTTCATGATCTACCCAACATCACTTTACCAGAAAAAATCATATGCATGTCATGCCAATTCAGTAAGCAAACCGGGGTTCAATTTAATGCCAAAGAAGGATTAGCAAGTAAGCCTCTTTAACTTATACATATTGATTTTTTTGGACCTGTGAGGAAAAATTCACCTCGTGGAGAACAATACTATATATTATTCATTGATGACTTTTTTATAATGTGTTGGATCGGTTTATTGAAACATAAAGATGAAGCATTTGAAAAATTTAAGGTCTTCAAAGCTTTAGTTGAAAATGAATTAGATATAAAAATCAAATGTCTTAGATCTTAACGAGGAGGAGAATACATATAAGATGAATTCTTTGATTTCCATGAACAATATGGCATAAAAAGATAGTTTTATGTAGCTGCAACTCCAAAAAAAAATGGCGTGGAAGAGAGAATGAATAGAACAGTTCAACAAATGCCTCGTGATATGCTTTATGAATCTATGACTCCTGACACCTTCTAGGGTGAAGCTGCTCATACTACAGTAAACATTCACAAAAAGGATCATGTTCGTGTAAATAGTGATACAACTCCTTATAAACTCTAGTATGGTAATACTCCCATTATGAAGCACTTTAAAGTTTTTGGAAGCAAATGTTATATAAAAATAATGACGAAAAACTTGGTAAGTTTGAACCTAGAGAAGATGAAGGAATATTTCTTGGTTACTCTTCTAGAAGTAAAGAATACAAATGCTACAATAAGAGACTCCGAAAGATTTTTGAATGTATTGATTTTGTGATTGATGAAATTCTCACAGCTCCAAAAAAGGAAATAACAACAAATGAGGATGATGATGATGAATGTTTTACCTCATGAAATAACAATAATATAGAAGGAGAACCAAATGAAGTACCAGAATAAGATACAACAGAAAGAGAAAAGGCTCCATCTAGGTATGTTCAAAATAATCATCCAAAATCTCAAATTTTGGGAGAAAATGAATCAAGGGTACAAACAAGAAGAACTCTTGTAAGATATCCTAGTTATCTAGCATTTGTATCCACCATTGAACCAAAAATTTAAATGAAGCTAGTAAAGATGAATGTTGGATTTAGGCCATGAATGGAGAACTTGATCCAATTGAAAATAATAATACTTGGAAATTGGTTCCAAGACCTCATGATAAAAGTGTTATTGGAACAAAGTGGATATTCAAAAAAAAGTTAAATGAAAATGGAGATGTAATTAGAAGAAAAGCTATACTTGTTTGTAAAGGGTATGCTGAACAAGAAGGTCTAGAATTTGAAGAAACATTTGCACCATTAGCCATAATTGAAACCATAATAGTGTTTCTTACATTTTCATGTTTTCAACAATTCATGTTTATCAAATGGATGTTGTTGGCTCCTCGTGATTTCCAATATTGGCAAGAACAACTCTACAAGGAACCACATCAAACCACTTTGGAGTCCAAGGATCTAGCCTTCCTGGATTCAGAGAGGGTTCTCTCTATGTATGTGCGTGTAAATGATATGTCTTTATGCTTTTGTTTTTTGATTTTAGGCTAGTTATGGAGTTCTTGGGAATATTTGTTTTGTTTGATTGGTTGATATTTTAATGGCGTGATTAATTAATGGAGTGTTTGAGTGAATAGATAGATTGTAAGAAACATTAATCCATTGGGCTATGGAGTCATAAAATAATTTGATTGTTCATCAACTCTACAAGGGACTTCATAGGGCAAGATAACTATATCAAGTGGATCTCTTAGATTAGATGGAATATGAAATGACAGTAAATTGTGAAAACAACAAAACTAAGGTCAGTTAAGAATCTTTTAACTCTACTTCAACAAGAAAAGCCTTTTAGGTAACTGTTTAAGACAAACCAAAGGACATGGCAAACCATAGACTTCTTTGGCTGGACTCTAATAGGAAAACCTTTTAAGACAACAATCCAACAATCCTTGAATTACTTTCAAACAAAGAAAACATTTAAGATTCATAATCAGTATAATTAAAGAGAAATTTAAGAATACCTTAATCAACTAAAAAGACCTTTGCGGAAACATTTTGAGACATACCAAAGGAGAGGGCATATCATAGACTTCTTTGTCTTGGGCTCTACTAATTATACTTCAAAGAAAGGCCTTAAAAATAATATTTCAAGATAAACCTATTAGGTCCCCGTAATTTGCAGATTGGAAAGAAAAAATGAATAAGGGTGACATCAAACCAATCTTTGGAGTCCTAGGACCTAGCCTTCCTAGACTCAGAGAGGGCTCTCTTTGATGTTTGCTTGTAAATTTTTTTAACTTGATAGCTTCTAGGTTTTTATTTTAGGCTAGTTAAAGGGATTAGGGTTTGTTTTTTGTTTGGTTGGGTAGGTTTTCAAGGGAAATTCAAAGTTGTAACATAGTTGGAAGTGTAGTTATGAATGTTATAAAGTAGTTTAACTTAGTTGTGCTAGTTGTAACTGAAGATACACTAGTGAGAGATCAAGTGAATTAATTATTAATTAATTCATAATTAGTAGTCTCACATGAAACTGAAGATTTACTAATATTAACTACATGCATGTCAGATCTAGTGGAGACCCAGTTGAGATTTAGGTGAAAGGGACAGATTAACTATCAGTTGTGACATTATCAGTTGCACACATGCAACCACACACACATTGCATGTTCCTATGAGGATTGCATAGTCAAGGCAGGAAAGTATGATTCACTTAGAGGTTCTTGACCATCAGGGATTGCGCAGTGGAGGCATGCTATATGGAGACAGTAAATTGGCAAAGGAACTTGCCAATTTTGTTATGACAATGTGAGATAGTTAGCTATTGTACTGAGAGCTCTTGGATTGTAGATTTGTATCTAATTTTTTCATGATCCAAGATATACATGCATGTTATATAATTTCTACATGGTATCAGAGCACAAAATATTGCAATTTTGAAGTAGGAGTTGAGTTTGTTGGTGGAAATAATTAAAATTTGCAGAAAGACTTTCTTGGCACTACAGCTGAATCAAGATCGAAATAGCTTTCAATGGCTTGTGGTTACAGTATGCACTCGAGGGACACTCAAACTACATTTCTTGGAAGGACAGGATTGAGGCAGTACTTGACGACAATGGCTTGGAGGAATTCATTGAAAAGGATGTTCCTAAGCCAAATGTTGTAGATGTTGCAAATCCTGTTGCATGGAAAAAGAAAGTGGTGAAGGCGAGGACGATTCTGTTGGAGGGAGTGTGAGACCACATTGTCTCAATCCTCCATGGGAAAACCACATCATATGCTATGTGGAAGGCTTTGACGGATCTATTCCAAGGCAGCAACGACCATAGGAAATTGGCACTCAAAGATAAGCTCAGGAAGATCAAGATGCAAAAGAACGACACTATTCCAGTATACTTAACAAAGTTTTTCCAATGTCGAGATGAGCTTGGGAGCGTAGGAATAAGTGTTGCTGATGATGATTTGGTGAGCTTGGATCTCTTGGAACTTCTTAAGAGTTGGCATAGTTATGAAGACTCTGTCAATAGAAGGAAAAATTTCTGGATTGGGAATGACTGTGGCCAGATCTGGTGCAGGAGGATTTGAGGCAGAACATCAGAGATGGATCTTCATCAAAGCATGATGATGAAGAGGATTTTTCTTTGGCTTCCAAGGTGAAGAAGGGGAAGTGGAAGAAATTCCTTTCAAAATTTGAGGCCGGTGAAGATGGCGAGGAGCATAACATGTCCAAAGTGAAGTGTTTTCACTGTCATGAGTATGGACATATTGCCACAAATTGTCTGCAAAAGAAGAAGAACAAGATGGTTGTTGGAGCTGTAGCTAGTGAGGCCCTTGCCTCACAATTTGAGCTTGAATTCTCATTGATTGCATGCATGGTGCCTAGTGCATTAGTATCGGGGTGGTACTTGGATAGTGGTGCTTCCTTTCACATGACGGGAGATAAGAAACTTTTTAGCGACTTGGAGGATAAAGATATCAAGATGCATATTGAGTTGGGCGACGATGGAAAATACAGTGCAGCTGGCACTGATACCATTACCTTTCATAGGGTGTCAAGTAAACTCTTTCATTTAAAATATGTAATGCATATACCAGGTTTGAAGTTAAATTTAGTCTCAGTCGTAACGTTAGAGGATAGAGGCTATGATGTTGTCTTTAGTGAAGGAAAATTTTTCCTGTGACACAAAGCAACAGGGTAAGCCAAGAAGGTAAGGATCCGAGTTAAGAATCTCTATAGACTTGATGTAGATGGGATTTCTATAGAGCTTCCTACCATTGGGAAGTGTGAGAAAGCCATGCAATTGACCCTTGAGAGGGAGCTGGATTTGCATGTAGGTAAGAGTGAACCTCAGGGTGTGGAGCAGCCACAAGATGAGGATGATGGAGTGGGAGCAACCACTCGTTCAGAGAAATTTCATGCCATATGGGTAGAGGGAGTGCATGCAGCTATACCAACAGGTGAGAGGTGGGGTGATATGCATGAATAATCCCCAGAAATTTCTGGGTAGGGTTCATTGAGATGGTGTGGATCTCATGAATCGAAACTGGCTATGAGGAGCTCATAGTACAAAAATAGCAAGATCAATTGGATTGATGTAGTCAGATGTCATGAGAACATGAAATCAAAGTGACAGTGTCAGATACTAGAGCGCGGATTAGAGTTGACAGCAAGTGCAGAGTGCATGGATGCAAAGGTCAACAGTGCAGTGGATCCAGAAGACATATGCATTTGGTACTAGTAGAAGTCAGAAGACTTTAATAATAGATGCACTATACTGATTCAGTTGTTTGGAGGCTATTCTGTTTCAGAAATGTTGCATGCAAAGTTTGTAGGGCGCATGCGTGGAGTTGCATGTTGCATGCAAAGATAGTCATTTCTTTTTGAGAGGGAGTGTTGAAGTTTGCAACAAGAAACAATGAAATTGGCATCTGGAAACAACATCCTTGATCCTAGTGAAAATTAAGCACCTACACTAGGTGGGGCCCACACAGGCTATTTTTAGGTGGATGTCTATTTATAGATGCATAAGAAAATTCTATTTATAGATTAGGTATATTTATAGATGTATGCGCAAGTTCTATTTATAAATTGCGTGTCTATTTATAGATTCATGTCGGCTATTATTCATTAGGGGAATTTTGAGGTCTAAAATGGGCCTCCTAAGGAAATAATAAAATAATAGATAAACTAATAAAATAATATTTATGAATTTTCAATTCACTTTTTGCACCACAATCCAAGTAACCATAGTTAAATTCAATTCAAGAGTTGTACCAAAATAAAATTAATAAAAAGATTGTATTGATGCGACTATAAATAAGAATGAAATTTTCAAGAAAAAATCATTATCATTGAACAACTAATGCATTTATCCTTTGTATTTAAATAACCTAAAATAAAATATAAATATAAATTTATAAATTCTTAATTATATAATATGTTATTAATTAAAATTTGTGTTATTTAAAATGTATAATAACATGTAATTAATATACTATATAATATAATATAATATAATAATAAATGCATAGGAATATGCATTGTTTCTTTCAAGAAACTTGAAATGACAATAATATATTTTTATTCAAAAAGTGTGAAATGACACTTATTATGAGTACTTTACTTTGATTTTAAAAGTACTTAGAGCACTACCATGGTTAACCATGAGTTTTTATCCACCATTGAGAATGTGACAAATAAGTACATCTAACTCAAGCAATGCCACCTCAACCATTAGGGATGATGTCATCCCCTAAAATGTGATTGCTTCTTATAAAATGAATTTTGATTGTACATTTTCCTTAGGAGGCCCATTTTAGACCTCAAAATTCCCAAATGATCCCTTAATATTAGTTGGACGATAAACAATATTCTTTTCTCAATGAGCGCTTGGAAATAGTTAAATGAAGTGGAAAATCAGTTAGCTATATAAATTTCAAGTTGAGTGGTTGGTTGGTGGGACATGCAAGTGAAATTAGTTGTAACTGAGTGATTCGAAGTTGTAACAGAGTTGGAAGTGTAGTTATGAAAATTGTAAAGTAGTTTAACTAGTTAAGTGAGTTGAACTCAGTTGTGTTAGTTGTAACTGAAGATACACTAGTGAGAGATTAAGTGAGTTAATTATTAATTAATTCACAATTAGTGCTCTCACATGCAACTAATGATTTAATAATATTAACTACATGCATGTCAGATCTAGTGGATACCCAGTTGAGATGTGGGTGAAAGGGAAAAATTGACTATCAGTTGTGACATTATCGGTTGCACACATGCAACCACACACACATTGGATGTGCCTATGAGGATTTCATAATCAAGGAAAGAAAGTATGATTCATTCAGAGGTTCTTGACCATCAGGGATTGTGCAGTGGAGGTAGGTTTTCTGGAGAAAGTAAATTGGAAAAGGAACTTGCCAATTTTTGTATGATAGTGTGAGACAGTTAGCTATTGTATTGAGAGCTCTTGGATTGGAGCTTTGTATGTAATTGTTTCATGATCCAAGTTATACATGCATGTTTTATAATTTCTACAGGTTGAAGGATATATGACTATACAAAAGGTACTATTGTCCCTACCATTAAGATTTTATTTCAAGGTATATTCCATTGAAGAGATGGAGTATCTAGAGAAATTGACAATGGATGAGATGCATCGGATTCCCACTACATATGAAATGAGGAAGGAAGAAGAAAAGGAAACACATTTCAAATAATCAAAGAATAAAAAAGAAAATACATTTTGTGATTGTTTCAACCACAAATAAAATATGAAAGAAGCGCAATGTATGGGAAATATAGAAAGAGGAATTGAAAAATACAACAGATAGCTAACCTTCAAAGGTTCTAATTGTGGTAGAGTATAAATTTTTGATACTAAATGATAATATGAAAAAGGGAAGACAATGATGATGAATAAGAAAATAACAATAAAAGAAAACATTATAGACCAGAAATAGGAAAATATAATAAGAAGAATTTTTACTCTAGAGAGGAAAATAACATATTTGAAGAAAGTGATGGATATGTTTTTGATATTAACAAAGAATAATTCCTCTTCATAGCCATACATAAAAAATATATTGATAAAGTGTTGGGTGTGGAGCCTTATTGTCTTCCTAATTATTTATATTTTCTTGTTTCATTCGTGTTGGATCCTTGTTCCTAACAGGGTGGAAACATCACCCATATAATCACTGTCAGGGGAGTCCAAGGGTGGGGGTGGGGTGGGGGTGGGGGGGGGGAGAGGCAAGGGGGGGAATAAATTTTGTGAGCACCCCCGAAGCAAAAAATAGATGAAATTTTGCCTTATAAAATATTTTAATTCCGTATTCACTTTGGTTCATTCATTAGGCAGATGATATTACAGTAGAAGTTATGTTAATTTTGGGTTTTTTCCCCTAGAAGGCAACCCTCTATTTATACGAGGGAATTGTATTGCAGTTGTGTATGATTATTATGAGAAAGCAAGAGAGAGGATTATGTATGATAGGTAATAATAAATTACAGCATTGCTCCTCTATGTTGTATCTCTTCATTTTTCTAGAAAATATAAAAGGAATAATTAGTTGTTTCTCCATGGAGTCAGCCCAAATTGGTGAACCACGTATATATATATGTCTCTCTTGTTTTATGCATTTCTATAATTTTGTTTCCACAATATTTTATGTATTTCATTGCTTGGCTAATTAATTTCTAACATTAATAAAATGAAGGCAATTAGAAATAAAATTTAGATTCAAACGAAGAATACATTGATGGGAAAGTGAATCTTGAAGTATAACTCATTAGTTCCTTAGAAGAAATATATAGGATCAAAGGAAAGAATAAAAAGTAGAGGAACAGTTGCATAAATATGAAAATAATGAACATGTTGTTCATGAAATAGAAAAAAAATAACTATCCTGAAGAATCAACTATAAGAGGAAAAAATGATTGAAGAATTGAAAATCAAGTGGAAAGATGGAAGAATGGTGAGAATCTAGAAGTTGGAATCATTTCCTTAAGAAAGGACCTAAGGAAAACAACTGATTAGTTGAATAAAAGCTTGAAGTTTAGAAAGAGTGTTAAAATCTTAGATAATGTTCTTAGTTTCCAAATTTCGCCATTTATCAAGGCAAGCCTTGGATATGAAAAAAAACAAAATACCCCTAAAGGATATTGAAGAATTAAGGTCATAAATCCATCAAAAAAGGAATATGAAGAAAATCCTAAATGATATGCTAATATTCTCAAAGACTCCATAGACAATGAAATCAAAAGTAGGAAAGGAAATAAGGACCAAGAAAAAATTGATTATTCTCACAATATAAACAAAAATGTTTTTAGAAGGGTTATTCCACCAAGAAGGCCTTTGATAACGCGATACTAAAATGTCTTCCTTGGCTATTGTTTTCTTTGCAAAAATTTTGGCCATAATGCAATATATTGTAGAGATTATGCAATAAGTGATCATGTGAGAGATATAAATATAAGATATTATAAGACATCAAATAATGATTAACAAAACAAAAAGTTTTCATGGGATTTTTGATATAAACTACACTTTATTTTCTTCCCTACTTGATTATAATATTGAATGTTATAAGTGCAGTAACTATGGGAACACAACACACACCTATATAAGTAACATAATATTCTAAATAGAACAAAGGAAGAAGATTTTCTTACCAGGAACACAAAGGTGTGGAAAGGAAAATAAGAAGAAAAAAAGAAGGAAGAATGTGGACTTCCACTATATGCTTTAAATAAAGGAAGCCAATTGAACGTTGGCAGGGGATGTTCAAAATACACGGGAGGGGATCAAAACAAATTTCTCACACAGAAGGAAGAAAAAAGAGGGAATGCTACTAATGATTCCCCATTTTGACTATGTTTTGATTAATTAACACTTTTTTTTTCCCCAATATACAACCATTTTCCCCATGTTTTCTCTTAGTAGTCATGAGTTTTGCTAAGGTATACAATTTCCATGTATTTCTCTTATTTTGATTTTTATGATTGGAATTAAAATATATTTTCAATTTTAATTAGACCATTATAAATTTATTTTCATCTACATGATTGGTTATGACTTATTGGTTCATCATTGGCCTTCAATTCCCTAAAGATGCATGTTTCTTTTAGGGATATATTCCTTCTACCTTTGGGTTGAAGGATAAAAGTCAAATTTTGATAATGGACTTAAATTAAGGATTCCTGTGAGGAATGAAAGGGCTCAATTCAATTAATATTGTTCATAAAATAATGAAATGGTTTTATCCCTATCGATTTCTCATACAACACGGTATTAACCCAATCGATTTCTCATACAACAGGTGAAAAAATACTCCATTGATCGAAGATCTAGTGAAGACAAGAAGTGGGCATCTTAACAATTTGTTAGAAAATGACATATTAATCCCTTCATACTACATACATAAATATCCATTTATTCTTCAGTTAAACAATGGTGCTAAAACCTCCACACTACATACATGCAATCGGGATTAGCTATGTTTTGGTGTAACCATAAAACTACACGAGAAAGGTTGATATACAACCATGGACTATCATATTGAAGCAAAAAGAAAAATAGTAATTTCGTTGGATTGAAATTATTTAAGGGAGAAATTTCACTTACAATAACAAGTTACTTTAATGCTAACAAGTCTGCCTAAGACTTTCCCATATGGTAAGGGTTGCAATAAAAGTATCAAAAAATCCAATACTAATGCTTGCATGCCTATAAAATAAATTAAAAAGAGGGAATATGAACCATACATTTATATCATGAGAAATTTCTTAGTTGGTGTAGCCATCTTGGGGGAAACCACCGAAGGTATTTCTTGTTATTCAACCTCTTGAATAATTGTACACAAGAAACAAGTATCCAAACCATATTCCCTACAATATCTCTTAGCATTAACATATATCCACATTCATAATCAACACGTAAACATAGAAACCAATATGAGAGAATGAAGTTGTGGTGGAGAAGAAAGTTATATTTCTACTAGATTGAAGGTAAGGTGTACATTGTAGTGTTCCTATGGTCCTTCTCTCAGAAACACCTTAGTGTTCACTCTGACAATGATGGATGACCTATTTCTAGGAGACATGTAGGTTTTAAATCTAGAAACAATTTTGCATATTCCATTTTTCCTCTTTGCTGATATATGGAGAGCTTGATTTTATAAATATTCATAGGGAATTATCACATCAAATCTAGACATATCTTTGGCCATGTTTAGTCCTTTGATCCTTATCCTATTTGTTATCAACTTTGACCTAGTTTAACCTTATCCATGAAATTTATCACTCTATTTCTCTATCATAGTGTACTTTAGGAATTGTTAGCTCTATGTTGCTTGAATCGAAACTACATATAGAATTGTTTGGCAAAGTGTTGTTGGGATATGACTGTAGGGTAGTGTAGAAGGCACCAATTGTATAATTTCAAATATTTCCAAATATCAATTTACACATCTTGAATTTCTAGATGGTATTCCATTCTAGTAGACACAAGGGGGTTAATTTTTGAGCTCTAAAAAATCTCCCCTAATGTATGAGGTTAAAAGAGAAGCTCGTGGTTGAAATATATTATAATAAATCTAGTGAGTGAGGTAGAGGAGAGACCACAGATAGAAGACCTATGGAGGTGGTGAAAATTATAGTCAGACACATATAGTGTATGTCCTCAAGGTAGGCATACCCATACTCAGTATTAAGATAACTGAGCATGGATGCCCACACAAAATACTATGCGCTCATGTCATCAAGGACTAGTCTTGATATAATGTAGAAATTTGGAAAAGTACTCATAAGTAGGGCTAGAAACTGATGTGGGTGACCCCAATGATGGCCCTCAAATTACATAATACATTACCCAATGCAACTTAGGGGGGGAAATGTGCATGGGTGTACTAGCTCCATTCTCAAGGTCTTCAACTTGTTCTGGTGGTACGAATCTACTACATGCAAATGAATGATATGATGTTAATAATGTAGGGAGGTTGTATGATTACCATTCATTGGGAGATCCCATTATCAGATGCAAGGGAGAAAATCAATAATAAAAATGGTTCCTAAGGTATCTAGCACAATCTATGGAGTGAAAATGAATTATATGAATTCAAGCACTTCCCAGAATTAGTGAATGTGGGCCAATGATAAAAACCCATGATAAGTTGCAAGGAAATGTACCACTGAAGACTACAAGTTCTAATTTAGTAGATTTTTTCTATGTATACATCCTAGATAAGTTTTTTGAAATAATGGGAAGATCCCTAATGAAGGAGGTCCTTGATGTATCCCCCATCATTTGACATGAAACTGACACCAATATGAGGTATTTGATGATAGTAGCTAAATAATTGATGCAAAACTAACACACAGATGGGTGACGCAAAATATATAATGATAATTTTAGAGGGATAAATTTATCTATGACATCCATTGAACATATAATGACACGATACAAATATGAAATAGATAATGTAGACTAAATAATACCAAACAAACATAGTGACAATACATGAGGGATCACTACAACTCATAGACTGGAAGGGTAACCATCAGGTGAGATAATGACTCAATAAAAAGGTGACACAATTCAAGCTAATGGTGTGGCTCTAAAGCTTGAAAAATACCAACTGTAAGAGAATGAATCAATGCCATGTTCAAGGAAAACATAAAACCTCCATGATATAAGATAAAACAAAAATTGTTTCCCCCTTCCCTTTTTGTATAGTGGGTCCCCTTCATAGTTTAGTGAGCATGAAATAGAAGAAAGCTAATCTCTATAGATGTATTTTTTATTCAATTTTAATGAGCCTAAAAAATAGGTAAAATAATACTCATAATATATTCCATTTTCATGAGTTTTATAGCGAGGCCAAAAAAGAGAAAAGTACACTTGTGTCCTTCTCATGGTTTAATGATGCTGATAATGGTAAGGATATTACTCACTTGCTTTCATCTTGACTAATGAGTAGGAAATAATAGAAAGAAAGCGACATTTTTAGGTAAGTTTAATAAGTGTGAAAAGATTAAAAAAAATAAACTTAGGATTTTCATCTTTTAATGAGGATGGAAAGAATACAAAAAAGAAGCCCATTACGGAGAGGAGAGTGGTATGCAATGTAGTTCCTAGTATCAAGCATAGGCCATGGATTCCAATTGATGTGTATGAACTTGTGTAGTTTTTATAAACATATGTCTCACCATGATGAGACCATGTTGCATCAAGTTGAATTTCCACATTCCTAAAGGTTGACGATTCCAAGGAGGGCCTACGATCATAACATTTTTAGGAATGATTTGAGGACATAAAGTGTGAATGTTATCATGAGATAAAATAGATCCTTGATGATAATGATCAAGAAAAAAAGAGGGCAAGAGATAATTTCTTATAGGGGAGTTTAGAGTGGATAATTTGGTGGCAAGTTTAGTTCTTGAAATATTAGACTTTACTCAGCCCAAGTGTAGGACTTCGGCGGATCTTAGGAAATGGCCCCTAGCCTAATTCAAGATTTTGATTTCCAAGAATCATCATTTCCAACTTTCTGAGAGTAGAGGAATAATGGGGAATAGTCTCCCTTGTCTTATTGTGTTAAGCCATGACCTCCAAGATGGTTGGGTTTAAAGGAAACTCAATATCAATGGAGTCATGTGAAAGTGATAAAGTGATAGCCTATATTTGTATATTTCCTAATCATATTCCATTTGGATGAAGCATCTAACTGGTGTTATTAGGTGGTGGTGGGACCATTAAAGAGGTGATCACTTCCATAAAAGGTGTCATTATTCCTCCATGAGCATTGTCTTCTATAGGAACTACTTGAGGATCAAGAGGTTTAAGGAACACATTAGTGATAGAAGAGATAATTTCAATGGTGGAAGAAAATGAACATTTGTCTGATGGAGAAAGGGGAAAAGGTTCCCATAATTGAAGAGTCATTGAAAACCCCTTCTTTGATGTGTTTAGTATAAGATGTGTAATCACCTACAAATGGAACTGACTAACTATCGTGGAAACACAATTCGAGTTTGTAAAAGTCAACTGGTTAATAAAGACTATTTTACCTTGATGGGCCCAACATCATGACATCAAATATTGATGACACAATATCATTCACAAAATAAAAACAACTTCACCCTAGCAGGAGGTTATAATATAATTCCCCATCAATGAACTTGACCTATTTTGTGGTTCCTAGAGACAACCCCTGGGTTGAAGAGATACCAGTGCCTAGGAAATCTTTATGAGTGCTTTTAAGGTTAGCTAGAAATTCATAACACACTCAAGATTCAATATATTTTTCGAGAAATTTTATTAGAACCTTCCTTAAGAGGAGAGATGTAGCAATATGATGTAAATAATTACTCACAGAAGCATCAATATTAAATATATAGCGGCCAAAATCACATGAATCTCTAGATTATCAGTCATTATAGTATTTATGGGAGAAGAACTAAGGAGGAGAGAAAATCGATACACTGGGCTTATTTCTAAGAATTCAATGCATCAAATTTGAGAATGAAATGGAATAGTCATAGACATTAATGGGATGAAAAGATACATGGATCACATTTTAAGGATTTTGTTTTCATATCAATAAAAGCATCCTTCATCAACATTTGACTTGAATGAATCCACAAATTCATGAAACTGCATCCAGCAACTACTTTTTATGTGATTTTATCACTCCTAAAGTAAATAAACCACAATAATTAATTATCAACTAGGGCAGGTATTTTTATTTCAAATATGTCTACACTATATGTGCCGATACATGTAACCGTGAGGTAAAACAGAAAAAGATGTCATTGGACACATTTGCAGATATTGAAGCACTCTTGCAGAATGGAAATACACACTTTCAAGAATTAAAAGGAACATTTTACGAATCATAAACACACTCGTCAAGGAAGAATCGACACTTTATAAAAACTTTAGAATAAAGATAGGTGTGCCATAAACTATCAACTAAATATGTAACAACAATTAAATAACATAGAATTAATTAACATGTGTAACAACACACAATAAATATGAAAGAAAAAGTGTATCTATATTACAATAAACATGTGCAACATTAAGCATTGTGATCCCTACAAAAGAGGAGGGCCTTTCCTTCCTAATAGGGCGTGGGAGTAAAACAAAAACTATTTAAGGATTCAACACTAAAATTTCAGTAACATCACTAGATATGTGCTTGTATCTAAATAGATAAAGAGTACAAGATCGGAATGTTAGTATTATCTCTATTGTCTGACCTCATTCTCTCATGAGACTAAGACATTTTAATAAAGTCTCTAGAAACCCCAAAAATTAGGGAAATGAATCAGTCATGAGAATTTCATGATTCTCATGTTGATTAAGCTAACAGAAATAATAAAAAGATAGAAACTGTTAAAAACTACTTTTAATAAATATTTGTTATGGTTACACCACTCTTTTTTAGACGCAATTATAACTTCTCAGATCTTCTTAACTATTCACATGGAAATACTTCATGCTGCCTTGACAGTTGTCTTTGAAATGGTGACCCTAGTCCTGGGAATTCACAGTGAAATAGTAGCTTCGTGGTGTAACAACAAAAAATAGTAAACCTAGGGTGTAATAGTGAGTAACAACAACTCACACCATGTAACAACAAGTAATGATAGAAAATTTTCACCCACGGTTCTCAGTAATTATGGCAGCACCTAATAGAAAAACATTCAAAATTACTCTTCCAAAGATACCTTGGTTAGCCATCCCAAAGAAACCATTGTTTCATTCAATACTTAGTAGAAAATAGCATAATAATATGTCAAATAAAAAGGTTTCTTCTTAATTAGAGGGAGTGAAATCGTACTTGGGAAATTGTAGGTTTTGTGAGGGAAAATAGCCAAAAATGGGGAAAAGGATGCCTGAAATATCGCAAAATATTTCACTGAACATGTCCCCCCAACTGAAGCCAGTACATTTCCTCATGCAGATTCTTCATAATGTTCAGGGTCCTTATCCATTTTGATACTGGTATGTTGCTGATGTAGTTATGTAAGATCATAGGCATGAACAGTGTCTTCATCTACTATCCTGTACCCCTAGGTAGACATGACATGATATGTCCAGGAACTTTCATCATATTTGTTTAGTTTGAAGTGAGGCTAGTAGTTCTAAACCAGGAGCCAAATTAAATGAAACATGAATTTGATCCTATCTAGAAAGCTCCCATCATTTTAACAATTTGTGCATATTCAGGGACTTGAGTAATAAATATCACACAAATTTGGGAAGCCAAAGGGATCACCTTCCTGCAGTTTTTCACTGCAAGATTCCGATAATTTAAGACTTCCAACTAATGTTTTACTTTTCAACTGTGCAAATATATTAATACAAAACCCAACAATTCTTCTCGCATAGAGGGGTGATTTTCCTACCATGTTACTTTTACTGAGAAACTTTCTGAATGCATGCTTCATATCAGTGGCCATACCAGGTTCTGATCTTACCCTCAGGTTTGCATTCTCTTCACTTATAGCAGATTATTTCATGGAAAGGTGCCAATCAACTTGATTTATAATAAAGGATATACAATCTCGTAGCTACAAATCTCCAAGGTAGGAAAAAAGGTTTGCAATCATCTCCAAACTAGCATGCTCAACAAATATATTCTGTAAGAGGAGTTCGAATAAAAAACTCTGCTCATAAAAATCGCATGAGTGAAATACATTTAGAAACATTCTAGTGGAAATACTCCTGAAGGGTTTGTTCTAATAGATAGCTTTCATTTGGAAAAGATAAAATTTCTCCCACAAGAAAATTGGGTATGACAGAGATGGCACCCTGCAACCTAAAAGTTTAAGGCTAGCTCATATATTTTACCTTTCTCTTTAGCAATTTTCTTGACCTCTTGTTGTAGTTGTTGCCTTTGTTCTTCCTTTTCCATCTCATCTTTCCTTGTTTCAAACTTTATCATCTATCCCATGAGAAATTATTCGACCCATTGATCCTTAAGGGTATGAATAGTCTTTTGATGTTCTTCCAAATAAATCACTCCCTTTTTTAGGGAGAGTGCCATTTGTTTCCAACTCTGCAATTCTGATACCAACAACATTACTGTGTTGTTTCATGTACAACAACAATAAAGGGTGTAACAACATCTTGTGTTTTGAGCTGGTCTACTTTAGCTACTAGTTCTTTTGTATCAGCAGCTTCGTTGAAAGGTTCTTGGTAAGCCCTGGTATTGCACCAAGAATGTTGCAAATCCTACAGGCTACCCTAATTTACTTTATCAACACAGGGTTCATACAAAATTGGATGTGATAGTGCTATATGTTGGGTGCCATTTTTGTACTTATTTCCTACATCTGTTTCCCCCATTTTACCTCATGACTACAACCACTAGGACTATCTTTGCCTCTTTTTCCTACCTTTTTATCTTAAACAGTGTTGTTTCACCTTATTTCCATTATCTTTCCATTTCATCGATTATTATGATGTATCATGTATTTTCATGATTAAATGAGGATGAATGTTTGGAGAAGTTCTCTAGTATTTTTTTGTCCTTCCAGATGTTACTTTTTAGCACAAAATATCTAGAGCATGAGGTGTACAAGAGCAGTTAAAGGTGTGTTGTTAGAGTGAGCTATTGCACCACAACGCTGTTACATCATGATGATGTTACATGCCCACTACATAAACTGGTGTTACACCTGTACTGCTGACTGGATATTGTCAACTTCTGATGCCAACTTGTCTTCTCTTGCTGTTACAATACAGTTGTGATTTGCCACAATAGTTGTAGAAGTCATTATGCATTGTTTTATAGGATAACATCCTTTAGGCAGTTTTGATTGTAATCTATATTCTTCCAGTCATAATTTTATTAAGAAGTGGATGTAACAATATGTATTCTATTTTGATTAGCATGAGAATCATAAGATTATCATGAATGATACATCCCTCATTTTTCTGAATATGTAACCAATATATAATTCTCAACCCTTGAGGTCGAAAGGTTAGCGTAGAACAGTATTACTTTGGATTTGTAACTTTGGTCACATCAATACAAGTTATCATGTTTCTATTGTTACATGCATTATCTTGTTTAGTTTTTGTTTAAGTTCTTTCTCTTCCTATGCCCTGTTAGGGAGGAAGGGCCCTCCTCTTTAGCAGGGATTGCAGTAGTTAAGGTAGTTGTACATATTTCTTATTTTGTTTTATGTATGGGTGGAAGTGTTGTTGTTGTTGTTCTCACTATGAGTAGATCTGCTTCAATTTCAATATTATATGTGTTGTTACACATATGTGATTAGAGATACCAGTTGGGTAATTTTTGTGTGGTGCGCTAGGTACAGATTAATTTAGGCATGATTACATTCTTGTAGACTGTTTTATTTCTCCATGAGTGATTCCTTCCAACATTTAATTCAGTAATGATTTCCCTTTATTTCGATTTTCTTCTAGTTTGATGTATTGGTATAAACAGTGAACTGTCATTGAAATAAAAGACATCCTTGGATTGATAATTTGTGTGTATTGTCTTATTAATTTAATAGTGATTAATATAGTCCAACATTTTGGCTTTGTTGTTGGGGATGGAAGTGACAATCCAATCAACGAGAGTTGTTTGTTATATGATAGAGTGTACCACGTCTCCAACTGATGGGAGGTAAGATGAGAGGTAATAGCATGTGCATTTCTCTAACATACCTGGGTGGGCTCACCATTGCTACGCCAGGGCACTTAGAGGTGCAATTTCTGTGTGTTTTTAGTGTGTCTTCAGTGACACAATTATCGGTCGGTAAGACGAGAGGTAAGAACTTGCGCATCGCTCTAACATACATGAGCGGGCTCACCAATGTCTCACTGGGACACTTAGAATTGTGAATTGTTGGGTGTCTTCTTTAGTGTGTCTTCAGCTATATAGTTGCTGGGCGGTAAGATGAGAGGTAAGAACCTCACATCACTCTAACATAGCTGTGCGGGGTCACTGTTGTAGAAACTGAAGCACTTGTAGGATGAGTTGATACACATAGGGTCCATGTGTGCCAGTAGGACGATAGAAAAATATACAAAGACCCCCCACTCTACTAACTATAGGAAAGACGAGTTGTAAAAAGGAAAATAAAAGTGTAGATTTGGGAAGAAAGACATTCTTTGGAGATCTGATCTCAAAAGAAGAAAAGGAATAGTCTACTTCATACAGAGATAATTGGAAGATGGGACAACATAAATTTGCTACTATATTGAAGCCTGAGGCATCGGTGCCTTCCGTGTTTGGGCCTCACCACCCTTCAAACATCATATCCACTCTTGATATCAAGACTCCATATCTGAAATAGTAGTGGAAAATCATTAATCAGGATCTAAGAATTGAAGGAAAAGGGGAGACTAGTGGGGAGCATCAGGGATCCAAGGAACAACATTTAGTTGATCATCATTTGGACGTCGGTAGTGCAGTTAAACAACTAGCCCTGGAACAACCTGATCCTTTATTTATTTGTAAATATCCTTCATATTCTGAGGTCAGTTCATCTCATTAGGAAGGAGCAACCATGGGGGAAAAGAATATCAAGACAGATAGTTATGTTACTTTTGAATTCTTGATAGTCTCAACACGAGTTGAAGTTCCTATGAAAAACATTCCTTTATCATCCCTACCATACTTTCAAGGGATGGTTGTTGAGGGTACTAATAACTTTTTGTTCGAATTCGATGTGTTGTATAGAGGTTATGACTACACTTCAGACGCCCATAAGCTGAAATTTTTTCATGCTACTCTGAAAGGAGAAAAATTAAGATGGTTCATGAGATTGGGTGTTGGCACAATTCAAGTTTGGAATGACATGAGGGAGCCCTTTCTCTTTAAGTATCAGGATTATTGTTGAACCAGGGATTTGAAGGAACAGATCTTCAGATTTGCACAAAAAGGAGGAGGAGAGCTTGGAATATTATATGGAATGATTCCATTACAATTTACAAAGGTCTAATTTTAGTAACTTAGCCCCGGAAATTCTTAAACCAACATTCTTAAGAGGTATAAGAGATGACTATCTGGAGCATTTGAATTTGTTGCGAAAAGGAGACATATCGCAAGAACCGCTTGAAGAAATAATGAAGCTCTGTCTACGAAGTTCAAGAGGATCTGTCAAGGGGAGAATGTAATATTCCCAATTAGTCATGAGCTAATTGGAATATTCATTTTTTTTTATTACTTTTTTTAAAGAATAAAATAGCAAAGGAGGTCCATAATACTCCTTAATAATGAATAAATTAATGCCAAATGTGAAAAGGCTAAATCTTGGTTGTTAAATCAAGCACCCTTAGGTGTGAAAGGGGTTGCACATTTTGACAGGGTCAACCTTGACCAAATCTACAATTTTTTCATGGAGGAGTGGCCATCAATGAGGAACAACGTAGTTTTAGATGGAGATGCCTTGTGTGAAAGAAGTGATCTCATTGGAAGTGGTTTAGGGTTTGCAATCTCTTGACTTATAAAAGGAAGAGGATGGCAGCATTAGAGGGTTGTTGATGATGATCATATTTTTGAATATATTGCCTGTTTAGACATATATCTTTCTCTTGATGTTTAGTTAAGATTGAATGTTGTTTAGCATTGGGTGTTCCTGAATGGGGATCCCACATCTTCCCATTAAGTAGCTGTTGGGAGAGTTTGTATTGTATTGTCCACTATCTAGTTGAAGGCCAAGCTTATTCTTTCAACTAAAATGTATATCCTATTGAGGGTTTGGTTGTCTTTGAAAGTTGCAGCAAGTGGAGACTAGATCTTTCAGATCTAGGCCATTTCAGTGCTCCTTTTCAGTGGAGGAGGCTTATACTTCATTGGGAGGAGAATATTGGAGGACTTGAGTTTCATTTTCATATATTGGCATGAGGCCAACCATATTTTGACCCCTACGATGTAGTTTTACTTCCAGATCTGCATTATTCCTATAGGTGCAGTTGCAGGGTGTTTTGGTACACTATTTGGAGAGTTGGTTTTCAAGTGTTGGGGATCTGCCCTTCACTTTGGAGATATATTGGAGGAGATCATTTTATTTTTTATATCAGATCAGATCCACTTTCTAGATCTGAATATTTTAGTAGATCTGTAGTCTTAAATCTCAGATCTACAACTTGTACATGGTGTTTTGGGAAAAACCCCAAGGGGGTTCATCAGAGGAGCTTGTATAGTGCATGGATCTGATATAGATCTAAATTTTTATGCACTTATTTTCTCTATATATCATGTGTAATATAAAGCTATTACAGAGCCAATAAAATAACGTTGTAAGGCTTTTCCAGTCTATATATATGGTTGCAGCACCTCATTTTGAGGATTTTCTTTCATTGGAGACTTGAATTTCCTGTTATGCAGCTTATAGGCCATATTTTACATCTATTTTTCTGTTGTAAATACAAATGAATGGTATCCATATTGGCCTCCTTCTTTTCTATGATGATTTTCATTATTTTCCCATCTTCCTGCATTGTATTGTTGCATTCCCCATTTGGGAATATTACAGTGGTATCATAGCATCATCTTGGCACAAACTGTGCATTCTAAAAATCTAATATGTCTTTTGAATAGGAAGAGCCTCTTTCTGATAGAGAGAAGAGGTATCTAAAGAGAAGACACAAAAATTTTGATTACACAAATGATAATGAAGACAAGGGTAAATCACCTTTATCTGGAGGTGAAGAAGAAGATAAGGATTTCCCTAAGATCCTTCTTGGAGCCATGCAAGACCTTGCTAGAGAGATCAAAGATATGAGAATGGATAGAATCAAGGAATCCCCTAAAGGATTTCATCTTGGAGGAGGCTCTGGCATGTCTCATCACTAGAATGATCAACCAGTGCATCAGCCACAAGTTTCCCAATGCTCTACCATGCCTACATTTTTGGTTGTGGGAAATGAAGGGTTTCAAGAGCATGAATCCCTTGAAGACTATTTTGAAGAATATGTGTCTTAAACTAGAGATTCAAAGATCACTTGATTTTTCAAGAGTTTTTTCACATAAAGGAAAACATAGGACCAAGGCATCATCATAGAGGTGGTGGATTCATTCAGAATCATGATCGACACCACACTATGGGTGGATTCATTTTACCCAATTTTGATGGGTCATATAAGTGTTCTGCCAAATCTTGTGTAGAAAAAATTGACATCTACTTTCAGTTGAACAAGGTTCCAGAGATGGAGGCTATCAAAATTGTAGCACTGCACCTTGAAGGTGAAGCACGCGACTCGTGGTTCCATGGCTTGTCTACATTTGGTCATGCCAATGTGACTGCTTATTAAGCTTTCACTAGAAGGCTTGTGCAAAGATTTGATAGAAGAGATCCAGAGGTACCATTCATGAGCCTCGCAGAGTTGAAACAATCAGGTAATACAAAAACTTACATCTCTCAATTTTTAAGACTTTCTGTTATGGTTCCTGATTTGTCTGCAACAAGAAGGGTGTACATGTTCATTGATGGTTTAGATGAACCTCTTCATGGGTTGGTTAAATCTACTAGTCCCACTAACCTACATGATGCTATTGAAAGGGCTAAAGACCTTCAAGATTCCTTGCAAAAATAAAAGTCAACTTTTCAGCATAAGCCCTCTTTTCCTTAAAGGGAAAGGAAGAAAAGGCTGCTCCTTCAAAGGAGATTTCATACAAGCAACCTCTTAATGATGATGTCTGGAGAGATCTAAGAAGAAGGAAAATTTGCTTCAATTTCCAAGAATCATGGGCACCTGGACATAGATGTGCAGCTAGAAAAGCACATTACATAGAGGTCTTCTTAGATGATGAGGAGGAAGAAGAAGATGAACCAAGAAGAGCTCACAACGCTGACACTGCAAGAGGAGAACCAACACCCTCAGGAGATGGGAATGGAGCATTTTCTCCTATTGGAGGGGTTCTTGCATCTTTGAGAGGAGTACCTAAGTACTTAACCTTAAGAGTTCAAGGTTCCATATTGAATCAGAGGGTTTCTGTTTTGATTGAAAGTGGGGCTACCCACAATTTTATCGATGCCCAACTAGTGCAAAGGAGGGCAATACCCACTGATGCTTTTGAGGGATTCTTTGTTTTGGTCCCAGGAGATAGAAAAATGAAATGCATGCATTATTTACCATCCTTATCAATCACCATGGGGACATATACATTTATTGATCACTTCTTTGTGGTTGACATACCTGACACCAATGTGATATTGGGCATTAAATGGTTGATTACATTGGGGAAATTCACCACTGATTAGGAGGCTTTGCAAATGGAATGGGTGGATAAGGTGAGTGGTGAGACTCAAATTATCAAAAGCATGCATACACATCCCTCACATACAACTTCCACATAGAAAAAAAAGATGGATTTGTGCAGTGGAAGCAAAGACTTTACGGTCCCATCTATCATGTTCATGAGATTGTTGCATGGGACACTATTATGTAGTGGAAAACCACCTAGGAGACCACCTGATTCATATATTGTGGGAGATATATCACAAAATGATGCTCCAATCATAGATCCAGGACGGATGGGAGCATTGGAAGATAATGATACAATGCTGGGAGTCTTGGGTAGGCTCAAGGAGGAGGGAGATCTTCTCCCAATATCATCATCACCCACTCTTATTTCGGATTCTGCGCTCTAGGAGGAGATGCATGGAAGGAATGACCTTACAACATATACCTTTGGCATGGGAGATGTCAAGGAGTAGAGCATCCCTATGACAAAAAATTATGTTGATAGATCATCAGCGCTGTCACTATAGGAGATTGATCCACATTGGAGATCCCAATTGTTGGTGGATTACTCCAAGGATATTCACACATGCATGATGCTTGATGACCAACTAAACTAGGAGGGCTACTTAGTCCAAGAAGGAGTCATCTATTATCATGGTAGGATATTATTTTCTAGAGCCTCCAAGATCAAGGAGAAGTTACTACAAAGGGTCTATGAAGAGTTCTGTTTTAGCCACACATATTCCATGAGATTCTACAACATCGTCATGAGAAGCTACACTTGGAAGGGCTTTGAAGGAGAAATATATCAGCATTTTCAAAGATTCATGTACCATGTGGAAATGGGGCAGCAACATAACTCTATAAAAGAGTTAATTCGGCCATCTCTTTCTCTTTTTGAGGAAGGGGATAGATCTATGCACCACTCCATTTGTTTAAGGAGGAAATTTGGTGAAGAAAATGCTCATGTAAATAATGTTTCGTTTGATTATTGTTTGCATTATTTCACCATGTATATGTATGCCATGACTCCAAAGAGGAGTATTGTACCTTATAAACTTCATGGCCAAATTTGGGCCACAAAAAGTTTTGAACATGGCCACTCACTTGGAGGACAAAAGGAGATTTTGTTTCGTGATGGGTGCATTCCTAAAGCACCAAATATATCTCACACTTTCAGCCATAGTGAGATGACATGGGCAGCAAGTAAGTGGTGGGGAAACCACTTACAACATCAGGATCTGATGCAGTCAGGAGATGCACTGCGCTGGTTCCACATGTGGGACTATGAACCACCTCCATATGCACAAATTTCTGTTTGTGTGTATGTAGTTTTGATCCCATAAATTGATGATGTACTTGTACTTTTTATAGGAATTTATGGAGGGAGGATGGGAGGTATGTATGTGCCCTATGGGATGGAGATTCTCCATATATATTATGCTACATTTTTTAGGGAGGAAATTGGGAAAACCATGTTTGTTACAATTGAGCTATTGTCTCCTTATGGGATGGATTATTTACATCTCATGAGAAATTTGGAGGAGAAATTCATGGAGGGATGGATTGGTGAACACTTAGCTTATGGAGGAATCTTATCACATGTTGGTGTCACCAATGGAGGAGGAGAAGAGTTGCAGCACTCACCTTGTCAATTGCTTGAGGACAAGCAACATTTGGGAGGGGAGGACTGTAATATTCTCAATTAGTCATGAGCTAATTGGAATATTTATTTTTATTTTATTACTTTGTTTAAAGAATAAAAGAGCAAAGGAGGTCCATAATAATCCTTAATAATGACTAAATCAATGTTAAATGTGAAAAGGCTAAATCTTGGCTATTAAATCAAACACCCTTAGCTGTGAAAGGGGCTGCATAGTTTGACTGGGTCAACCTTGACCAATTCTACAATGCTGTCATGGAGGAGTGGCCATCAATAAGGCACATCGCAGTTTTAGATGGAGATGACTAGTGTGAAATAAGTGATCTCATTGGAAGTGGTTTATGGTTTGCAAGCTCTTGACTTATAAAAGGAAGATGATGGCAGCATTAGAGGGCTGTTGATGATTATCATATTTTTGAATATATTTTCTGTTTAAACATATATCTTTCTCTTGATTTTTAGCTGAGATTGAATGATGTTTAGCATTGGGTGTTCCTGATCAGGGATCCCACCTCTTGCCATTGAGTAGCTCTTGGGAGATTTTGTATTGCATTATCCACTATCTGGCTGATGGCCAAGCTTCTCCTTTCAACTACAACACAAATCCTGTTGAGGGTTTGGTTGTCTTTGCAAGCTACAACAAGTGGAGACTAGATCTTTCGGATATATGCCATTTCAGTGCTCCTTTTTAGTGGAGGAGGCTTCTACTTCATTGTGCGGAGAGTATTGGAGGACTTGAGCTTCATTTCCAGATCTTGGCATGAGGCCAACCATATTTTGACCCCTAAAGCACAGTTTTACTTCCAAATTCACGTTATTCCTGTAGGTGCAGTTGCAATGTGTTTTGGTACACCATTTGGAGAGTTGGTTTTCAAGTGTTGGGGACCTGCCCTTCACTTTGGAGATCTATTGGAGTAGATCATTATATTGTTTATATTAGATCAGATCCACTTTCCAGATCTAAATATTTCAGTATATCTGTAGTCTTAGATCTCATATCTACAACTTGTACATGGTGTTTTGCTGAAAACCCCAAGGGGGTTCATTAGAGGAGCTTGTATAGTGCATGGATCTGATATAGATCTAAATTTTTATGCACTTATTTGCTCTAGATCTAATGTGTAATCAATAGCCGATGCAGAGCCAATAAAATAACACTATAAGACTTTTCCAGTATTTATATATGGTTACAACACCTCATTTTGAGGAGATTCTTTCATTGGAGACTTGAATTTCCTGTTATGCATCTTATGGGACATCTTTTACATCTATTTTGTTGTTGTAAATACAAATGAAAGGTATCCATATTTGCCTCCTGATTTTTCTATGATGATCTGCATTAATTTTCCTATCTTCTTGCATTGTAATTTTGCATTCCCCTTTTGGGAATATTACAAAGAAGCTTAGTTCGGGACCCTTCAGTCCAGATACAGAAGTCCACAAGTGGAGGAGTAAGCAGAATAGAGACCAGAAATCTATTTGAGGATTTTAAAAATGACCTCCTTAGCACTGTCTTTGCCCAGATCACTATGGTACAAGTTAAGAAAGCATAAGCAGAAGCTGAAGCAGCCTTAGAAATATTCTGTCCTCGGTGCAAAAAGAAACATTTAGAAAGAGAATGTGGACTGAATAGCGTCGGCCTATGCAACATTTGTGAATTGGCACATTCTATAAATCAATGTCCTGAATTGCACAAAATGAAGGATGTACTTCAAGAATCAAGTGAGGATGTCCAGTCTTCCTACTTCATTAGATCGAAGAGGCCATGACCTACTGGTATGCCTCCAAAATATTCCTCTTTTAATCCTTGGAATAGTGTTTATAATAGTAAGCAATTTCCATGGTAGTATCCTACTCCTTCCTCAACACAATTTCCTTCACCATGGAACCAGTGACCTTACCCTCCACCAATGCAATATCCTCCATCATAATCTCATCCTTGGAGCCAGAATTGGAGAGGTAATGGCCAAGGTCCAGTACCCCCTGCACTACTTATGCAACAACAGTTAAAACTGCCTTCTCCTCTAAATCCTACACCTTTGTTCCGACCCCAATTACCTGTGAAACCTAACTCCAATCCGAATAATAAGGCAGTTGAGAGTATAGATGCTCTGGTTACCTTCCAGACTTATCTTATTACTCATATTAGACTCAACGAGGTTCACCTTCGATCGGGAAAATTAATCAGACCCAAACATAATCCCATTATTACCGACGAAGAATGTGAGTCACCTATAAAGGATATAATCGATTTTGAGACAATTGTGACACATGTAACAACTCATACAACACCTGTTGTTACACGTGTAGTAGCCAGCTTAGGAAGGTATGTTGTTTCTACATTAGCTAACCCGAGCAAGGTTGGTGCATCTGTGAAAACTGACTCAGTTGTTAAGGTTCAGGATCCTCCATACCCTCAACGATTAATTGAAATTGGGCTAGCCTCACAAACTAAATCTGAGTTCCTCAAGGAATTGCAAAATTTGTATCTGTGGATTCCACTATTACAAGCTCTTAAGGAAGTACCTATCTATGCTAATATAGTGAGGGGTCTGTGTGTCAAAAAGCCAAGAAGAAAACTGAAATACCTTACTACTATCCATGTTATGGGGAAATTGTTCAAATTTATGACTGATCAACCTTTGTTGACTAAATATAATGACCCAAGGAATCCTACAGTGACTGTCCATATTGATGACCAACCCATAACCAACACTTTGATTGATTTGGGGTCAGCCATTAATGTAATGACCAAATATCTCTTTATCTCCCTAGGACTTCATGGACTTAGACCTACACCCATAGTTCTTGAATTAGTAGATAGGTCATGTGTCAAGCTCGAGGGAATGATATAAGATGTGGTGATCACTGTGGATTCTTAGAATTATCTGACTGATTTTCTCATTTTACAGACCAAATCCAACTTGGGGGTTCATCCTTTAATATTAGGAAGACCATGGCTAGCCACTACAGATGCATATATCAGATGTAGGTTCAGATCTATGGTGATCTCATATGGGCAAGCCACTCAAAACTTGAACCTTTACCCCCCAGAAAAACCTCATATGGATTTGAATAGTCCCTGGTGGGACAAATTTGAACTGGAATCTGATCTTTCCCTACCTCTCCTAACACTTGGAAAAGCACAATACTTTAAGGATCAAACAGAGGATGTGGGGGAAGAAGATGAGGAAGATGATGTATTTATTGAATATTTGGAAACTACTCCACATACTACCAACAGTCTTGTTGAAATTGAACTTGGGAAATATTTAAACATTACTCCTAACTTGACTGCTGAACAAAACAGATTGTTGATACAATTGTTACAAAAATATAAAAAGGAATTTTCATGAGACTTTACTGATATGAAAGGAATCCACCCTGGCCTATGCACTCACTTCATTTACCTTCAAGAGGACTGCAAACCATTTAGACAACCGCAGTGCTGAATGAATCCCACACTTGAGGAGATAGTGAAATAGGAATTGCAGAAAATCCTTAATGCTAATTTCATCTACCCCATTTCTGACAGCTAGTGGTTGTCTCCACTTGTCATAGTTCTGAAAAATAACGACAAGTGGAGAGTCTATGTATACAATACAGAGCTTAACAAGGCCACTCAAAATGACCATTTCCCTTTACCATTCATTGACTAGGTCCGGGATACTCTCTCTAGGAAAAAGTTATTTTCATTCCTGGATGGGTTCAATGGCTATAATCAAATACAGATTGCCTCGGAAGAACAAGACAAGACAATCTTCACTTGCCCGTGGGGTACTTTTTCATATAGATTCCTTCCTTTTTGGCCTCTGTTATGCGCCAACGACTTTTCAGAGGGAAATATTGGGTATTTTTTCTGATATCTTGAATGACTATCTTGAAATATTTGTGGATGATTTTACACCCTACGGGGATGCCTTTGAGACAACATTAGTTAATTTGGAAAAGGTGTTAAAACACTGTGAAAAAATCTAATGTTGCTTTGAGCACAGAGAAATGCCACATGATGATGACTGACAGAATTGTGCTGGGACATTTCATTTTGGAAGATGGAATCAAGGTACATCCTACAAAAATTGAAGTAATCTTAAAAATCCCAACTCCTAAATATCCAAAAGAGGTATGTATTTTTTTGGGACATGCAGGGTACTATAGGAGATTTATAGAAAAATTTTCGAAGATTTCATCTCCTCTGTTTTCTTTTTTCATGAAAGATGTGGAATTTGTGTGGACAAGAAAGTGTGGCAAGACTTTCTAAAGTTAAAGAATTGTGTAACAACAACACCTATTTTATGAGGACTGAAATGGAGATTTCCATTCCATATCGCTACAGATGCATCTGACATAGTTGTGAGTGTTGTTTTGGGGAATCTGGAGGAAAAGAAACCTTATGCCATTTATTACATCAGCAAGAACTTAACTCCCACTGAACTCAACTATACAGTGACTAAGAAGGAATTCCTAGCAGTAGAGCATGCTATCAACAAATTTTGGCACTACATCATTGGGTATCAATTATTTTTACACACTGACCATGTTGCAATTCACTTTTTAATAAACAAACCTGTTACTAATGGGAGAGTTACATGATGGTTATTGTTGTTACAGGAATTTGATATCACTATTTTAGATAAACCCATAATAGATAATGTGGTTTTTTATTTTCTTTCTAGATTAACTATAAATGATGATTGCACTCCTACTAAGGATTAATCTCCAGATGAATATCTTTTCGCCATCCCTACTCACTCACCATGGTATGCAGATATAGCCAATTATCTTGCTCCAAGAAAATTTCCACACCATTTATCTTCCAAAGAAAAGAGAAATATCATACAATAGAGTGTTGCCTACTCCTGGATAGAGGGAAATATCTATCACACCGGGCCAGACTTTTAGATTAGGCAATGTGTTAGTGAAGATGAGGCCTTTGAGATCTGGAAAGATTCTCCTGAGGAACCTTATGGAGGGAACTTCACTAACAAAAGGACAGGATATAAAGTACTGTCAATAGGGTACTACTGGCCAACTATATTCCAGGATGCCAAGAATTTTATGAAGGGATGTGATAGTTGCCAAAGTATGGGCCAGCCTCTGAAATTAGATGAGATGTCATTGCAGCCTCAGATAGTGATAGAACCATTTGGGAAATGGGCCCTAGAATTTGTAGGGCCAATTAATCCTTCATCATAGAAAAACCATATATATTGGTCTGCATTGATTATGTCACAAAGTGGGTCAAAGCGAAGGCACTAATTAGAGCTACAGAGCAGGTTGTTTCATACTTCCTATTCAAAGATATATTTGTTTGCTTTGGGATACCTAGGTAGATAGTGACAAATGGAGGGCCTCAGTTCACATCTCATTTGAGCAAGCAGCTGGTTGAGAAGTATGGAATTCATCACAAGATCGCTTCAGCTTATCACCCACAAGAAAATGGTCAAGTATAAAGCACCAATAAATTCATTGAGGGAATCTTAACGAAGACAATAGCCAACCACCGAAGAAATTGGGCTGAGAAACTTCTAGAGGTGTTGCAGGCTTACAGAACAACATGGAGGAATACCACAAGTTTCTCATCATATGAATTGGGGTATGGTAAGAATCCTTTATTCCCCATAGAGTTTGAAATAAATACATTAAGAACAACATTGCAGGTCAATATGGACTTAAGCATAACACAAAAACAAATATTAAACCAGCTCAATGAGTTGGAAGAGAAACAACTGGCTGCCATTCAACAGACAGAGATTATTCAACATTACAGAGCTAGATGGCATGATAGGTTTATTAAGAAGAAGAAATTCCAGAAAGGATATTGGGCTCTATTGTACGATTCAAGGTTCAAGGATTTCAAAGGCAAGCTCTACACCAGATGGCTAGGTCCTTATGAAGTAGACATGGTCTTTGACAATGGGACTGTACAATTGGTCACCATCGACAGTTCCAAGACATTGTTACTAGTTAATGGGCACCGTATAAGGTTATATCATCAAACCACTTCAAAGGAATCATTTGTTAACATTGGCGAGGAATTTTATCTTCATGTTATAGCAACAAGGGAATGTTCCCCTATGCAGCCTAAAATTTGAAATTCCAATAAGTGCAGCAGCTGAAAACCACCTTTGTGGTAGCTGTTACACCTATTTAAAAAATAAATAAATAAATAAACATAAATAACAAAAAAATAAAAATGATATTAAAAATCTGATTGTGAAAACCTCTTTTCGGGGCGTATTTAGACAATTTGTAATAGTTTAAAACCACTCCTATGGCGGTTGTTACTCCCATTTTTTTCCCCTTCCTAAAATATCATCCTTCCTTCCTGATACATTTTACAAGATGATGTTATTAAATTTTTTTTCTTTCTGTATATATCTCTCCTAATCATCATGTTTTATGAAGAATAATACAAAGGTTGTCTTGGCTGTTACACATGTAACAACCGACAACCACAAACATTTTTTCTCATTTCGTCGCATGCAGCAATAATTGTGCCAGCCAAGCGTGACTACCACAATCATTGCGAGTAGTACGACACCAATTCAAATTCATCCTCCACGTCGCTTCAGGTACGTCATTCAAAAGGTAACGTCATCATTTAATAGTTTGATGATTAACAAGTAATGGTATTCCTATGACGGCCATGGGCGGTTGTCACCATTAAAGCAGGGGGGATATATCTTGTAATAATTGAAAGAAATCCATCGTTATGAACCGTTATTAACCCTAAATGCATCTAATTAATAGCACAATAGCCAATGATGACCAAATCCGGCCAAAAACGACATGTGTACTTAGAACCCATTACTTTCCATAATGGGAAATTTATGAAGAAATGTGTGAAGTATGATTCGGTAATCCATAAATCCTGTCACCTCCCATCACCCTCCTCAACTGAAGCCTTGTATCCTCATCTAAAACTCTTCATCCGAGATAAGCAGAGTAAGGTGTTGACAGGAAATAAGTAGTGCAATGACATTATAGTGGGTTGAGAAACAAGGGGTGAATTCAAAGTAACATCAAGATGGGTGGAGCAGTAGTAAGACATGAGCCAGATTCCATGGAGGCCTTGTAGAACTACTCGGAAGCATACCATGTATATAGAGATGCTACGTGGATTGAATATTTTCTGAAATTGGAAGGCTCGGATGAGGCTGTTGCAATCATTAGGGGAATGTTGACGTCTAAAATTGGCCTCCTAAGAAAAATGCACAACCAAAAGAAACTTTTTAACAGCCAATAGGATTCAAGATGATGATGTCAACCATGGGGGATGATTCACCATTTTTTAAGTAAAAGGGTAAAAATATTAAAAAATAATAAAATAATAAAATAATAAAACTACTTTTTCAACTCTTATTTTCAACTTATCTCCCAAATGTTTTACTCAAATTTCAAGCGGGAGTACTTGTTGGATGCAAAATTTAATTCCTCATCCAAGGAGTACCCATGTTGCATACTTTTGATGGACCCTGCTACATGAAAAATGAGAAATACATTAAAAAACGTGATTGCAATCACGTTTTTCATTTGTTTCTCATTTTTAGTGTAGTAGGATCCATTTAAAGTATGCAACATGGGTACTCCTTGGATGAGGAATAAAATTTTGGACCCAATGAGTACTCCCACTCGAAATTTGAGAAAAAAAAATTGGAGATAAGTTGAAAATACGAGTTGAAAAATTAGTTTTTTCTTTTTCCCTCCAAAATTTGATGATGTAATCAAATTTTATTTTATTTTTTCCACTATTACTTAATAATTTCCTTAGGAGGCCCATTTTAGACCTCAATATTCCCCTAATGTGAATTTGTTTAGAATTTGAATAACCACTAGACCCGAGTCAGGGGCCTGCAAATTGAGGTGACAGAAGAAGTGATCGCCCAAGTAATGACATTGCCAGTAGAGGACGAAGATGGTTCAACAGGAAAATCAATGACCCCTCTTTGAAGGAAGACTTCCTAGAAGAAGAAGAAAAGTTGGAAAATAAAGGAAGAGGAATTGGCAGGTTATCACTCCCTTAGCCATGGGCAGATGTCACCTTGGGTTTAATCAAATACATTTCTTGTGAGGGAAGATCCATAATCATTTTTAATTATCAATTCCCTCTACTCAATCATCTTCAGCACCAACAAAAGATTAACCTTCCATTCTACTTATTGGGAAACATTAAGCATATGGCGGTGGCTGTAAAGACAACAGCACATCCGAAAGCATGTGTGACCAATCATGGACTTGTCAAATTGATCGTGCTAGATGACCTAAGCTAGCAAGGAAGGAGCTGGGAAGAATTCAAGCGAAAAAGGACTAGGACAAGCTAGAGAAAATAGGTCGCGACTTTGGAAGGAAGTCAGGCAGAAGCTAAGACCTAGACTCAGCCTGCCAAGGTCAGAATTGGGAAAGAACCCACTAACGAACAAATTGGGGATAAACAGCCAAAATGGAGGGTGAAATTTAGCTTGCCAATAGAACCTTTGCCCACAGCTAGAAATTAGAAAGAAGCAGAAGGATCAGAAGAAGAGGAAAGAGAACCCGTCTCATTAGGTACGGACGAAAATCATGTCCTGCTTTTAGAACTTGAAAATCTAAGAAAGTAAAATGAACAGTTGAAAAAAATATTATCTGAGGGGAAGGAAATCTTGGTACCTGTATGCACAGAATGTTTTCAAGGAATAGCAGAAGCAGGGTATAAGGTTTGTGGGGAAAACACCAGCCCAATGTAAATAGAAACAAAACTTCAGGAGGTTGTTACACAAGAACCTGCTAAGGATACTACTGTTACACAAGAACCAGTAGTTAAGGCAGAGTCTCCTGTAGTAGTTGACCTAGAGGCTGATAAAGGCCACTGCTGTTACAGAAGAAACAACAATG
The DNA here is from genome assembly GCA_034641835.2 of Pinus albicaulis. Classification (NCBI taxonomy): domain Eukaryota; kingdom Viridiplantae; phylum Streptophyta; class Pinopsida; order Pinales; family Pinaceae; genus Pinus; species Pinus albicaulis. Next base: position 1,431,963,497 of record CM076579.1, on the reverse strand, counting down.
GACACATAGGCTAGTCTACGAAAAATGAAGGGGTTGATACACAAGAACCCACTGATGAAGTTGTTGTTACAGAAGAACCAGTAGCAGAGGTGGAGTAGACCCATTCAATAGAGGCTATTACACCCATTATTAATGTTTATATTGAATGTAGAGAAATGATGGGTCCCGTCGCGGGATGGAGTTCTGAGAAAATCTTGTTAATTTTTGAATTACAGAAGTGGAAACATGAAACAATCTCCATTCGGGAGTGGGTGATTTCTTTGAAAGAACATTAAAATGAGATAAGCGCTTTATAAGAAAAATGGATGAAAGAAGAGTTAAAGAAAGGATGGGAAGACTATAAGAGGAACGAAGATGTAAAGAAGCAGGACGAATAGTTGTTGCTGCTACGACAACAAGTTCCGGATCTAACTATGGATAAGAAAAATCTCCATGACCTTGCCCTCAATCTGTCAGGGTGTAGGCAACCTTCCCCTTCCTACCCCATTTTTATATGGGAACACTATTTCCTGTTTCAGATAAAATCCGTCATGGAGAATAGGCCCTATCTGTGTTCTTCCACTCACACATTCTTAGATGTCTTTCATGCTTCCAATTTTGATGAAAAAAGCCTGTTGTGTGAGTTATTCTTGCACAATATCATTTGCGAGCACATAAGTATGCAAATGGTAGTGATTATATTTTCCTACATGGGGGATTTGTAGTTGTGAGCCTTTGTGTCATTCATGAAGAATCAGATTGAGTGGCATTTGTCCACCAAAACTATGGATTCCAATGAATAAAAGACAACATTATGGATCCAAGAAGAACCAAGACGGGCCGCCAAGTTAAGATGGGAATTTAAGAGAATTTTGAGCACTCCTGGGATAAGGGAACCTGCTGCCACTTACAGAATAAGGATTGTGAACTTTTGCCTTAATCAATTCTCAGTAATGAAAAGTCGAGCCCTAACTGGGTGCTTTCAACACACATAAGCTAGTAGTGTTGAGCTACTAAAGGGGGACCCATTTTCATTTCAGAACTTTTTGGTAGTTTTTACACATGTACCATCATATGCACAGATGATACAAACCCTTGGCGCTTCCTGGCTTGGGTTAAGGTTCAAGTTCCCTTTGATCTGGCTTCCAATAGAGGATTACCAGAATAATTATGAATCGAGCAAGTATGAATATGAGTCTTGGGTATGGCAACTGATGGCTACTAAAGGGTAAGATCTGCAGATGAAGATACAGTCGGTACTTATGACCTCACTGACCTGCACCAGAGATATTCTCATGGGAGATGAGATTTTGCAGGAGGACATGCAAGTGCTTCAACTGGGGGGAGATGTTGGGTCCCAGTTTTCTACTTATTTCCTACATCTGTTTCCCCCATTTTACCTTGTGATTACAACCATTAGGACTATATTTTCCTATTTTTCCTACCTTTCTATCTTAAATAGTGTTGTTTCACCTTCTTTTCATTATCTTCTTATTTCGTCGATTATTATGATGTATCGTGTCTTTTTATGACTAACTGAGGAGGAATGTTTGGAGAAGTTCTCTGGTCTTTTGTTTTCCTTCTAGATCATGAGGCATACAAGAGAAGTTAAAGGTTTGTTGCTACAATGAGTTGTTACACCACAACACAGTTACATCATGATGGTGTTACAGACCCGCTAGATGAACTATTGTTACAACTATACCGTTGATTGGATATCATCAACTTATGATGCCGACATGTCCTCTCTTGTTGTTATGCTACAACTATGATTTTCCATAATAGCTATAGAATTCATTACATATTGTATTTTAGGATAATAACCTTTAGGAAGTTTTGATTGTAATCTATATTCTTCCAGTCAGACTTTTTATTAAGAAGTGGTTGTAACTATATGTATTGTATTTTGATCAGCATGAGAATCATAATATTCTCATGACTGATCCATCCCTCATTTTTTTGAATATGTAACCACTATATAATTCTCGACCCTTGAGGTCAAAAGGTTAGCAAAGAATAGTATTACTTCCACTTTGTAATTTTGGTCACATCATACAAGTTATCATGTTGCTACTATTACATGCATTATCTGGTCTAGTTTCCGTTTAAGTTCTTTCTCTTCTGGTGCCCTATTAGGGAGGAAGGGTCCTCCTCTTTAGTAGGGATTGTAGTGGTTAAGGTAGTTGTACATATTTCTTATTTTGTTTTATGTATCGGTGGAAATGTTGTTGTTGATGTTCTCACCATGAGTAGATCTGCTTCAATTTCAATATTATATGTGATTAAAGATACCAGTTGGGTATTTGTTGTGTGGCACACTAGGTACAAATTAATTGAGGCATGATTACATTCATGTAGATCATTTTATTTATGCATGAGTGATTCCTTCCAACATTTAATTCAACAATGATTTCTCTTTATTTGGATTTTCTTCTGGTTTGATGTATCGACACAGACAGTGCGACTGTCATTGAAATAAAAGACGTCCATGTATTGATAATTTATGTGTACCGTATTATTAATTTAACAATGATTAATACAATCCAACACTATATACACAACATATGCATTCTACTCATGTAATCTTCTTCTAAGCTCTACAAAAGGGTGTTATTTCTAGGGTTTCTGAATGAAGTCTATCACACTTCTGAATTTAGACCTAGCGCTACAAATGATTCAAATCCATTACTCTACCAGCAAGAAAAGAACTATTCTATAGAAAAAAAGCACATATAACTACTCTGCAATGAAAGAAATACACACATTAAGCTATGATAAGAAATGGAAGCAAACTGGGCATCTTGCATGAAGTAAATTGTTAAATTGAAATTGCATAAAGGAAGCTAACCTAATCACACTTTGTTGGGCCAAATGGATAAACACACTCTATCTACTCTATGTCTATCTCTCATTATTTTAATCATGTAGCTAATCATGACCTGCCTATGTTTGTAAATGCATTTTTTTGCAGCTAGGAGGAGAAAGAACTAAGGTGGCTTATGAAGGGATTGAACTCATGGGTGCAAGGTTGAAGGTATCTGGGTGGTTCTGGCAAGTCTAGATGAGGTGGATAGTGGTTTATGGGCTTAAGGATGGGTCCACTGGTACTACTACAAGTGCTGCTACAAGTTTCCTATAATGCTATAAGAAAGTCCTGAATTGCTACAAGAAATAGTCCGAGGGAAATCTGAGATGAAACATGGGTGAGAAAAGTGTAGGGAAGGTGTTCTTAGATGAGTGGAAGGTGGCCAAACCCTTATCCAATCTCATAACCTCTTGAGAATCATTTCTTGCACCTCTAGGGTTTTCTCACAGTGTGGAGATGAAAAATATTAAAAGAGGGTTGATGGAGATTTTGATGAAAAGAAGGTTGATGAAGGGTGAGACATGAATCTAAAGGTGCTAGTCAAGTCCTCCTTAGTTGTGCTACTTGTCTGGAAGAAAACTACTTGTTCATGCAAAAAATATTGACAAATTCATGATGAAGGAAATGGAAAAGATGAGTTGAATTTGGAAATAAAATCTATTTTATCCTACAAACATAAATCTAACTTAACATTCTAAACATGTTCATGGAACTAAAACAATGTAACTATTCATTCCAAGAAATCATAAACTAAAAAAAAAAATTGGGCTGTGGAGAAGGTATACCCTTTTCAAGCTCCAATGAAAGAGATGAGAGAGGGAGGCTTGACACACAACTTTCTGAGTTTATAAACTATTCTACCAACATGTAATTAAGCTTAATCTACATCAAAGACAAATGGAAGAAAACGAAAAAAAATGAATGAAAAAGTAATAAAACTAGCTAAATCCTCATAAGGAAACTAGCTACAATGACATAAAATTAAAGAATGAATACACAAGAGAGACTAAGGCCAATGGATTGGGCCCTAACCCACAAGCCTAGCCCTCTAAAACTAGATCAGTAAAGCACAATCTGAATACTCATTTTATTGCAGAAAATAGTCTCATTACACAAACAAGAAAGTCTCAAAAACCTATTATAAGAGCTAAGAGTCCATTATATTCTGTCGAATTTTGAATCCTAATGATCTCTTGCTCAACCCTATTTAACCTAGAGGGTAGCTACCAAAATCTCCCTAGAAAGTAAGTGATGTGTACACTTTGATTGCAAGTGAATTGTAGCTTTGGTGCACTTGATCTTGACTTTTCTTGGTTGCCTTTGATTTTGAGC